>CM030358.1:66948044-67548044 GCA_017893485.1 Hemerocallis citrina
TTATTATATAATTTATTATTATTATAATAAACTGTCTAATATATAATTTGAATATGTTATTATGACATATATATTATTATAATTATTATATATTATTATATATATGTATATTATTAAATATGTTTATTAATATACAATTATTATAATATATTATTATTTTATATATACTATTATTATATTATTTTATTATTATATATATTATTATTATATTATTATTATTATTATATATACTATTATTATATTATATTATTATTACATATATATATTATATTATATTATTATATAGATATATACTATTTTATATATACTATTATAATAATCTATTATTATTATAATAAATATTATTATTATTATATATTACTATTATTATATATTACTATTATATATTGTTATATAATTTATTATTATTATAATAAATTGTTTAATATATAATTTGAATATATTATTATGACATATATATTATTATAATTATTATATATTATTATATATATGTTTATTATTAAATATGTTTATTATAATAAAATATTTTATATTATTATATATCAATATGTATGTATATGTATACAACATTTATGTATCAGAGTATATATACTATATACAGTATATACATACAACCAAACCTATACATACATTATACTCTCATTTTCAAAAATCTGTTTTCATAAAAAATGATTACCAAACAGCTTTTATACTCATTTTCAGAAAACTGTTTTCAAAAAACTGTTTTCAAAACAACAAACCAAACGCAACCTAATTTTTTGGACCAACAAAAGAAACCAGAATCTAAGTGCACAACTGAATTGCAACCTGATATATATGGTGATAAGCAGCTGATTACAAATGTATATATAAGGCTAAAGATAATGCATACTTGAGGGTTTGTAACTTGTTTCAAGCCAGACTTGTTAATTACGTTTCTTTTTTACATACTCAAACTAACTAGTGTGAATCAGAAGCAAGCAAAGGGTTCAAATTGTGAACGAGTTGTACTGAAGTGCAGAAAAATGAGAGTCGGTAGTATAAAAAAAAATGCTTGAAGGCTACTTTGTACCTGCAGTAATGTATACAAGTGTTTCTTCAAAACAACAAAGTACACAAGTGAATGTATGCTCTTGTGTATCCAACCAATGTCACGTGGAAAGAGATCTAACCAAGTAAGGTAGGCAAATTGTACTTATTATGACTTAATGATATGCAAGGAATGGTCGCACTTTGTAGTTGGTTTTACCCTACAAAGAATTATAATTACTTCAACACTTGAAAAGCTAATTATATTTACCTATATATTGGTGGTGTCGGAGTAGGAGATGGAGATGGTGAAGAGGAATCCCTGAGAGGAGCCGATGGCAGTGGTGGTCGGCGAGTTGTGGGAGATGGATTTCTTGGTTTAGTTTCATATGGCCAGGTTATTTTCGTCGTGGATGAGGTCGAAAGAAGTAGCGGGTTTCGGGTGTTCTTAGAGACGGTGCAAGTGATGGTGAGAAATGAGGATCCAAGGCCCAAAGGGTGATGAAGACCTCTTCTCAGTTAATGGGAGGCCCAAACTGCTCAGAACCCGGCCCAATTATCAGCTAGCATGTGGTATAAGAGCTTGCCTGGCCCTGCATTGTAATGAGGGAAATTAATAATTTGAATTGCTCGCTTAATTTCTTTTTGTCTCTTTATCTTCGAGTTTTTAATTGTCAATTTTCATCCAACCTTAATCACAGTTTCATCGCAACGTTTCGATCACCTCTTTTCTCGTTTTATTTTTATTCTGAAGCATTACTTGTATCAGGTCCACTGGATTACTTACGGCTGTGTCGTAGAATTTTAAAAAGCCGAATAATTAGAGCGAGAACTCAAGTTACGAATGAGTTAGCCTGCAGTTTTGCAGCAGCTATAGCAAAAAGACTCTTGGACGCATTATTTTGAAAATAGGTCTTTCCATCGTAAGAAGGCCAATCGTGGTGAACACTCGTATGCAAATTGGTAATACGAGAAGATGTCCATTCAGTGCATTTCTTCTTGCTTAGATGAATATCTACACCGGTGAATTTTCCCCCAATAAAAGAAAAACTGTGAACTTGTTCAATTCCTACATTCACCTTGTACTTAATATAGATTGTTACCAAAATTAAGAAGTTAAAACAAGTAAACAAAAATTACTAATCCATCTTATTATACAAAATATCTTACAACTCAATCTCATCAGTCGAAGAAGTCAAAGAAACTAGAACAGAGATCACATACCAGCGAAGAGGTTGACAACAAAGTACAGGAAAGCGTTCTTTTCCCTTGAGAAAGGCAAATCCATTTATCTACGCATTCATTCATACAAAATTACAGATCTTAACAGAAATGTCTCGTGATATGGAAAAAATCGTGACTGATCTCTGTTGGAATTAATTTTTGCAGTTTTTCGAGCCGGATTCCGGCAGGCTCCGGCCACCGGCGGCACCGAAAAATGAGTGGATTGCGATCCTCTCGTCGAGTACTATTCTGTGGTGTACTCATTTGCTAAAAACAAATTCCGTATGAATGAGAAATGTTGGTCCAAAATTGGGTACTTGAAATGTACTAACTTGGAAACTTGGAGAAAATGAATAGTCCCTTATCGGAAATTGGAAAAAAAAATTTCTAGTATATGTACTAGAAAATTGGACTAAAGGGCGTGGCCGGGGGGTTACCACTAACGTATAGTGGAGAGAGAACTTAGCCAGAATGACAAACACACAAACGCGCGCCCGCCCTGGCCCCGGCTTCGGCTCGGCTCGACTTGGTCGGTCAAAAATTTTTCCCAAGTGCACTGATGAGACTTTTCACATTCCGTAACTGATACCAACACCAGTTATGAATCTGAACCACCACTCTGCTGTTACAGAGTAATGGGCCTCTGAAGAGTCTCCATTCCTTCTATAAGACAACTGAATTCTGTCTGCCAGACATAGAATTTTTTTGGTAATATGAGTTTTTATACTTCTTCTTCTTCTGCTCTGGGTCAAAAACTGAGAGTACAACACAGTTCGGTTCGCTAAGATCTCTGAAGTCTGGGTGCAGCTCTTCAGAGAAGGTATACAGTTGTATCCTGGGAGGCAATTCGCCAGCCACCATCACACTACGGGGTGAATTTTGCTTTAAGGAGAGAGATCTTAAATCTCGACTCTTTATAAAGCTGTGGTTTGTTACATTTTATTCCTGTAATTTTTGTTCTTCACAATTATTGTTAGTGATTTTCATATTTATAAAATTTGAGTTCTAGCAATCTTAAAGCAAAATTCTTTCCCTCACTGATTCTAATAGTTTTTGTGAAGATTATTTACAGGTACTGTTATTAATTCGGAAAAAAACGACAACTAACAGTTTTATTTCAACTGTTTCAGAATTAACATGAAGAACACACAGAATGATATTGCCAGTGGGCTTATCAGTACCGAAATATCGGTAACCCAAAATGTGACTGCACAATCAGTTGCGGCACATTCGGTCGTTCTGCCCACACACATAACTGTGGGAGGAAAACTGGAGAAGGTCAATGGAACTGGATTCAAGAAGTGGCAAGGGAAGATGCAGTTCTGCCTTACCACCTTGAAGCTGATAGGTTTCTAACTGAATCTGCCCCGATGCTGGCACCGATGGATGCACACTCCGTTGCTGCGGTTGATGCGTGGACTCAGGGCGACTACCTCTGCAGGAACTACATCCTGAATGGCTTAGTAGACCCCCTGTACAACATCTACTGTGTCTTCAAGACATCCAAACTCCTGTGGGGGTCCTTGGAAAAGAAATAAGAATACACCGGGTCCAAGAAATTTGTAGTCGGCAAATTTTTGGACTACAAGATGATTGACTCCAAAATTGTTGTGAGTCAAGTTCAGAAACTGCAGGTCATAATGCATGAAATTGCTGCAGAGAACATGACGTTGTGCGAACTGGGGCCACCAAGCATATCTGCTCAGACAAGGAGATGTTCACTTCATACCAGAAGTGCAACAAAGATGAACAACAGCTGTTCATGGGAAACTTTTCCACTTCCAAAATTACACGAACAGGGAAGATAGTGCTGAAGATGACTTCTGGCAAAGAACTAACACTCACAAATGTGTTGCATGTTCCAGATATTAGAAAAAACTTGATATCAGTTTCTTCTTCTGTTTGGCATGAAAGACTAGGCCATGTTAATGTCAATTCTATGCGTAGATTAATTAACATGAATTTGCTACCAAATTTTAAGGTAGATAACTCCGAAAATGTGAAGTTTGCACGGAGGACAAACTTACTAAAACTCCATCACGTTCTGTAGAAAGAAACAGAAACTCTAGGTCTAATTCATACGGATCTGTGTGATTTAAAATACGTGTAGACCAAAGGTGGCAAAAAGTACTTTGTGACGTTTATAGACGACTGTACAAAATTTTTTTTATGTATACTTGTTATATAGCAAAAATGAGCCTTTAGATAAATTCAAAGAATATAAACTTGAGGTTGAGAATCAACTTGGCAAAACGATTAAAATCGTGAGGAGCGATAGAGGAAGAGAATATGATGCACCATTTAATATGTTCTGCACTGAACTTGGAATCATTCATCAGACAACTGCTCCTTACTAACCTGAATCAAACGGTAGTGCCGAGTGCAAGAACCGAACTCTAAAGGAGATGATGAATGCCTTGTTGTTGAATTCTGGCTTATCCTAAAACATATGGGGGAAAGCGTTGCTGATTGCCAACTACATTCTCAATAAAATACCTCACAAGAAAATCGGGAAGTCACCATACGAACTGTGGAAAGGTAACATACCTTCGTATAAATACCTCAAAGTGTGGGGGTGTCTAGCAAAAGTGGCAGTACCTAACCCGAAACAGGTCACCATCGGACCTAAGACGATTGATTGCATATTCATAGGCTATGCACACAACAGTAGTGCATAGCGGTTTTTGGTATACAAATCAGATATACCGAATATCCATGTGAATACAATAATAGAATCAAGGAATGCTTCCTTCTTTGAACACGTGTTTCCGTACAAGGATACTACGTACCCCAAACGTACACATGAACAGGGGAATGCAAGCACTTAGGTTGATGAACCAGAACATGATCCTAATGAGCCTAGACGAAGTAAACGGGCTACAACATCAAAATCATTTGGTTCTGACTTTGTAACGGTCTTTCTGTTAGAGAATGAGCCCAGAACTTTCAAGGAAGCAATGTCTATGCCTGATGCTCCTATGTAGAAGGAAGCAATCAAAAATGAAATAGACTCCATTATGCAGAATCATACATGAAAGTTAGTCGATTTGCCTTCTGGATGTAAAGCTTTAGGATGCAAATGGATTTTCAAACAAAAATTGAAATCAGATGGTTCAATAGAGAAATATAAGGCAAGACTTGTGGTACAAGGATTTAGGCAAAAGGAAGGCCCAGATTTCTTTGATACATATTCTCCAGTTACAAGAATAACTTCCATAAGAATGTTGATAGCTATTGCAACTCTACGTAACCTGTAAATACATCAAATGAATGTTAAAACAGCATTTCTAAATGGGAACTTAGAACAAGAAATATACATGAAACAACCTGAGGGTTACGTAGTTCCTGGACAGGAAAACAATGTGTGCAGGCATGTAAAATCCCTGTACGGATTGAAACAAGCTCCAAAGCAGTGGGATGCAAAATTTGACAATGTTATGATGTCAAATGGTTTCAAAATAAATGAATATGATAAGTGTATCTACAGTAAAGATACTCCAAATGGATACATTCTGGTCTGTCTGTATGTAGACGACATGCTCATTATTGAAAGAAATAACGATATTATCAAACAAACTAAGAGCATGCTTAGTGGCAAGTTTGACATGAAAGATTTGGGAGTTGCAGATGTCATACTAGGAATCAAAGTTTCCAGGACGTCTGAGGGAATTACTTTGTCTCAAGCTCATTATGCTGAGAAAGTACTTGAAAGATTCAAGAATTACTCCAATGGGACAGCCAAAAGTCCCGTCGATCCCAGTCTTCACTTGTTCAAAAACACAGGCGAAAGTATATCACAACTGGAATATGCACGTGTAATCGTGAGTCTGATGTACTTAACAAATTGTACAAGACCGGACCTAGCACATTCAGTAAATGTACTGAGCCGTTATACGAGTAATCCAGGACGAAGTCACTGAAAAGGAATAATTAGAGTATTGAACTGCTTGCGACATACTCAGAGTTATGCGTTGCATTACACCACATATCCAGCAGTACTAGAAGCTACAGTGATGTCAACTGGATATTGGACTCCAAGAACTCAAAATCCACAAGTGGATATGTCTTCACACTTGGTGGTGCAGCTGTGTCATGGAAATCCTCTAAACAAATGCCATTGCCCAGATCCACCATGGAATCTGAGTTTATTGCTTTAGACAAAGCGGCAGAGGAAGCAGAATGGCTTTGAAACTTTTTAGAGGATATTTCTATATGGGAAAAACCAGTGCCTGCTTTATGTGTACACTGTGATAGCCAATCGGCTATAGCACGGGCACTGAGTTGTATGTATAATGGTAAGTCTCGTCATATCAGAAGGCGACACAAAACCATTAGACAACTGCTCTCAAATGGAGTAATCTCTATAGAATATATAAAATCTGTCGACAACCTAACAGATCCATTTACTAAAGGTCTGTCGCGAGAGTAGGTTGTGAGATCATCAAGAGGAATGGGTTTAAAGCCTATGACGAAAGAGGATACTTGATGGAAACCCTACCTAGAAATTGGAGATCCCAAAATCTAGGTTCAAAAGGATAACTAAATCTTGTTGAATCGATAGGAGCACTGAGAGATAAAATCTCATACCCACTCTTAGGATGATAAAACAGTACTGCCTGCAAAGAGTTAGGATAAGCTTGGCTTTTAATGATTCCCATAGCTTTTAAATAAAAGTAGGGTATAGCAGGATACTCTTTATGGGCAATCACCTTGTGAGTGTGAAATAGGGATATTTCTAAGAGAATGAAGAGAGGCTACATTCTCTAAGTTCACTCACGATTAACCAGGGCTGTTCAAGGCCAAAATGAACACCATAAGAGAACATAGTTCTGTGAGGAGATGAAACTGTGTGATAATTATTGTCTAGGTTCACATCAAAGCCGGGGTAGTTCAAGACATCATGATCACTACCTGATCAAGTGAATCCGATAGTTACTTACTAAGGGTGGTTCAAAGTTGAAAAATTACTACCATTCCTGATGCAATAATTTTCCGATTGTACTCTCAGAGTTTTTCTGTCATGTCTTCATGTCGTGTCTGGATTACATAATCTGTTAATTTCCATTTATGTGGGGGATTGTTGGAATTAATTTTTTCAGTTTTCCGGGCAGGATTCCGGCAGGCTCCGGCCACCGGCGGTGCCGAAAAAATGAGTGGATTGCGATCCTCTCATCAAGTACTATTCCGTGGTGTACTCATTTGCCAAAAACGAATTCCGTATGAATGAGAAATGTTGGTCCAAAGTTGGGTACTTGAAATGTACTAACATGGAAACTTGGAGAAAATGGATAGTCCCATATCGAAAATTGGGAAAGATTTTTTCTAGTATATATACTAGAAAATTTGACTAAAGAGCGTGGCCCGGGGGTTACCACTAACGTGTAGTGGAGAGAGGACTTATCCAAAATGACAAACACACACGCGTGTGCCCGCCCCGGCCCCGGCTTCGGCTCAGCTCGGCTTGGTCTGGTCTGGTCTGGCTTGGCTCTGCTCTGGCTTAAAAAAAATGTTTTGCCCCAGTCAAAAATTTTCCCTAAGTGCACTGATGAGGCTTTTCACCTTCGGTAACTGATACCATTACTCTGTAACAGCAGAGTAATAGCTCACCAGTTATGAATCTGAACCACCACTCTGCTATTGCAGAGTAGTGGACCATTACTCTGCTGTTACAGAGTAATGGGCCTCTAAAGAGTCTCCATTCCTCCTATAAGACAATTGAATGTTGTCTTCCAGACAGAGTTTTTTGGTAATCTAAGTTTTTATACTTCTTCTTCTTCTCCTCTGGGTCAAAAACTGAGAGTACAACACAGTTCTGTTCACTGGGATCTCTGGAGTCTGGGTGCTGCTCATCAGAGAAGGTATACAGTTGTATCTTAGGAGGCAATTCGTCAGTGACCGTCTCACTACGGGACGAATTTTGCTTTAAGGAGAGAGATCTTAAATCTCGACTCTGTATAAAGTTGTAGTTTGTTACATTTTATTCCTGTAATTTTTGTTCTTCACAATTATTGTTAGTAATTTTCATATTTATAAAATTTGAGTTCTAACAATCTCCACCAATGATTTTGGCATGAATTACAAAGCAACATACCGGGTTCAACGTCAACTCCACTGCTGGCTCAGGCCAGATAGCTCTGCGGACCTTCCGCTGGTCCATTGGTGCGCCCGGGTGATTCACTCGCCGTTCGCGTCAGACGCCCCATCGATTACGCTATAACCGCATCCTCCAAAATCAGGGATCTAATCAATATCAGATCCAAAAGAAAGGGGATTCCAATACCTGTTAGGTTTCGAGGGTAATCTCAGAATAAATACGCAGCAAAAAAATTACAAAAAAAAAATAACGAAACCTAGTCATGGATCCCTGCGAAAACCATAAATCATGTTTAGGAGTTATAACTTGAAGATGGATCTATTGTCTCCATAGTATGCCGATCACAGCACTGCAATATTGCGGTACTTTTATGGTATCCACACGAACGGATCAAATCCAGCGTTTTCTCACGCCGCGGTACTAGCTGCGTGAAGGAGATGTTCCTCACGATCTCTCTCTCTCTCACAACCTGTGACGGCTAGGGCTTTCTCATGTGTAACTTTTCCACAGATACGTATCATATATATAGGTGCAGAAAATCAACCCTAAAAGAATAATGAGATTGTTGGGCTCACAATTTGACATGGGTCAGATTCGTGTGTGGGCTTTTGAACCTTAGTCAGCCCAATCTAATTAAATGTCCAACCATTGTCAAGAGTCCAAGTCTTACTTGAATCCCCAACTAAATTCATCTTATGAATTTAAATCTCAATTTTGATCTATTCAAAGTGTGTGATCATGTAGGTTCCCATTACGTTGGTAGTAATACTAAAATCATATTATAGTGTTACAAATAGTGAGCGGTATCTAACAATACACCAATGCTACTCAAGTAATGGGAATGCCAGTGATTTGACATAACCTATCCGTGACCAATGTTACCATGTAGTCTAGTCCTTTTATCCATATATCTAATTGACCATAAGGCATAGAGCATGTCACCCTCATATAGTTCAATCTTTGCTTTCTTGATGTCCGAGTAGACTTACTAAAACAAATGAGCTTAATATCTCATATTGACTCATTTGAGTACGGCCATGCATTTTGCAGCCTCACTCTATCAAGGGCCCGTAGATATCGCTCCTGTTATGTAAGAGGGACAAATCCTATCTAATTCATTCGCATCCTTTCGCATGATTTATAGTATATCCAATAGTCTTTATAAGCACCTTATTACAGGCAACGTTTGATGACATTAAAACATACTACTTCTCATGAAGGGAATTGTAGTGACTTCAAGTCAAAGAACTACGTACACCATGGTCACTGTGAGAACCGCTTATGACACTCACGTAACGATCCATGCAGCATTCTCATGGTGCGTCAGTCCAGTACATTATTACTCTAATATGTACACATGTGAAGACTTGATATCTCATATCTATGACCCGTGAGATATGGTCATCAGTCTACTCAAATACTAGTCTCTATTTATTATTGTTGTCCTAATTCACAATAATACTTGACGATGGACATTTAAGAATAGTGTTCTGATTACAACTAATAAGATCTCACATTCAAGTCATGTACTTGATATCCCATGGTATTGAACATACTATTCTAAGGAGTATATTATGTTCATTTGATCATAACATTAAAAAAACATAATAAATAAAATGCCTCATATATGAAATAAATGTCATGATGCAATGTAACTATGAAGGTCAATACACAACTGGCATCTAGGGCATACACCAACAATACCGTCAGGGGATCATCCCATAACGGTTTTTCTCCCCAGACCTATAAGGACAACATCTACAGTACGATTACAGGTAACGAATCATTTGCTACAGAATCTCTTCTACTATATTGCTGCTTTCTGACTTAAGCATCAGAGGGTCTGTCGCTGGGAATACTCCGTCGAATCCAGAACAAGGGGTAGGATTACTGTTGTTTCCTCGAATACTAGACCTTACATTATCTGTTGCTCCCACACATAAAAAAAACCTTGGCGTCGTCTGTGGGAAACCGCTGATCGATTCTACTCCGACTCGTATTCTAATCCGAAACAACTCGGTCTCATGGCTCCCAAAGCTGCCGCGGGACCTTCGGTACCTCCTCCCCCACCAACCCATAGTCCGCAAACACCCAAGGATGGTGGTGGTATCGGGCCGAGAATCTTCTAGGACTAGATCCGAGTGCATCCCGCTCTACCGCAAGGCAGGTTGAGCAACCCGCCGTGGATGACCTCCGGAACATCATCAACAACTGGTCCAGCCAGGGAGACCTCTGAAACCTTCTCAGACGGTCGAGAGGTGAAGTCGGGCCGTCGAACCCGGCATCGAGCCGCAGTGTGCATCATCCTGAGGCCGATATCAATGGCATAGTCACTCTCCAAGGGACCGCCAACATCCTAACGGCCATGGTAAAGAAGGTCACGTCACTTGTGTCGAGTTCCAAGAGTTCCAGACCGAGGTCATAAGGGCACTCTGCGGAAGAGTTCGGGACAAACGGTGTCCAACCGAGGAACAAATCGAGGACTCCGGGGAAGAAGAATCCCATGGGTCGACTAGATCGGGAATAGGCAGGGCGATGTCTGAAGACATCTTCAAGAGATGGAAGACCACCTCACTTGGATAGGCGAGAATGGAAGACAACTTGGTCGGAGTCATCAACCATCCAGACCCTCCTTCTCTACCTGAATCCTCGACGCCCTATCCCGAGAAACTTCAAACCTCAACAGTTCGAGACATACAATGGAGAGACAGACCATGCTGATTACATAGAGGGATTCAAAACTCTCATGATGATTCATAGCGCCTCTGATTCTCTCCTATGTCGTGCATTTCCAGCCACTCTACGTGGCCCGGCTCGGGAGTGGTATTCGAAGCTCGCCTCTGGCTCAATTATCTCTTTCGATCATCTCAGAGAGAGTTTCCTCGCGCACTTCGTAACTAGTAGCAAGGCGGAGAAGACGAACGCTTTCCTTATGGACCAAAAACAGATTGACGGAGAATACCTCTGGGCCTTCGTCCGAAGATTCACAGAAAAAGTCAGGGCAATCTTCTCCCTCGATGCCGGAGTTGCCTCAGTGGCATTCTGACACAATGTCCGCCATGACCAGCTAAATGCCTCCCTCGCCAAGAAACATCCCTTCAATTTTTCCGACCTCCTCCATAGGTTCGAGAAATACATCTGAGCCGAAGAGGTTCTACATCCCAGCGATGGGAAGGAGACCCCTGCGAAGGGAAAAAGGAAGGCCTATGAACCCGAGGGCCCAAAAAATCACAAAAAGACCCCACTGGTCAAAGGTGTCTGCCTCTAGTCCCTCGATTCGAGAAATTCACCCCACTCACTACGGGTGTTTTGTCCATCCTCATGGACATCGAGGACAAAGGGATGGTCAAATATCCCCCACCGTCCAACAACAACACCAGAGAAGGGACCGAAGGTTCTACTGTCGGTTCCACCAGGACCACGACCACGAGACTGACAACTGTCGAGCTATCAAGGAGGAAATTGAAGCAATCATACAGAGAGACTACCTGGTCGAGTTCTCTCAGAATACTGGTTGAGCCTTCCCTCTGTTGATTCTTGATTTTGATGATCACAACACAGTGCAACATGTGTCTATGTTATACAGCTAACATTTCAGGTTGTACTACAAAAGACTATTCTAGCTGAACAAATGAACAAGCTCAAAAGGAGACAAGATCCAAGACTTCACTCAAGACAAGACTCAAGACTCAAGACCTTTAGCTCAATTGTGTCAAATTATAGTGTCTTGTAAAAATAAATGTATTTTACTTTTTGTTGAGTCTTAGTTTGATATAAAGCCTTGTCACACACACACACACACTCAAAGTTTCATAATGTGTCTCTTAAAAACCCCCCCAAAAAGAGTCAAAACAGTTTGAAGAAATTTAACTTTTGAGTACCAGTCGACTTAAGCTTCTGCCAGTCGACTGATAGTACAAAACTGTTTAAATTTATTCAAACTCTGATCAGTCGACTCATATGGCAACTCAGTCGACTGTTCGAGAGCTTTTGACCGTTTTCTATTTTTCAAAATCGATTTTTTTCAAACTCAAAAGCTTAGATCCGTTGGTTGACAGTTGAGTAACTGTCTCCCAACGTTCAGGAGATCAAACTCTTTAAGTAGAGTTCAGATCTCACTGAAAAGATCTACAGAATTCTCTCTTTGAAAATCCGAGTATTCCTTGTGAAAAAAAAAGTTCTAAGTGATTTTTTGAGAAATAAAGCTTTCAAGATCATACTCTCTGGTTCTCTACACTCAGTCCAGTATAGCAACGAATTCGCTCTGGACTGAGTATAGAAGTCGACCTATTCTTTTAGCCACGTGCATCAACACATACACCAACAAGGCTATAGGTTGACTGTAAAGTATTCTTTGTTCTCTTGCTCTCGGTTGGAGAGTGTTTTTGACTCTAGGTTGTAGAGTCGGTTTTGTTTCACTCTTGGTAGTAGAGTGGGTCGTAACTCCGTAGGGTATTCTTGTAATCTTTTTCAAGAATAGTGGAAATCTCAAGTGGGTTGCTTGGGGACTGGATGTAGGTCGGGAGGACCGAACCAGGATATATCTTGTGTACTCTGTGATTAATTGTCTTGTGTTTGCATTCACTTTTGTTTATTTAAGTTCTGCAAAAAGTTTCTGGACAGTCGACTCCTTGCACTATCAGTCGACTGGTCAGTGCCGTTTGTAGTTGTAGTTTCATTGTGCCTTTAGTCGTCTGTCTTATTCGTCAGTCGACTGCACAGAGTTGTTGTTTTTAATTTATTTTAGTCATATCAGTCGACTGGTTCATAACCAAGTCGACTGCACCGAGAAAAATTTCCGCAGTTTTTATTAAACACTATTCACCCCCCCTAGTGTTTGGTGTCTTGCCTACAGGATCCAACACCCTCCTCGAAGGGCGGACAAGCATCCATAAATAGATCCCATGCCAGAGAGAGTCGATGGGCTAGCCATTCTCCACTGCATCTATGGTGGACCCATGGGAGAAGACTTGAACACCTCCCGTAAGGCTTTAATGCGAGAGGTCAACGAGGTTCAACATCAACCACCACCAAGGGGTGGGGGCCACCAGTCTTGTTTTCCAACGAAGATCTCGAGGGTGTCTGACTCCCACACTGCAATGCCCTCATCATCAACCTCGTTTGGCCAACCACGAGGTTCGATGGGTCCTTGTGGATAATGGGGGCTTAGTAAACATCATGTTTATAGCAGCCTTCGAAGCCCTAAAACTCTCCAGGGAAAGGATAAAACTAGCAGGCTACACGCTCCAGGGATTCTCCGGCGCCACCATCCAGATAAAGGAATCGTGACTCTCGACGTTACTGCCGGACAAGCTCCGGCCTCCCGAACCGAAACCATGGACTTCATGGTAGTGAATGTTCAAGCTGCCTACAATGCTATCCTCGGTCGACTCAGCCTCGCATACCTCTAAGCAATACCCTCTTCATACAAGATGAAAATGAAATTCCCCAGCGAATGTGGGGTCGGGGTCGTCCGAGGTAATCAGGAGGCCGTCCGAGGTAATCAGGAGGCCGTCCGAACCGGCTACATGGCCGCAATGGGTATGGCAGCCCTGCCCCTTAATGCAGTTGATCTCCAAAGTGGTCTGACCAGGGACTTACCAACTTGAAGACCTAGGGGGCAAGGCAATCAAGAGAGTTCGGAATGCGGAGCACCTGATTAAGTTCTATGAAGGTTCTTAAAACGAGTCAAACTCGCAACAAGGAAAATGTAATGAGTGCTAGTTTTTAGCAGTCACTAAATAAAGTTATTTTCAGCTTCGTCAATCAATTTTTGCCCACTCCTTTTCAAAACAAAATCTAAAGCTCGGAAAGAGTACCTAGACAGAGAACCTCGACTCTGAGTCTTACGCAGTTCTCACTGGTAAGTTTAATCCTCGGAAAGAGTGTCTCGACAGAGCACCTCGACTCTGAGTCTTACGCAGTTCTAGCTGCTAAGTCTAAACCTCAGAAAGAGTGTCCCAACAGAGTACATTGACTCTGATTCTTACGTAGTTCTCACTGCTAAGTCTAAACCTCGGAAAGAGTGCCCCGACAGAGCACCTTGACTCTGAGTCTTACGCAGTTCTTACTGCTAAGTCTAAACCTCGGAAAGAGTGCCCCGACAAAGTACCTCGACTCAGAGTCTTGCGCAGTTCCCACTACTCAGTCTAAACCTCGGAAAGAGTGCCCCGACAAAGTACCTCGACTCAGAGTCTTGCGCAGTTCCCACTGCTCAGTCTAAACCTCAGAAGGAGCACCTCAACGGAGCACCTCGATTCTGAGTCTTATGCAGTTCTCACTGCTTAGTCTAAACCTCGGAAAGAGTACCTCGATGGAGTATCTCAACTCTGAGTCTTACACAGTTCTTAGGAGTGCCTCGACAGAGCATCTCAACTCTGAGTATTACATTGTAACGCCCCACCCCAATACTCAGACAATTTATTTATTTATATATAGTACAACTGCCCATCATATGCTGCCTTTCAAAAGGTGGTTGACCAATTAGGTGACTCTTGATCATAGACAATTATATTTATTATTTAATAATTCTTTGCATTTCCTGATATGGGATTAACTTTTTCCTTAATCCCGCTCTTAATTGTGCAAGCCTTTTTACGTGGGCCCCAACCCGTGGGCGCCACGTCACCAGGCAACAACCACACACACACATAGCCAAGTTTTTTTTTTCTTGCTGTACGCTTCATCTTGCTGTACGCTTCATGCCTCACGTGGGCCCCGCCCACCACCAACTAATTCAACGTTATTACCAAATATTTCATTGCCTATATATATATATATATATATATATATATATATATATATATATATATATATATATAAGGGAAATGCTCAGTTGAAAACGCAAATATCTGTGAAAACGTGGAAAACCACTTAGGCCGTTGTTAGAAACAACGGCCTAGGTTATAATGCATTATAACCTAGGCCGTTGTTTCTAACAACGGTCTAGGCTTGTTTTCACGTTTTTCACAACATTTGCATTTTCAACTGAGCATTTCCCTATATATATATATATATATATATATATATACTTGTATATTATATATTTGAAATTACGGGGTGTTACATACGCAGTTCTCACTGCTAAGTAAAAATCTCGGAAAGAGTGCCTCGATAGAGCGCCTCGACTCTAAGTCTTACGCAGTTCTCACTGCTAGGTGTAAACATCGGAAGGAGTTCCTTAACAGAGCACCGCAACTCTGATTCTTACGCAGTTCTCACTGCTAAGTTTAAACCTCGGAAAGAGTGTCTTAATAGAGCACCTCAACTCTAAGTCTTATGCAGTTCTCACTGCTAAGTCTAAATATTAGAAAGAGTTCCTCGACAGAGCACATCGACTCTGAGTCTTACGTAATTCTCACTGCTAAGTCTAAACCTCAGAAAAAGCACCTCAACAGAGCACCTCGACTCTGAGCCTTACGCATTTCTCACTGCTAAGTCTAAATCTTGGAAGGAGTGCCTCGACAGAGCATCCCGACTCTGAGTCTTACACAGTTCTCAATGCTAAGTTTAAACCTTGAAAAAAGTTCCTCAACAGAGGACCTCAACTCGGAGTCTTACACGGTTCTCACTACAAAGTCTAAACCTCGAAAAGTGTACCTCGACTCTGAATACTATGGGGTATTCTCTGCTACATCTAGAGTTCAAGAATCGCCCTGACCCCGAACTTAATGCGGATCTCTCCACTGTCAAGAATTCATAATCTCATATTTCAACAAAAACAAGTCAATCTACTGAAAAAGATAAACTTTATTGATCGAAAGGAGATTACAAAGGCGGTGGCCAGTCCTCAAAAGACATACCAAATGCTGAAAGCAAAACCTACATCAGTATTAACTTTATACCCCCGAACATTTGTTGCTTCCCCACGCATTGAGGAGAAGAAGTGGGTGAGGGCACTTCAGTAGTCAACCCCGGAACTCCATTACGAAGAGGTGAGGCACTCATGAAAAGGCACCAGGTCCCTTTCAGCTCATCAGTCTCGCTCGTGGCCACAACTCGACCATGCGCCACACCACAGAGGAGGCATCGTACCGATGGAAAGCGGTGATGATGAAGCACCTCGAGAATCCCTAAAGGAGGGTAGAAGTTGAAGCCAAACAATGGCTTGATCCTCTGTCCCTCCTGCTGGCCCAGCTAGGAAAATCTCAAGAGAAGGACGAGGAGCCTTCTGATATGGGTAACTCCTCATCCTCGAGACTCAGCCCCCAATCGGAATCATCAAATCTTGTAATCTGAGTCGCGAGTGACGAACTTCAACAAGATTCCGCTCTAAGTCCCCCTTGGCTCGGCGATGACAAAGTACGAACTTCCTACCAGAAAATTGCGGCCAAACCCCTAATCCGAGCACAAACACAGAAGAAAGAATTCCTCAAGGGTCGGTAACAGTTGTTACAGATTTTGAAATCCGAGTTGAGCAAGCTGAGACATGGCATCAACACTGCAAGCCCTCCAAAGGCAATGTCTCGAGAACTCAAGCCCCTTTCCGAAAACTTCATCAAGGAAAAATTCACTTGTTGGAACAAATAGCTTTGAGTCCAAGGAATTTATAGGCAACTCAGCCAACCACCTTATTAAATATGCATTCAAGCGGTCAACGCTTCAACTTCCAAGGCATATAGTAACCTCGATTATCACGAAAGAAGTGACCTGAGCAAATACTGGTAATTATCCACGCACAAGCACCAAGGCGTAATACAGAAACGAGATCTTGTCTATCTAGCCCCAACACAGAAACACCTGACAATCAAACAAAGAGAAAGATGGAGAACATAAGCAAATTTTATTCATATAATGGGGAGGGGGTGCAAAGTTGGTGGTCAGTCAACAAGAGAGCAAAGGTACAAGCAACTCATTAACGATGTCGTAGCGCCGATCCTTTCTCGCTAGAGGGGATGAACCTTTTCTCGCTAGCCGCAGCGTCCAGCTCGGCCATCCGATGCAAGTCCTCTTTGTTCACCTCGAAGGCTAAACCCTCAAGCGAGAGGTGTGGATACCGTATCTTCATGTGCGTGGGGGTCTTACCGTACCCTGCATCCTGGGCGTCAAGCACCTGTAGTACTGTATCGTCCAAATCCTGCTTGTCCTTAGTCGTGTGCCGGGCAGCCTCGTCCACCCCCCTAATAGTTTCTTCTCTTCGACTTGCCATGCTAGCCATTCCTCAGCCAATCTCTTACGCTTGGCTAGCAATCTCTGCCGATCATTATTCTCCCCCTCTAATGCCTTATCAGCGTCCTTGATACCCCACCATAGCTTTTTGTTCTGATGCACCAATCCCCTGCAACTCTCCTCGGACTCTAGGGCCCACGCAAGCATGGCCTCAAGCCTTTGCTTTGGCTCGGCCCCAGTGACAGTTGCCTGTAGAAAGGGAAGATTTTATATGTGTATAGAAACCAAAGAAGGACACTAACGACGAGTGAAAAACCTTTACCAGGACTGAATCCTGGGCCCAAAGAGCATAGACATCGCCTTGGGTCTCCCTCTTCAGTGACACCAACTCCCTGGGAGTGGCTAAATGTTCAACCACTTGAGCTGCATTCACGCAGATCATCGTCAAACCCGCCTCCGTGATGGTTTAGGTGGGAATCCACCCCTTCGCCGGTGATCGCGGCTTCAGTGTCACCCGTGGAATCTCTTTCGCGACAACCGACAACTCTATTTCGTTCGGAGGGTCAGCGTCTTTTTCGTTCAGGATCAGCATCTTTGTCATTCTTCTTCCATGGAGATGCAGCTAAATAAGGAGGGGGAGGGCGCTTCAAAGATCCCCCCTGTGATTTCTTTCCCTTGGGATCCTCGACCACCTCAGTCTCCACATCCCCCGACTTGGCCTTTCCCATAACCGTCTTCCTCTCCGCATCTGCCTTGGACTTTGCACTTCCCTCACCTCGAAGGCTAGCCTTGGTCGTAGCCTCGGCCTCAACCTTGGCCTTAATCTTGGCCGCCTCCTTTTTCGCCTTACGGGACAAGCGTCTTTCCATCAGAAGCGCATCGAAAACCATGATCAAAAGATGAGTAGATTGGATAAAGGGAGGAGCAAAGACAACAAAGGAAGAAAGTAAAGAGAGAGTAGGTAGAAGAGAACAACATATAAACAGGAAAGGGATATCGAACACTGTGTGCTCATGTGGCAGAAATGGGACGCGTGGGTCCCTTGACGCTTGGCTCCCCCTCCAGTAAGACCCTTCGTATTCTGACGTGGCCACAGTCACAAGTAGGGCCCGAGTCTCCAATACCTTCACCAAAGAGGTCAAATCCGACCATGAAGGATCATCAGAAAATTATCGAAGTTCACAATGAAATTAAGACCTAGTAATACCAAAAGTCATTATCATTCCATCACAAATAATCGGATACAGGGGGCGGTGGCCAGTCCGCGTTCGGCAAAACACAACAAAACATAAGAGCTAAAGCTAAAGGGACCCCCCTCCCTCGGAAACCGGACGAGCATCGACCCCTCTTGTGGCCTCGGGAATAGATCGGGCATCCGACTCCGAAGGAAGCTCAGCAGGGGTCGTAAGAGAAACCCCTGGCAAAAGCGGACAAGTGCACTCATCACCTGCACCATCAGGGGCCCCGAGAATAAAGTCGGCGCCAACCCTTAGATCAGAAGGAATCACACGAGGAGTAGCGGGAGAAGTGAAAAATTCCAGAACGTACTCAAGAGGGTTGAGGTCGAGATGGGGGTAGTCCCATCTGATATGCTCGACGGCTTATCTAAAGCCACGCTCCTCACTTCAGCAATCTCGTCCGCAGCTCCCACTAACTCCGATCGTGCTTGGGCCAATTGGCGCTCCAATGCATCTTTCTCGTTTAACAACGCACTATAATCAGATCGTTCCTTACCCGGGTCGTCCCCCAATCTCTTCTCCAATTCGTTCACCCTCTCCTCCAGAGCCTCAGCGCGCTCGTGCTCCTCTTGGCAGCTCGTCCTGTCCTGTTTCGCCTTCTGATCCGCTATGTCGAGTAAACGCTCGTGTTGCCCCTTCATCTCGGCACCATAAAGGGTAGCCTGAATGGAAAACTTGAAAAGTCAGCAAGGCACGGTTACGTTGGCAAAGCAAAATGCTTGAACACTTATCTGTACGTGTAACGCCCCGGTCCAATACTCAGACAATTTATACATTTATTTATAATTTATAGTACAACTGTCCACCACATGCTGCCTCATAAAAGGTGTTATAGCTGATTGGTGACCCCTCATAGAAATCCTATGGGACCAACTCCAATTCCTTATTTATTTTTTATATTATTATATATATTATATCTTTTGAAATTATGGGATGTTACATACACCCCCGCCCTTTAGAAATCAGCGTCCTCGCTGAGTACGGGACATGTACAACCAGTGCAGAATCTCCTATATAGCCGATGTGGAGTGGGAGTACCCTGATTCAGTTAATTCTGGGTCTGATTCAGCTAATTCCGGGCTAGCGCACTGACCACAGCTCCCTCTCAGACCACAGCTCCTTCCCAGGCATATATCTCGCCGATGTGGATGGGGTACCCTGATTCAGCTAATTTTGGGAAAACACCACAGCTCCCTCTCAGGCATACACAGCATCCACTCTTTTTCCACACTCGGTGTCGAAAGTCTGCCCCGATACCATTTATAACGCCTCGCCCCAATACTCAGACAATTTATACATTTATTTATAATTTATAGTACAACTGCCCACCATAGGCTGCCTCATAAAAGAAGCTATAACTGATTGGTAACCTCTAATCCCGGACAATTATATTTATTATTAATTAATCTTGTGTTACTCCCGATATAGGACAATCTCAATCCATATTCTGCTCTCTCTCCGCATGAGCTGCACACATAGCCCCCTTAGCTGGCCCCACGCCACGTGGCACAGAGAGACAACGGCACAGCGTTGCCTTCTTTGGCACGTGCCCCCCCCCACTCTGACGCACACTGGCGTCAGCAGCAACAGCAGCACTGCTGTGCCCCTGGGCCCCACCAGCAGAAATGATTCCATATAACGCCCCCCTTAGAAATCCTATGCGGCCAACTCCAATTCCTTTTTTTTATATGATTATATATATTATACGGCCCCTTGAAAGAAACAGAGAAAACTCAAACAGAGAAACCTCCCGGTCCCTCGGCCGAGGAAGGCTCCCGACTACTTCCCGAGCAATCTCCAACTCCATGATAGAGTCCAACTCCCCCACTGACCGATCTAGTCTGGAGTGCCCCCCAGCTTCGTTGGCGATCTTCCACAACTTGTCAGCCGGTTGCTCCCTCGGAACCCCCTCCAGGTCACGAACCTTTAAAGCCTTGGGCTTCTTCGGCAAGTGTTCCAAGATGAGTACTTAGATCTTCCACTTGCCCTTACGGTCGATCATCAGTGCCTCCCGAGGCTCCGTTGTCAGTACAACCGTTGCATCAGCACCTGCGAAGAGAAACAAATGTCAGACGAGGCGATACATCGGTACTATAAACCAAAAAATAAAAGAACCTACACAAGCCAATGAAGCTTAAACCAGCGTCGACCAACCTCTCTTTCGACACTTGCGGCCAGTTGACACTAGGTTCCTCCTAAAAAAGTCTCTAGAACTCGGCATTCTCCTCTAGGCTCGATCCTAAGATGATGGGGGATCCATCTTCGGGGGATCTTGGTACGACCATTTAGTAGGAATATCCGAGGGTTTGCAACTCCAAATAATGAAGTATCTCTTCTTCCAATTCTTAATAGAATCAGGATGGTCATGCACCACTTGATACCCCCGATGCGGCGAGATGTACCATCGATGTGGATGACTCGGCAATGCTCTGAAGCCCAAACATGTCTGAAAATATTTGAGGCGAAGAGGAACCCCTCTCTCTTGGCAGACTATGATGAAACATGTCAGCTGCTTCCATGAATTTGGCGCATACTACATGGGGCTCAGGCCCTCCCAACTCAACACTTCCTTTATAAAGGGATGGAGGGTGAGATAATGGAACATGTCGACATTCATTATACACAACGACCCCATAAGGTTGACGTTTTGTTCAAGTCCAGAGTTCGGGAGCATCAGCTCGAACTGGGGGAGGGGGGGATGCGATAAAACGCCCGAAGTGACTCGAGTTCGCTCACACCCAAGGCACTCTTCGCCCTGTCAACGTCAGCTATCGACCTATTTGACGAGGCAGAACATCGAATGCAGGCTCATCCTTCAAGTCTTCTGGGTACATTCGGATAGACTTCGTCCGCTCGAGTGCCTAGTCTAAGCAGAGCCGAGTCTCCTCCGGTCTCGACGATCCCCGTTCCCAGGGAGACACAGCCGACAGGATCTCAACCTCTGGTGCTTCCTCGACGGGAACACCCACAGGCTTCTCCTCGATTTCCACCGACTGAATTTTGCTCCCCCGATCACCTCCACCCACCGACGCCTCGGGTGGCTCTCGAATTTCCTTCACTAAACCAACTCCAGTCTCGCTGGACCAAGTCTCCTCTTCGGCCTAACTATGATTCTCTCCCTCGGAATGGGAGACTCTGATGATATCCACCTCAAGTTCTGGCAAAAATCTGGCCTATCTACCCCGAGCTCTCAGAATCACTCTGCTGTGAAAGGAATCGGCTCAATAAACCTGCAGCCGATCCACTCTGTGAAGAGCTAGCTCCCGATCCACCACTGTCGTCAAATGAGGACAAACTACCGATCTCTGTGGTCGACATATCCGGGATTACAATCTTGGAGAGGCAGATTACAGAGGTAAAGAAATTAACCCCTCACAACGCTGATAGGGGAAAATTTATAAAAGATTACTGATTCTCGAACCGTCAACACGTGTTATCCCTTTGAATTTAGTGACTGACAGCCCATCGAATGACTACTACCGCGTGTCGACTCCTCGGGCTTCGCAAAATTTGACATGGCAAAAGGCCATAAGGGCAGGAAGTCCCAGCTGAAAGAGATTGAGACCTAGGCTCCAATCGGCTCCGAGCTCCTCGCAGGACACAATGCCTACTAAATCCATACTTTAAACTTGTGTCGAACACCGTTTCGACTTTCCCTCCACTACAACTTAGCAGTTTAAGGCTACTATTACGCTAACGCTTTTCCCACGAGTTATCTACTCCTCGGAAACGACCAACAACGCATTTTCGAGAGTGGGGGGGCTCATGATATGGGAAAAATTGTGACTGACCTCCGTCAATGATTCTGGCATGAATGGCAAAGCAACAGATCGGGCTCTATGCCAACTCCACTGCTGGCCCAAGCCTAATAGCTCCGCAAGCCTTTTGCTGGCCCATTGACGTGCCCGAGTGATTCTCTAGCCGTTCGCGTTAGACGCACCATCAATTACGCCGTAACCGCATCCCCCAAAATCAAGGATCTAATCAATCTCAGATCCGAAAGAAAGGGGATTCCAATATCGCCAAGGGATCGACCCATGACAGTTTTTCTCCCCTAACCTATAAGTACAACATCTACGGTATGGTTATGGGTAACGACTCACCTACTAAAAAATCCCTTCTATTATATTGCTACTTTCTGACTTAAGCATCGGATGGTCTATCGCCGGGAATACTCCCAGTGTTTCAGACTTCATTTTGCAGGTCCACGAGGTGGCCATTCATCGGTAGACCCGACCGATATTGTGTCGGATACAGACAAGGGTGTAAAATGAACATGACGGTCCGTCTTCCGTCCGAGTCCGGCTCGAGAAATGGCCCGACCATGAACCATCCGAACTGTTATACGAACCAAACTTGAACAAATTGTTAGGTCTGATGTTTCACCGAGCTCGAGCCGGACATAAGTCTGTCTGAGTATTATTGTGGTCCGATGCTTTACCGAACCGAGTTCGGACTATAAAAAAAAAATTTGATCTGGACCGAGCTAGACATAAGCCCGTCTGAGTAAAATTTTGATCCGAGCTTAAACATATGACTGTCTGGTCCCGTCCAGTCCGATTTACAGCCCTAGATCCAGAATAAAGGGTAGGATTACTGAGGTTTCCTCGAATACTATAACTCACATTATCTGTTACTCCCACACCCCAAAAAAAGATCGCAACACCTCGCAATAGTAGATCTACAATTTTTAGGACTGGAATACATGAGGCATCAACATATATTATTCTCTCATTTGATTGCTTTTAGTAGTAATTGATGATACCCTTTTTTGGGTGTGGGAGCAACAGACAGGGTCGGCTGCCTACTTGAGGCAGGATAGGCGACCGCCTCGAGCCCCCTATTTTTTCGCAAATTTTTGGGGCCCCAAATTTGTTTTTACTTGTATTTATATGTACGTATTTTGCGTGTAATATTTTTTTAGGGGCCTCCAAATTTTATTTTTTTAGACTTGTTGTTTATTAAATTAGTACTTAAGCCGGCTTATGCTAGTTTGGCATGGGTTTTTATGGTGATTTTTTTTTCTCAAATCCTTAAATTCTAATATATTTCTTCATACATCTCGGTTTTTAATATTTGTAGCAAAAAAAAAAATCCAAATTTTTTTATCAATTTATTTAAAAACAAATTTTGTATGAGGGACCATTTTAGAAGTTTACCTCGGGCCCCCGTAAACTCAGGGCCGGCCCTGGCTGATAGTGAGTTTTTTTTTAGAGAGAACTTCAGATCTCAGCCTTAGATCTGACCCTAGTGTGAGCCTAGTATGAGTAGGATGTATAAGAACAACAACTGTCATGATTCTGCAAAAAGTCTGAAACACCGGGAGGATTTCCGGTGACACCCTTCGATGCTCAAATCAATAAACAACAGTTAAAAGAGGGATTAGAGCGTAAAAATTCGGTTACCTGCTAACAGTGTTGGTGGACCTGTATTTATAGGACAGTGAGCATATGTTAGGAAAATATTCCCAATTGCCCAAATAGAATGTGTGAATTAGGATCACAAAGAAAGCTCCTCATCTTAGGAAATTTAACTGTTCCATAATTAACTAGGTGATCCTTCTTGGTGGGCCGAGCTGGACGGTTAGGCTTATGAAAAAGCCAACGGCCCACGCGCTCCCTGTCTCGTGATTCTTGTGGTGATCGAATGGAAGGGATTAACCCGAATTTTTGCCGGTATCGGTATTCATGAATATATTCATAGGCACATTTTATATCGAAAAAGGCTAAATATTTCAACCAAAACATTCAAATAACATTCCCAACAACACTTTCTTCAAGTAAATATCCTTCACATTCGCATTTTACCACATTTCCAGTCCAGTATAATCATTGCATTTCTAATTTCTAAATTTACAACATTATCACAAAAGAAAAACAAAGTTAATAGTATCTTTTTCCACACAAAGAAGGATCGATCCTTCAAAAGAGTTAGAAGGGGTTACGGTGGTGAGCAAATAATCCAACCTCCGGTTGGTACGGCAAAAACGACCGCTTATGATTCCCTCCCTTCTTCTCCCCTGCCTTCTCCGTATTCCCATAAAACAACCTATGCGCCGTAACCAAATCCATCTCCTTCACTTTCTTATTCTCCTTCTTCGAACTCTTAACCGAACCCGCTTTCTCCTTCGCTTTCAAACCCGAATCCGAATTCAAGAACACGAACTTCTCCTTCCCGTCACTATGACTCCGCCTCCCTCCAACCAAATATTTCACGCTCCACCTCTTCGAACTGCTTTCGGATCCGGGTCTCGACCCGGAACCCGCGGAAGCCGACCTCGGCGTCCACGCGCAGTACGCCCCCCCAGCTGGAGGAACCTCAACCGAATCGACCGACGTCGAAGACGAAGCGGACCCCGACCGGAGCTGGATCCGATCCGTTAAGAGGAGGTTCCGCATCCGATCCGAGTCGGGATCCGAATCCAGAATGCTCCGATTGAAGACGGGGTAGACGGGGAGGATGCAGCCGTTGGCGAAGATCTCGTCGGCTGGGTCGCCAGTTAACGGAGCCGCGTTGACTGAGAATTCGAATTCGCCGTCTGATGATGCGTCGTCGTCGTGGTCGGCAAGTGTTTGATCGACGGTCGAGATCTCCTCAATTTTAGGTTCCAGTTCTCTGTCCATATTTATCTCGTTTGAATTTTAATTGGTTGAGATTTGAGTTGTAATAATGGATTGAGGCGGCGGGTTTATAAAGAGGTGAGAGGACGCGGGATTTTGCTTGGTGAGGAAGGCGGTAAAATGGCACGTGGGGAGGGGGTGAGGGGGTGGGGACCACCTGGGACCACGTGTGAGGGTGTAAAGGTATCAAGAGGATGGATTCGGTGGGAAGCAAATGGTGATAGGAGACCGGGAGTCTAGAAGGAGAGCGCGTAGAAGCTACCTTTGAGATAGGTTAGCACGTGTTATGCGCGTAGTGTGAAAAACCGAAAATGTCAATTAGGAATTTGGAATAATCTTGGTGATAAAGTTTTTTTTTTATTGTTGATAATCTGGACGGCTCCGGCCATTAAATAAATATATAAAAACAGTAAAGATACAAAATATATACAAGTGGTTTACAAGGTGTTAAACAGAAGAAAAAAATTTTCAAAAATGTATACAAAAAAATCGGAGGAGAAGCAAGCAAATAAAAAATTTGCGAAACAAATGTAGAACAACACCGAAAAGGGAGAAGGAGCAATCAACCACGATTAAAAAGCAACTAAAGGAGCAACCAACCCTGCCGCACCAAAGAGGAGGGAATACGCCCACTAAGGCTAACATCTGCAAGGCAAAAGGAACTGCAACAAGCATGAAGTCAGATCCAGAAGCATACATAACTCGATGACATGAGCGAAAAATATGGAACAAAACCATGTGACAGGAGGCAAAACAGCCTAACACGAAGTCACAAAGTACAACCTGCACAGAAAAGAAAAGAGAGAAAACGCAAGAAAATCGAAACAAAGTAGCAAATAAAGAGCGTGCAATTCAAAGGAAGCAACCACGAAAAAAAATGAGAAGATAACAACTGTAGTAGGGTGAAAATGGCCTGGGGGGCCCAACCAGGGCCCAATACAACTCTCACTCAAGAAAGGTAAATATAGCAATTTAGTCCGGCTTCGAACCATTACAGGGTCGGCGCCGAACCTCAAGTTCACCCCCACAGAACTGGCCTCCTTGTATCCGACGAGCCTCAGTGGTCCTCGGCATCCGATCCGTGACAGCCCCACGGGCCGTCCCCCCTTTCTGGCGAAGCATGGGGATGACCTGACACAGCCTGGGCCCTCCGATTCTCCCAGAAGCACAGGAGACCTACGATCAGCCATGACAGCTCCAAATACCACCAAGGGTTCTGCCACGTCAGCCCTATACCGCTCCTGGTATTGCCACGTCTGCCCTAAACCCCCTGGGCCTTCTGCCACGTCAGGCCCATGGGCTTTCGGGTCCAGACCCGGCCCCCAAGCGGAACCAAACCCGGTTGGGATTCTCTATAAATACTAGACCCTCACCCACCATTTGAGGTAATGAATCTTTTACCACTTAAATTCACCTAGTTATTGCTACTCCCTCACAGAGACTGACTAGATCGTCGGAGGGTCCGCCACCGGGACAAACCCCGGTGTTTCAGGACCGTCTGCAGGTACACAAGACCTCGGATCCGAACCCTCTGATCCGAGCCCAGATCTCCGCCTCATTCCGAGGTCGCCGCAGGTTCCGCCCGGTCAGCCGAGGGTCGTCAGACGAGCAGCTTTCTCCTTCAAAAACAAATTGAGTCCGAACTCACACCTGGTGCATCCACACGTCTCCCAGAAATAAACCGCATCAGGTTGGCACCGTCTGTGGGAACACTGCTTCAGAAGCCGACCCGAGCCCGACCATCGAGCGACCTCGACAGCCGAACTCTCATGACTTCCAAGGGCAAGGGGGCTGCTTCCTCCGTCAACCGACGGGACTCGCCCCCACCAACTGCTAACGCCGGGCCACACACTTCAAAACACAAGGCTCCCAATCAGGAGCCCCAGAGGAGCGTCACCCGGCAAGTCCAACCCGACCTACGAGGAATAATCGTCAACCGTCAGATCACCCACAGCAGGGGAGGGGCCGCTTCCAACCCAGCCCCGAACCATCCAAGACCGCCGCCCGAGGGACGGAGGCCAGCGCTCAGCCGCGTCGGAAGGCAACCTTCAGACCGAGCGAACAAGGTCGGGGGAGCCCCCGTCACTCACAAGGGATTCCAGGACTTTCAAGAAGAAATTCTTGAAGCTCTCCGACGGACCTCCAGGGAGGAAGGCCCACAGGATCGGCGAGGTACTAGGAACCGGAGACTCACACCTCCGAACCCTACTCCGAACCGCATCCAGGGTCGGGATCCCGAGTCCGAGGGAGCCATGGGTACGCCATTCACCCTGCACTATATCCACGGGGGGCCAATGGGAGGAGAATCCGATACTTCCCAAAAAGCCTTCATCCAAGAGGTGAATACTGTCCAATACAGCCCCTCACCCAAGCAACAACCTCTGCCAATCTCCTTCTCAGGAGAGGACCTCGAAGGAGTTCACCTACCCCACTACGATGCCCTCGTCATTAGCCTCCACATAGCTAATTGTGAGGTTCGCCGAATCCTCGTCGACAACGGCAGCTCGGTAAATATTCTTTTTCTCAAAGCCTTCGAAAGTCTCAAGTTATCCAAAGGGAAGCTCAAACCAGCCGGATACACGTTGCTTGAATTTTCCGGCGCCCCGATCGTAATAGAGGGGGTTATTACCCTCGACGTCACCGCAGGATCGGCTCCTGTCAAGAGGACCGAATCCATGGATTTCATGATCATCAACGTCAAGGCGGCTTACAACGCCATTCTTGGCCGACCCGGACTAAACTCCCTCCAAGCGATACCTTCGGCCTACCATCTGAAACTTAAATTTCCCACCCCCCAAGGGGTCGGCATCGTTCGAGGTAGCCACGAAGCAGCACGATCGTGCTACATAACCGCTGTCGGAGGGGGTGTATTCCCCCTCGACGCCGTTGAACTCGAACCCGAGAGGGACGGCCCAGCTCCCGAGCCGGTTGACGAATTAGAAGAGGTCCTGTTCGATGCCAAGGATGAGTCGAAATGGTTCCGGGTGAGCCGCTCACTCTCCGAGGACTTGAAGGCAGGCACCATCGCCTGCATCCGTCGCAACGTCGATCTCTTCGCTTGGAAGCCCTCCGACATGCCCGGGATCTCCGAAGACTTGATTATGCATCGACTAAGCATCATCCCTGACTCTAAGCCGATCATCCAAAAGAGGCGCAAAGTCGCCCCGGAGAGGCAACAAATTGTAAAGACAGAAGTGGACAAACTCTTGTCCGCTCGATTCATCCAGGAAGTCAGCTACCCCGAGTGGTTGGCTAATGTCGTCATGGTGAAGAAGGCAACAGGGGGTTGGCAGATCTGCATCGACTTCACGGACCTTAACAAAGCATGTCCGAAAGATCCTTTCCCCCTCCCCGCATCGACGCTTTAATCGACGCAACCTCGGGGCACGAGCTACTGTCCTTCATGGACGCATTCTCGGGGTACAATCAGATCCGGATGTTTCCACCAGACATCTCCAAGACCTCGTTCGTCACCGACCAGGGTCTTTATTGTTACCGCATTATGCCCTTCGGGCTGAAAAACGCTGGAGCCACGTACCAGCAACTCGTCAACAGAGTCTTCAAAGACCTGATCGGCCGCAACGTGGAAGTGTACGTCGACGACATGCTTGTCAAAAGCCGGGCTGGGCCGGACCACGTCGCCGACCTCGAGGAAGCCTTCGGTGTCCTCCGACGCCACAACATGAGACTCAACCCGGCTAAATGCGCCTTCGGCGTCTCCACGGGGAAGTTCTTGGGGTTCATCGTCAGCCAACGCGGCATTGAAGCAAACCCCGAGAAAATCCAAGCCATTATTGACATGTCCCCGCCCCGGAATGTCAAGGAGGTTCAGAGGCTCACAGGTCGGTTGGCGGCAATCGGCCGTTTTCTCTCCAAGTCAGGGGAGAAGTCTCTCCCCTTCTTCAAGGCCTTGCGCGGAAAAGGGGGCTTCGAGTGGGGTACCCATCAACAAGAAGCCTTCGAACAGCTAAAGCAATACCTCGCCAACCCGCCTCTCCTCAGCAAGCCCGAGCCGGGCGAGCCGCTTTGGCTCTACCTGTCCGCCTCGGACAACGCTCTCAGCGCCATCCTCGTCCGAGAGGAGGAAGGGGTTCAAAAGCCACTGTATTATGTAAGCAAAGTGCTCCTCCCAGCCGAGATGAGGTACGCAAAAATAGAGAAGGTGGCCTATGCGCTGGTCATGGCAGCCCGGAAGCTTCGCCCTTACTTCCAAGCCCACTCCGTCCAAGTACTGACCGACCAACCACTGAAGACTGTCCTTCACAAGCCCGAAAACTCTGGCCGTTTAGTCAAGTGGTCAATCGAGCTGAGCCAGTTCGACATCAACTATCAGCCAAGGGCGGCCATTAAAGGACAGGCCCTCGCCGAATTCATAACTGAGTGCACCGTCTCCGAGCAGCCTAGCCTCGAAGGGTCGGATCCGACCTGGGAGGTCTTCGTCGACGGCTCGTCATGCGAAACAGGGAGTGGGGCGGGCATCATCCTTCGTGGCCCCGACCAATTCCTACTTCAGTACTCCCTCCGCCTCAACTTTCCGGCCTCCAACAACGAGGCAGAATACGAGGCCATGATCGCCGGATTGACCCTCGCCAACCGAGCCGGAGCCAAGCAAATCCGGGCCTTTAGTGATTCTCAACTCGTGGTCAATCAGATCACCGGAGAATACGAAGCCTGCGATGAACGCATGATGAGGTATTTGGCGGCAGTCAAGCGACTCCTGGCGTCCTTCAGCTGCGCCGCGGTTATCAGAGTCCCCAGGGAACAGAACGCTCAAGCAGACGCGTTATCCAAACTTGCCTCTTCCTCTTTCGAGGGCCTCGATCAGACGGTGCTCATAGAAGTCCTCCTGAAACCGAGTATCAGTGACCCAGAGCCGGAAGCGATGTGTGTGCAAGATGGGACCAGCCCGGACGACTGGACCACTCCCATTCGAAGATTCTTAATCAGTGCCGAGCTTCCTGAAGATAAAGCCGAGGCCAGACGAGTCAGAGTCCGAGCTGAAAGGTTTGTCATGATCGATGACATCCTCTTCAAACGCTCGTACACCTTGGCCGACGGCAAACCATACCTCCGCTGCCTCACCAGCGACGAGGCCAGCTACGCCCTCAGAAACCTGCACAAGGGGATCGGCGGATGCCACATGGGGAGCAGGATGCTTGCTCGGAAGGCCCTGAATCAGGGGTACTATTGGCCAACCATGCTCCAAGACTCACAAGACTTAGTCAAGAGGTGCGGCCCCTGCCAAAGATTCTCCCCTATCAAAAGGCTTCCTCAAGCCAATCTCCGGTCCCTGGCAAGCCCTACGCCCTTCGCCATGTGGGGTATGGACCTTGTGGGGCCTTTCCCCCCAGCGGTGGGACAAAAGAAATTCCTGATCGTCGCCATCGACTACTTCACCAAGTGGATCGAAGCCGAACCACTGTCCAGCATCACCGAGCGCCAAGTGCAACAATTCTTTTGGAAGAACATCATTTGCCGGTTCGGAATCCCACGAGTCCTCGTCACAGACAACGGAACCCAGTTCCAAGGTCAAAACTTCCAAACCTTCTGCGCGGACATCGGCATCCAGCAACGTTTCTCCGCCATTTGCCACCCTCAGTCCAACGGCCAAGCGGAGAACGCGAACAGGCAAATCCTCGACGGTCTCAAAAAGCGCCTCGACAGTTCCCCCAAAGGGCTGTGGGTCGAGGAGCTGCCTAGCGTACTATGGGCGCACCGAACCACCCAGAGGATCCCCACGGGGGAGACACCATTCAGTCTGACCTATGGGACTGAGGCAGTCATCCCCGTCGAGGTCGGATTACCTTCTCCCCGGATCATAGCCTTCGATGAAACTGACAATGCGTCCGGCCTGAGGGCCAACCTGGACCTCGTCGCCGAGGTACGAGAGAAGTCTTCAATCCGGAGAAGCATCTACCAGCAACGGATCGAGAGGTTTTACAACAAGAAGGTCCGCCCTACAAACATCAAGGCAGGGGACCTGGTATTACGAAAGCTATCTGTCTCCGATCCAACCAAGAAGAGGAAATTGGCTCCCAACTGGGAAGGCCCATACCGTGTAGTCGAGGCTGTCCGCCCTGGTACATACCGACTGACGGATATGGACGACCGACCCATCAGCCGACCCTGGAACGCCGAGCACCTAATAAAATTCCTGGAAGAGCGAGCCTAGGTGCTAGCCTGACCAAAATAAATTAAAACTGATGTAAGCTTTCGTGTGTAAAGGGCCACTTCAACGACCCTCCCTATCTGGTATAAAAGAAGTCTCTTTTTGTCATAATCCAAATACCTCGGCAACTCCGACCTGGTACCGGACAATGGGATCGGCACCCAGGTTCATGCTCCGATATCATCCCCAAGAGTCTCGGTAGGGTCGACCCAGCTCCGGACCAGGGAGTCTTCATATTTGCCCCACGTCGATCCCTCACGAATCTACGGAGCCAAACCTCGCCTCCACCGCCCTTCACCACACTGCTGACCAGAGCAAAGAAGGAAAAGATTTCTTTATTTCATACTCTTTTATTTTATTCGGGGAAAACAAACAAAGACCGTTACAGGACCACTCCACTCATCTCAAACTAAAGGAGATCACCGCATTAGGGCTCCTCGGATCCAGCGAGGGGCGGGATCACTCCGACCGAACGACTTGGAGCTCTCTCTTCGTCATGACGGTCCTTCAGTTCTGCCACAGTCGACACACCAGCCACGGAGCTCTGGGCATCAACGGATCGCATACGCTCCATCAGAAGCATCGCAGAGGGAACCCCCTCCGCTCACCGACCCCCCGAGGAAGATATCGAGATGCCCAACATCGTCCTATAACGGTGTATCTCCATCTCCTTCTCCACTATCACATCACGAAGTAGCTTTTCAGAGGAGGGCCTCTGCACCGAGGAACTAGACATAGTATATCCAAGACCGACGCCCCCGAGCTCCCGATCCGCCATCGCCCTCCTCAGCTGGCTTGCCTCCTCACTAAGGGCTTCGGACTTGTTCCTGTAGTAATTGAAAGCCGCATCAGTATCACGGGCCCCCTTTCGGTACCGAACCAAAGTGGCCTCCAGGGCCTCAACCTTGCTTCGAAGCCACACCACGTCGGAACGACGGGGGTCCACCTCAGGAGGGGGAGCCATAACCTACAAGAGAACCAGCCCACTCAAAACATATAAGCAAGGAGGTTCGGAAGTACTCAAGGTCAAAACACTTGGCCAGCCAAAAAACCCTCTTTTTATAAGTTTAGTTTCTCCATACAAAAAAATTCGGTGGCCAGTCCGCGGAAGGCAAATACAATCGATAGAAGGAAAAAGAAGGACAAAAATTACACAGCTAGTTTTCCCACCTCAGTGTCGGTCGGGTTCACAGGGGGGTCGGCAGCCTGGTCACCATCGGGCCCTTGTTCGCCAGGGGTCTTCGGTGTCCCCTCAATCTCCATATCAAACTCGAAGTTGGACAGGTCGATAGTAGGATAGAAGTGCCTCACATGACTGAGGGCCTTTGCATAACAGTTGTCCTGGGCCTTGATCACCAGGAGCTGACACGACTCCGTCAACTCATCCTTCTCCTTCTCCGACATCTTCTCCTGAGCCGCCATCGTCTTCGCCCATTCCTCCTTCTCCTTGTCGAAGGCCGCCTTCGTTTCCGTCTCCCTCCTATGAGAGCCTTCGAGCTCTACCTTCAACTCCTTCAACTCCTTCACCTCCTGCTCGGCCTTGTCAGCCCGGTCTCGCTCTCGCTGCAAAGCCGCCTCATAAAGGCCTCTCACGTGGGCCCCCTGCACGGTCGCCTGCAGTAGCCCGACAATACTAAGAAACCTTTCTTAGCGACATGATCTGAAAGCAAGTGGGTTCGGTTGACTTACCAGCACGTTGGCCTGCGCAAGACGCACGTACGCCTCGTCCAGGGTCTGGGCCTTCATATCCGAAGGGTCCCGAGGGGTCGCCAGCTTATTTGCAACCTCCACGGCCTGACGCCCTCGGACCAGGCAATCACCCTCGCGGATCGACCAATTCGGCACCCACGGTCGCCGAAGTCTCTCCTCTATCCCGGTATCCACCAGGGGACCCTTCCCCTTATCAAGGTCAGTAGCCCTGACCTGATCCAAGCCCCCCTGAACCACCGCGTCCCCGCCTGTCTCCGAGCGAGTCCTTTTAGCCCTCGGCTGAATTGGGGCCTCGGAGACCACCTGGGACAACTCGGTCGTCTTCACCGCGTCCCCCTTCTTCTCGGCCTTCTTCTTCTTCATAGTGAGCCTCAGCGCCCTAATCGATTCTTCGTCCATATCTGTAAAAAAATCCATTAAGAACAATGAGCAAGAAAGTACAAGAAGATCGAGAGAAAAGAAACAACCACATACTAGAAAGTACGGCCGGGCTCAGTCCAACACTCGCCAGGTGGGCCTCTGTCACCTTCGCCCAATTGATGCTGTACGACAGACGGAGGCGCTCAACAAACCTCCACTCCTCAGCCGTCAGGTCCCCCGGCCTCGGCGTTTCATAGCTCGGCTTAGAATGGTTCCACCGAGTGGGAATATCTCAAGGATCCTCACTCCGGATCACCAGATATTTCTTCTTCCAAAACTTGATAGAATCCGGGTGACCGTGGACTACCTTCTCCTTACCACGAGGCGAGATATAGTATACTCCCTCTGACGATGAGCTGATCATCAACATCGCTCGGAACACATTCAGCCGCAGGGGTACCTTCTGCTCTTCGCACATCAGTACGAAGCAGACGATCTGCTTCCAGGAGTTCGGCCCATCCTGCATCGGCGCCAAAGACGCCCAATTCAGCACCTCCCGAACGAATGGGTGGATCGGCAGCCTCAGTCCGGAGATAAAGGCATCCACAGGGAAGATGCAATACCTATCCGGCAGGGGGTCGGTCGGCCGAAGAGTAGAGTTCGGCAGCATAAGCTCATAGCTGGACCCAATGTAGTATGCCAACTACAGAGCCCCTAAGTCGCCTGCCTCCAGAACTGTCGGGTGTGCGTCCACCTTCACCCTCTTTCGGCTCGACGACGACGGCTGGACCCCAGAGAGCTCCTTATCGGAGAGATCGTCGGGATAGCAACGTAAAGGCTTGGGTTGTACAGACGATCCTATCGTCAGGTCACCATAAACAGGCACCTGACTCGAGCCGCCGATCCCCGACCCCTTCTTCTTCTTCAGAGCCCTCTTCTTCTTGGCTCGCTCCGGCGAGGGTGTAGACAACCGAGCCAGACCGGTCGGATTCCGAGGCCCCTCGGCGCCATCCCCTTCGGGACCACCCTCCTCTCCGGAAACCAACCCTGGAGTTCGGACTTCGTCCGAACTACCGCCCCCCTCCTCAGAGTCGCTACTATCCACCACGAAATGCCTCCGAGATCGCAACGGCTTCACATTATGTACCACCTCCTCCTCGTTTACCGTCTCCTCCCACGAAGTCGATTTGAAGACAGGCTTCACTCCCCCCCAGACGTCGACGCCGACGAGCCAGACTGAGCCCTATCCATCTGTGCCTAAGCTAAACAGACTTACCAGCTAACCTGAGATCACTTCGGAAGAACAAGCCTACTGCAGGAAACTGAAGGGACGAACACTGAAGAGTTGGAAGATTTTTTGAAAAGTAAGGAGCGAGAAAAAAGTGGGCGATGAGAGGGGAGGGGAGAACATTTATAGAGGATAGAAACGACTCCTCGATTTCCGCAGTTACTATTCACCGATTGACGTGCAACTGCCACCTGGAGAATCGTGCCACGACCTCGAAACGTGCGCTACTGACGTCACCCAGTGCCAGGCTGGCATCCCTGCACAGGGGTCGGTTCGGATGGAGGGCTCGGCGGAGGCAATGTTTTACTTAAGATTTAAGGCTCCAGGGTTCGGTTGGCTCACCTCTCACCCGCGAACAACTCGGGGCTTACGACCTCGGCAGCCAAAACCCCGAATTGTTCCTGGGTGGGAGAATAGCCACCATCGCCTGTGCCCCGGGCTCCAATACTCGGTCGGCTTCCCTCTCACCCACGACCGGCTGAGGGCTTACAGCCTCGGCAGCCGAAACCCCAAAACTGTTCGAGGGTGGTAGAAAAGCCACCATCGCCTGGGACCCTATCGGAAAGCAAATTGCCCCCCATATCCGAGGCTCTTCAGCCTCAGGCCCAGAGTACGGTGAACACCACTCCCGTCCGGATCTCTCTCGGGAAAGACAACCGTGTAAGGGCCGTCTAAACCGAAAAGGGATCCGGACGGCAGAGTCACCACCAATCAGGATCGGGGGATAAAATTTTTTAAGAAAGAGACGTCCGCCGAAGCAGACACCTCTGGCGGCCAATGGACCACCCTTGCTGTAATCGAATCCTCAGGGGGAATTAGGTATTTATAACCTCCACCGTTGTCCTGCCACTATGGCGTGGGGAAAGCCAAACGACGGAAGCCCGTGCGCCATGCATCTATTAGGCGGCACCATTAATGCCCCTAGGAAATTGGAACACCTGCACAGATCCCGGAGCGCCTTCTAAGCGCCGCAAAGGCGGCAGACCACCCCGCTTAATCCCTCTGAAACCCCGCGGCTCGTCATCACCCTTACCGACCCGTAATCCCTCGCCAGCTCGAGGTCCGGTCTGGCACCAGGGTACTCTTCTTCGGAAGATCCACCGGCTCGCCATCACCCTTACCAACCCATAATCCCTACTCATCTCGAGGTTCGGTCCGGCACCAGGGTACTCTTCTCAGGAATAAACAACGGCTCGCCCTCACCCTTACCAACCCATAATCCCTCGCCAGCTCGAGGTCCGGTCTGGCACCAGGGTACTCTTCTTCGGAAGATCCACCGGCTCGCCATCACCCTTACCGACCCATAATCCCTCCTCATCCCGAGGTTCGGTCTGGCACCAGGGTACTCTTCTCAGGAAGAAACAACGGCTCGCCATCACCCTTACCGACCCATAATCCCTCGCCAGCTCGAGGTCCGGTCTGGCACCTGGGTACTCTTCTTCGGAAGATCCACCGGCTCGCCATCACCCTTACCGACCCATAATCCCTCCTCATCTCGAGGTTCGGTCTGGCACCAGGGTACTCTTCTCAGGAAGAAACAACGGCTCGCCATCACCCTTACCGACCCATAATCCCCCGCCAGCTCGAGGTCCGGTCTGGCACCTGGGTACTCTTCTTCGGAAGATCCACCGGCTCGCCATCACCCTTACCGACCCATAATCCCTCCTCATCTCGAGGTTCGGTCTGGCACCAGGGTACTCTTCTCAGGAAGAAACAACGGCTCGCCATCACCCTTGTCGACACATAATCCCTCGTCATCTCGAGGTTGGGTCGAACACCAGGGTACTCTTCTCCGGAAGATTCAACGGTTCGCCATCCCATTTCCACGACCATGAACACTCCTCCCCGGCTAGCTCCCGCACCCCCGCAGGAGTGGGGGGCTTGTGTAGTAGGGTGAAAATGGCCTGGGGGGCCCAACCAAGGCCCAATACAACTCTCACTCAAGAAAGGTAAATATAGCAATTTAGTCCGGCTTCGAACCATTACAGGGTCGGCGCCGAACCTCAAGTTCACCCCCACAGAACTGGCCTCCTCGTATCCGACGAGCCTCAGTGATCCTCGGCATCCGATCCGTGACAGCCCCACGGGCCGTCCCCCCTTTCTAGCGAAGCATGGGGATGACCTGACACAGCCTGGGCCCTCCGATTCTCCCAGAAGCACAGGAGACCTACGATCAGCCATGACAGCTCCAAATACCACCAAGGGTTCTGCCACGTCAGCCCTATACCGCTCCTAGTATTGCCACGTCTGCCCTAAACCCCCTGGGCCTTCTGCCACGTCAGGCCCATGGGCTTTCGGGTCCAGACCCGGCCCCCAAGCGGAACCAAACCCGGTTGGGATTCTCTATAAATACTAGACCCTCACCCACCATTTGAGGTAATGAATCTTTTACCACTTAAATTCACCTAGTTATTGCTACTCTCTCACAGAGACTGACTAGATCGTCGGAGGGTCCGCCACCGGGACAAACCCCGGTGTTTCAGGACCGTCTGCAGGTACACAAGACCTCGGATCCGAACCCTCTGATCCGAGCCCAGATCTCCGCCTCATTCCGAGGTCGCCGCAGGTTCCGCCCGGTCAGCCGAGGGTCGTCAGACGAGCAGCTTTCTCCTTCAAAAACAAATTGAGTCCGAACTCACACCTGGTGCATCCACACGTCTCCCAGAAATAAACTGCATCAACAACCAACGCATAAAAGAAAGATACGAATAATAAGAAGATAGGAGGAGAGAAAGGCACACTCTCTGAGGGAAACTCGTCGATAAAAAAGAAACATACATAGTATAAGAAGAAACATACAATGCAAAAAAGAAATATACACAATAAAAGAAGATAGGAGAAAACAAGACACACAACTAAATCACTAAGGAAATAGTTAAGAAACATACATACACAGTAGGAGAGGATAGGAGGTGGCCAGGCACACCACAAAATAGCTAATGAAATGGCTAAATGAGAAGAAACTGAACCAGCAGCCCATGACAACACTACCAGCACAAAAATGACTAACCAGACCGCCAACTCAGAGGATGACAAAATAATGCAAAAATCAACTGTGCACAAGATGATGAACCGACACTGTAGCTGCTTTCTTAGCTAAAATACGAGTACTCACACGAATCTGTAAATTATTAAAGAGTTTCTTATTATATTTTCGTTTAGCAGGGCAAGGATCGACCTCCACCAAAGGGAACGATATCACAACAAGGTCAGACATGCTAGCCTCGTCTTTGTTGAGGCAAGAAGAGGGTAAGAGATAACTGGAAGAACGTGATGATGATATTGGAATGGAGTTAGTATGACAGGAATTACGGGAAAAAGAAGAGTCACCAAGAATCAGTGAAAACTTGAAGGGGAAAGAATGAAGGATATGCATAACCTCCATCAGAAGATGATTGAGACATGATTGAACCCCTAAATATTGATAAATCGAGAAGATGCAGCCAAGAAAATGAAAAGATAACGTAGAATGGTTGGGAGAAGAAATCATCATAGAAGAAGGAAAATTATAAAATAAAGAAGGTGCCAAAAAATAAGCATTAGCATTAGTAGGATGTACATGAGAATCTAAACGAGGCGTTGATGAACGTGCCCCATCGCACTTCAAAACAAAGAATGACAAGAGACTAAGGATTTAAACAAAACAGAATTCTTATCCAGACTCATATTTAACATTGGCACCATAGATTTTGAATGGGGATGTGCCTGATATGTACCCAATCGAGGATAGGAAATAAGTTTCGTATAAACCATTTGATTCTCAAATAGGTTAGCAATATTAGGAGGTTTTAGAGTAGCAAGAGAATCATAATAAGCAGTGGAAGAAGTACTGGACTTCATAAATGGATAAGGAACAGATGCAGAGGAGTCACAATCCTTTCCAGACTCAAAACTAATCTTCCTCGCTAAGCATGCATTAAGGTTGCGCTTTAAGAGGGGATAGTTAAGAAATGAGAGAAGTTTGGCCAGTAAGGGTCTGCCTCTGAGAAATCCAATGAGTTTTTGAAGGGAAAAACATCGACTGCGAGAGTGACCAAGCTTGTCACAAAAGATGCACTTCATTTTATACACGCACACTCGTTTAAAATGCCCAGAAAGGAGGCACCTGAAACAAACCAGATGAGGTTCGGACCTACAAAAGGAAGGAAAATAGGGAAGATGGGAGAGCAACGAGAGCGATAGGTCTTAGAAAAAAGAGGAGATGAAAAGTTACTCCTCAATTCCTGGACCGTCACTATACTATTAGATCTAGCTTCAGGCAAGATGAGATTCATGGCTGAAACCAGCCAAAAAAAACCTCAAAGAAAAACACAAACAAAGAAATAGGCACATGACTAATAGTACCAAAGACACTAAAGAGTCAAACTCACAAAAAAAACCACCACAAATAAACAATAAATTTGCAGCAGAAAGAGGAGCAACAATAGCCTCAAAATAGAGTGAAAATAAAATAAAGCAAGAGTAGAGGAAGGAAGAGGGCAATAATAAACCAACAATGATGAATTAAAAATGCCCAAATTCACCCGAGTAGACCACACAATAAGTGAGTAAATTAGCGAATAAGAAATGGGAGAAAAGAACTTACAGTGATCGGCTTTAAGATAACACCAAGGAGGAAAAGAGGTGAAATAACTCACCGTAATCTGGAAAACCAACCCAAAAACCGCACAATCCGAACAATAGCAACGAACCCAGGCACTTCGAAGGCTGACGGCAACTCCCACAATAGAATTGAGAGGAAGAAGGAGATCGACAGTCGGGCAGCTTCGAAGTCAGACGGCGACCCCAACAATAGATACGAGAGGAAGAAAGAGAACACCAGCCGCCGATAGGAGGAGTAAACAGGTTATGAGGGTTTAGGAGGCACAAACTCACTTCCAAACAATCGGGAGAAAAGATAAATATGGGTTTGTAGAGGAAGAAAAGATACACAACATTAACAAAGGGAGTATGAGATAAGGATGGGAAGAGAAACGGGATCTGGCCGGAGAAAAGCTTGGAGGAGGGGAGAGTTTGTTAAACATGTTCTTAAATTTGAAAAAAAAAGGAGGAAAAGAGGTGACTTACATAGAGAATTTTTGAGTGGCCACTCTCTAGCCCAATTCTGTATAACCAGGTGTAATGTGAAAGAGATGACTGGTCTTTTTAAGGTGTCTTAGAGCATCTTTAAAGTGGTGCTCTATTTCTCATCTTTATAATACAATATACAGCTATAATGAAATATTTTCGGAAATATTCTATCATAGAGATGAGAAAATAAAGCTCTACCCTAACCATGTCCCTCTATACTTAATGTAATATATTTTAGCGAAAAAGAAGTTGTAAAATAGTTTTGTTGAAATAAATTTAACATTTAAAAGAATTATATTAATAATCGGTTTGGGAAGAAAAAAAATATAGTTTGAAATGTCTTGCCAAGAGCCTTAAAATGAGCCTAATATTATTAATTTTGGAAATTTCTCGCAGTACATGATTACTGAGGCTGAACACGGCGAGCAAGAAGATGTTGTCATTTATACTCCACCAACAGTTCCGAATGTTGAAGATATGAAAATAAACAAAACATCTTCTAAAACTCTAATGTAGAGCAAAGTTGAGCTTCAACTGGGCTCTAAAACTTTGCTCTATTTCAGAATCGGCCCTCATCCCCTCTATATTTGGTAAGAAATCTATAACACTATTCAAGTCTTTTTTTAGACCTTTTCACCCTCCATTTGCACGCTACTTTTTTAAAATACCACTTGTATCATTTTTAAACTCTAAACTAGTTAATTAAAATCAACATTAATTAAAAATTAAAAATTATTTTTTAATCAATATTGAATAAATTTAATATTGATTGGTAATTTGTAATTATATTTAATTATTATTATTTTTTTTGAATTAAAATTTTCAAATTAATTTTCAAATGAATCTGAGACACAATCCGATTACTCGATAATAAACAATATTCATTAAAAATGAACAACATTCATTACAAATATAGAAAGATGACAAGATTAAAAGTTACATCACTTCATTGCCGTGTCTTTTCCACAAATGTTTAATTAACGCAATTGAAGTGCAAAATGAGCATCTTTGTCTTTTATCTTCTTATGTAGAGCAAGGAATCGTCGTAATCGTTTGGTTTCATTTATCTTCAACATTCGGAACTGATGGTGGAGTTGAAATGACAACATCTTCTTGCTTGTCGCATTCTTCAACTTTGTTTTTATCTCTTTGTACATTCCATTCCTGCTTATGTTTTCTTTGTGACGATGCAAACATGTTAAATATATCAATGGCTGTTTATTTTATTCTGATTATCTAATTTATATTATATAGTGAAACTATTAATTATATTATATATACTTTATTATTAAATTAATTCCTAAATAATTATACGCTTGATTAATCCAAATTGTTGCTTCAAGTAAAAAGTTCATAATTTAAAATTAGTTCAAAAAATTACTATTATTAGGCTCATTTTAAAGCTCTCGGTGAGATATTTCCAACGATATAATTTTTTCCCCAAATAGAATATTAATATAAGCAATTTAATGTAAATTTTATTTCAACAAAACTAATTTACAACTCCTATTTTGAGGCAAAAAAATATATTATATTACGAATAGAGGAGCATAGCACTATTATCGGGTCCTATCGGTTCGGGTTCTGCACAACCTGGGCCCGGATCCGATACCCTACGGGTCCAAAAATTGGACTCGGACCTAACCCATGAGAACCGGGTCTGAGTCCTAGTCCTACTTAAAATAACCTTACCCGTCGGATCTGGTTCCTATTTAAGATATTCACAAATTTGCACTTAAGTACATGAATAAATATTATATTTACACATATATCTTCAACAATTAGTATTTACATGTATATCCCTATAACCTTATTATTCAAATTTCATATTTTTTGGATATTTTTTAACGAGTCCGGATCCGGGTCTGGGTCCGAGTCCGGGTCGGGTCCATTTTGAGCGGACCAGGACCCGGTCCGGACCCAGACCCGAAATTGCAACGAGTCTTATTTGGGGACCCAAACCCGACCCCGTATAGATCAGGTCAGTTCTGGTCCAATGCCGGGTCCGGATCAAGTCCGGGTATCGGGCCAAAGTAACAACTTTAGAGGAGCATGGTTGAAGTTGTTGGGGTGATGTCCACGAACACCCCGGTGGCGCAGCGGAACTAATTAGAGCAATACTGATGACAAAGTAGATGAGACTAATCAATTGAATAACCAAACAAATAGATCAACCAATCCAACACAAATACAACGATGATTTATATCTGTTACCTTTCGCTTAATCCGAAGGGAAGTATAAGGATATATAATATTCAACTAGAAGAGATTACAAGGAGTTAATGATTCACTCAATACAAAGAATTAAACTCACTCACCAAGAACTATTTATCTCAAGCATCTCTTTGTAATGGAGAAAGAAATCAATGAAGTACTTCACCTCTCATATGGAGGTGATTACAATATATAAAAGAAGAATATAGAGAACTCTAGGTTAGTCTTGATTCTTAGTCGTCCGCTATATCCTGTAGAAGAAGTAACTGAATAGGAGTCGTACGATCTAACTTGGAGTTGAAGATTGGGCTGAAATGACCTAACAAACAAGGCCCAACATAACACAGCGCCGTGGCTAGTCGACTGCACCCACAAGTATGGTTGACTGTCCTCTTCTCTGGAAAAACCATGTATAAGGTGTCGGTCGACCGTCCTCAAGGTCGGTCGACTATTCTGCTTCAGGTGCTGCTGCTATTGCTATTTCACTTCTACTCTCTTCAACGCTTCGGCCTTCATGTTTCATCATATCTTCTTCTAATTTGAACCACGAGTATACAAGACATATTCCTAACAACCTCCACGTTGGATTGCATACGAGTGTTATCAACATTATGTGATTATTCATCTCTAAACTCTACTAAACTTCACTTGTGAATCATACTTGCAACAATAGTTTTTCTACTAGTTGAACAAATCATGTACTCAATCTCACCGAGTATGCTCCCTCAAGGACACACCTCAGTAGGCGTTATCACGGAGTTGCCAACCTCTGCACGAACTCCACCTACATCAAGGCATTCTCCACCTCTCGACGATATTTGAACGTCGTAGTCTCGCATCAATGATGTAGTTTCGGCAAACTAAATAAACTTGTGGGAATAACGAGAAAAGTATCAAAACTTGCGTAAGAATTTCGGATTTCCCAAAGTTTGTAGAAATTGCATTGGCTTGGCCCAACGACTCTCATACCTCTAATCATCATATGACGATCATGTAAAACATACAGAACTCCACTTCGAGTTGTATACCTACAACCTCGTGCTTCAAGAATTCCGGAGAAAATCAGATTTCGATTCAGCCGAGGAATATGCAAAACTTCCCTTGGAGTTATTGTATACCTACAACCTCGTGCGTCAAGAATTCCAAAGAAAATCAGATTCAGATTCAGCCAATGAATATGCACGACTTCCCTTATGCGAACATGTTTATACCTGGTATCTTCAACCCAACTATCCTCTCACCTATTATTTCACAAGTCTCTCCAGTTTTTGTTTTCACACAACGCTCTGTAGTAGACTTATAAGTAGAAAACAACTCCCTCTCAGAGCAAATATGAGTAGAACTCCCTGAGTTAAGAAACCAACTAGAATACACTTCTAAAGAATTTGAAATAAGAAGACACAAATCACTTGATTCAGAAGAGTAAACCACATTTGCGGTGGTATAGCCATCCTTGGCGCTCTTCTGATTTTGTAACAGTCTTTCTTGATATGGCATGATCTCTTACAATATTGTCAACGGATCGAATTCTTTTGCAATGCACTTTGACTTCCAGTTGAAGGACCTTCCGCCACTACAAAACCTATGGGAGTAGACAATGATTTCTAAGTGTCCTTCCTATATTGATTTTCCTTCAATGCTTTGATTACACAATTTGTCGTAATGCTCTTCTTGGCAGATTTACCGCGTAGCATTGTAGTGATCAGATGCTTGTACGAATCCGGCAGTGAATATATCAAGTTGAAAGCTTTATCTTCTTCACTCACATCCACGTTGATCGCATGTAGTTCAGATAACACCTTGTTGAACTTGGTGATGTGATCTTGAAGATCGGTACCTTCCTTTATTAACAAACGAAATAACTTTCTCTTCCAATACATCTGATCTAATAACGACGAACCAGAGTAGTCAGCTATGAGTTTTTCCCACAAATTCGCATCTTGAGTTTCTTCAAGAAACTTGTACTTGACCTCGTCCGCCAATGATAGTCGGATTAGACTTACGACTATTTCACAAATATCATCTCAAACATCCTCCTTCATATAGGATGGTTTTTCCTTCTTCTTGACGGCTAACTGCATATGTTCTTAAACTAGGATATCATACATGTCTACCTTCCAAATGTTGAAATTGATCTTTCCATCGAACTGGTTGATTTTCAAAAGACTGTGATCTGTCATTTTAACCAATGGACTCGACAACCTGAAGCTTTAAGACCACTTTATTAGGGGGATATCTACGAATACCCCGGTGGCGCAGCGGAACTAATTAGAGCAACAAGGATGACAAAGTAAATGAGACAAATCAATTGAACAACCAAACCAATAGATCCACCATTCCAATACAAACACAACAAGGATTTATCCAGGTTAGCTTTCGCTTAATCCGGAGGGAAATATGGGGACATATAATATTCAACTAGAATAGATTACAAGGAGTTAATGATTCACTCAATACAATGAATTAAACTCACTCACAAAAAACTATCTTTCTCAAGCCTCTCTTTGCAATGGAGAAAATAATCAATGAAGTACTTCACTTCTCATATTGGAGATGATTATAATATATAGAAGAATAATAAAAAGAACTCTAGGTTAGTCTTGATTCTCAGTCGTTCGATATATCATGTAGAAGAAGTAACTGAAAATGAGCCGTACGATATGACTTGGAGTTGAAGATTGGACTGAAACGACCTAACAAATCGAGACTCAAAATAACACAGCGCCGCGGTCGGTCAATTGCACCCATAAGTGCGGCCGACTGTCCTCTTCTCGGAAAAAACCCTGTACAGGGTGTCGGTCGACCATCCCCAATGTCAGTCGACTATCCTGCTTCAGGTGCTACTGCTTTTGCTGTTTCACTTATACTCTCTTCGACGCTTCAACCTCCGTGCTTTATTGTATCTTCTTCTAATCTGAACCACGAGTATACAAGACATATTCCTAACAGGTGTGAAGCTCTATTTTCTCATCTCTATGATGAAATATTCCTCAGAATATTACATTATAGAGATGAGAAATAAAGTACCTCATTAGAGCATCTCCAACCACGTTAGCTATTTTGGCTAACTAAAATAGCCAAAATGGATAACAAATGGACAATTTGACTAGTGAAAAAAGTCTCCACTCCAACCATGTTATATATTTTGAATAACCATTAATAATTCAAAGTCTAAAATTAAATAAAATAAAAATATAAAACCAAAGCCATAAGAATGCCCAAGTACAAAATAAATTTTTTAAGCCCAAAATCTCTTCACCGGATTCAATTTCATGGAATGCCATGGTTTCAGGCTACTCCCAAAATGGATATGCTGAAGAATCCATAAAATTTTATGCGACGATGAATATGTACCGCGTAGAGATCAATCACATGACCTTTGCAAGCATCTGTATGTCTTGTGGTATGCATTCCGAACTTAAACCGAGATTTCAATTTCATGCCCAAGTCATCAAAAGAGTATTCGAATCAGTATTACCAATTTTGAACTCCCTCATTACTATGTATTCCAAATGTGGCAAAATCTCCCCCTCCTCTAAAATTTTTGATGCAATGGACTGTAAAGATGTGATCACATGGAATACGATGGTTACTGCATTATCCCGTCATGGGCTTGGCAGAGAGGCGCTAAATTTGTTTGACATGATGAAATCTTCAGGTGTGCAACCGAACAATGTTAATTTGATCACGGTGCTTTCAGCTTTGGCAGCAACGAGGATAATGGAAATGGATCCATGTGATTCGTCGGCATATGTTCTTCTCTCTGGTTTGTATGCTTCTTTAGGCAATGGAGATCATAAAGCTGAGGTAAGGAGGGTAATGGAAGACAGAGGGGTGAAGAAGGAGATTGGCTGCAGTTGGATTTTGAACTGGCGACGATGAGGGTGGTAGGGTGACAGGGCTTCGACAGTCGAAGGTGGAGACACAGGGCGGCGACTGGACGGGGATGCGAATGTAGGCGTCGGCGATGGCAATGAGCAGGGGCTCGCGAGGCTGACGGGGTGGAAGATGACAGGGTTGGGGAGAGGGTGGAAAAGGGTTTCGAAGGTGGATGCAGGGGGTGAGGAGGCCATGGGAGGTCGAGGGTGAGGTGTAGATGGGTTCATTACAGGGAAGGGGAGAAACCAGGGAGAGAGAGTTAGGGAAGACGGAGCGGCTGTTACTTTTGATCGCGATTTTTTTTTTTTAAAGAAGAAGTTTAGCGATCGGTACACACTCGCCAGATCTGGCGAGTGAATATTAGAAATCTATTTTGGCGAGTGATTAGGCTAGTCCCGTTGGAGCATATTTTTGTCTTCATATTAGCTATTTTGGCTAAAATTAAGGGCCTGTTTGGTTCAAAGGAGGGGAGGGAAGGGTAGGGATTTTAATGGAGGGGAGGGAAAGGGAGGGGAGGAATTTAATGAAAACTCTGTTTGGTTCAAAGGAGGGGAGGGGAGGAAAAATAATTATCTTCTTGTTTGGTTCACAAGGGAAGGGAATGGATTTTATAATAAAATTACTTTTATACCCTTTTGCATACAATAAGGGGAGGGGATGAAAAATGACTATTTTTCATCATGTTCACTCTGATAAGCAAATCAGATAAAAACCTTTCAATTCTGTCCCCATTTTTTGTTTAAATGCCAAAAGTTCTATACATTAATATTACAAAATAACAACAAGATAATAGCTTTGATGTCATTATCACGTAACTTTCAAACACATCAGCAAGTAATTGTGAACCACACTGTTTGCTGTAATCTTACAATTATAGCCATCGTTAAAATTGAATCCAAATTTGCAGTAGCCTCATCGTTAAAATTGAATGCCACTGTCGGAATAGACACCGTCTTATACTTACTAAAATCATAACAAGTATCAAGTAGGCTAAATGCAGGTGCAGTTGGGTACTATGTCATCTTCTGCTTGAATGCGGTTTTTAAAGCAGAGTAAGCCGTTGGTGGCAACCGGATAATAACTGTCCCTGAATCAACAAGAACCCCAGCATTTGAAAACAATGTAGGAGATATAGACAGTTTTTGCCCTCCCACACTAATTGACAGAAGCTCGACAAAATAGAATGTAGGTATGCTTGATTCAATTAACAAAGGAGTGAACTGAACCCCAGTATAATAGTTGAATCTATATGCATGCGAAGTATAGGTCGATTCTTTTTCTATGGCCATGTATCTAACAAAGTGATAACAGTGGTTGGTGTTCTTCTAGATATTTTGAGTGAAATTTCGTGTATTATGTGAACACAACTAATACTTAAAAACATTCAAAGACATGTATTTAATAGTAAAAGCGTCAATATCCACAGTTAGGTGTGCTGTCAAGTTAATTAATTGTTTGTGTATGATAGTGTTGTCTTTGTATACAGTTCGACATACATTTTTATATATATTAGCTAGTGATCAACATAGCTCATGTTGTCTTAGTTTTATAGGATTTAGATTTAAAGGGCAATTTAGTCCAGTCATTTTTAAAAATTAGCCCTACTTTCTCTTTCCTCCAAATTTCCCCACTTTTGGAGGGGACCCAAAATTGGCTCAGGAGGGGTGTTGCACCCCCATTTCCCTCCCCTCCCCTCCTAAAAAATGAACCAAACAAGAAAAGTATTAAAAAACCCCTTTCCTCCCCTCCCCTCCCCTCCCCTCCCCTCCAACCAAACACTCCCCTCCCCTCCTAAAAGATAGCTAGCATGATTGGAGATGGACTTAGAGATACTCTTAGTGATTAGTTTGCAGTTGATTTTGAACTAATGCATATCAGTAGTAGAAAAGAAAAACTACTGCGGGCACCAGGCTAAGGTAGTGGATGAACCACGAGTGAGAACGAACTAAGTTAGAATATGAGAATCACAATGAGAGTTGCACTAATTTTAAATTACCAAACAAATCAGTCGATATTTTGAAAGTTTCTTCCTAATAACCTCCTTCTAGGGAGGCATATCCCTAATGTCCAAAGCTCGGGAAATATAGTGAAAGTTAGTGTATGAATTTTAATATAGTTTTCTTTGCAGGATAATTGGCAAAATTAGAGGTGTTGCTTTGTGTTTTTTATTACGTGACAATACATTATCTGACAAAAATTGAGTAAGTAGTGAAGACTTGAATCCAAAATCTATATATGTTTAAATTATCATTACATTATCCAATAGAGTCAATTCAAAGGAGCAAGTCAACTCTTTTGCTTCGCAATCAATATCTAGCTAATAGTTTTAATATTATCTGTACCGACTCAATTTTTTTTTATCAGGCTAAGATATCAAAAATCAAGGATATTGTGAGTTAAATATTAAAAAATTCTCATAAAATGTTGACCAGTTGACTTGTTCATAGTCCATATCTGGCGTATATGATGCAAGTCAAGGTAGAAATATAGCGATTATATTAAGTCGATTATGATGGTACTAAGTTAATAACCCACGAATTGATACTAGTGATTATGATGATCAGTCAAAGTCAATAATTCACCACCAAGGTGGAAAGATCGTACAGATTACAGGGGATATGATATCATATATACAACACAAGTGAACCACAGCATTTTTTCTTAGATTTGTGCCATTGCTCAATTTCACTACTTTGGTACCACTACAATTATAGAAATGCAGTCCACAAATTATCATTGTCAAAAAAAAAATTCATTGCTCTATTTTGAAGGGTCCAGCACTTTTAAAATAGTAAACAAAAAGTAGTACACTTAGCAATTTTTTAGATGAAAATTTTCTACTCACTCAGTATGACATGACATATAAATATATATATTCTTTTAATCCCACAAAGTATCATTGTTGATTTAGATTGTATTAGAGTATTTACTCTTGTTGATACTAAAATATGTATATATAACATTTGTAAGAGCATCCACAATGGTTTCTTATTTTTACCATTTTGTCATATTTTGACAAAAAACACTCTTCAATGGTTTGCTATTTTGACAATTTTTGAGAAAGTTGTGCTGGAATTAATTTTTGCACTTTTTCGGGCCGGATTCCGGCTGGCTCCGGCCACTGGCGGTGCCGGAAAATGAGTGGATTGCGATCCTCTCGTCGGGTACTATTCCGTGGTGTACTCATTTGCCAAAAATGAATTCCGTATGAATGAGAAATGTTGGTCCAAAGTTGGGTACTTGAAATGTACTAACTTGGAAACTTGGAGAAAATGGATAGTCCCATATCGGAAATTGTGAAAGATTTTTTCTAGTATATATACTAGAAAATTGGTCTAAAGGATGTGGCCCGGGGGTTACCACTAACGTGTAGTGGAGAGAGTACTCAGACAAAATGACAAACACATACGTGCGCGCGCCCGGCCCGGCCTTAGCTTGGTCTGGCTCTGGCTTATATATTTTTTTTTGCCCCAGTCAAATTTTTTTTTACCCCAGTACACTAGTGAGGATTTTTTTCTCCCCCAGTACACTAGTGAGGCTCTTCACATTCGATAACTGATACCATTACTCTGTAACAGTAGAGTAATGGCTCATCAGTTATAGATCTGAACCACTACTCTGCTGTTGCAGAGTAATGGGCCTCCCAATAGTCTCCATTTCTCGTATAAGACTACTGTATCCTGTCTGCCAGAAGATACAGAATTTCATAATCCGAATTATACTTCTTCTTCTTCTCCTCTGTGTCAAAAATCTGAGAGTACATCACAGCACAGTTCGCTGAAATCTCTGAAGTTTGGGTGCTGCTCTTCAGGAAAAGGTATACAGTTGTATCTTGGGAGGCAATTCGCCAGCCACCGTCACACTACGGGGCGAATTTTGCTTTAAGGAGAGAGATTTTAATCTCGACTCTGTATAAAGCTTTTGGTTTGTTATCTTTTATTCCTGTAATTTCTGTTCTTCGCAATTATTGTTAATAATTTTCAGATTTATAAAATTCGAGTTCTAACAATCTTAAATCAAAATTTTTCCTCACTGATTCTAACAGTTTTTGTGAAGATTGTTTACAGGTACTGTTATCAATTCGAAAAAAACAACAACTAACAATTCTGTTTCAACTGTTTCAGAAATAACATGGAGAACACACAGAATGATATTGCCAGTGGGCTTATCAGTACCGAAACACCGGTGACCCAAAATGTGACTGCACAATCGGTTGCGGCACATTCGGTCGTTCTGCCCACACACATAACCGTGGGAGAAAAACCGGAGAAGTTCAATGGAAATGGATTCAAGAAGTGGCAAGGGAAGATGCAGTTCTACCTGACCACCTTGATGCTGGATAGGTTTCTCACTGAATCTACCCCGATGGTGGCACCGATGGATGCACACTCCGTTGCTGCGGTTGATGCATGGACTCAGGGTGATTATCTCTGCAGAAACTACATCATGAACGGCTCGGTCTACTGTGTCTTCAAGACTTCCAAACTCCTGTGGGGGTCTTTGGAAAATAAGTACAAAACAGAAGACGCCGGGTCCAAGAAGTTTGTAGTCGGTAAATTTCTGGACTACAAGATGATTGACTCCAAACCTGTTGTGAGTCAAGTCCAGGAACTGTAGGTCATAATGCATGAAATCGCTGTAGAGAATATGATGCTGTGCGAACTATTCCAAATTACAGTGTTCATCGAAATGCTTACATCTGGATGGAAAGACTTCAAGAACTATCTCAAGCACAAGCGAACGGAGATGTCTCTTGAAGACCTCATTGTCAGGTTGCGAATCGAAGAGGAGAATCACAAGGCTGACAGGTCCTATGAAAATCAGTCCATAGAAAAGGCCAATGTGGTAGAGCACGAACAGAAGGGCAAGAAAAGAAAGTTCTTGCCACAGGCCCAAACAAAAAACCTCCTGCAAAGAGGTTTGCTGGGAAATGCCACAAGTGTGGTAAGCTGGGGCACAAAATTTTTGAGTGTTGCAGCAAGGACAACAATCGTGCAGGAACTGGACATACAAAAGGGAATGAAAAATCCTACGCACACATAGCTAAGAACTTGTCCACTGGTCTCTCTGACCTGGACCTCTGTGCTGTAGTATCAGAGGTAAATCTTGTGGGGAGCAATCCTTGTGAATGGTGGTACGATACTGGAGCCACCAAGCATATCTGCTCGGATAAGGAGATGTTCACATCATACCAGAAGTGCAACAAGGACGAACGGCTGTTCATGGGTAACTCTTCCACCTCCAAAATTGCAGGAACAGGGAAGATAGTGCTGAAGATGACTTCAGGTAAGAAACTAATACTCACAAATGTGTTACATGTTCCAGATATTAGAAAGAACTTGATATCAGGTTATTTGCTAAGCAAGAATGGATTTAAGGTTATTCTTGTTTCTGATAATTTTGAATTGTCTAAGAATGGGGTGTACTTGGGTAAACGATATGTAAAGGATGGACTGTTCAAGTTTAATGTAATGACAGTCATCCCTAAAACTATTGTTCCTACTATTCCCAATGTTAATGAAATAACTCCTATTGCCTATGTTATTGAGTCTTCTTCTATTTGGCATGAAAGACTAGGCCATGTTAATGTCAATTCTATGCATAGATTAATTAACATGAATTTGTTACCAAAATTTAAGGTAGATAACTCCGAAAAATGTAAAGTTTGCACGGATGCAAAACTCACTAAAACTCCATCACGTTCTGTAGAAAGAAACACAGAAACTCTAGGTCTAATTCACACGGATCTGTGTGATTTAAAATACGTGCAGACCAGAGGTGGCAAAAAGTACTTTGTGACATTCATAGCCGATTGCACAAAATTCTGTTATATATACTTGTTACATAGCAAAAATGAGGCTTTGGATAAATTCAAAGAATATAAGTTTGAGGTTGAGAATCAACTTGGCAAAACGATTAAAATTATTAGGAGTGATAGAGGGGGAGAATATAATGCACCATTTAATATGTTCTGCTCTGAAAATGGAATAGTTCATCAGACAACTGCTCCTTACTCACCCGAATCAAACGGTACTGCCGAGTGCAAGAATTGAACTCTAAAGGAGATGATAAATATCTTGTTGTTGAATTCTGGCTTACCCCAAAATATGTGAGGGAAGCATTGCTGACTGCCAACTACATTCTCAATAAAATACCTCACAAAAAAATCGGCAAGACACCATACGAACTGTGGAAAGGTAAATTACCTTCGTAGGGTGTCTAGCAAAAGTGGCAGTACCTAACCCAAAAAAGGTCACTATCGGTCCTAAGACGATTGATTACATATTCATAGGCTATGCACACAACAATAGTGCATATCGGTTCTTGGTATACAAATTAGATATACCGGATATCCATGTGAATAAAATAATGGAATTAAGGAATGCTTCCTTCTTTGAACATGTGTTTCCGTGCAAGGATACTACGTATCCCAAACGTACACGTGAACAAGGGAATGCAAGCACTTCAGTTGATAAACCAGAACATGATAATGATGAGCCTAAACGAAGTAAACGGCCTAGAACATCAAAATTATTTGGTCCTAACTTTGTAAAGGCCTTTCTGCTAGAGAATGAGCCCAGAACTTTCAAGGAAGTCATGTCTATGCCTGATGCTCTTATGTGGAAGGAAGCAATCAAAAGTGAAATAGACTCCATTATGCAGAATCATGCATGGGAGTTAGTCGATTTGCCTTCTGGATGTAAAGCTCTAGGATGCAAATGGATTTTCAAACAAAAATTGAAAGCAGATGGTTCAATAGAGAAGCATAAGGCGAGACTTGTGGTACAAGGATTTAGGCAAAAGAAAGGTCTATACTTCTTTGATACATATTCTCCAGTTACAAGAATAACTTCCATAAGAATGTTGCAAGCTATTGCAGCTCTACGTAACTTGGAAATACATCAAATGGATGTTAAAACTGCATTTCTAAATGGGAACTTAGAAGAAGAAATATACATGAAACAACTTAAGGGTTACGTAGTTCCTGGACAGAAAAACAATGTGTGCAGGCTTGTAAAATCCCTGTACGGACTGAAACAAGCTCCAAAGCAGTGGCATGCAAAATTTGACAATGTTATGATGTCAAATGGCTTCAAAATAAATGAATGTGATAAGTGTATTTACATCAAAGATACACCAAATGGATACATTCTGGTGTGTCTGTATGTAGACGACATGCTCATTATTGAAAGCAATAATGACATTATCAAAAAAACTAAGAGCATGCTTAGTGGCAAGTTTGATGTGAAAGACTTGGGAGTTGCAGACGTCATACTAGGAATCAAAGTTTCCAGGACGTCTGAGGGAATTACTTTGTCTCAAGCTCATTATGCTGAGAAAGTCCTTGAAAGGTTCAAGAATTACTTGAATGGAACTACCAAAAGTCCTGTGGATCACAGTATTCACTTATTCAAAAACACAGGTAAAAGCATATCACAATTGGAATATGCACGTGTAATCGGTAGTCTGATGTACTTAACAAATTGTACAAGACCGGACTTGGCCCATTCAGTAAATGTACTGAGCCGCTACATAAGTAATCCAGGATGAAGTCACTGGAAAGGAATAACGAAAGTATTGAATTACCTGCGACATACTCAGAGTTATGCGCTGCATTACACTAGATACCCAGCAGTACTGGAAGGCTACACTGATGCCAACTGGATATCGGACTCCAAGAACTCAAAATCTACAAGTGGATATGTCTTCACACTTGGTGGTGCAGCTGTGTATGGAAATCCTCTAAACAAACGCTATTGGCCGGATCCACCATGGAATCTGAGTTTATTGCTTTAGACAAAGCGGCAGAGGAAGCAGAATGGCTTCGAAACTTTTAGAGGATATTCCTATGTGGGAAAAACCAGTGCCTACTTTATGTGTACACTGTGACAGCCAATCGGCTATAGCACAGGAACTGAGTTGTATGTATAATGGTAAGTCTCTTCATATCAGAAGGCGACACAAAACCAGTAGACAACTGCTCTCAAATGGAGTAATCTCTATAGAGTATATAAAATCGACCGACAACCTAGCAGATCCATTTACTAACGGTTTGTCGCTAGAGCAGGTTGTGAGATCATCAAGAGGAATGGGTTTAAAGCCTATGACGAAAGAGGATACTTGATGGAAACCCTACCTAGGAATTGGAGATCCCAAGATCTAGGTTCAAAGGGACAACTAAATCTTGTTGAATCGACGGGAGCACTGAGAGATTCAAATCTCATACCCACTCTTAGGATGATAAAACAGTGCAGCTTGCAAAGAGTAAGGATAAGCTTGGCTTTTAATGATTCTCATAGCTTTGAAATAAAAGTGGGGTATAGCAGGATACTCTTTATGGGTAATCACCTTGTGAGTGTGAAATGGGGCCGTTTCTAAGAGAATGAAGAGAGGCTACATTCTCCAATTTCACTCACGATTAACCAGGGCTGTTCAAGGCCAAAATGAACACAACAAGAGAACTTAGTTCAGTGAGGAGATGAAACTGTGTGATAGTTATTATCTAGGTTCACATCAAAGCCGGACTAGTTCAAGACATCATGTTCACTACCTGGTCAAGTAAATCCGATAGCTACTTACTAAGGGCAGTTCAAAGTTGAAAATTTACTACCATTCCTGATGCAGTGATTTTCCGATTGTACTCTCAGAGTTTTTCTGTCAAGTCTTTTTATGTCGTGTCTGGATTACATAGTCTGATAATTTCCATTCATGTGGGGAATTGTTGGAATTAATTTTTGCAATTTTTCGGGCCGGATTCCGGTGGGCTCAGGCCACCGGTGGTGCCGAAAAATGAGTGGATTGCGATCCTCTCGTCGAGTACTATTCCGTGGTGTCTCATTTTCCAAAAACGAATTCCGTATGAATGAGAAATGTTGGTCCAAAGTTGGGTACTTGAAATGTACTAACTTGGAGAAAATGGATAGTCCCATATCAAAAATTGGGAAAGATTTTTTCTAGTATATATACTAGAAAATTGGACTAAAGGGCGTGGCCCGGGGGTTTCCACTAACGTGTAGTGGAGAGAGAACTCAGCCAAAATGACAAACACACATGTGCGCGCGCAGTGCCCAGCCCTGGCTTCGGCTTGGTTTGGCTTGGCCTATATTTTTTTTTTTGCCCAGTCAAATTTTTTTCTCCCCCAGTACACTGGTGACGCTCTTCACATTCGATAATTGATACCATTACTTTGTAACAGCAGAGTATTGGCTCATCAGTTATGGATCTGATCCACTACTCTGCTGTTACAGAGTAATGGGCCTCCCAACAGTCTCCATTTCTCGTATAAGAGTATTGTATCGTGTCTGCCAGAAGATACAGAATTTCATAATCCGAATTATACTTTTTCTTCTTCTCCCCTGTGTCAAAAATCTGAGAGTACATCACAGCACAGTTCGCTGAAATCTCTGGAGTTTGGGTGTTGATCTTCAGGGAAAGGTATACAGTTGTATCCTGTGAGGCAATTCGCCAGCCACCGTCACACTACGGGGCGAATTTTGCTTTAAGGAAAGAGATTTTAATCTCGACTCTGTATAAAGCTTTTGGTTTGTTATCTTTTATTCCTGTAATTTATGTTCTTCACAATTATTGTTAGTAATTTTCAGATTTATAAAATTCGAGTTCTAACAAGTTGGAACAGTCCCGGTCGCTTCTCATATTTAAAAAATAATTTGCTCATTCTCAAAATATAGGGGACGGAACTTGTTATTCCGTTCCTTTTTTTTTCTTTCTAATAGCATCGGAGGAAACAAGTTGTTTCATCCCGAATTTTTTATAATTTTTTTTTAAAAAAAATTTCGGATGGAATATGTTGTTCCGTCTGGAAAAAATAAATAAAATCGATAGGACGGGACATGTTGTCCCCTTTGAAGATAGGAGATGTCATTTTCAATGTTTTAATCCATTAATTAGGCACTAATCACTTTCAGGAAGGATTTAATAAAGGTTTAGTATTATTTTAATAAATAACTAATGACTAATTAATAACTAACACTATCTTAATTTTACTAAAAATTACAAAAATACCTTGTTGTTCCGTCCGATAAAAAAATTAATTCTTTCTCAAAATATGAGAAATGAACAAGTGTAACAATTTCTCTTTTGTCAATTCTCATTTTCAGCGAATTTGCCAAAAAAATATAAGAAACCATTGTGGATGCTCTTAAAAGCCAAAAAATATAGCATTTGAAGGAGAGCGTTGCAGCCGTTAAAAACCAAAAAATAGAAGAGACATAAGATGGTCGTTCGTCTAACAAATTTTTTTCCTAATTTTTGAAAATGACATTTTCGTAAATATGCAATGGCATTTTCGTAACTATGAAAAGAAAGTTGTTAATTTTTTTTTGATAATGGTATTTTTGTAAATATGCAATGGAATTTTCGTAAATATTAAAAAAAAAGTTGTTAAGAAACTTATCGGATGGAAGAAAATCTTCCGTTCATTCATCTTAAAAAATTAAAAAAATAAACAAACAGAGATCATCTTCTGTTTTCTATATTTAGTGATTGCTAAATTTAGACATAACTATTCATTTTGTTTGTTAAATATACATATTTAGTCAACGACAGTGAGAGATCTTTTGTCAAAAATTATATTTTTGGACAAATAGCAAACGATGGTGTATGATCTTAAAACTCTAATTTTGTCCGATCCTTCGCAATAAAGGTTTTTCCGCCGACTTGAGACCCATTCCAAATTAATTGCGTGCAGTCGTTGTCGGTTCCCATTTGAATCTATCCTAAAAATCAGAAATATTTCAATTCTGAGTTGAAGATGTCAATATATCTTTATATATATTTTTTTATTTAAGTCAATATAACTATATTGTTATTTACAAAAAAACATATACAAATAAGGGTTACATGTGTAGTGACAAAAAGTACTAGGTCTTTTATTATAATTTAAATTAAGGGGATGACGAAATAGCATCCAAAGTTTATCCTAATTTTAAATAGCACTAAAAAATTTTATAATATCTAAATAGCATTCGAAGTTTTAAAAATATGATAAAAAAACACTCTGTTAATTTTTTTAATCAGAAATAATGTGAAATTCCATAATACCCCCAACCTCTCTTCTTCTCTTACCAGTTCTTCTTCATTTTTTTTCAGTTTTTCTGGTTTTGGTTTTTTTTTAAGTTTTGGTGGAGATGAAGATGGTGATGAGTTTCGGAGGTGGTGAAGATGGTGGTCGGTGGTGGTGATAGTGGTTGGAGATGGTGGTCGTTGGTGGTGATGGGTTTAAACCCGTTATGATGGTGGGATGGTAGAGAACAATTTCGACATTTCACATTCTTCTTATTGGGTTTTAAGCCGTGAGGAAGTATATTCGAGAAATATTGCATTAACTTAACGGAAAAGTTAACGGCAGTTGATTTTTGATCTAGTTTGAAAAACCCCTTAAATTTTTTGAATTTTTTTTAAAAAATCCCTTAAATCTATTAAATTTTGTTATTTGGCCCCCCTAAAAATTATGAAAAATATCTATATATTTATATATAGTTATAGAATTTTTTCTTGGCCCCTCTGAAAATTTTGTTCTGGCTTCGCCCCTGGTGATGCTATTTAAAAATTAGGATAAATTTTAGGTATCATTTGTCATTTTTCCTAAATCAATTTAGCAATATATATATGTGGAAACATAGATGAAAGAATTGTATTAATTTAAATTGTCAAAATCCATCCAAAATTAAAATAGGAAATCTCAATTTCAAACTTTTCATGGAAGCTCGCTGGTAGTCTCATATCATGTACAGACTAAATCAAAATCCCAAGTCAGTACACATTAATACCTGTCATATTTCTTTTATTTATTTATTTATTTATCTATACTACAAAGACATGTCTTCTCATATAGTGTCCATGTTCATTTTTATTTTTTATTTTACATATTTCGGAACAATTTTAAAAATTGTTACGAAATCATTCTGCAAAGTATTATTACTTATTAGTGGTGATTATAGAGTGTGAGAAGTGTTCTATATCTGATGCCTCATAGATAGCATTGGTATCGGGTCGGGTCGGATCGGGTCGGATCGGATCGGGTCGGATCGGGTCCTTTACTACTCGGTCCCGGAACCGGTTCCCTACGGGTCCAAAAATTGGACCCGGACCCGGACCCGTGAGGATCGGGTCCGGTTCCGGTTCCGGTTCCGGGTCCTATTAAAATATTTCTACCCATTCGAGTAGAAGCGGGAGTGTGAGCGGTAAGCAAAGGCAGCGAGTGGAGGATTTAAAATAGAGGAGAGAAGAAAAAGGCATGAGGTTTGAGTTTGGAAGAGGAAGATTTAGAATTGAGAAGGAATGAGAGGAGGGATGAGGATAGAATATTTATTTTTTTGTTGATTTTTTGGATTTTTTTTAACAGGTCCGGCTCCGGGTCCTTGTCGGGTCTCTTTTGAGCGGACTCGGACCCGGACCCGGACCCGGACCCGAAAGTACAACGGGTCATATTTTAGGACCCGAATCCGGACCCGGATAGGCCGGGTCGGTTCCGGTCCAATGCCGGGTCCGGGTCAAATCCGGGTCAGATCCGGATTTCGAGTATTTATACCAATGCTACTCATAGACTTGCTTTACCAAATTACTGGGAAAAGTCGAGCATCTACTTCTTTCTGTTATGTTTGCACAACTAAGTTTTAAAAGTTTCAACCCAAATAGAATACCATACTACCATTCATTTTCTTGTCTAGTAGTATAAAAGTAGTACAGTACTCCAAAATTGACCCAATAGTATCTGATGCTGCTTATTTTTGGTATGGGGACAACATGTGTGGGTTCTTGTAATTTGTAAAGCAGAAGGGATGGATCACGACCTTGGCTCGGGTCGGCTCGGAAGAGAGGCCGGAAGCTCGGACGGCCGGAGTACCTGCAAAAGGCCTAGGAACATAAGGAGAAATCCTGGCGATAGGCCCTCCGACAATCTAGTCAGTCACTGGAAAGAGACTAGACAGCTAGGGTTCAGATGGGGAAAGATCATTACATTCGAAAGTGATGAGGGGGTCTGGTATTTATAGGCAAGGGTAAAAAGGTGTCAGACCCTAATGGGCCAGGTCGAACCCGTTTTCTTGTGGGCCTGAATTGGCAGAAGGCTCGTTGGACATGTTGACTTGATGATCTGGGATGAGCGAAATCTGAGGAGATCTAATGGCCCTGATTGGACCAGGTCATCTACACCACATCATAAGCCCCCCACTCCTGGAAGGCTGTGTGAACCAGTCGTGGAGGAGTAGTTCGTCTTTGCTAGAAGAGCAGAGGGGAGTATTTTACGAAGATGAGTTGTTGAGTCCCTGAGAAGCGACTGGGGGTCGACGCCATCCAATCAAGGTATACGGCTTGGTTGAAGTCCGTGCTGAGCGCCGAGCTCGAGGGATCGGTACCGAGTGTCGACCCAGGAGGGTTGAGACTAAGCACTCCTGTAACGCCCAGATTTTCATACATTGGGAAACCGTGACATAAGCCTGAATCTTTTCCTTTAATTAGCCATAATACATAGAAAAACAGAAAAATTTAAAACTTTTTATTCAACACAAATGTATTACAAATCCTAATGTTACAAAATTGCAAACATTATAACAGTGTTACAATAATACCTTTAAAATCACAAGTGTTACAACTTTCAACAAATTTATATCAGAGTACAATGAATAAAGAACAACACTTGGTACTTTACTTGGATGCTTTCCAACAAATAAATAAATTACAACAATTGTTACAAATGAAACAATAGTAATCAACATATATTACAGCGAAAAACTTAAGTAAAATCGACTCCTGCTTCTCTTGCCTTGAGTCCTCCTGAACCCTTTACATGTACTTCTGCAATCCAGTACCTGTAATTTTGCAATCCAGTACCTATAGAAGTGAGGACGTCAGTACATATACTGACGCTTTAAGGCTGATGACTAGCAGCGATTCTCAACTATAAGCAAACACATTGATGAAAAGAGAAACGTGTATATATATAATTGATGTGTCAGTGTATGCTATAACTTAGACTCTAATGCAAGATTAGCTACTGCAAGGAAGCTCTTATTCTAATGCAAGCGAGTCTCCGGAACAGTATGCATCCCAAACTACATACGCCCCATCTCAAGCCGTTTCTTCATATATAAGGATTTGAATCCGCGCCATGAATTTTACTCTTGTACTCAACTTATTTCTGAAAATACAACGTGACTGATGAGGTTGCCCTGAAACGGTCTAATCCCGTCATTCGCAGTCAGACTCATGGTGTCCCCATTTTCCACTACTACCTGGCGTACCTGACCTCACTCAAAAACCAGACGAACCCTCGGAGTTCCTGCAACACAGGTTAGCTCGAAGCATCCCCTGCGGCCCCCTAACTCATAGACCATAGTTTACGGCATGTTCGCTTCCCCAGCATAGAAAATGACAGAGTTCCAGGGGTCCATCCCCTAGCTCCGCCCGCCCTTATCATGGCACTTCAGAAATTAACAGACGAGATACGGATCCCGTGCTCCCAACCCGTGAGAAGGCACAAACCGTATCCCTTTGATAAGAAGGGTACAACCCAATAACACCACCTAGTGTTGGCCTATAGGACAAGTCAGATCATAATATATCACCCTTAACACCAACTCCTTCCTTTCGGCGAAAATGATAATAAATAAAGGTTAAGTAGTAATAGCCATAAGTTACTACCCTAACGATGTCACTAACCCTAAATAAACCGAGGGATGACAATACAACATGCTAGGTCTTAAGTTAGACTTCACAAGACATGTAACCCCTATTTCCGTTAATACGTATTTTTTTAATGTATTTTTCCGTATTTCAAATTCTTAGTATCTTATAACTATTATTCTCAAATGATTATCGATTTTTAACTTGAATTGTATTTCATTCAATGATTTTTGGATATGATACCTAAATGTTGAATCTTTTATTTTAATTAATTATTTAAACCAATTTATTTATTCAATTACTTGTTACATTCTACAATTTTATTTATTCTTTTCATTTAATTGTTACTTGAAGCCTAGGCCCATCCTAATATTAATATATTATTCAACTATTTAATTTGAAGCCCAAGCCAAAGTGTTTAATTATTTATCATAAGCCCAATCCTACAACTAATTTGTTTTGAGCCCATAAATCCAAACCCAGTACTCATATATATTTCTATAGGCTCAATCCTATATGATTGTATTCAACCCCCATATTTACTATTCACCCGCTCACTTGGTTTCACGTTCTCAACTCTTCACCTCCGGTAACCCCATAACCCCTACTATCCCTCATAACTACCCCACGTTCTCACCTCCATTACTTTATTCTTTATTTTATATAAGCCCCCTCTCTCCCCCTGTTCACTCTCTCTATCCCGTATTCTTTCTCCCATCTACTTCTTTCTCCCGCTCTCTCACTTTCTCTATTTCCCAAACCAAACACAGAGCTCCCTCTCCCTCGCCCTTCCTCGTTCGCCATCGAAACCCATCACCCCTTGCCTCCCGTCGCCATCTCCAACCACCACCACCTCCATTGCCATCGCCTCATTCTCCTCGTCATCCCCTACCTTCGAACCCCCCCTCGTCGCACCGCCCCTTCGACTTCCCAACCCATCGCCGAACCCCTTGCTCTCTCCGCATTGCTGAATCCCTCGACTTTGCCCTCCTCGTCTTCACCCGTCACCGCCAAAGCACCCTCCACCAGTCCTCACCATCTCGCTCTGCCCTCGTCACCCCGTCTCTGCCACCATTGCCAGCCGAACCCCTCATCTCCGACCTCCGCCTTGCACCGACATCGCTTCCCGACCGCGTCGCACAACACTGCCTTTCCCCTCGCCTCGTCGACCTCCGCCATCTTCTTCCTCGTCGTCATCCCCTCCGATCGCCAGTCTCCTCTGAGAACCCATCCACTGCCTCCAAGCTCCAGCCTCGACACCACCACAGTCGAGACCCTCCGCCCTCGTCTCCCTCTAGCTCCATCTCCGCCACCATTACCATCGCTGTCGCCTCAAAGCCCCATCGCTCCACTCCCGCCTCATCTTCAACCCCCGAGCACTCTCGCCCTCCTCGTCGATGCCACTCGAAGCTCAACCCTCTCACTCTCATCCCGTCGCCTGCCTCCGCTCGACCCAACCGTCGTCTTCCCCGCACCTCGACGAACACAATCAAAATCACCTCACTCCGTTGAGCACCTCCTTCCTCTACCTCCTCGCAGCCCTCTACTACTCCTCCTCGCCGCAGTCGCAACCCATTCTCCCTTTCTCTCTCTCTCTCTCTCTCTCTCTCTCTCTCTCTCTCTCCCTCTCGCTCTGTTGAAGTGGAGAAGAAGAACAGAGATTAGATTATTGGGCTGCTGTTTGGGTGTTGTTGGTGTTTGGTGTTTGTGTGAAGATCCTATCGTGAAGTGGAAGTTGGTGTTTTGCTGTGTTGGCTTGGTTGTGTTACTATCTCTTTGTGCACGTGTCTCCGTGTACGTATCTTGTACGTGCTTCGCTATCCGAGATTCTGATCCTGTTATTCTCTCGTTCACATCAGAATCGTCTAATCAGGAAAGTATCCTCTTGTACAACTCTTTTGTCCTCGTACAAGCTTCCTTTGAAAAATATCGTAAGAATATTTTTTGGCTCTAATTCATATTTATCGATCGAATTGAAAACTGTTGCTATACATAATCCGTTGATCTCATATTCGTATATGATCGTGAATACTTTGTTGCCACATGCATTACATGAACACGGTTGATACACACATATGTACTCTTAGGATTATACATGATTATGTGTATGATTGTTTTACCCATGATAGTCGTTTAAATATAATATCTTGTTATTGTTGATTAAAATTAATAAAAGTAACAATTCGGAGTATAAGGGTAAAGATCTAGTAGTGGACAATATAGAAGAGCATACTCGGACGGGAGCTCGTAGTTTCTCGATGCAAGTTGCAAGTTGCAAATTACAAGTTTACATATTCACGCTACAAGTTTATACTCTACATGTTTCATATTGCACATATCTCGATACAAGATTGAATGTACATGTTTTTCCCAAGTACGTGACCTATAGAATCCACCACTAAGTCTAAACGTTCACTTGATTGTGTGTATCAAATATGTGGTTTGGGACGCATGATTGCTGTACTAGTTAGGTTAATAAAAGACATGAGATTAACACGTGCACTTACATAATCCAATTACATGTTCTTGTTGACTTGTTTACTTGATTACTTGTTTACATACTACTTGTTTCATGATGTCTTGTTTATGATCATGTTTATATATTGTATTTCTCCTATCACATGATTCTTGGTTCCTTGCTCTTTCCCTGCTTTTGTTTCGTTTTGTACTTGTCCCCTTAGCTTGTACCACTTGTGGCCCGTGACTTGCATTAATGGACGCCTTCTTGTTTCTTTTTTTTTGTAATAATGTACATGCAGGCCTGGAAGGAGAGTTACCTGAAGGTGTTGCTGATCAAGTGTTTGAGTCTTGTTAATTATCATGTTATCTTTAGTTCATGTCTTATTCATGCTACTCTTTATTATATTCCGGGCGTGTTTGACCCGTAACTACTTTGTATTTTCCAGTTGTTGGTTATGTTATGGACTATGTCATGGACTTTTATAATCCTAATGTGTTTTTACATGCCTGCGTGGTTTTGTTGTTATCTTGTTGTTGAGTTACTTGTATAACTTATGAAAGGTGTATTCGCATCATTCACTGGGCCTCAATCATGGACTCGTATTTCCGTATTTTGATAAGCGGGGCGTGACAAGACAACTCTACTAGGTGCTCACCCTAGACTTACCAGAATCCCTAAGAATCCTGTTCATAGCCTATCGATCCAAGATCCCGGCAATACGAACGTATTCGCATGCTACTACCTTGAACTTGGATTCCGTCTATGCTCCAATCCACGATCAACCTACACCGGTAAAGATCTGACGGTACACGAGGAGTGAATTATCCACAGTTCCTGTAAACACACGTCTTGATGGTCGATGGCCCCTAAGGGAATGATATCACCCTAAACGAGCACAACAAACTGCGTACTAGCTAATAAGCTACATACGAGTAAACAAAATACATACGATCTAAATAAGCTACGTATGAAACCAACAACTACATACGAGCCAGGCGAGCTGCGTATGAGACAACAACATACATACGAGCCAAATAAGCTACGTATGAGACCAACAACTACATACGAGCCAGACGAGCTGCGTATGAGCAAAACAACATATAGAAACAACCATATAGGTATTCTAACAATCTAGAAGCAACAAAACGGGCTTACTAGCAAAAATTAATCTTCTATTATTAGAAGCAACAGAAGAATCTTCTAACAGTCTAAAATAGACATACTACCAAAGAAAAATCTGAAAGCGACATAAAAACCTTCCGACAGCCTAGAAGCAACCAGTGCTACACTTATCAGAATTCGACAAAAATAGACTTTTTAGAAAGGTAAGAACATCTACCACAATTCTCTAGTTGAACATTTTATCAGATTCTGTAAGGAATTCCAAATTCCTACCCATCGAACACACACAAACAGTTAACCAAACTACAGAATTTCAACAAAAAGTTGAAACTTCTAAAGCTTATAACTTTTGCTCTACGTGTCAGAATTTAACCAAATCATACTTTCTGGAAAGGTGGGAACATATACTACAACTCTCTAGTTGAACACTTTTCCAGGTTCCTTATGGAATTCAATCCACCGTCCTCTGAACACACGCAAAATTTAAGCAAAATAGCAGAATTCCACAACAAGGTTGAAACTTCTAAGGATTGTAACTTTTGCTCTACTTGTCGGAATCTAACGAAACTGGACAATTTGGAAAGGTAGGAACATCTGCTACAACTCTCTAGTTGACCACTTTCTCAGATTTCATAAGAAATTTCAAATTCCTGACCCTCGAACATACGCAAACAGTTAACCAAACTACAGAATTTCAACAAAAAGCTGAAACTTCTATAGCTTGTAACTTTTGGTCTACTTGTCGGAATCTAACAAAACTGGACAATTTGGAATGGTGGAAACAGCTACTAAAACTCTCTAGTTGACCACCTTCTCAGATTTCGTAAGGAATTCTAAATTTCTGACCCTCGAACATACGCAAACACTTAACCAAACTACAAAATTTCAACAAAAAGATGAAACTTCTATAGCTTGTAACTTTTGCTCTGCTTGTCGGAATCCAACCAATCATACAATTTAGAAAAGTGGGAACATATACTATGACTTTTTCATATTCCTTATGGAACTCAATCTACCGTCCCTTGAACACACACAAAAACTAACAAAAGACAACCCAAGATAAAGCAAAGCTGAAACTTTGAGAGCTTGTAACTTTTGTTCTACTTGGCGGAATCTAACCAAACCATACAATTTAGAAAGGTGGGAACATCTGCTACAACTCTCTAGTTGAACATTTTTCCAAATTCCTTATGGAATTCTATCTACCAACCCTTGAACACACGCAAAAACTAACAAAAGACAGCCCAAGATAAAGCAAAGCTGAAACTTTGCGAGCTTGTAACTTTTGTTCTACTTGGCAGAATCTAACCAAATCATACAATTTAGAAAGGTGGGAATATCTACTAAAACTCTCTAGTTGAACACTTTTCCAGATTTCTTATGGAATTCAATCCACCGTCCCTTGAACACACACAAAAACTAACAAAAGACAGCCCAAGATAAAGCAAAGCTAAAACTTTGAGAGCTTGTAACTTTTGCTCTAATTGGTGGAATCTAACCAAATCATACAATTTAGAAAGGTGGGAACATCTACTACAACTTTCCAGTTGAATATTTTTCCAGATTCCTTATGGAATTCAATCTACCGTCTCTTGAACACACGCAAAAACTAAGTAAGGACAGCCAAAGCTACAGCAAGGCTGATACTTTCAAAGCACATAACTTCTACTTTGCTCATCAGAATCTAACCAAATAGGAAAATTTGGAAAGGTGAGAGACTCTAGTACAACTCTCTAGTTGAAAACTTTCCCAAATTCATTTAGTAAAAGACTCAAAAACAACAAACAATCAAAACAGCGAGCACTTCAGCACAAGCTGGCTGCTGTATTTTGTAAAGGCCATAACTCCTACTCTGCTTATCAGAATCTTACCAAATAGGGCAATTTGGAAAGGTCAGAATGTCTACTACAACTTCCTAGTTGGTCACTTCCTCTGATTCTGTAAGTAAGAGGCTCAAAAACGACAAACAAGCAAGACAGCGAGCACTCTCAGCCAAGCTGGCTGCTCTGTTTTGTAACGACCATAACTTTTGCACCACTTATCGGAATCTAACCAAATAGGGCATTTTGGAAAGGTGAGAATGTCTACTACAAATTCCTAGTTGGTCACTTTTCCAAATTCCATAAGGAACACCAAGTTCCAGCCCCTCAAACCTAGGCCATTGTTCACCCCCAAAACAGCAAGTGTTGTCTTTTGCCCAACGCTCGCTGTTTTGGGGGAAATGGTTGTTTCACCCATCAAACCAAACAAAAAAATCTATAAAAATTAGGACATGCTAATAACACATATAATAACCACTAAAATTAATTTGAATCAAAATTCCAACTTTAACACAAGTAATTAATTCCTACTACATTGTAGTTTAGGGTTGATTCTTTGGGTTCTATTTTGTGTTCTACCCTTCAATCTTTTTATGCCATCTATTATAATTCTCAATCAATAACATACAACAATAATAACAATAATAATACTATAATCAAGCATGAGAATGAGAAACCCCCACCCAATCGATTGGAAGAACTTGTTAGCTATCCTTCTCCTCCTTGCTCCTTGTTCTTGATCCTCTTCAAGAACACCTCACAAATGAACCCATGAAAATCTAACCCCTCTTTTGATTTGATCTCTCTTTTCTTTTCTTTCTTTCTTTTCTAAATGAAAACAAGTAAGGAATAGAAGTAGAAGAAGAGATGAGATGAGATTGGGATGAGATAGGGATGGAAACACACAAAATGAGAAGCGTTTTCTTAACCCTTGATTGGCCGTCCTTAAGTAGGAGAGGGAGAGAGAGTGAGGGTGATTTTGTGGTGGAAAATGAGCCACTTGTTCTCATTCTTTGTGGCTAAAACAATCTGAGTTCAATTTGTAATTTTAAATTACAATCAACACCCAAAATCATCTCTAACCCTTCATTTTGATCATGATTGATCAAAATAAGAGGTATTTTCCCAAAATCACATACTGCATGATTTCGTACAAGCGTGCAAAATCGATAAAGTACAAATACGTACATATATCTGAATATACAGATAATTTTCATTAGTTAAAATGAATAATCTCTACAAAAAATATTTTAATACAGAATTAATAATAAAAATAATTTTATTACCGGCTCGAAAAATTTCAGTATCAATTTGATACAAAACAGTCATATACAGACTAGAATATATACATAGATAATGTTTATTAACAAAACTGTGTGATGTCCACAAAAATATTTCATTTCTAAAAATAATAATAAAATAATAATAAAATAATAATTTTTTTATATCTGCCCAGGATTTTTCAGACATTTTCTCAAAAATGCATTTTTCAAGATTTTGTACAAGTGCACAAAACTGATACAATACATATATATACTTACTAGTATATATATTTAGATAACATTTTATTAGTAAAACCAAGTAATTTCTATAAAAATATTTTAACTTTAAAAATAATAATTATATAAATATAATATCCATCCAGGATGTTACAACTCTGAGTGAGGTGCTTTATGAAGGAAAGCGGTGGCGATGCTCGACGTTCATGCCGAACTCCGAGCACCTTGATAGAGGCATTTTTGAGAAAAAAACTGTATCGATGCTTACGGTTCATGCCGAGCTCCGAGTGCCTCGATAGAGGCATTTTGTGAGAAAAGCTATATCGATGCTCGCGGTCCATCCTGAGCTCCAAGCTTTGGTTCGGCACCGACCTCCTCGATAGAGACATTTTGTGAGAAAAAGATGTATCGATGCTCGAGATTCATGCCGAACTCTGAGCGCCTCGATAGAGGCATTTCGTGAGGAAAAGTTGTATCGATACTCGCGGCTCATGCCAAGCCCCGAGCGCCTCGATAGAGGCATTTTGTGAGAAAAAGCTTTATCGATACTCGTGGTCCATGCCGATCTCCGAGCTTTGGGTTGGCACCGAGCACCTCGATAAAGGCATTTTGTACAAAAAAAGCTATATCAATGCTTGAGATTCATGCCGAGCTTCGAGCGCCTCGATAGAGGCATATTTGTGAGGAAAAGCTATATCGATGTGCGAGGTTCATGCCGAGCTCCGAGCGCCTCAATAGAGGTATTTTGTAAGGAAAAGCTGTATCGATGCTCGAGGTTCATGCCGAGCTCCGAGCTGTGAAAAAAAGCTGTATCGATGCTTAAGGTTCATGTCGAGCTCCGAGCGCATCGATAGAGGCATTTTGTGAGGAAAAGTTGTATTGGTGCTCAAGGTTCATGCCGAGCTCCGAGCTTTGGGTTGGCACCGAGCACTTCGATAGAAGTATTTTGTGAGAAAAAGCTGTATCAATGCTTGAGATTCATGTCAAGCTCCGAGCACCTTGATAGAGGCATTTTGTGGAAAAAAAACCGTATCGATGCTCGAGGTCCATGCCGAGCTCCGAACGCCTTGATAGAGGTATTTTATGAGAATAAACTGTATCAATGCTCGAGGTCCATGCCGAGCTCTAAGCACCTTGATAGTGGCATTTTGTGAGAAAAAGTTGTATTGATGCTCAAGATTCATGCCAAGCATCGAGCCAGATGGTCTTGCTAACTGGCCAAATCCTTGTCTCTGTGTTTGGCGTGTCCGAGGTGCACGCCGGGATTCGAGCATTTTGTACTTGAGGAAGAATTGGTTTTGGGAGAGAGATTGTGTCACACGTGGGCCACTCCTCTGGTGACGCGTGTAAAGATGACGTCAAGTTTGAGGATATCGAGGAGTCGCAAGATTTGCGCAAATCGAGGAGTCGCGGGGTTCACTATATATCCCCCACCACTATCCTCATTTTTCACCTTTGCTTTCTTTCTCGAAGTTCCCAAGTTTTCTCTCTTAGTGTAGTTCAGCCACCGGCGGTGAGTTTTTCTGACCACTTCCCGGCATTTCGAACAAGTTAGTTTCTTTTCATTATGTCGAGGCGTCAGTCTGGTTCGTCCGCCACTACCTCAGGTTAGGATGATGGCCCGCGTCTCTCCGATTCAACGTCTCGAGATTCAGCGGAGAGGGTTTATAAAGTCACGCCGCTCGGCAGCAGGAAGCCCTTCGTAGTAGAGTCGAGTGACTCAAAAGGGAACGTGCACATGGTAGAGGATGACGAGGAGGAGGCTATTAGTAGGGTGGAGGAGGATGAGCTGATTGAAGGAGCGGGGGATGACGAGGAGGTCGAAGTCATCGAGGTGGACGAGGAAGGAGGGGACGATGCATCGGCAGAGGAAGACAATCTGGGCCCTTTGGCGACGCCCTCTCCCCCGAGTGGTCGTCACGTCCGGCAGAGAAAAATGAAGTGGATCCTTCCAGACAGCCCAGACGGGTCGGCTCCTGAAGTCAGACTAGATGTCCCGTTCACCATTCAACCGGGCTCCATCAGAATGTACCTGGACGATGTTAAGGAGTTGGTCCGATACAGGGGGAGGTGGTGACGATGATGTGCAGGCGTCCTCGCCCAGTAGACAGAAAATATATATTGACAAAATGCTAACTGTACTGACCGCGGATGATCTCTAGGTTATCCGAGCCAGCCACTTCAACGATCCGGAATACAAGCGGCTAATCCCCAGCCCCGAGCTCCGCCCCATGGACAAATTAGCTCTCTACTTTTGCATGTTTCCGGTGGACGCCTTTTGCTCGGGCTTGCAATTTCCACTCCACCCACTTATTAAGAAGGTTCTGAACTGGGCGTCGTTGATTCCGATAAAATACGAACCCAACTCCTGAAAGCAGCTCGTGTGCTTCATGCTTTTCTGCGAGGAGAGGGGCGTTCCCCTGAGGCTGAAATACTTTCGAGCGATCATGTGCATTAGCTCGTTTGGCGAGTACGAAGGGATCTACTATATCTCGTCAGTCGAGGGAGGAGGGTTGTACATGGGCATCTGGACTCCATTAAAGGGTGGAAGGGAAAATATTTTATTGTTCGGAGCTTGACCCCCTGGGTGATACTGTTACACCCCGTAATTTCAAAATAATATAGTAGTGTATATATACATAATATAAAAAGGCAATGGCAATATAGTAATTATAGTGTATAGGTGGGGGGCCCACACGTGAAAGAACAGCACAATGCTGCTGTGTAATTTGCGGTGACGTCAGCATTCATGGGGGCCCACCCGGTTGAATTTGTGAAGGCAGAGCTCGCTGACGTGTACTAGGGGGCCCGCCGCTTCTCTTGTGTGACGTGTGTGCTGTACACGGGAGAAGAGGAGATTTTGTATGAAATTTGTCCCATATCGGGATTTCAACTAGAATAAAATAACTATAAATATAATAGCCTATGATCAAGAGTCACCAATCCGGTTAACCACCTTTTGAGAGGCAGCCCGTGGTGGGCAGTTGTACTATACAATAAATAATTTGTCTTCTAAATTATATAAATTGTCCGAGCTCGGGGCAGGGGTGTTACAAATGGTATCAGAGCCGACTTTCAACACCGAGTGTGGGGTATGTCTATATAGTCAGGCGGTGGATTCCGGGATCATGATTAGTCGGGCGGATAGGAGGGCAGCTCAATTAAATTCGAGATTATGATTGATCGGGCGGTGGATTCCGGGACCATGATTAATCGGACGGATAGAAGAGCAGATGCTCCACAACGGCTAGAAAGTAGATCCTACACTAGATTTTGCATGCCCCGTGCTCAGCGAGGACGCTGATTTCTGAAGGGGGGTATGTGTAACACCCCGTAATTTCAAAATATTATATAATAGTGTATATATACATAATATAAAGAGGCAATGGCAATATAGTAATTATAGTGTATAGGTGGGGGGTCCACACGTGAAAGAACAGCACAGTGCTGCTATGTAATTTGCGGTGACGTCGACATTCATGGGGGGCCCACCCCGTTGAATTTATGAAGGCAGAGCTCTGCCTTACTGTTGGGGCGCTGACGTGTACTAGGGGGCACCGCTTCTCTTGTGTGACGTGTGTGTTGTACATGGGAGAAGAGGAGATTTTGAATGAAATTTGTCCCATATCGGGATTTCAACTAGAATAAAATAACTATAAATATAATAGCCTATGATCAAGAGTCACCAATCCGGTTAATCACCTTTTTAGAGGCAGCCTGTGGTGGGCAGTTGTACTATACTATAAATAATTTGTCTTCTAAATTGTATAAATTATCCGAGCTCGGGACAGGGGTGTTACAGATACCCACGACTTGAAGATTTTATAAGCTCAAACTTAAGGGACCCCGCAAGTCTGATTTGACGGCCGAAGAGTGGGCAGAAGTTGAGCAGATATGTTAGGGAAACAACATTGGTTGGCCAAATGTGACGGAGAGGCATCTGGCTCAGATCGGACTGAGCCCTACTCCTTCCAGTATGTCTTTTTTCTAATTTTCCTTCAAGTGTTTTCTCTCGTCTTATGAGCTTCTCTGTTTTGCAGATATGGATGCCTCGGAGATTGCTGAGATGAGGGCGTTGCTGAAGAAGAGAAAGGCCGAGCGGGCCGAGCATGGGAGGTGGGGGAGGGTCCCCTCCAAGGGGGTTGCTAAGGAACCTCCCTACTCGAAACCGAAAAAGCAGAGGGCCTCCAAGTCGAGCCCGCGCTCCGGCAGCCAGAGGGTTACGAAAGTGGTGAACAACAGCCTCCCCCCCATTGCTCCCTTGGCCGAGGAGATCATCGGCGAGGCGGGGCTTCAACCATGGGCTCTGGACTGGGCCGGTAGGGTTGGGGACACCTTGTCGGATGGTCCCGTGGCCATTGAGGTGGTCCAGAAACTCGCGCCACCTCAGGACCGAAAGGCCCTAGAGTGTTGAACCCCGTGTTACTTTCAATATATATATATATATATATATATATATATATATATATATATATATATATAGGTTGAAGAAGTATAGTAGCTGGCTGTTTGAAAGTATATATCTATACTATTATTAAGCAAAGCTCAATTTTGGTGGCTTTTTACTATTATGCCCCCATATACATAAAAAGCTAAAAAAATATATAAGGTTAATTCTGTAATTTTCACTTCACATTTAAAGTCTCCATAAAATTTTGTTCCCTCAAAAATTGAAACTGTCTCTTCCTCTCCCTCCATCGAATCCGTGCATTGCACGTGCATATCCCCAGTGCAAATTGCACGTGCTAACCCATAAAACGTGCATTGCACGTGCGGATTACTAGTAGTAGTTAATGGGACATTTGATAATAATATGGTGAAATGATTAAAATGCATAAGGTATTAAATGGAGGCATTTGGTAATATATTGGAGGTGGAATGGGGGGGGGCACGGGGTAGTATAACAGCGCAGAGGTGCTGTTTGTGGTCATGGATGATGACGTCAACTTCTTGGGGGCCCCACTCTCCACTGTATATTACCGGGAGTAGGTAAAAGAGGAATTGTCCCCTATCAGTTAAAATAATGAAAATAATAATATATAAAGAGAAAAAGGGGTATGAGCAACTTGCTCATTTAGTAAATAAGCAATTGATGATGTGGCATACATGTGATTGGAAAAATCTTAAAAGGGTTAGTTGTCCAATGAATCACATGCATGCCAAATAATCAATTGCTCATTTACTAAATGAGCAAGTTGCTCATATCCCTTTTACCCATATATAAATAACTAAGTCTATGATCAAGAGTCACCTAATCGGTTAATCAACTTTTGAGAGGCAGTCTCTGGTGGACAGTTGTACTATACAGTATCTAATTTGTCTTATAAATTGTATAAAATTGTCTGAGCTAGGGGAAGGGGTGTTACATAGAGTGTGACACCGTCGAGTCCAGCTATATGAAGTGGGCTCTGGCGAGTGTGCAGGTAACCTTCGCTCTGTAATGACCCTTTTGTAGCTTGTTTGTTGTATTATATTTTTTGTATTTTTTCAAAGTCTGATTTCCTCGGTTATAGGCCTTCATGGAGGGCGCTTAGTTGATGAAGCTGCATGAGCAGGAGCTGAGGAAGGAGGTGAGGAATGCTCAGCGCTATAAGCGGGAGATGAAGAACCTCAAAATAGTGCTGATGTCGATCGAAGGCCGCAACCAGGTCCTTCAGGCCGAGCCAGCCAATCAGGTCGATGCCCACATGAAGCAGATGGCCGAGCTGAGGAAAGAGACCGAGAAGCAAGTGAGGAATGTCAAGCAGGCCGGGATGGATAAAGTCATCGAGGCCCAGGACGAAGTCTATACCCTGGCGATCTGGCATGTTAAGTTCTACCATCCGGAGTTGGATCTGAGCAAGTTTCATTATGACATGGAATTGCCCGAACACCCGCCGACTCCCGGTGGTGGTGGTGACGACGACAATGCGGCGGCCGAACCCAACACTGAGCTTCCTGCCGAGGAAGAGGTTGAACAGCAGTAGTATTTGCTATTTTCTTTTCCTCTCTCTTTTTTTCTTGTTCATATTTTTTTAGTCGCCGAACGCGGACTGGCTACCGCATTTTTGTAAACTTACTTTTTGAGTAATGAAAAGAGTTTTGGCAGAACCTCTTGACTTGAATAAATTTTGGGCATGATTTTTAGTCAAGTATATACGGCTCGGAATGATGTTTCTCTGTTTACCGGTCAGATAGACGCGACCTTGAGAGTAGACCCCGGTCGTGCTGAGATGAGCTGGCTTAGGGGTACGATCTCGGCCCTAGAGTCCACTCTGATCTGATGCCATAAAGAGGCTCGCGATCGAGAGACGGTTGTCCAATACTTCATGGATAAGTCAAAGGGATTCAGCTTAGAGCTGGTGCGTTTCAAGAAACTGATAGCCGACCGTGACTTGGGGAGTGCGGAAGTTGCATTTTTGATGGCTAGCACTTCTGCTCGGTGGCCATCATCTGAGTCTTTTCTTTGTGAGGTAATTGTGGAGAAGGAATTGGAGGTACAACGATATAAGATCATGCTCGGGATATCCGGATCTCGATCCGTCTCTTTTAGGAATGCTTGCCCTTCCGCCGGAGCTTTGTTGCTGACCTCGAGAATCTTGCCGACGAGGCATTGTGACGCACAGAGATCGGTCACAGGTGTGTCTACATTGGCCGTAACGGGCGAACCTGCGGAGGACCCAACTCACTCGGCTGGCCTTGAACTTTCCTATATCAATCCTGCGGCTCCGATACAGGAGCCCTAGGCCAATTGTGAACGATGTAATAAAGTTTTTCCTTGCAATGATTCATTTTTTTTAGTTGAAATAATAATGAGAGAACATGATTGTATTGCTTTGACTGAGTCTTTTGTCGTGTGCCTACTATCGATCTCTGAGGATAGGTCTTCAGCACCCGGGCCGAGGGGGAGTTCGGGCCGAGGGGCGAGTACAAGATTGAGGGACCCTGAACCCCTGGCAATGGAGGACATTTCGTCTTCCAATGTCATAAATGCCTATCAGAGTTTCAACTTCCCATGCCATAAATGCGCATCACCTGAGGGCTATATAACCCTCACCCTCCATTAGACCATCTCTCATTTCATCGTGAGCGCTCGCCACCAGTGGCTCTCCTACCACCCTCTGACAATTAGGGGTAACAGCAATGAATGTTGTTTTATCCCTAGTTGACAGCAGGTGAAAGGGGGGTCGACTCGGAGTGCGAGGCTCGAGGCAGTCGTTGAAGGCGAGTGTCAAAAATAAAAAGTCTTGGCCGAGGGCCCCAGTGACCGATGGCTTTCCTACCCCCCGCTGACAGTTAGGAGTAGCGGCGATTACAGTTGTGCTACCCCTGGTTATCAGCAGGTGAAAAGGGGGTCAGTTCGGTGTACGGGGCTCGGAGGTCCTCGCTCTAGGTGAGGACCGCAAAACAAACTGAAACTTTGGGTAAGCGAGGGGCGAGGATGTTAGTACCCGAGGTCCGAACCAAGGGGCAAGGACTTGAGGGATTGAGAAATTTTTCATAGGTGGTCGAAGTACATGCCGAGCGGCGAGGATATTAGTACCCTAGGTTCGAGCCGAGGGGTAAGGACTTGAGGGATTAAGAAATCCCTCATAGGTGGTCTAAGTCCATGCCGAGGGGCGAAAACGTTAGTACCCAAGATCCAAGCAGAGGTGCAAGGACTTGAGGGATTGAGAAATTCCTCTTAGGTAGTCGAAGTCCAAGCAAGGGGCAAGGACGTTAGTACCCGAGGTCTAAGCCGAGGGGCAAGGACTTGAGGGATTGAAAAATCCCTCGTAGGTGTTCGAAGTCCAAGCCGAGGGGTGATGCCGTTAGTACCCGAGGTCCGAGCTGAGAGGCAAGGACTTGAGGGATTGAGAAATTCCTTGTAGGTGGTCGAAGTCCATGCCGAGCGGCGAGGACATTAGTCCTAGGTCCGAGTCGAGGGGTAAGGACTTGAGGGATTTTGATTGAGAAATTCCTTATAGGTGGTCGAAGTCCATGCCAAGCGGCAAGGACGTTAGTACCTGAGGTCCGAGCCGAGGGGCAAGGAATTGACGGATTGAGAAATCCCTCATAGGTGGTCGAAGTCCATGCCGAGCTACGAGGACGTGAGTACCCGAGGTCCGAGATGAGGGGCAAGCACTTGAGGGATTGAAAAATCCCTCATAGGTGGTTGAAGTTCATGTCGAGCGGCGAGGATGTTAGTACCTGAGGTTTGAGCCAAGGGGAAAGGAATTGAGGGATTGAGAAATCCCTCATAGGTGGTCCAAGTCCATGCCGAGCGGTGAGGACGTGAGTACTTGAGGTCCGAGCTGAGGGGCAAGGACTTGAGGGATTGAGAAATCCCTCGTAGGTGGTGGTCGAAGTCCATGCCGAGCAGCGAGGATGTGAGGGATTGAGAAATCCCTCGTAGGTGGTCGAAGTCCATGTCGAGCGGCGAGGACGTTAGTACCCGAGACCCGAGCCGATGGGCAAGGACTTGAGGGATTAAGAAATCCACCAACTTCAATTTGCTTAAACAAAATCTTCTGTCTTTATATCATGTTCGTTTGTTTACAATAAAATTAGCGCGTAGAGCGTACAATAGTGGACTCTCCCTCACTTTTCTTCCTAAAACTTGATGAGGTGCTCCGCGTTCCAGGGCCTCTTAACCATCCTGCCTCCAAGTCTTTGAGACAGTAAGTACCGGGACGTACCACTTGGGAGACCTTATACGAGCCTTACCAATTGGGGGCTAGCTTGACTCTGGCCGTGGGCAGGTAAATTTCTAGCTTTCTGAGTACGAGGTCCCCTTCCTTGATGTTGGTCGTACGAACTTTCTTGTTGTAAAGCCTATCAACCCGTTGCTGATATATGGCCCACCGGATGGTGGATCTTTCCCGGACTTCGTCAATGAGGTTCAGGTTCGCCCTGAGGTTGCTTGAGTTTGATTCCTCGTCGAAGCCCATGTACCTAGGCGACGAGAGGCCAACTTCCAGAGGGATGACCGCATCGGTCCCGTATGCCAGGTTGAACGAGGACTCGCCAGTCAGGATTCTCTTGGTAGTCCGGTGTGACCTGATGACGCTTGATAACCCTTCGACCCATAGACCCTTGGAGGATTGGTCCAACCGCTTTTTGAGACAGTCAAGAATTTTTCGGTTGTCATTTTTCGCTTGGCCATTTAATTAGGGGTGAGAGATTGACGAGAAGCATTGTTGAATGCCGAGGTCTTCACAAAACTTTCGGAAAAAAAATTCAGTGGACTGGGTTCCGTTATCGGTGACTAGCACGTGCGGGATCCCGAACTGATATACGATGTGCTTCCAGAAGAATTGTTGGGCTTGATGCTCCGTGATCGTGGGTAGGAGTTCTACCTCGACCCACTTGGTGAAGTAGTCGACGGCCATGATGAGGAATCGCCTTTGGCCTGTAGCTTGTGGAATGGGGCCGACCAGGTCCATTCACCACATGGCGAAGGGGGTAGGTGTAACACCCTAGTTTTTTAAATAATGTTTTTGAGATTAATAAATGAATTAAAATAATTTTTTGATGATTTAATAGATAACTTTTCTGAAAACTATCTTTTTGCACGTGCAAAATACGTGCAAATATTTTCTTGGGAAGTACGAAAGTCAGAAGTTATTTTGGAAAAACCTAATATTTATTAGTAGGTATTATTTGTGAATTTTCTGGATTTTTCTGATATTTATTTGACCTTTTGCAAATATTACAAAAAGTTGGGCTTTTGTGCATAATCACCACTTAGAGTGAAAACTCCAGATTTTTCGGATTTCTGGGGTGAGCATGATGCCTAGCCAACTCAAAGGTAAAAATCTTACTTTTTATTTTAATAGATTTGGGTTATTTCGCAAATTTCTTAAAGAATTGTCTTTTTGCAAAATTGCCACTTAGAGGCAAAATAACAAAGTTTGTTTTTCTGAACTTGAAATTGGTGCCGGCCAGGTCTGGAGTAGTTATTTTGTTTTTAAATTTGAATTGAATTGGTTAATCTAATTTCCAATTATAAGGATTTATATATGTAAAGATATATTCAAAAGGGATATTTTGCAAAATCTATTCAAAAACCCTAAAACCTAACTTCCGACCTAATATAAAGAGAGTACACCCATCTCTTCGCTGCATTACACAAAGAGTTTTCTTTATTATTGATTTCTTTGAGTTTCGAAAAGAGGATCTTGGTTTTCTTGCGAAATGAAGGACTTTTATTATTCTCTTTATTACTTCGGTTGATTCTTCAATAAGGTGAGTGACATATGTTTGATTTCCTGTTATTCTATGCATGTTGTATGTGATGATTTTCCCATTAGAAAGCATGTTAAGAGTTTGTATGATAATATGATGAATTTTGATGGATGTATGAATAAAAATTGAATCTTTTTATGAAGCTATGCTATTGATGATTAAAATTACATATAGGTGGCTTGAGATTGTTAAAGAACCTAATAGAAATCGTGAGTAGGTTTTTTCTTTCATATGCTTACTAATTTGATGGGTTATGATGAGTATGTATGCTGTATAATACACAAATTGATTAAAGATGAACTTTTACTGTGTGTACATATGCTTGATCTGTTATTGAAGTTTGATGAGTATAACTTGATTAATACATGTCAAAATTTGCTTTTATTCATGGGTAAACTGATGTTTAGTAGTTTTATATGAGATAATGAATTACAAGAAGAGTTTTTGAATCAAAAAGATCAAATCTTGAAAGTTGGAGTTGGAGTTGTTCTTCGGATCCGAAATTGAATTTTGATACTTTGTGATGTTTTCGAATTTAATTCGAGTTGTTTTAATACTGAGTTTGATTGGAACATTATCTCTACTACTATAATTGGTGAGATTTTGATGTTTTACTGATGCAAACACATACATATACACATATACACATCTATGTTCACTGTTTTGAAGATTTTGATAAGAATTGCGCTTTTATGATCTCGATGTGATTTTGATTTGTTTTATAAACTCCTATATGTTATACAAGTTGTATTTGATCATCTCAGGAATTTTTTTGCAAATTTATGATTTTACAAAGAATTAACGAAGTATCAGTAAAAAGGTGCACGAATATTAAAGTTATCGATTTTTGAATATGTCGGTCGACTGTCAAGATTTTACACATGAACTGACAGTTGACTGTCCATTAGTGAGTTTTGGGAGTTTTTCATGTTGGTCGACCGGCCACTTTTGTACTGTTTTTAACGGTCGGCTATCAGTGTATTGGCTGATTGTTTTTCTTGAGTTTTCTTCATGTTTCTTGAACGATTGTTTCTTCGATATTATGGATTATTGATCTACTGTTTTAGAGTATGTTTTTGCTACAGATTATAGTATTTTACAGAGAGTTATGTTTTGATTATAATAGAATTTAAATTCTATTTCTATGACTTTATAAAGGGAAATATATATGGTTTTTGAAGAAATTAATGTTTTGTGACTTTCTATGACTTCAAATGTGATTCTCAGTTATTTAATGGATTTAATATTTTATTTCAATTCTGGAATTTATGAGTGTATTAATTGAGTTTGGATTATTCTGCGGATTTAAGAAGTTTTCTTGACATAAACATTTTGATAATGGAATTGAGAGTTTTATTGAAAGTTTTGGTGTTGACATTCGTTTTGTGTGTCTCTAGTAGTTGAGTGGGATTCTTGTGAACCGGCAGATGAGATTTTGTGAATTATGACCAGTTGGGTCTTGGGATTATTGTTGTGGAATTAAGTCCGGCAGGATACACTAACTCTAGAGAGGGGAAAATTTGTGTTTTAATAATAATCAACTTAAGGATAAGAACTAATGGAGATGTAATGGAACTTGGGAAATATAAGTATATGCTCTAGGGGTCTAGTCCAATGGATGCGTCATAGGACTGTGTGTTGTTCTGTCTCGAGAGGACATTTGGTATGTTCGCGTGTCGAGGGTCTGCAAGCCTATTCACAGAGCATACAGGTGCATTCGCGTATCGATGGTCGGCGGGCCTATTCACGGGATGTACTAGTGTACCAGCATGTCGAGGGTCTCGCAAACCTATTCATGGGGTACACGTCAGGGAGGTGATTTCTTCCTGGGGGTTAGAGCTATTCTTACGTGATGATTGTGCGTCGAGGATTGTGATGCCTATTCGCGGAGTATTCTAAATCTTGTTTCTATCACTGTAGTAGGATTAGTTGCATAACATGGGATTTAACCCTATAAAGTGGAGAATAATAAGGGTTGCACCGGATCTATGTAGTATGGAATGTATAGAATCCGACAAGTATGCATTAGAGAGTCATCATCCTGCACTTGTATTTTCTTGACTTGGTTTTATGCATGTTTGTTTTCTGTTTTCTACACTTGACACTTAGTCTAGTGTCACTTGATGTTTTCATATTTTTTTTTTTTTCATCTTCCATTCGTTATTACTATTGGTATGCGTTGATCATGATTTTATTCTTTATGTTTTATTCATATTGTATTTCTTTTGATGTCACTCACACCGTTATGACTGACCTCTGCAGTTTTGGGAGTTAGGATTATCTTTAGCCTCATATTTTACAGGTAGGTACCTATAGCTTAGGATTTGTATGCTTGTGGTAGAATGATATTTTGGCTTATGTAAATTTATAAAAGAATGTGTTGTAACAGAAAAAAATTGTAATTCAAGGTGTTTACTTTCCGCTGTACTTTGTAAACAATTGATGTAATAAAAGTTGAAAATTTTATCTGTGTTTTGGCTATATTTACTATTACATTGAGGTTGAAGCTAGGAATTGTGCTACGTATTTCTGAGATATTATATTGAAAATTCGGGGCGCTACAGTAGGGCTGGCAAACGACTTCAGTTCGGCTTGGGGCGAGCGTCTGATGGGAGAGAACCTTTGGCAGGGGCCGCACCCTTTTACTAGGTCCTGAGCGTCTTGCAGCATAATAGGACAGAAGTAGTCGTGGTTGAGTGCTTTTCGGGCCAGCAACCTGCTGCCCATGTGACATCTCCCAATCTCTTCGTGTAGCTCCTCCAGGGCATACTTGGCTTCATCTGGTCTCAGATAGCGGAGATAAGGTCTCCCATCAGCCTTGGTGTAGGAGCACTTGAAAAGCATGTCCCCAACTAAGGTGAACCTTTCGGACCGGATCCTTGTAGTCTGTGCCAAGGCACGGTCCTGCGGTAACTCTCCGTTGGTCAGAAATTTTTGTATAGGATCCATCCATGTCTCAGCTGGGTTGCCGGTGGCGAGGCAAAGGACTTCAAGTTCTTCGATGTTAGGTTTACAGAGGACATCGACTAGGAAAATGCGGTCTAGTCCTCTGAGGGATGATGATGCGAGTTTAGACAAGGAGGCGTGACAGTTTTGTTCCCTTGGGATCCGCCGGACCTTCGCCTGCTCGAAGAGCTCTAGGAGTTCTTTTACGCATGCCAAGTACTGGGTCATCCTAAGGTCTCGGGCTTCGTACTCCCCAGTGATCTGATTGACCACGAGCTGGGAATCACTAAAGACCCGTATTCGTCTTGCCCTTGCCCGGTAGGCCAGTGTAAGTCCAGCAATCAGAGCTTCATATTCTGCCTTGTTGTTTGTGGCCGGAAAATTGACTGGAGGACGAAGTCGTCGGGGCCCCGAAGGATGACACCAACTCGACTCCCGTCCTCGCATGATGATTCGTCCACATAGACGTCCCATGCCAGGGCGTCCTCCCGAATTTCTGGGGACTTGTGGATGGTGCACTCCGTAATGAAATCAGCGAGAGCTTGGCCCTTGATAGCTGACGATGATTGTAGCTGATGTCGTGCTGGCTGAGCTCGATTTACCACTTGATTAAGTTGCCAGAATTCTCGGGCTTGTCGAGGACCGTTTTGAGAGGTTGGTCTGTGAGGATGCGGACGGTGTAACGCCCTGCCCCAATACTCAGATAATTTTTATTATTTTTATAAGAAAAATTATTACTTATAGTACAACTGCCCACCACAGACTGCCACTCAAAAGGTAATTAACCCATTAGGTCACTCTTGATCATAGCCATTATTATTAATTATTAATTATTTCTATTATATTCCCAATATGGAACAATTCAAACCTCTCTTCTCCCTTGAATCCCATGGCACACAAGTGTGCCACATCATCATCAAAGGCAGCCCGTTGTCTTCTTTCATCTCAAATCCCGGGTGGGCCCTTGGTGACGTCATCGCTGACGTCACTGAAACCACACAGCAGGCATGTTGTTTTTCTCAACCCATGGGCCCCCTCTCATCCACTTAATTCCATACTCAACCCCTATAGAACTCTTCTATAGGACATTATTATTATTATTATTATTATTATTATTATTATTATTATTATTATTATTATTATTATTATTATTATTATTATTATTATATATATATATATATATATATATATATATATATGAAATTACCGGGTATTACATACACCCCCCTTTAGAAATTAGCGTCCTCGCAGAGTACGGAGCATGCAATCTAGCGCAGGATCCTCCTTTCTAGCCGATGCGGAGTGGAGTATCCTGCTGGCGTACTGCACTCCTGGTATCTCTACCAGTGTACTGACCTCAGCTAGACATACATTTCACCCACTCTTACCCACAATCGGTGTCGAAAGTTGACTCTTATACCATTTGTAACGCCCTGCCCCAATACATTGACATTTTTTATTATTAAGATAAATTATTACTTATAGTACAACTGCCCTCCATAGGCTGCCTCTTAAAGGTGGTTAACCAATTAGGTGACTCTTGATCATAGGCATTATTATTTATTATTAATTATTTCTATTATATTCCCGATATTGGACAATTCAAACCTCTCTTCTCCCTTGAAAACCGTGACACACAAGTGTGTCACGTCATCAACATCAAAGACAGCCCGCTGTCTTTTTCATCTCAAATTCTGGTGGGCCCCTAGTGACATCATCGCTGACATCACCGAAACCACACAACACGCCTTTCTCAACCTGTGGGCCCCCCTTTCATCCACTTAATTCCATACTCAACCCCTATAGAACTCTTCTATAGGACATCTCTAATTTATTATTATTATTATTATTATTATTATTATTATTATTATTATTATTATTATTATTATTATTATTATTATTATTATTATTATTATATATATATATATATATATATATATATATATATATATATATATATATATATATATATATATATATATATATATATATATATATATTTGAAATTACGGGGTATTACAGACGGAGTGGGCCTAGAAGTAGGAACGGAGTTTTCGTGCAGTCATCACCAATGCATAGGAAATCTTTTCTGTCCTGGGGTATCAGACCTCCGCATCGTGCAGGACCTTGCTAACATAATAGAGGGGCTTCTGCACCTCTTCCTCCTCCCTAACCAACACGGCCCTGAGAGCGTGTTCCGTGGCGGCGAGGTAGAGGAAGAGGGGTTCACCCGATTCTGGCTTGCTGAGGAGCAGTGGGTTGGCAAGGTAGGCTTTAAGCTAGTCAAATGCCTCTTGTTGAGAGGTTTCCCACTCGAAAATTTTCATCCCTCAGAGGGCCTTGAAGAATTGGAGCGACTTCTCTCCTGACTTAGAGAGGAAACGGCCAATGCCCGCCAGTCATCCCATGAGCCTTTGTACTTCTTTGACGTTCCTCGGACGTGCCATGTCGAGTATAACCTGAATTTTTCTGGGTTCTCCTCGTTGCCATACTGGCTCACCACAAATCTGATAAATCTTCCCGATAAGATGTCGAAGGCACATTTAGAGGGGTTAAGTCTCATGTTGTGAGATTGCAGTGCCCCGAAAGCCTCTTCGAGGTCGTTGACATGATCCTGACCTCTGCAACTTTTAACGAGCATATCGTTAACATACACTTCCATGTTCCGGCCAATTAGGTCTTTGAAGACCCGGTTGACGAGCCTCTGATATGTGGCGTCGACGTTCTTCAGCTCGAAGGGCATAACCTTGTAACAGTAAAGGCCTTGGTCGGTCACGAAGACGATCTTCAGTATGTCTGGAGGGAACATTCTTATCTGGTTGTAGCCCGAGAAGGCATCCATGAAGCTCAGCAGATCGTGCCCCAATGTTGCATCTATCAGGGCGTCGATGTTTGAAAAAGGGAATGGATCTTTAGGACAGGCCCTGTTGAGGTATGTGAAAGCTATATAGATTCTCCATTTTCTGCTCGTCTTCTTCACCATCACAACATTTGACAGTCACTCTGGGTAGTTGACTTCCTGAATAAACCGTACTGAGAGGATTTTGCCTACTTCTTCACTTACCGCCTACTGCCTGTTTGGGGTTACGTCGCTTCTGTTGGACCGACTTCGAGTCTGAGTAGACGCTTAGCCGGTGCATTATAATGTCTTCGAAAATCCTCGGCATATCGAACGGCATCCAAGTGAAGAGGTCAGAATTCCGGCGAATGCATTTGATGATTTCCAGTTTCAGGTCCGGGCCAGAGATTGGCTTACCCGGAACCATTTGGACATGTCTCTCTCATTGAAAGGGACCTCCTCCAGCACATCTATGGGTTCCGAGCCTTGCTCGGAATGGATTTCTACCACGTCAAGGGGAAAGACCCTGCCCCCTAATGCGGCCATGTAGCATGAACGTGCCGATTCCTGATTGCCCCGGACTACACCCACCCCGTGATCGGTGGGAAACTTCAGCTTCAAGTGGTAAGCGGAGGGAACCGCCTGGAGTGTGCAAAGGCCGGGTCTGCCGAGGATAGCATTATAGGTCGCCTTGATATTGGCCACCATGAAGTCCATCGCTTTTGTCCGAAGGGCCGGGGTCGTGCCGACCGTCACATCAAGTGTGACAATTACCTCAATTTGGATGGGAACGCCAGAGAATCCATAAAGCGTGTACCCCACCGGCTTCAACCTTTTGCGGGAGAGCTTGAGGCTTTCGAACGCAGCCAAAAATAGAATATTGACCGAACTCCCGTTGTCCACAAGAATACGTCGGACCTCATGGTTCACCATGCCGAGGTTGATCCCTAGAGCATCACAATGGGGCAGTCGGACGCCTTCGAGATCCTCGTTGGAGAATGAGACTGCCAGCCTCTGTTCCACGAGGGGCGGATAGTTATGGCACGAGTTCACTTCTCAAACGAAAGCTTTGCAGGAGCTGTTCAATTCTCCCCCCATAGGCTCACCGTGGACATAATGAAGGATGGTCGGCGCACCGGTATCCTCGAGCTCAGGCTCGGGCTCGGGCTGCCTACTGATCGTCCAAGGAGGAGGTGACAGTCGTGGATCCCTCTCATCTCTGGGGGTGGTTCAAGTGAACTCCCTCAAGTATCCCCTCCGGATGAGGACTTCGATCTCGTCTTTGAGGGTGCGACAATTATCGACATCATGCACATTGTCCCGATGGAAGCGACAGTAGAACCTCTGGTTCCTTTTCTTGTTGTTGTTAGGTCGGGGAGGGAGGCGGACGATACCCTTGTCCTCGATCTCCAGGAGGATGACCGACAAATTTTGTGTCAGCGGTGTGTATCTCTCCAAACGGGGGACCGGTAGGGGAGCGTTTCTGGGCAGACATATCTTTCTGGGCCTTCTTCATCGGTTCAGATTCTTCAGCCTTCATCTATCCCTTGCCTTGGGTTTCTTTCAGGCCTTCGGGATGCAGGGCATCGTCAGCCCGGATCAACTTTTCGACCCTATTGAAAAGGTCAGAAAAGTCTATGGGCGGTTTCTTGGCCAAAGAAGTCTTCAACTGGCCGTGGCGAACATTGTGTCGAAAGGTCGCCGAGTTGACACTGGTGTCGAGGGACGAGACCACCCTGGCTTTTGTTGTAAACCTCTGCATAAACTCACAGTGGGGTTCTATTTTCCTTCTGCATGAGGTCCAGAAGGGACGCACTCATCTTCTCGACCTTCTGGCTGATCACAAAGTGAGCAAGAAAGTTTGCTTCGAGCTGGTCAAACGAGAAGACCAATCTGGGGGCGAGCTTTGAGAACCATTCCTGAGTCGGGATACACAGGGTGGCAGGGAAGGCACGACATAGGAGAGGATCTGATGCGCTGTGAATCATCATGAGGGTTTTGAACCCTTCCATGTGATCATATGGATCACTCTTGCCATTGTAAGTCTCGAACTGAGGCGGCCTGAAATTCCTGGGAATCTCAGTGTCTAGAATTTGGGGGGAGAACGGGGGTCGGCTTGGCTGATTCGCCCGACCAGTTTGTGGTCCCCTTTCGTTAATGCGGGCGAGGTGATTCTCCATTTTCTAGAGGCGGTGGAGGATGGCTTCGTTCTACCGAGGTGGCTGGGACGAACCGTCAGACTTGGGACCCCGACCCACTTCGCGCCTTGGACCGGCGGTTTGCTGTTCGAATTCGGGGCCCCCTCCGAGGGCTCGAAGGATCTCGAACCTGAAGTCTTGGAACTCGACTTTCGTGACTGAAGCATGTTCGCCCTGATCGGGCGGAGGTGAACATCCCTGGAGGAGCGTCTATGGTGGTGTTCCCTGCTTTGGGATGAGAGATTACTATGAGTCAGAGCTGGGTCAGAAGGAGCCGCCCGGCTCCTTGATCGGCTGAGCTGGAGTCGGCGGTTGATGGTATGTCGTAAGTTCCTAGCGACCGAGCATGAGGCGCTCGGACCCGTTCCCGCTGTACCATTTGCTTGTGGTCAGTTAGAGCCCTGGGCGTTCACATGGCTGTGAGAGGGAGGAGGGTCTGGAAGGCGTCTAGCGATGAAGGTTCTTCTGGCCTTGGGAGCCATGGGAGGGCTTGGCTTTAAGAGAGATCCGAGCTTAAGATTGAGTCAGTCGTTTTTCACAGACGGTACCAACCTGATGCTGCTTGTTTTCAGTGTGGGGACAACATGTGTGAGTTCTTGTAATTTGTAAAGCGGAATGGACGGATCTCGACCTTGGCTCGGGTCGGCTCGGAAGAGAAGCCGGAAGCTCAGACGGCCGGAGTACCTGCAAAAGATCTAAAAACACCAGAAGAAATTCCGGCGACAGGCCCTCCGACGATCTAGTCAGTCACTAGAGTGAGACTGAGCAGCTAAGGTTCAGATTGAGAAAGATTCATCTCTACTACTATAATGGGAGAAGGCCTTAGTGTAATTTGTCCATATCCCAACCCGTGCAATGCACGTTTAATCTCTACTACTATAATGGGAGAAGGTCTTAGTGTAATTTGTCCATCTACCAACCCGTGCAACGGACGTGCTGGTAGATTTTTTTTTTTTTTTTGGCCCTTTTGATTTTTTTCCCCAAAAATTTTATCCACGTGCACAGCACGTGTATAATACTAGTTACCTTTGAAAGTGAGGAAGGGGTTTGGTATTTATAGACAGGGGTAAACGGGTATCAACCCTAATGGGCCTGGTCGGACCCGTTTGCCTGTAGGCCTTAATTGGCAGAATGCCCGTTGAACCTGTTAACTTAATGATCTGTGATGAGTGAAATCTGAGGAGATCTGACGGTCCTGATTGGACCACATCATCTATATCGCATCAGTATCCGTACCCTATTAGCTTTATTGGTGTTTCGAGTTCGAAACAGAGACGGAATCAACCTGAACCCAATCCAAAATTTTAATGATGTACTTTCGCATCGTTAAGTTAGCTCCCCACGTTTGTTGACTCTAGAGGATATTGCAGGTTCATTACTGGCTATTTCCATGTTGGTGTGACGAGGGAACTTACATGACGGCGGAGGGTATTCTGGTCAATAAAAAAGTTATGTAAGCTTTCTAGAAATAGGAAGAAAGACTGAATGATAGTTTAATGATATTGATGAAAATGTCTTGGTCTCTACTTTGTGTTGGATGACCTGCTCAATGAGCTACCCACCTGGAAATTCTTTGATGATGGGAAATAAATTCGTCAATGGGGTTCACGTGCTTTAAGATTCGAGAGTCGTCATAAGAGAAAATTCTTCTATTTTCAGTTGCTTGTGTTGAACTATCGTTTCGAAAAGCAACCTTAATTAAACTAGACTCATTGTTTTATTTAGTTTAATTAAGTTCGCTATTTGAAATATCAAGTTTAGTTATATAAATTTTTTCTTCAATATATAAGAAAAATTCCTCCAAGTTTCAAAATACAAAAGCTAAATTCATTGATACAAATAGCGATCCTAATCCTAATTAAATTAGGCTGGTTGTTTTAAACAACGAGTGAGTCAATTTAATAATTAATTTCAAAAGTGGATCAGTTTGGTAAATATTTTCTAGGTCATTTTAGAAAAACAATTCCAGAAATGCCAAGTGCACACTTTTTTTAAGGAGACTTTTCTTAATGAATTTATCACCCTATCGGGAGTCGCACCTGTCCTGTCCACTTGTTAAATTAGAAGTGGTCTTAGGTTACCTCGCCAATCATGTTACTTGTATGCTAGCACTTAATTTTGGCCGGTGTTTGTTCTAGAAACTACGATTAGGTCAGCTTGGTGCAGGTTCGTTGGAGTGATTGAGATACGACAGGTGGTGTACGTTAGTACGTATAGGGTGGAGAAGAAGATACGACGAAGATCGCCCATATCTATATACATGGCCCATATCTATATACGAAGATACGACGAAGATACGACGAAGATCGCCCATATCAAAAGCATGGATATTAATGCATGGCGTGTACGTCTCGAAGCCAACCCTTGTTCTATGGAGTAATTTACATGGCTTTGTCTGATGTATTTCTACAATTCTACTTCATTATTCAACTCTTACTATATTTTTGTTTTTTTAATGTGAGTTGAATTCTTTCCTGTTAGAAGTCATAATCAAGGCAATACAACTAGATCAAATCTCCATTAGCAGTGAAAGGACACATACGGGACCGGTCCTAAGGTATTTGAAAGATCCTGGACGAAAAATAAAATTGAGCTTTTTATAGACATACATGTATTTTCTCTAATACTATAATGGGAGAAAGCTTTAGTGTCATTTGTAAATCTACCAACATGTACTACACACGTACATAACTAATATAAGGAAGGTTTCAAGTTCAAACACATACTATATCTGAATTTTGACTTTTTAAAAAATAAATTTATTAAGACGTGCATCGCACGTGTAAATTACTAGTATATATAATGGCGGAGGACAAAAAAACAATACCCAAAAAAATAAAGATTATCTTTGTTTTGTTTTATGACACCAAATTCTCCATATTTTTCATTAAGTATAGTGACAACGACTCTTACACATACACAAAAAAAAAATTTTAAAAAAAATCAATCACATCTCATCTAAAATGATTTTTTCTTATATTTTTAGAAGCAAAATCATCAATTATATGTTCAACCTCAATATTTTTCTACATATTTTTTTCAATCCTCAAAATTACTAATTCATTTTTGAAGAACAACAACATCGGAGCAATCATCTATGTAACTGTGTTCATGTGAAAGCATACTGTTAAATTAAAGCAACAGAAGCATATGTTTAGTTTTGAATAGATACACAAAAAAAAAAGAAAAATGGAAAAAAGAAAGAACCACGAAGCATGGACACTTGAACCATACGCATACCAGGAACTGACATTCCTGGACACATGACCTAAATTCTTCATATATTTCATATTTTTACACTTCTTAGAGCATCCACAGTCGTTTTTCTCATTTCTCATAAAATGACAGCTACAGTAATAGCAAATGGACGAAGTGTTTGCAGTCGTCGTTTGTTAAATTTTTCTCATATTCGTTAGAGACGGGATATGATTCACCGTCCCTAGTTTTTTAATTTTAAAATGGCGTAGGACGGGGAATCATTCCCCGTCTCTCCACACACACACACACACACACACACACACACACACACACACACACAAAAAAAAAAATTGCTAAAGTGTGGGACGGGGTTTGATACCCCGGATGGGGTATCCTTCCCCGTTTGAACACTTCTTTTAAAAAAAAAAAAAAAACTGGCTGAGGGGATTTTTTGTTGACTGACTTTCAATAATGCATCAGAGAGATTCCCAATTTTGACTAATCATCATTCTTAACTCAAGACAAGACATGAGTTTCTGAGGGGATTTTTAAAAAAAAAAGAATTTGGGTCAAAGTGTGGGACGGGGTTTGATACCCCGGACGGGGTATCATTCCCCGTTTGAACACTTTTTTTAAAAAAAAAATTGGGTTAATTAGAGAGACGGGGTTTGGTACCCCGGACGGGGTATCATTCACCGTCCGTCCTCTTTTAAAAAATTATTATATCGAAGAGACGGGATATCATACCCCGTCCTTTATAATTTGAGAAAGCTCAGTTCGTTTCTCATATTTGAGAAATGGAAATAGAAGCTTTGCCAAAATATGGGAATATGAGAAACGACTGCAACGCTACTTTTCTATTCGTTTGCTAAAATTTGGGAAAATGGGAATTATAGAAAACGACTGTGGATGCTCTTATAGACACTTCTTAGATACAGATGCTCAAACATAATTAGCAATTTTCAAACAGTCTCTTCATTTTTTTCAGTCAAATTAGTTATTACATTTGCATAGACTGTATCTATATAATAAAACACAAAGAAAGCTATCAAGTGGTTCTCCTTCAATCCCCTCAAAAATCAAAGGCCCAAATCTAACCTCACAAAACATATTTTCCCCCCAAAAGTTTCCTCCAAAACTCAAATTCAAATCCCCTACTCAAAACAACTCCTATATTTATTTAATTTTTTTCTCTCTCTCTCTCCCTCTCTCTCCCTCCCTCTTCTATTCAAAAAATTAAGAAAATAAAATTTCTAAAAATTTCTAAAAAAATAAAAAAATTTAAAATTTAAAAGCTTTAAAAATAGTTCAAAGAAATAAAAAAAACATATGATATGTTTTTTGCTGGATCCCAAAAATTTCTCATATAATATGTTTGCTACTTCAATTAATTTGCTCGACCTCCAAACTATTTTATACGATCAAATAAGGTGCACCGTTTCGAAGACGTGCCGTAGGCACGTGTCAACGGGCAAACCTAGTATTATAAAAATTCTTATTTTAACCTAGTATTATAAAAATTCTTATTTTGACTATGGAGCTCAAAGTTACATAATTAGATGTCACTTGAATTAATTAAGATATACACTGTTATATAAAACTATGACAATGCACTGTACACACTTGTCCTACTTTTATAGATTTGGCAAACCATATTTGTACTTGTATCCGGGCTTCTCAAAGGGAATCATGGAAGATGAAGGGAATCATGGAAGAAGGCATACCTTACAATGTTTTCTTAGTCCATCTGTTGGAAATGGATGTTTTATACACCATTTACGAATCGATTTTTGAGCAATTTTTTGAGTAAGATCCTCAATGAATTATTGAGAGATCTTGATTGATTTGTGTTCTCCTTCGTGAGTAAATCAAAATCATATATTGATTTGCTAAAATCGGTTAAGGGGTGAATGAGAAATTGTCTCTCAAAGTGAGACGTTTTCATTCTTGAAATGGGTTAAGGGAACATAGTCCCACATCGGAAAAATCAAAGGAAATAGAAGAGGATATATATTAATCTCCTTCTAAACATTGTAAGATGGCTAAAAGAGATGCTCTCTCGCGCGCGCAGTAAATTATGTCTGCCGTTACGGTGTCGGCATTCAATTCGTTGTCTGCCGTTACAATGAAGGCATTAACAGCCTTGTCTTCCGTTACGGATTTAACCCAGGCTCTATAAATAGAGGTCTCCCCTCTACTTTCCTCCCTGCACAGAAACCGATCTTCTTCTCCCCTTCTGTACTGTTCTTCGGTTTTGGTTTTGTTGGTAAGTCAGTGATAGGGTTCAAGCGCTCATACTCAGTTCGGGAGTGGTACGTGGTGCTTACGTGATCGCTCCGAGTCGTTGCATTCTGGGAGACAGATGCCTTCGTTCATTCCAGCAACCGGAAGAGGCGAAATCTGTTTTAAGGACACTGTGTGATACACAGGCCTCGGCTTCTCAAGTTCTAATCTTCATTTGTTCTTGTAAGTTGTTTATTTAATTTTTCCTTTTCTTTTTCTTTCGGTTTTTCCTTCTCTTCTGTTCCCTTCTATGTTTTCTGTGCCTCTCTACCTTTTGATTGTAAAACAAATTTTGTAAATCACAATTGTAACAAACTTAAAACAGATTTTGGATTTCTTTGATTTCCGGTTTTGAGGCACGGTTTTTCTTTTTATTTCTTTAATCTTGAAAACTTACACTCATGTTGTGTAAATTTCAAAATCAAAATGACTACTGCATCGGACAATGCTGCTGTGTCTGAAACGGTCTACGTGCCGGTTGCTGATACGACGCAAGACCCGAATGCTGCTGCGGCATGAGTGCCAATGCCCACCGTTGTACCTATCTCAGTCTCCCATGGGGAGAAATCTGAGAAGTTCAACAGGCAGAACTTTAAAAGGTGGCAACAGAAGATAATGTTCTATCTGACCACACTGAATCTTGCAAGATTCTTGAACGAAGATGCTCCAAATCTTAAGGAAAATGAGCAAGATAACCAAGTCATTGCCGCTGTGGATGCTTGGAAAAATGCTGATTACTTGTGTAGAAATTACATAATGAACGGATTAGCTGATTCTTTGTATAATGTATACATTGACAAAAGAATAGCTAAAGAACTTTGGAAATCACTAGACCATAAGTATAAAACTGAGGATGTCGACGCTAAGAAATTCATTGTGGGCCACTTCCTAGACTATAAAATGGTAGATTCTAAAATAGTGATCAGTCAAGTTCAAGAACTACAACTAATCTTGCATGAGATTCATGCTGAAGGTATGAACTTAACTGAAAGTTTCCAAGTGGCATGTATAATTGAAAAATTACCACAAGGTTGGAAAGACTTTAAGAATTACCTAAAGCATAAGCGAAAAGAAATGGGCATTAAAGATCTTATTGTCAGGCTTCACATTGAAGAAGACAATAGAGGATCTGAGAAGGTTGGACTCGTCAGTCATGCAGCTAAGGCAAATGTAATGGAATATAAACAACGTTCTAACAAGCACAACAAAGGTCCCAAGTTGGGGCCCAAGGGAGGGATCTCCAAGAAGCCGAAGTTTCAAGGCAAGTGCTTCAATTGTGACAAAATAGGTCACAAGTCCACTGAATGCAGACTTCCCAAAAGGAACAGGAACAGAGAAGCAAACTTGATTCAAGGGATTGCTCAAGATGTTTCCGATATCAACCTCTCAGCTGTGATATCAGAGGTGAATATGTTAGGTTCAAACCCGAAGGAATGGTGGATTGACACTGGAGCTACTCGTCATGTGTGCTCCAATAGAAGTATGTTCTTCACTTTCGAACTATTAGAGAATGGGGAGAAAATGTTTATGGGTAACTCGGCTACTTCAGAAATAAAGGGCCAAGGCAAGGTGATCTTGAAGATAACTTCTGGAAAGGAACTGACTCTGAACAACGTTGCATATGTTCCTGAAATCCGTAAGAACCCGGTATCTGGTTTGTTGCTTAATAACCACGGTTTTCGTTTAGTGTTCGAGTCGAACAAATTTGTTTTGTCAAAAAGTGGAATGTATGTTGGTAGAGGATATATGAGTGGTGGAATGTTCAAACTCAATGTAATGACCATGGTCAAGAATATGAATAAAGCTAGCTCTTCTACTTATTTGCTTGAGTCTTCCAATTTATGGCATAGTAGACTAGGACATGTTAATTATGATACTTTGCGAAGACTAATTAACTTGAATCACATACCAACATTCCAAATTGATTCCAAATACAAATGTGAAACTTGTGTTGAGGCAAAACTAACAAGATCATCGTTTAAAAGTGTTGAAAGAAACACCGAACCACTTGATCTAATTCACAATGATATTTGTGATTTGAAAATGATACAAACAATAGGTGGTAATAAATATTTTATTACCTTCATTGATGATAGCACAAAATATTGCTATGTATACTTGCTTAAAAGCAAGGATGAAGCTATGGAGAAATTTATTCTCTATAAAAATGTGGTTGAAAACCAACTCAATAAGAAAATTAAGGTGCTAAGAAGCGACCGAGGTGGAGAGTATGAATTGCCATTTGCTGACACATGTGCTAAGCATGGGATTATACATGAAACCACAGCGCCTTATTCTCCTCAGTCCAACGGTGTTGCTGAGAGAAAGAATCGTACATTGAAAGAGATGATGAATGCGATGTTAATAAGTTCTGGTTTATCACCAAACTTGTGGGGAGAAGCTATTCTTTCAGCTAACTACCTTTTGAATAAGGTGCCCAAAAGGAAAGAAGAAAAAACTCCATATGAATTATGGAAAGGAAAAAAGCCATCCTACAATTACTTGCGAATGTGGGGATGTCTTGCCAAGGTGGTAGTACCTCCACCTAAGAAAATGAAAATAGGACCAAAAACAGTTGACTGTATTTTCATTGGTTATGCACTTAACAGTAGTGCCTATCGGTTCTTGGTGTACAAATCTGATATCACTGAGATATCAAAGAACACGATAATGGAATCTAGAAATGCATCGTTCTTTGAAGATGTATTTCCATGTAAGTCAAAGGAGGAACCAAGTTCCTCCAAACGAACACATGAGACTATCAGTGAAGATAGTGAAGACCAAAATGAAGAAGTTGAGGAGGAACCTCGACGCAGTAAAAGAACAAGAACGGAAAAATCTTTTGGTCCGGATTTCTTGACTTTTATGCTTGAAGAAGAACCCCAAACCTTCAAGGAAGCGGTGAACTCTAGTGATGGTCCTCAATGGAAAGAAGCCATCAAGAGTGAAATTGATTCTATCTTTCAAAACCATACTTGGGAACTAGTGGATCTTCCACCGGGTAGTAAACCTTTAGGCTCCAAGTGGATCTTCAAGAGAAAAATAAAACCTGATGGATCAATTGATAAATACAAGCCAAGACTTGTAATTAAAGGTTATAAACAAAAGGAAGGTCTTGATTACTTTGATACATATTCTCCTGTGACGAGAATAAATTCCATTAGGATGGTACTTGCCATAGCAGCTCTACGCAATCTTGAAGTACATCAAATGGATGTAAAAACAGCTTTTCTTAATGGAGATTTAGATGAAGAAATCTACATGGAACAACCTGAGGGTTTTTCATCTCCAGGACATGAAAAGAAAGTGTGTAAACTGGTGAAGTCATTATATGGCTTGAAACAAGCTCCAAAACAGTAGCATGAAAAATTTGACAATGTCATGATGACAAATGGCTTCAAGATCAATGAATGTGACAAATGTGTATATGTCAAAGACACAGAAGATGGATATGTCATTATATGTTTGTATGTAGATGACATGCTTATTATTGGAAGCAATGATCAGATAATTAAATCTGTTAAAAACATGTTAAACTCGAGGTTTGACATGAAAGACATGGGACTAGCTGATGTTATATTGGGAATTAAAATCACAAGAACATCAGACGAGCTTATTTTAAGCCAGTCACATTATGTTGACAACATTCTTGGAAAAGTTGACAAAGATAATTCTGGAATTGCCAGAACTCCAATAGATCTAACTTTATATTTATCCAAGAATAAAGGGAGAGTATTTCTCAAGTAGAATACTCTAGAATCATAGACAGTCTAATGTACTTAATGAGTTGTACAAGACCAGACATAGGCTATGCAGTAAGTAAACTAAGTAGATACACGAATCCTGGAAGCGAGCATTGGCAAGCAATTATAAGAGTACTGAAGTACTTGCGTTTTACTCGTAACTACGGACTGCACTATACGAGATACCTGGCTGTACTTGAAGGATACAGTGATGCGAACTGGATATCGAGTGATAATTCAAAATCCACTAGTGGCTATGTGTTTAGACTAGGTGGTGCAGCAGTTTCTTGGAAATCCTCGAAATAAACAGTGATCGCTAAATCCACGATGGAATCAGAATTTATCGCATTAGACAAATGTGGGGAAGAGGCTGAATGGTTACGCCACTTTCTTGAGGATATTCCAAGGTGGACGAAGCCTGTGCCTCCAATCTGCATACATTCAGATAGTCAATCTGCAATTTGTAGAGCACAGAGCAATATGTATAATGGTAAATCTAGACATATTCGTCGAAGACATAATACCATTAGACAACTACTCTCTACTGGGATTATCTCTGTGGACTATGTAAAGTCGAAAGATAACATTGCGGATCCACTAACCAAAGGGTTAAACAGATAGTTAGTTGATAAATCATCGAGGGGAATGGGACTAAAGCCCATGAAAGAATAAGTCGATACAATGAAAACCCAACCTAGTTGACTGGAGATCTCAAGATCTAGGTTCAAAGGGACAACTAAATTGTAAAGACCAGGTTGGATCACTGTAGGGATTTTCCCATGTCCATTCCCATGATGAAACAGTGATGCCTGCAAGGTAACATGTTAAGCTAGGCTTTTAATGATTCTTATGCGTCGGATATCCGAGCAGAGTAATGCGGGTTACTCTTAGGTAAGAAATCACCTATGTAAGAGGGAAGAAGGGCCGCTTCCAAAGGAATAATATAGGGCAATATTTCTGTTAAACTCTTGCAGAACCAGGCTTATGTTCATAGCCAAAACGAACATAACAGTGAGAACTGAAAATGTATTAGAAAGATTTCTGTGTGAGTTATGTCATCGTTTATACAAATGACAGAACAGTTCAAAGACATCGCGTCTACTGTTTAGTTAGTAAAGTAAACATATTTTCATAAGGGAAGGTTCAAAGGGTAACACCTACCAATCCTATGCAGGAATCAATCGTTGAATTATATCACCAAGTCTGTTGTGTCAGTCTGTCGTGTCAGTCTGTCCTGTCTGTGGTCGTCAATTTTCATTCATATGGGGATTGTTGGAAATGGATGTTTTATACACCATTTACAAACCGATTTTCGAGCAATTTTTTGAGTAAGATCCTCAATGAATTATTGAGAGATCTTGATTGATTTGTGTTCTCCTTCATGAGTAGATCAAAATCATATATTGGTTTGCTAAAATCGGTTATGGGGTGAATGAGAAATTGTCTCTCAAAGTGAGACGTTTTCATTCTTGAAATGGGTTAAGGGAACATAGTCCCACATCGGAAAAATCAAAGGAAATAGAAGAGGATATATAGTAATCTCCTTCTAAGCATTGTAAGATGGCTAGAAGAGAGGCTCTCTCTCGCGCGCGCAGCGGGGTGCAAATCACGGACCGGATTACATGCGACTTGTGTGCGCCCGCACGACCTGCGGACACGAATGCCGGACCGACTTGACCCCAATCCGTGCAGAGCCATTTTTTGCTACAGTTTTCTTTTTGTAACAGCTGAAATGAATGCTGTTTGCCGTTTCATTGCTGTATTTAACGTTTTGTCTGCCGTTACGCTGAAGGCAGTAAATTATGTCTGCCGTTACAATGTCGGCATTCAATTCATTGTCTGCCGTTACAATGAAGGCATTAACAGCCTTGTCTGCCGTTACGGATTTAACCCAAGCTCTATAAATAGAGGCCTCCCCTCTACTTTCTTCCCTGCACAGAAACCGATCTTCTTCTCTCCTTCTCTAAGTTTTCTTCTGTACTGTTCTTCGGTTCTGGTTTTGTTGGTAAGTCGATGATAGGGTTCAAGCACTCATACTCAGTTCGGGAGTGGTACGTGGTGCCTACGTGATCGCTCCGAGTCGTTGCATCCTGGGAGACATATGCCTTCGTTCATTTCAGCAACCGGAAGAGGCGAAATCTGTTTTAAGGACACTGTGTGATACACAGGCCTCGGCTTCTCAAGTTCTAATCTTCATTTGTTCTTGTAAGTTGTTTATTTAATTTTTCCTTTTCTTTTCTTTCGGTTTTTCCTTCTCTTCTGTTCCCTTCTATGTTTTCTGTGCCTCTCTACCTTTTGATTGTAAAACAAATTTTGTAAATCACAATTGTAACACCATCAACTTCAAGAGAAATAAAGAATCAACAATTTCAAAAAGCCGTAAAGTATTTCTCGGCTGTACTAGAAACTCAGTTGCAGCTTTCTCACAGTCACAGGCTTTTCGGACTAGGCACGGGCAAAAATTGAAGAAGATGAAGTGAAGCCAAAAAGGGGAGAGAGAGAGAGAGAGTATTGTACAGTCGTTGACTGGAAATATGGATTAGTTGGAACTTGAAAATGTATTAATTAAAAGAAGAAACCTTTAGACTTCTTGTTCAAATATTAATTACAAACTCATTCTGCTTACAAACCCATTATACTTAATAAAATTTTTGGCCCCCCTCTTCTGAATTGGGCCCTGGACGGTCGCCCAGTCTGCCCTGGACATATATATATATATATATATATATATATATATATATATATATATATATATATATATATATATGGGGATCTTCTATTGCCAACGCATTGTAGCGTACAAACACGTGCAAACCACTGAAGTCATTGTTTCAAACAACGACCTATGTATAATGAAGCCGTTGTTTGAAATAATAGCTTCGTACTTAATATATCATATGATGTTGTTTCAAACAATGGCTTTAGTGGTTTGCACGCGTTTGCATGCTATAGTGCGTTTGCAATGGAAAATCTCCATATATATATAGCATTGTAAACATTACTGTAGTGTTTGCAAACGTGCAAACTACTTAACCTGTCATTGACAACGACGGGTTAAGACATATTAAAAATGAACCCGTTGGTAAACGCTACAATACGTTTGCAATGGAAGATTTCACACACACACACACACACACACAGAGTTCTCACCGAAATAGTTCTCACATGATCATAGTCCTATATATATATTCTGCTAACTTTGAGCTCACTTTGAGCAGAGAAAATCCTACGAAAAGCAGGGGATCCTTTTAATATAGCCATATCTAGATGTTCAACAATTTTATTTATTTATTTATTTATTTTTCGACCTAGAATATGTTATCAAATAGGGATAGGTGATAATTGACTCGAGGTTGGAGTTTATTAGTATTTAGTTCTATATTTTGAGTTTGCTTTTGAAAGTTAATGATGAAAACTATGACACTACAATCTAACGCCTATCCAGACGTTTTGTTTTGGGCTATCCCGACGTTAATAAATGTCGGGATAGAACATAGAGGTATTTCTGAAAACGCCACCAGAAACGCTGCTATAGCGAACGTAGAGACAGATTGGGAGTCTATCCTGGCGTTTTTTATAAACACCGCTATAGACGTGTCTATCCCGGCGTTTTGTATAAAAATGCCGGTATAGAGCGTTTACCTATCCATGCGTTTTTAGCCAAAAACGCCAAGATAGGATATTTTTTATAAAGAATTATTTTTAATTTTTAATTTTTCTTTTAAAAGTTAATTTTTATTTTTTTTTAATTTATTTTTTTTAAAAAATACACTACATGAAATAGAATCTCATTTGTTATAAAACAACATTTCCGTACTGACCCACTTTTTGAAAATATTGACCAAACTGACCCACTTTCGAAAATATTTACCCAACACGTCAACATAAAATGCTATTGGCAATAACGACATCTATTATTTTTATGTCGTTGTTTCCAACAGCGGCACCTGTAAAAAAAATAAAAAATTGCTGCTATTGATAGTAACAACATCAATATATATCGCATTCACTTAGAAGTTCTCTGACTTGAGAAAAAAATTATAAAAGAAAAAATCTTATAATTGATGCTGCTATTCCCAATAACGGCATAAATTAGCCTGATACTACTATTGGCAATAGCGGCATCAGTGTAATCTACAGTGTACTCCAAATTTCGTGCAGGTGCATCAACTTAAAGCTCAATTTCGATCTTGATGCAGCCAGTATCTCTAAAAACTCAAAACATGAAAGTTGGAGATATTTTTCTTTGTGTTTCATATCATTTTTTCGAATGATAAAGTTATTCCTAGATTACGTAGAGATATCGAAACTGTCCAGAATCAGTTATAGTTTTGACATCGCTTCATAATCTTGGCATAACTCTATCATCCGAACTCCGTTTGAGATGATCAAAATGCTATGGAATACTAAGAAAAATATCTACAACTTTCATGTTTTGAGTTTTGAGAGATACTGGTTGCATCAAGTTCAAAATATGGCTTGAATTTGTTGCACCTGCACGAAATTTGAAGTACACTGTGGATTACACTGATGCCGTTATTACAAATAGCAGAATCAGGCTAATTTATACCATTATTTGGAATAGCAACATCAGTTATGAGCAATTTTCACTTACAATTTTTTCTGGACAGTTTCGACATTGCTTCGTAATCTAGGTATAACTCTATCATCCGAATTACGATTGAGATGATTCAAAATTTTATGGAACACCAAGTAAAAGATCTACAACTTTTATGTTTTGAGTTTTGAGAGATACTAGCCACATCAAGCTCGAAATAGAATTTGAAGTTGATGCACATGAACGAAATTTGGAGTACACTGTGGATTACACTAATGCCATTATTGCCAATAGCGGCATCATGCTAATTTATGTTGTTATGGGAATAGCGGCATCAGTTATAAGTGATTTTCACTTATATTTTTTTTCTTCTTTAGTCAGAGAATTGCTAAGTGAATGCGAGATATACTGATGTTGTTACTCCCGGCGATGAAATTTTTCTTTTTACAACATCCGCTATTGGAAACAATGGCATCAAAATAACATATGCCGTTATTGTCAATAACATTTTATGCTGACGTGTCCAAAACTGGGTATCTTGGGTAAATATTTTCGAAAGTGGGTCAGTTTAGTCAATATTTTCAAAAAGTGGGTAAGCACGGAAAAAATTCATAAAACTCCACAATTTCATTCAATCCAACCAATTGAAAATAAACACAAATATGGGACTATTCAATGTAAGTCATTGCTTCCTTCGGCTGAAAATTTGAAAAGCTTCATAATGGATGGTAACCTTCACCTGCATCCCAATTTGCCATTGTTAATGGTATGATATATGGAATAATGGAGCAATTAGTTATTTGGACTTCAATTGAAATTCTGAAAATAAACACCGGCAGCGCCTTGGATTTTAAGGATGATAGACTGTTTCAGTTCCTATACCCAAAGAACAGGATCACTACCACTAGGTGGCTAAGATACAGATTGACATAAAAGTGATTAGGAACATACTGATATCATCTATACAGATAAGTTTAGCAAAGAGAAATGCATAGACATGTGTATGAACAAAAACACATGACACCTATACGAGCAGGGTTGGTAGCAAGGGTTTACTGGATTTAGGATACAAACTATTTTAAGAGAGAATCTACAGGTACAAATTTGGGCTCCAATCAATCAGAAATTAATTCTCAAAGTAGAATTAAGATAATTGGGAAAAGAAAGAAGCAACTTAAGCTGCCGAAACTAATGAAATTATTGTTCCTTTAACCTATTCATTGCTTCTGATGTCTTAGGCATGTATGCATCGGTCATTTGACTCATCAACGAGGTGACCAAATGTCACTACACATGGAAAAATAAGTTGTTGACAGATTAGTTAATGAAGTTATACATGTGCTTATTGTAAAGCTTAAAATTGGAACTTAAGTCTCACCTTCACTGCTAATAAGCCATCACAAAGTATTAACATCTTCAAGACTTCGATTGCCACCATTCTACTGCAGGATAAATAAGTAGCAGATCATCCTTTATGTAACATAAAATGACATCAAGTTTATTTGATAAATGGTATCCCCTTCTAAGAGGTCTAACCACAGAAATTGAGTGAAGTATATGATGGGAGGCATGTATGAATGATATTTTACCAATCCAATAACAGATGCCACAGGAGCAACTCGATCAGCACCTGCAGCACCAGCACCAGTTCCTGCCGAAGCATTGGCGATATCCAAGGGGCTAATTGCAAGAGAGAGTCGGAATACATCTACTTATGAGCTTCAACCATTACATTCTGAATTTGGGCCTCACTTGCCCCTCATACCAACTGAAAACTCTTACAGATTGTTGCTTTGTTAGCTTGCTTACAAGAGAACAGAATAAACAGTGCTGATATGGGTCAGAAATAGCGTGGCCCATCCTGGGCCACTGGATCCCCTCAGAGATGCGCGCCCCATCTGATCCTTCTGATCTGCCACGTCAGCACCGGAAAACTGCCCGGAGCTCTGCCACGTCAGCCCGGAAACCGCTCCGGCGTCTGCCACGTCAGCCCTATACCGCCCGGCTTTTCCACCGCTTCAGCCATTCGGGTAACCGGGTCCGGCCCAGCCCCAAACGGGTTTGGACCCGATTGGCTTCCTCTATAAATACCAGACCCTCCTCCCTGTTTACAGGTAATCAATCTTTTCTCACCAAAACCCTAGTTACTGTTACTCTTATCTTAAGTGACTGACTAGATCGTCGGAGGGTCTGCCACCGGAACCAACCCCGGTGTTTCTAGACCGTCTGCAGGTACACAAGACCTTGGATCCGAGCCCTCTGATCCGAGCCCAGCACCCACCTCACTCTCAGCCTGTCGCAGGTACCGCTCGGCAGCCGAGGGTCGTCTGATTAGTAGCTTTCTTCTTCAAATACAAATCGAGTAAGAACTCACACCTGGTGCATTCACACGCCTCCCAGAAACAAACCGCATCAGGTTGGCGCCGTCTGTGGAAAAGCTACTTCCGAAGCCGACCCGAGCCCGACCGCCAAGGTACCTCAGCAGCCGAGCTCTCATGGCCCCCAAGGCCAAGAATGCTGCTACCTCCGTACCCCAGCGGGACTTGCCTCCGCCGTTTACCATCGTCGAGCCACGTGCATCTAAGCAAGGGGCTCCTCGCCAGGGACCCCAGAAGAGCGCCACCCGTACAGTCCAGCCCGACCTACGAAAGGTAATCATCAACCGGCAGGTTAGTTGCAGTAGGGGAAGGGCCGCTTCCAACTCGGCCCCGAACCATTCTAGACCACCGCCCGAAGGACGGAGGCCAGCGCTCAGCCGCGTCGGAAGGCAACCTCCGGTCCAACCGGCCCGAGTCGAGGGAGCCCCAGTCACTCACCAGGAGTTCCAGGACTTCCGAAGAGAAATTCTTGGGGCTCTCCGACGGGCCCCCAGGGAAGAAGTCCGCCATTCCCAAACCAGGTCGGACACCGAGGCCAGTGTGTCCCGCTCATCAACAATCCCACCAGAAGACGATGGTGAACTCCTAAGGCGCCTCCAAGAAATGGAGGATCGCCTCGATCACATAGGCGACGGCGGCCAAGGAGCGGCTCAGGGGTACAGACCTGTCCGCCCCCCTTTCTCCGCCCTCATCCTCCAAGCAGAAATACCTCGGAATTTCCGACCACCTCAGTTTGAGACCTACGACGGCGAGGGGGATGCTGCTGATCATATGGAGGGTTTCAAAACCCTAATGATGATTCACAGCGCTTCGGATCTCCTACTATGCCGAGCCTTCCCCACTACACTCCGGGGTCCGGCGCGCGAATGGTTCTCTAAACTAGCTCCTGGCTCCATTTACTCCTTCGACCAGCTCGAGGGCAATTTCCTTGCCCACTTTGTCACTAGCCGGAAGGCCGAGAGGACGAGTGCATCTTTACTCGAGCTCAGGCAGATGGAGGGGGAGACACTCAGAGTGTTCGTCCGAAGGTTCACCGCAGAGGCGAGGTCGGTTTCCTCCCTGGATCCTGGCGTCGCCTCCGCGGCATTTCGGCACAACGTCCGTCACGGATAGCTGAAGGCTTCTCTGGCGAAGAAACCCCCCATAGATTTTCCCGACCTCCTCAACATGGTCGAGAAGTACATTAGGGCGGAAGAGGCCCTGAACCCCGAAGATCCCAGGGAGGCCACCGGGAAGGGAAAGCGGAAGTCCGAAGAAGTTGAGCCATCTAAAAAGGCTCCAAGGGACGCGGGTGCCATGAAGAAAGTCCCGCCGGTCCCTCGCTTCGAGAGGTATACCCCACTAACCCAAAATATGTCCTCCATACTCCTGGCAATCGAGGACAGGGACCTCGTCCAGTACCCTCCTCGTCCGTCCAACAATACCAGCAAGAAAAAGGGATCAGCGGTTCTACTGCCGCTTCCACCGGGACAACGAGCACGACACGGATCACTGTCGCGCCTTAAAAGACGAGATCGAGGCCCTCATTCAACGAGGGTACCTCCGGGAGTACAAGCGAGATGAAGCTCGGGGGCAGAGGGACACGAGGAACAGGAGAACCCCACCTCCTCCTTGAGCTCCCCTGCAGCTCCTCGAACGGGAGCATGAGCTCGATGAGCCTAACAGCCAAGCCATATTACACTGCGTCCACAAGGGGCCCATGGGAGGGGAGTCCAACACTTCCCGCAAGGCGTTCATCCGGGATGTCAACGCCGTCCAAGGTCCTCTCCCCCCTCAGATTCAACAACTCCCTGTCTCCTTCTCAGGGGAAGACCTGGAGGGGGTGCGGCTCCCGCATTGCGACGCCCTCGTTATCAATCTCAGCATGGCAAATTTCAATGCTCGACGGATCCTTATAGATAACGGGAGTTCGGTCAACATCCTGTTCCTCGAAGCTTTCGAGAACCTAAAGCTGCCCCGTAGCAAGCTCAAGCCGGCAGGGTACACCTTGCACGGATTTTCTGGAGTCCCGGTGACGATCGAGGGGATCGTCACACTGGACGTCACGGCGGGTATGGCCCCAAACCGGAGAACCGAGTCCATGGACTTCATGGTTGTCAATGTCAAGGCAGCCTACAATGCAATACTCGGTCGTCCGGGCCTCTGCTCTCTCCAGGCTGTCCCCTCGGCCTATCACCAGAAGATGAAGTTCCCTACCAGTACCGGGGTAAGGGTGGTCCAGGGGAACCAGGAAGCTGCTTGCTCATGCTATATGACAGCAATCGGAAGCGGCGTGTTTCCCCTCGACGCCGTGGAGATGCTGCCCCAGAGGACCCAGCCAGAGCCAGAGTTGGCAGACGAGTTGGAAGATGTCTCCTTCGAGACAGGGGATCCGTCAAAACAATTTCGAGTAAGTCGCTCCCTCGCACCCCACCTTAAGTCCGACCTCATCACCTGCATTCGGCGCAATGTCGACCTCTTCGCCTGGAAGCCATCTGACATGCCCGGTATCTCCGAGGATCTCATCATGCACAAACTCAGCGTGATCCCCGGGTCGAAGTCGGTTGTCCAAAAGCGATGTAAGTTCGCTCCGGAGCGACAGCAGGCGGTTAATGCGGAAGTCGACAAGCTCCTGGCCGCACGCTTCATCCAAGAAGTCAGCTACCCCGAGTGGCTGGCGAACATCGTCATGGTCAAGAAGGCGAGCGGGAGCTGGAGGATCTGCATAGATTTCACGGACCTCAACAAGGCGTGCCCGAAGGATCCATTCCCCCTCCCCAGAATCGATGCTCTTATCGATGCAACATCGGGTCACGAGCTCCTGTCCTTTATGGATGCGTTTTCAGGCTATAACCAGATCCGCATGTTCCCTCCCGATATCGCCAAGACATCCTTCGTTACCGACCAGGAGCTGTACTGTTACAGGGTCATGCCCTTCGGACTGAAGAACACGGGCGCCACCTATCAGAGACTCGTCAACCGGGTCTTCAAGGAGCAGATCGGGCGCAATATGGAGGTATATGTGGACGACATGCTCGTCAAGAGCCAGTGGGGGGAGGACCACGTAGCCGATCTGGAGGAGGCCTTTGGGGTACTTCGGACCCATAATATGAGGCTCAATCCGACCAAATGCGCCTTCGGCATCTCCACGGGAAAGTTTCTTGGCTTTATTGTCAGCCAGCGAGGCATCGAGGCGAACCCCGAGAAGATCCAGGCCATTCTAGACATGGCTCCTCCCAGGAACATCAAAGAAGTCCAGCGGCTGACGGGGAGACTGGCGGCCATCGGCCGTTTCCTCTCCAAGTCTGGAGAGAAGTCTCTTCCGTTCTTCAAAGCCCTGCGCGGCACCGGAGGGTTCGAGTGGGGTGCCCAACAGCAAGAGATCTTCGCCCAATTGAAGGAGTACCTCGCAAACCCTCTCCTCCTCAGCAAGCCCGAACTAGGAGAGCCACTCTGGCTCTACCTTTCAGCCTCGGAGAAGGTGCTCAACGCCGTTCTCGTTCGGGAGGAAGAGGGATCACAGAAGCCTCTATACTATGTCAGCAAGGTCCTGCTCGACGCCGAGACCAGATACTCTCGGATGGAGAAGGTAGCGTACGCCCTGGTCATGGCCTCGCGAAAGCTTCGCCCATATTTTCAATCTCATTCCGTCCAGGTACTGACGGACCAACCCCTGAAGGCCGTACTCTACAAGCCGGAGAGCTCGGGTCGACTCGTCAAATGGTCGATTGAGCTCAGCCAGTATGACATTGGCTATCAACCCAGAACAGCCATCAAGGGGCAGGCACTCGCAGAATTCATTACGGAGTGTACCATCTCCGAGCACCCTGCAAGCAAGGAAGGCGACCAGACGTGGGAAGTTTACGTCGATGGTTCCTCCTGCGAGGTGGGCAGCGGAGCTGGCATCATCCTGCGAGGCCCAGACGGTTTTCTTCTACAATACTACCTCTGCCTCAACTTCCCGGCCTCCAACAACGAGGCCGAGTACGAGGCAATGATCGCCGGGCTCACCCTGGCTCATCAGGCTGGCGCCAAACAGATCAGGGCTTTTAGCGACTCCCAGCTCGTGGTCAACCAGATCACCGGGGAGTACGAGGCTCGTGACGATCGCATAGTCCGGTACCGAGCTGTAGTTCAGTGCCTACTTACGTCCTTCGACGAGTCGGCTGTTTTGAGGATCCCCCGGGAACAGAATGTCCAGGCTGACGCTTTGTCAAAACTGGCTTCCTCTTCCTTCGAAGGTCTCGACCGCACGGTCCTGATCGAAGTCATGCTAAAACCAAGCATCGACATCCCGGAGGTCCTGTGCATTGAAGATGGAGCTCCCCCCGATGACTGGACCACTCTGATTAGGCGATTTCTCGTCAAGGGAGAGCTCCCCGAAGACCGAGCGGAAGCGAGAAGGGTAAGGGCTCGAGCGGAAAGATTCACAATGATCAACTCAACACTCTTCAAAAGGTCCTACACCACTACGGATGGCCGACCCTATCTCCGCTGCCTCACTCCCGATGAAGCCAAGTATGCTCTCAAGGAATTACACGAGGGGATCGGCGGATGCCACATGGGAATTCGCTCGCTCGCGCAGAAGGCTTTGAACCACGGGTACTACTGGCCTACCATGTTGCAGGACGCTCTAACCCTTGTCAAGAAATGTGGCTCCTGTCAAAGATTCTCACCCATCAAAAGGGCTCCGCAAGAAAACCTCGGTCCATGGCCAGTCCAACCCCCTTTGCAATGTGGGGAATGAATCTGGTAGGCCCCTTTCCAAAGGCAACAGGGCAACGAAAGTTTCTTATAGTAGCAATCGACTCCTTTACAAAATGGATCGAGGCAGAGCCGTTAGCAACGATCACCGAGCAACAGACTCAACAATTCTTCTGGAAACACATTGTCTGTCGGTTCGGGATCCCTCAAGTGCTCGTCATGGACAATGGGACCCAATTCGCGGGTAAGCATTTCTGCAAGTTCTGCGAAGATCTCAGTATCCAGTAGCGCTTCTCCTCGGTATGTCATCCGCAGTCCAACGGGCAGGCAGAGAACGCAAACCGTCAGATCCTCGACGGACTCAAGAAGCGACTCGATAATTCCTCCAAGGGATTATGGGTTGACGAGCTGCCAAGTGTTCTCTGGGCCCACCGAACGACGAAGAGGATCCCGACAGGGGAGTCACCCTTCAATCTGACGTACGGTGCAGAGGCCGTCATTCCCCTGGAGATAGGAATCCCCTCTCCCCGGATCATGGCCTTCGATGAGGCAAGTAACTCTTTACAGCTACGAGCCGACCTGAACCTCGTTGACGAGGTTAGGGAGAAGTCGGCCATTAGAAGGAACATCTACCAACAAAGGATCGAGAGGTTCTACAACAAGAAGGTGCGCCCAAACGACATTAAACTCGGAGATCTTGTCCTCCGGAAGCTGGCGGTATCCAACCCCGGCCAGAAAAGAAAGTTGGCACCAAACTGGGAGGGCCCGTACAAGGTATCAGAGGTCGTACGACCGGGCACCTATCGCCTGATCGACGCTGACGGCAAGCCCATCAAGAGGCCCTGGAATGCGGAGCACTTGATCAAGTTCTTAGGAGAATGACTTCCATATAAAATGTAATGATTGTAATCAGCACGTCATGCCTAGTATTTTGTAAAGTCCTGTAAACGGCACGTCGTGCCTAGACTTCCTTATAAAGCCCATATATTGTAAACATGCCAGCTTTCTTAAAACAAGCACATAACTCCAAATCTTGTAAACAAATAAAGGACACCTCACGGGCTCGGCGCCCGGATAAAAGCGCGAACCCAACAGGCTTATCCTACAAGCTTAGGGTTCGGCGCCCAGATAAAAGCACGAGCCCAACAGGCTTATCTTACAAGCTTAGGACTCGACGCTCGGATAAAAGCACGAGCCCAACAGGCTTATCTTACAAGCTTAGGATTCGGCGCTCGGATAAAAGCACGAGCCCAACAGGCTTATCTTACAAGCCTAGGATTCGGCACTCGGATAAAAGCACGAGCCCAACAGGCTTATCTTACAAGCTTAGGACTCGGTGCTCGGATAAAAGCACGAGCCCAACAGGCTTATCTTACAAGCCTAGGACTCGGCACTCGGATAACAGCGCGAGCCCAACAGGCTTATCTTACCAGCTTAGGACTCGGCGCTCGGATAAAAGCATGAGCCCAACAGGCTTATCTTACAAGCTTAGGACTCGGCGCTCGGATAAAAGCACGAGCCCAATAGGCTTATCTTACAAGCCTAGGACTCGGCACTCGGATAACAGCGCGAGCCCAACAGACTTATCTTACCAGCTTAGGACTCGGCGCCCGGATAAAAGCGCGAGCCCAACAGGCTTATCTTACAAGCCTAGGGCTCGGCGCCCGGATAACAGTGCGAGCCCAACAGGCTTATCTTACAAGCTTAGGGTTCGGCGCTCGGAGCACAACAGGCCTATCCAGAGAACATGTGCAGGAGCTCGGTGTCGACCTCGAGCAAGGCGGGTGCCTTCTCCAAGGCACCGCGACCTTGACACTCAGCGGCAACACTCCGCTACGCCTGCAATTGCCTTTCTCACCGGTATGGGGGCTCGGCATCCGTCCCTCGCTCGGTTTGGCCTCCTCAGAGGCCATCAACCGATGCACGAGGTGACATCCGCCAGCCATGCTCGCACCGTCTCTCCCCGAGAACATGTGCAGGAGCTCGGCATCAACCCCGAGCCAGGCGGGTGCCTTCTCCAAGGCACCGCGACCTTGACGCTCGGCGGCGACCCTCTGCTATGCCTGCAATTGCCTTTCTCACCGGTATGGGGGCTCGGCATCTGTCCCTCGCTCGGTTTGGCCTCCTCAGAGGCCATCAACCGATGCACGAGGCGACATCCGCCAGCCACGCCCGCACCGTCTCTCTCCGAGAACATGTGCAGGAGCTCGGCGTCGACCCCGAGCAAGGCGGGTGCCTTCTCCAAGGCACCGTGACCTTGACGCTCGGCGGCGACCCTCTGCTACGCCTGCAATTGCCTTTCTCACCGGTGTGGGGGCTCAGTACCCATCCCTCGCTTGGTTTGGCCTCCTCGGAGGCCATCAACCGATGCACGAGGCGACATCCGCCAGCCACGCCCGAACCGTCTCTCCCCGAGAACGTGTGGAAGAGCTCGGCGTCGACCTCGAGCAAGGCAGGTGCCCTCTTCGAGGGCACCTCGACCTCAACGCTCGATGGTGACCTCAACGCTCCCGCAACTGGTTCCCTCACCATGTGTTGAAAAATTTTTATTAAGGTTTAGAGCGTCCGCCTTCGGCAGACGCCCCGAGCCTCGAGTCGAATTATTGACCACCCTCTCACCCGCGAACAACTCGGGGTTTACGGCTTTTACAAACCTAAACCCCGAACTGTTCGAGGATGGCAGGGGGGCCATCGACCCGCTGCTCTCTCCGTTCCGGAACAAGCGCCCCAAGCATTTAAGCTGGTCAGCCGACCCTCCTCTCGCCCTAGAACAACTCGGGGTTTTACGGCTTTTACGAGCCCAAAACCCCAAATTGTTACCGGACGACAGAAGAGCCACCAGGCTTCGGCTCTCCCGACCCCCCAAACGATCAGTCGGCCCATCGCTCACTGATGAACACAATATTGTTCACTTTTTAGAGCAATAGTCTTAATATAATTAGACATTTAAAAGCTCTATGTGTGGTATTTAACTCTTATTTTCTCTTTTCCATAGGAAACAGCTTATAACAGCAAAACGAAGCAGATTCAAGACGTCAAGGATAATACACAGCAAACTGCAGAGGATCAGTCGACTGATGACCCAACACAGGCGACTGGACAGGAGAAGCTGAAATTCCACAACTCTCGTCACAGTCGACTTACTCTCAAAACCAGTCGACTGGTATGATCATATAGGAAATCTTCAGAAGTCTCGACTCAGTCGACTGGCCCGAAGATAAGTCGACTGGTCTGCGGCGGAATAAACAAATCAAATCTGCAAAGATACACCTGCATCTAATTTCAAATCTACTTGAATCAAGATTTTATGCAGCTAACCAAATCTAGAGACAGGGTATTTTCCAAGTGGACGTGGTGAACAGATAAGGAAAGAAAGGAGAAAAGAGAAAGATATTAATCATCAAATCAAATAAAGAAGGATCTTCCTGAAAAAGTGGAAACCCTAATTCTCAGCCGTACTCTATAAATATCAGGAGAGATCATCAGATCAGAATAATTAGAGATATCTCTGAGACGCAACTTAATCACAAAGTTCCCAACCATCAAGTCAACCAGTGCATCACTCCATCATCATCGAAGAAGGAGAGAGAAGATCCAGCAACCAGAAGGCAGTCGACTGTGTGACAGACAGTCGACCATATTGCCGGAATCCATTAGTTTATTTCTTCTTCTCTCTTTATTTTTTTATGTTGATCATGTATTTGAAATTGTTAAGCAATAAAAGTATTATTATGTGGAACTAATTTCATAGTTGGGTAGATCGAAACCGTAGTTATGTAGTGCTATGTTCTTCTGAGATCTTCTAATTACTTATTGATTGAATCTGGTTGAATTGACATAGATTAATGATCATCAAACTTGGATCTTGAAGTCTGAGAGCAGTCGACTGAGGTGAGAGCCAGTCGACTGACATACAGCACGTGAGAATATCAAGTTTATGTTATCATTTATCTAAATCTGTTATATGAAGCATATTGAGACGACCGAATCTCGTGCCCATAATTTGTAACAAAGGAATCTTTAGGGGTTCTTGGTTCAATCAACTTAGAGGATCTAGATCTGATACCAATTTCTAGAACTTTAAGTGTTTGTTCGTTTCCACTGATCTTATGTTTTCTTTAAGAACAACTTAGTAAATACTAGGCTGACTACTTGATGAAAGAAACGAATTAGAGTAGATACCATGCCTAATTCTTGGCTTAGGGAAACAATACTTTAAGGAGTAGATACCATGCCCTTGAAGTGAACAACATGAGTAATTGGAAGTAAATTCAGAAGGTGACTTAGCATTACTAACTATTGGTGGAGATCAACAACCCAACTATTCAAGAGATATTTGTGATTCAACACCTCTCATCTTAGTTTTAATCTTTTAGTTCTTTTAGAATATTATGACAACTTTTATTCATTTTTATTATTAGTTTTATTGATTAGTAAGTTGAAGTCTACAATCTCTGTGGGATCGACCCTTGCTATTACTACGATTCGATTCGTGCACTTGCGAGGTTTTATAATTTGTGTCTAGTTAGTCTATTTATTTAGGTAGCTAGAATTCCAACAACAAGTTTTTGGCGCCGCTGCCGGGGATTGTTTAGTATTTTGACTTACAAATCAGTAAAATCTTTTCCTTTTTTTTATTCTATTTTATTTCTTCTTTTTCTTTTTCTTGAACTTTCCTTCAGGTTAAACTTTGCACAGAACCAGATCAGTCGACTGTCTCACAGACAAGTCGACTGTACAGATGCTATTGTACAGGAGCAGACTAGCCGACTGTCCCGAGGATCAGTCGACTGTCCAGAGGATTTTTCCAAAAGCAACAATGGGTGAAATTTTTTTAAACCGAGTACCAATGCAAGACAAATTCATTCCTAAGAATATTGAGAATCCTTCTTGCATAGCTTTTCAACCCAAAGTCACAGGGAACATGCATCTATCACCTCAATTACTCAGCATGGTGCCCCACTTCTTTGGTAGAACAGACGAAGATCCGCATCTACATTTACAAGACTTATTTGATCTTTGCAGGACACAAAGCATCCAAGGGCTTACCTCTGAACAAATCAGGTTAATCTTGTTTCCTTTTTCTCTAAAACTTAATGCTAAGTTATGGTATAATTCTTTGGAACCAGGATCAATTAGTTCATGGGAGCAATTGGCAACAAAATTCTTGAAAGAGTTCTTTCCAGCCCAGAAAACCAGACAACTAAAAAGGGAGATTCTACTTTTCCAACAAAAAGATGGCGATTTGTTTTTCGAGGCGTGGACGGACTTCAAAAACAAACTTTTCAAGTGTCCTTTGCACAACATACCTAAGGATGATCAGGTACAATCATTTTATAAGGGTTTAAATTACACTAACAAAGCAATTGTTGATTCAGCATGCAATGGAATGTTGATGAGGAAGAGTGCTGAGGAGGCCATAGAGCTATTTGAAGAACTCAGCGAGAACTCACAACAATTCTCAACAAGGAGGAACATCTCAAGACAACAGGGAGTACACGAAATTTCTCATAATAATAACATGCAATTAGAAATGGAAACCATGAACAAAAAGATTGATATGCTTGTAAATTCAACGTTGGGTGGCGTAAAAAACCAACCAAAAGACCTTTGTGCAAATTGTTTTCAATCTAACTATACAACTAATTCATGTCCCATGTTTTCTTTCGCAGATCAGGAGCACACAAACTACGTAGAACAGGGAATGTACCCGCCCCAGAACAATTTTTTTTCAAACACGTATAACCCAGGGTGGCAAAACCATCAAGACAATCAATTTGCACCAGGGCATACGCAGCAATTCCAAGGCGGGAATGGGTATGATGAGCCAGCACAAGAACAGGAGAAGTTAAATTTCGAATCCACCATTCTTCAACTACTCCAACAGCAACAACAAACCAGTGATCAACAAAGACAGGCCATTCAAAAATTGGAATTTCAAATTGGCCAAATTGCTACGGAGTTAAGTGAAAGAAAGGCAGGAGAATTTCCATCACAAACCATACCTAACCCTAGAGGACAAGCACAGCTCCAATCAAGGACAACACTAGAAGAAGAGACTGAGTTTACAATGTTTGATGCACCACAATTTCCACACGATGATCATGAATGTTATAAAGTTGACGTGGTTCCGGAAATTTGCGACCAAACATTTCAAGAAAATAGCGTTGATCCATTACAAGCAACAATTGCGCACCCTCCACCACTATCTCAAGTTGAAATGGAATACGATGACGGGAGGATTGCAGAGACAGAACATCATCATGAAACTCCAGGGTCATATCCAGGTAAGCTTGCATCTGTATTTGAAGAGTTGGTATCTGATAACACTTGTGTTCTACAGGTTAAGTCGACTTATGAAGAGGACAAGTCGACTGATGAAACATACAAGTCGACTGAAGATCGTGACAAGTCGACTGCTCCTAGGACACCTGATGAGGAGCCAAAGCCACTACATGAACACCTGAGGCCACTACTTGATTATTTGGGGAACAACCAGACAGTACCTGTGACAGTTGCTGCAAAATTCAGGATGAACAAAGAAGCAAGGCTGCAGGGAGTCTTGAAAAATCACAATGGTGCTTTAAGATGGACCATTGCTGATAAACTGATGTCAAGGTGGTACGGTCCATAAAATTGTTGCAAAGGTTTCCCCCACATGGAGCGTTGGCGAAAAATCAAACGTTCAAGGTGAATGGGCAGAGGGGGAGACCTTATAAGTCGATGAGTTGTGAGCCTTGAACCATTCAATACATTGCACAAACTCATCAAGTCTAGCTGAAGACAAGAAACACAGCGCTTATTGGGAGGTAACCCAACTTTCAGGGGAGTATTTACACTTTCCCTTTATTTTATTCATTATTATTCATTTTTATTTTTATTTTTCAGTCTCTCCTTACTAGATGGTAACACATGCCTATATCTTATGTTTTGTGCGAACATTGAGGACAATGTTCCATCTAAGTGTGGGGGTATTAGTTAGTTATATTTGGAATCTTTTGAATTTTTTTTTTTAGGATAAACAAATTCTTATAAAGAAAGAGTAAGGATACTTATTTACTTTAGGATTGTTGAGTTTCATAATTCCCTACAAAATTGTGCGAGTCATGCGATTATACATAATAAACAAATGTGATGCTTTTTCTGATAATTATTCCCTTTAGATCTAGTCCTAAATCGAGTTTAAGTAAATAGAGTGATACAATATATATATATATATATTTGAATAAGTCAGTCTACTCCAATGTTTTGAGTGCTTAGTAACTAGGGGTATTCATCACCAATGTTTACCTTTACGTCAAACGGCAACTTGAAATATGAGTATGCAAAGCACTTTAATGTTTGTGACTTGTTGAGTAACCGGGTGGATACATTACAAATGTTTCGCATTCGCGTCAAAAGACAAGTGACAACTTTAAAGAAGAGACTAAAAAAAAAATAAAAAAAAAATAATAAAAAAAAAATAAAAAAAAAATAAAAATAAAAAAAAATTCTAGTTTGCTACTGGATTTGTAGTAGAGAAAAGGGATAATCACAGACTGAGTAGATGCATACTATAACTACATTAATCGCATGACATATATGACTAAGTTTGGGATTTATGAATAGACAATTGCACTAGAGAAAGTGGGTATGTTTAATTTTACTTTATCTGAAATTGTTTGTAGTTTTATATTTTTCATTTTGATGTCCACATAATAAGAAATCCTGGTGGTTGAATCTATTGTTATTATTATTCTCCCTACTCATAATTCTAGTTTGCTTGAGGACAAGCAAAAGCTAAGTGTGGGGGTATTTGATGAACACAATATTGTTCACTTTTTAGAGCAATAGTCTTAATATAATTAGACATTTAAAAGCTCTATGTGTGGTATTTAACTCTTATTTTCTCTTTTCCATAGGAAACAGCTTATAACAGCAAAACGAAGCAGATTCAAGACGTCAAGGATAATACACAGCAAACTGCAGAGGATCAGTCGACTGATGACCCAACACAGGCGACTGGACAGGAGAAGCTGAAATTCCACAACTCTCGTCACAGTCGACTTACTCTCAAAACCAGTCGACTGGTATGATCATATAGGAAATCTTCAGAAGTCTCGACTCAGTCGACTGGCCCGAAGATAAGTCGACTGGTCTGCGGCGGAATAAACAAATCAAATCTGCAAAGATACACCTGCATCTAATTTCAAATCTACTTGAATCAAGATTTTATGCAGCTAACCAAATCTAGAGACAGGGTATTTTCCAAGTGGACGTGGTGAACAGATAAGGAAAGAAAGGAGAAAAGAGAAAGATATTAATCATCAAATCAAATAAAGAAGGATCTTCCTGAAAAAGTGGAAACCCTAATTCTCAGCCGTACTCTATAAATATCAGGAGAGATCATCAGATCAGAATAATTAGAGATATCTCTGAGACGCAACTTAATCACAAAGTTCCCAACCATCAAGTCAACCAGTGCATCACTCCATCATCATCGAAGAAGGAGAGAGAAGATCCAGCAACCAGAAGGCAGTCGACTATGTGACAGACAGTCGACCATATTGCCGGAATCCATTAGTTTATTTCTTCTTCTCTCTTTATTCTTTTATGTTGATCATGTATTTGAAATTGTTAAGCAATAAAAGTATTATTATGTGGAACTAATTTCATAGTTGGGTAGATCGAAACCGTAGTTATGTAGTGCTATGTTCTTCTGAGATCTTCTAATTACTTATTGATTGAATCTGGTTGAATTGACATAGATTAATGATCATCAAACTTGGATCTTGAAGTCTGAGAGCAGTCGACTGAGGTGAGAGCCAGTCGACTGACATACAGCACGTGAGAATATCAAGTTTATGTTATCATTTATCTAAATCTGTTATATGAAGCATATTGAGACGACCGAATCTTGTGCCCATAATTTGTAACAAAGGAATCTTTAGGGGTTCTTGGTTCAATCAACTTAGAGGATCTAGATCTGATACCAATTTCTAGAACTTTAAGTGTTTGTTCGTTTCCACTGATCTTATGTTTTCTTTAAGAACAACTTAGTAAATACTAGGCTGACTACTTGATGAAAGAAACGAATTAGAGTAGATACCATGCCTAATTCTTGGCTTAGGGAAACAATACTTTAAGGAGTAGATACCATGCCCTTGAAGTGAACAACATGAGTAATTGGAAGTAAATTCAGAAGGTGACTTAGCATTACTAACTATTGGTGGAGATCAACAACCCAACTATTCAAGAGATATTTGTGATTCAACACCTCTCATCTTAGTTTTAATCTTTTAGTTCTTTTAGAATATTATGACAACTTTTATTCATTTTTATTATTAGTTTTATTGATTAGTAAGTTGAAGTCTACAATCTCTGTGGGATCGACCCTTGCTATTACTACGATTCGATTCGTGCACTTGCGAGGTTTTATAATTTGTGTCTAGTTAGTCTATTTATTTAGGTAGCTAGAATTCCAACAACACTCACCAACGAGCAACCCGGGGTCTCACGGCCATGACGACCTGAACCCCGAATAGTTCGAGGGTGATCGGTGTGCCTCCGATCTGGGATGCTCGGAAATATTATATTCTCTGGGCGCCCGCCTTTGGCAGGCACCCGAGTCAGATGACTCACTGCATGACAACTGACAAGGGAAGTGGTGATTATATAGCCCACTGAGGCCTTCATTTATTACGCCTGGGAATGCGAAACGGCGGGAGGCGAAACGTCGCCATAAATGTTCATAGGAATGCGAAACGTCGCAATTAATGACGCAGTCGCGTCAGTTGCGACCCTTCGTAGATTCCACACTGGACACCCTCGGCACCCGAGGCAATCAAGGATCCGAGAAACAAATGTTCTTATTGATTACTCATTGCTTACAACTCGATGAACGTCAATACAAATACAATGAAAAAAGAAGGCTCACAAGTCACTCGCACTCGGCAGGGAACTCAAATTCAGGGCTCCTATTACGCTCGGTTGGGCCGACCAGGGAAGACGCTCCCACCACCGAGCTCCCAGCATCATCCGGCTGGGCCTCAACCAGCGAGAACGGTGGCGACCGCCCCGGGGTGGAGTTGCTCGCCTCTTCAACTAGGCCCGCACCCAATATGAGCTTCAGCCGACGAACCTCCAATTCTTTCTCCACGACAGCCTCACGAAGAAAAGACTCCGAAGCCGAGCGCCCACTAGAGGTGTCCGAGACCGACCAATCCGTCTCGATGACCCACCAGTCCCGGTCGGCGACGATTTTTCTCAAACGAGCCACCTCTAGGCCGAGCTCCCTCGACTTGTTCAGAAAATAATTCTTGGCGGCCTCTCGGTTCCGAGCCAACTTTTGTTGACGAGCCAACGTCTACCAAAAGAAAGACAAACATCACAAAAACGCAAGTGTTGAAGGGTCGGAACAAAAAGTCTATTTCATTTCATCCCAAAATTTTGGTACAAAAAGTTGTGGTGGCCAGTCCGCCGAAGGCATTTACATCAAAAAAGAATAAAAACAAAAACATCTATTCTTGGGGATCGAGTGGCACCTCTTCATCGCCTTGGTCTTCCCCGACACCATCGCCGCCAGGGGTCGGAGGCAAGTCCGGCTTCCATCCGAAGCAGAGGTGGTCGACGTTGCACTCGGGGTAGATGTACTTGAAGTGGGACTTGGCCTGCTCATACACCTCGTCCTGCGCCGCCACCAAGGTCTCCCCTAAAACCCCTTCCAAATCCGCCACGGCCTTCTTCGCTTTGTCCTTCTCAGCCGCCTCGGCCGCGACCTTCTTCAACAGATCCTCTCGGTCCTGCTTATGGATCTTATCAAGAGAATCTAACTGAGCCTCGTGAACGAGCACTCGCTCCCGGGCCTCCTTCAGGTCATCGGTCGTCTTATTCAGCTCCCGAAGGTACTTCTCCGCCTGCTTCCGCTCGTAGAGAATTTCCTTCTCCAGGCACTTGTGGACGTGCTGGCCGTGGAGCATCGCCTGTTTCAAAGAAATCAAGATTAGTGGTGATTACAAGCCAAGTCAACAAACAGATCTCGACCGACTTACCGAGAGATTGGCTTGGGCCCATCGCATATAGGCTTGGTCGGCCGTTTGCGCCACCAGGGCCATTCCATCACGATCGGTGATGGCCTTCGAGACGAACTCCATCGAGACGGGTCCGTCAAGGATAGTGTCCCCCTTCAGAATCGACCAATCGGGGACGAAAGGCATCATAGCCATCTTCCCAACCAACTCCGCAGCGCCCGGGCGTACAGGGGGAAGCTGTTGCGACGGGGCTTCCACGGTCTTCCCCGAGCCACCCGCTGCATCTCGAGCCGATCTCGACGCATGGGAGTGGTGCTAATGATGCTTCTTCTGCTTCTTCGCCGGCGACTGCCCCTCGGACACTGGGGGAGGCGCATGTGAGGTCCCTCCGGCTTGCGGGACCTGGGCGAAAAGCTTTCTCTTCTCGGTAGCAAGACGATCCTGCTCCTCTTTCTTTTTCTTCTCCTGTCTCGTCTTCTCAGCCGCGGCGAGCAGAATCTTCTTGGCTTGCACCTGTTGTGCCGACATCCCTGCAACAAGATAAGAAAAGAAAGGCTAAACGTTAACACGAAGGCAGAAAGATGAAAAAATAAGGAAAGAAACATACTAGGGTCGGCGGGACTCAGTCCGGCCCTCGCTAGGTGAACTTCGGTCACCCGGGGCCATGCAATGCTGTGACCCCCAACTATCTCATCAACCGTCCCCCACTCCTTGGCAGATAATTCGCTCCTCTTCGGAGGCTTGCGCTTCGGCTTCACAAAGTTCCACTGGGTCGGAATCCCCCATGACCCTTCGGTCTTAACGACAAAATACTTATCCCTCCAATTCTTTATCGAATCCGGGTGGCCGTGCACCACTTTCTTGTGCGGCCTCGGTGAGAAGTAAAATACCCCCTCAATGTCTCTGTGCGAACCGATTCCGAAGATGGCCCGAAAGTACGACAGTCTCGGCTTCACCCCCTTCTCTTGGCATTTCAGGATGAAGCAAACAAGATGCTTCCAAGAGTTCGGGCCGTACTGCATGGGGCACAGTTCCGCCCAATTCAAAACCCTCTTCACAAAGGGGTACAGAGGCAGCCTCAGTCCCGAGAGGAAGGCGTCCTCTGGGAACATGCAATAGCCCGGGGCCAGGACTGTGGTAGGACGGAGACCTGGGCTCGGAAGGAGGAGCTCATACTCCCGTGGAATATAATAAGCGGCCCTGATGATGTTGAGATACTCCGGTCTCAGGATGCTCGGGGTGTTATCCGCGCAGATCTTCATCCGTGTGTTCTCGCCCGGCACGGGAGGGATCAGTTGGATATCCTTGATATCGTCAGGATACATACGTATCGACACAGGATTCCGGAATGTGACCGGGGGAACATCAAGGCCCGTTCTCGGCGCATCCTCGTCAGGCGAAGAGGGACTTTGGGGAATCGTCAGGACTCTCTTCTTCCGACGTGGTCGAGGCTTACGCTCGGGGGATGGCGTCGACAAAGGGGGCAGTGGAGGAAGATCTTCTCCGACCCCGGCTGTCCCCTCGGGCATACTCTGACCGGCCTCCTGCTCACCAACATCCTCTCCTCCCTCGCCTTCCGCGTCGACCTGCTCGCCTTCACCACCCTCTTCATCATCATCACCCTCCTCTTCATCATCATCACCTGCCTCCTGATCCGTTTCCTCCTCACCCTCATCCTCGCTGTTATGCACGTCCTCATCACCACCCTCTTCCATGGGCTCCATTCCCGGCCTCCTCAACCTCAACGGTTGCACCACAAAGACTACATCGTCACCTCCGTCTGAGCCAGGGTCGGAAAGAACCTCCTCTTTCACCTTGTACTTGCCCAGGGACGAGGACGTTTCCAACTCCGACTCCTGCCTAGAGCGACCGGACGAGCTAGCCTCGGATCCAGACTGAGTTCGCGACATGACTAAAAGAAAATTACTAACCTGATGCGTAGAAAGTTACTTTCACGAGAAAATCCGCCGACAGCGACTAAAACTCCTGCTCTTGTTGGAAATTGAAAAGTGAGTAATGAAAACGTAAATAAAGAAATGAGAGGGGGGTGGGGGTTTTTAAAGAGGAAAACGACTCCTCAATTTTTGCAAATGAAGATCTAGCCGTCGGATCTTATCTGACAAGATCTAACGGCCACCAAGATCTAAACAAGCTTTGATCTTTGCGCCATGACGTCAGCAATAAAGTGTGAAATTATCCCACTACCCCTTCTCTTTTTCTAGACAGGAAAAATTTCACCAAGTTAGAGGGGTCGACGCTCGGATAGAAGCTCGAGCCGGGCCACCTTCTCCTTTCTCAGTTGACGATCGGAGCTCGGATCACAACGCGAGCCAATTCCCCTTCTCTTCATTACAGAAGGGTCGATGCTCGGATAGAAGCTCGAGCCAGGCCACTTCTCCTTTCTCAGTGGGGGCTCGAAGCTCGGATCGAAGCTCGAACCAGGCCACCTTCTCCTTTCTCAGTTGACGATCGGAGCTCGAATCACAGCGCGAGCCAATTCCCCTCCTCTTCATTACAGAAGGGTCGATGCTCGGATAGAAGCTCGAGCCAGGCCACTTCTCCTTTCTCAGTGGGGGCTCGACGCTCAGATAGAAGCTCGAGCCAGGCCACTTCTCCTTTCTCAGTGGGGGCTCGATGCTCGGATCGAAGCTCGAGCCAGGCCACCTTCTACTTTCTCAGTTGACGAACGGAGCTCGGATCACAACGCGAGCCACTTCCCCTTCTCTTCATTACAGAAGGGTCGACGCTCGGATGGAAGCTCGAGCCAGGCCACTCCTCCTTTCTCAGTGGGGGCTCGACGCTCGGATCGAAGCTCGAGCCAGGCCACCTTCTCCTTTCTCAGTTGACGCTCGGAGCTCGGATCACAGCGCGAGCCAATTTCCCTTCTCTTCATTACAGAAGGGTCGACGCTCGGATCGAAGCTCGAGCCAGGCCACCTTCTCCTTTCTCAGTTGACGATCGGAGCTCGAATCACAGCGCGAGCCAATTCCCCTTCTCTTCATTACAGAAGGGTCGACGCTCGGATAGAAGCTCGAGCCAGGCCACTTCTCCTTTCTCAGTGGGGGCTCGACGCTCGGATAGAAGCTCGAGCCAGGCCACTTCTCTTTTCTCAGTGGGGGCTCGATGCTCGGATAGAAGCTCGAACCAGGCCACTTCTCCTTTCTCAGTGGGGGCTCGACGCTCGGATCGAAGCTCGAGCCAGGCCACCTTCTCCTTTCTCAGTTGACGATTGGAGCTCGGATCACAACGCGAGCCACTTTCCCTTCTCTTCATTACAGAAGGGTCGACGCTCGGATGGAAGCTCAAGCCAGGCCACTCCTCCTTTCTCAGTGGGGGCTCGACGCTCGGATCGAAGCTCGAGCCAGGCCACCTTCTCCCTTCTCAGTTGACGCTCGGAGCTCGGATCACAGCGCGAGCCAATTCCCCTTCTCTTCATTACAGAAGGGTCGACGCTTGGATCGAAGCTCGAGCCAGGCCACCTTCTCCTTTCTCAGTTGATGCTCGGAGCTCAGATCACAGCGCGAGCCAATTCCACTTCTCTTCATTACAGAAGGGTCGACGCTCAGATAGAAGCTCGAGCCAGGCCACTCCTCCTTTCTCAGTGGGGGCTCGACGCTCGGATCGAAGCTCGAGCCAGGCCACCTTCTCCTTTCTCAGTTGACGCTCGGAGCTCGGATCACAACACGAGCCACTTCCCCTTCTCTTCATTACAGAAGGGTCGAACGCTCGGATAGAAGCTCGAGCCAGGCCACTCCTCCTTTCTCAGTGGGGGCTCGACGCTCGGATCGAAGCTCGAGCCAGGCCACCTTCTCCTTTCTCAGAAGGGGCTCGATGCTCGGATGGAAGATCGAGCCATGCCACCTTCATCCTTCTCGGAGGTGGCTCGGAGCTCGGATGGAATCTCGAGCCACACCACCTTCATCTTTCTCGGTGGTGGCTCGGATCTCGGATGGAATCTCGAGCCACACCCCCTTCACCCTTCTCAAAGGTGGCTCGGAGCTCGGATGGGAGATCGAGCCATACCAACCTCGTCCGTCACGATGGGGCTCGGAGCTCGGATAGAAGCGCGAGCCGCACCACCTTCGCCTTTCTCGGTGGGGTTCGGAACTCGACGCTCGGATAGAATCCCGAATACCAAACGCTCCCCTCGCTCTTCCAACTAGCGAGGGGATCGTCCCCAGGACCCAAGGAGGTTGCCCGCCGACCCAAAGGGTCTCGACCACCGACCTCTAACGCTAGGTAAACGAGCCCCAAAGGAAGGCCTTGACGTCCCCTCGCTCTTCCAACTAGCGAGATGGTCGTCTACCGACCCTTTGGCTCGTCTGCCGACCCGTGGGCTCGCCTGCCAACCCTTTGTCTCGACCGCCGAAACTTGGACTCGTCTGCCGAACCCTTGGCTCATCCTCCGACCTTTGGGCTCGTCCGCCGACCCTTGGGCTCGTCCGCCGATCCCCAAAGCTTGACTCAGGCGTTCCTGGCTCTCTTACCCTTTTACACCACCTCCTACGCGAAACCCCAAACGAGGGATCCATTACTCCTAACCCCTGGCCTCTTCAAGGAAAAGCACAGATCCTATCTTCTCACCCCGACATCTGCTCTTCCCCTAGAGGCAAAGAGTCGCTTCTACACGACTGGATCACCTAGCCCTACAGGAGCGTGGGGCTTGTGATATGGGTCAGAAATAGCGTGGCCCATCCTGGGCCACTGGATCCCCTCAGAGATGCGCGCCCCATCTGATCCTTCTGATCTGCCACGTCAGCACCGGAAAACTGCCCGGAAACCGCTCCGGCGTCTGCCACGTCAGCCCTATACCGCCCGGCTTTTCCACCGCTTCAGCCATTCGGGTAACCGGGTCCGGCCCAGCCCCAAATGGGTCTGGACCCGATTGGCTTTCTCTATAAATACCAGACCCTCCCCCCTGTTTACAGGTAATCAATCTTTTCTCACCAAAACCCTAGTTACTGTTACTCTTATCTTAAGTGACTGACTAGATCGTCGGAGGGTCTGCCACCGGAACCAACCCCGGTGTTTCTAGATCGTCTGCAGGTACACAAGACCTCAGATCCGAGCCCAGCACCCACCTCACTCTCAGCCTGTCGCAGGTATCGCTCGGCCAGCCGAGGGTCGTCTGATTAGTAGCTTTCTCCTTCAAATACAAATCGAGTAAGAACTCACACCTGGTGCATCCACACGCCTCCCAGAAACAAACCGCATCAAGTGCATTGAGCCATGTATACAGAAAATGTATAGCCACTACAAAATAAACCCACTATACCGGCATTTATACCTCGACGTTTTTGTAAAAATGCTGGGGGTACGATTATGTTATAGCGTGGGGATATAAACCGTCAGCTTACACCAACGCTTTTAATAAACGCCGGGGTATTATGTAATACGCCGGCGTTTATTAAATACACGCCGGTGTATACTCTGGGGTTTTTTTACCCCACCGCCCCCAATTCCCCCTATTATTTTTACAACACGGTAATTTCTCTCTCTCTCTCTCTGTCCCTCCAACGGAGTGCTTTCCCGCTGTCGTACCTACGCTATCGACTCCTCCGCCGTGCTCCCGCCGTCGTCAACTACGTTTCGCTCCCGCCGTCATCAACTCCCGCTATTAGGTAGTATAATTATTTATAACTTTTGATAAATTTTGTATTTATGAATTAAATTATTTACAATTGGGATTGAGTGAATGAATAATTATGAAATATGAAATCTTTTGGGAGAATTTAGACTGATTAGGGTTTGCTAAATTTGTGGATTTGTTAATTAGGGTTTGTAGTTTGATTAGGTTTTGTTGTTATCTTTTGTTTCTTTTCTGATTTATATAGAAGTTTGCATCAGATGAAGTTTGCTTCAGGTCTGATTTGGTTTAGTTGGAAATTAATATAGAAGTTTGCTTCAGGTCTGATGCAAGCATATTTAAATGCTTAGTATGTTAAAGGATTGGGGGAAAAAATGTGAATGAATGCAATTATGTTAAAGCTGTACAATTGATTACTAGTTAACAACTTTTATGAGTTAAATTTTGGGTTTTGTTCAATACCCTATCCTTCTTTAATGTGGGGGGGGGGGGGGGGGGGGGGGGGGGGACTAATTGCAACATTCACTGAGGACAAACCAATTGTTCATAGTCAAAAGAAATTCTCTCATTAGGGAAGAACCAAAAGTTGGAGCCAATGAAAAATTCTATATGTAAGAAAGAATGGTACAAACAAGTACATATGACTCTCTAGTTCGGAGTAGTTCTGTTTTGCAATGGAATGCACCATCCCGAAGAGTTCATTAAACCTCTAATTCAGCTTCTACTATTAAACAACAATGAAAAGTTATTATTAATGTAGGTACTTCCTAGTCTAACTGGTACAACAATGAAAACAACAATGAAAAGTTCTAGGTACTTCCTGGTCATTAGTGTGAACTATATCATCGTTTCTTGGGTGCAGTGTTCATAAATACTTCAATTATTAATTGTGGCTATGAGAGTGTTTTCGCAGATATTGTTCATAACTTGTTGTGTTACATGATATAGTTTAATTATAGGTTCCCACAAATTTCTATATTTGAAGGAGAATAAAATTTTGAAAATGAAAATAATGGAAATAAAAGAAAACATGTATTGTTTTAATAAGTTCTTTGAGTTAAACCTAGAAGCATCTATCATGTCACAAGAGTCATGTGTGTGTGTTAAACCAAGAAGCTTCTATCATGCCACAAAATATTCCATTTGGCCTTATCATTTAATCTTAGATCCAAAACAAGATGAAAGTCGATACTACAACAACAACAACAACAACAACAAAACCTTTTTTTTAGAATCACCAAATATTGGGTTGCTTTTTATGATATTCTATGATATTGGGTTGCCTTTTTATTAGAATCACCGGATTGGACCTTTTATAGGCAATCGACTTGGTAAGTTAGATGCTATTAAAATTTTAATTTATGATTATTTTTTTCCAGATTGAGTGATATTGTTAAAATGGATAAAAGCTGGATGAACAAGTCACGATTATCAAAGGAGTATCGGGATGGCGTTAAAGATTTTATTATCTTCGCCAAAATAAAATCTCGTGATCCTAATTTGATTCTTTGTCCATGTCGGCGGTGTACAAACTGTCATCTAAAGACATGCGACGAAGTTCAAACACATTTGGTGATCAACGGTTTTCTCCAAGGGTACACACAATGGTTTTTCCATGGAGAGCATGCCCCGGCGATTCTGGTTGGACCGAGCGTGTTAGAAGATGAAGACGAGCCCATAGTAAATGACGACTTAAGTGTGACCGATGAGATGCAAGATTTACTGCGGGGTGCATTTGGAATTCATAACAATCCTGCACACTCTAACAGTCCAACATCAGTAGCCCATAATGAGTCAACAGAAACATTAGACATTGGTGGTGGAGTCGAGGAGGAAAGACAGGATCCTGAAGTTAACAAAGAATACGAAGCATTTACTAAATTGATGGGAGATGCTAGTACACCTTTGTACCGTGATTGTTCAAAATTTTCAAAATTTGCATTCATTGTTAGACTATTTCAGATGTAGGGATGGCAAACGGGTTGAACGGGCCGGGCCGGGCCGAACCCGTCCGGGTTGGCCCGTGAATTGGGCGGGCTCGGGCCGGTTTGGCCACTTAGCCGGGCCTGGCCCAAACTTGATTTAGGCGACCCACCCAACCCGTGAACCCTTTAGGGTCCAACCCGGGTCCGGTCGAGTCGACCCGCGGGTTGGCCCGTTTAGATAGGTAGGTTTTTTTAATAATATTTTTAGCTTAAAATAATAATAATAATAATAATACTAAGTAACTAATAATACTAATAAACATTAAAAATCGTAATAATAATAATAATATTGAAAGAGTGAAATTGCCAAAAAATTTTGAAATATTATTCATATGAATTTAAGTTATGCAATTTTCACAATTTCTAATGAAATGAAGAATTCAATTCACAAATAAGTTTTATACAATAACAAATTTCTTATATACAATTTTAATTTTCTCCAATTTTTCTAATTTAACATAATAAGTAATGATATAATACAATTCCTAACGTGTCGGTCGAGTTGCTATTACAAGCAAAGCAGCTATTGTTGTTGTTGTTGTTGTTCTTCCGACAAGTTGCTCCCACTTGTGGACGTTGATAGTGCTTTCCCTTGTGTCTTATCTTCAGCCTTCAGCCAGTCTTCTGTGCAAACGAGCATCTCTAACGAGTCCGGCTTCAAGCGATTCCTGTAATCAGTTAGAACCCTACCACTTGAAGAAAATGCACTCTCAGAAGCAACTGTAGAGACAGGAGGAGTTAGTAAATCTTTAGCCATAATTGACAGAATACTAAAGGTGTGTTCATGGTCTTTCTACCATTGTAAAATATCTAGTGGAGAAGTAGAAGGCTCAGAATCTTGTTGGTTATACCAATTTAATTCATTTGGTTGATTAATCCTAGGTTTTTTTATTGAATTTGTTCAAGTAAATTAAATGTTCTATCATCAAATTTACTTTTACCCTTACCTTTAGAAGTACCAGAAGAAGAACTAACTAAAGAAGTTGTACTACTAGAAGCAAAACGTCTGTCATAATAATCATACAAGTTATTTAATGTAGATTCAAACTGAACTAAAAAAGTAGCGCAATCAATTACTAATTCTACATTTTTCCCAAGTAATGCAAAAATATTTCAATCAAACTCTTCGTACTTTCTAATTTGATACGAGGATCCATAACGGTAGCAACAAAAATCAACATAGGAGGAGGAAAATAATACTTCAAAAAATTTTTGTATGCAGGTTTTACAATCTCACCAACATTGATATCATTTAACATTTCGTTAAATATTTGCATCATGCTAACTAATGAAATAAAAATGCTACTAGAAGTAGATTCATATATTTTTGAAAATTTTAAAGTTGCGGTTTTAAAAGGTTCCAAAAATTTCAACAAAGATTCGGCAAAAAACCAATCAGTGGGAGTCATTTCAAAATTGTGCATATTTTTTGCGATACAAAAATTATTTACAACTGCTTTATATTCGGTAACAACATTTAGTAAATCAAAAGTAGAATTCCATCGGTGTCTAACATCCTTTGGAAATCTTCTAAAAGGTACATTTTTAAGCCTACACCAAGCTTTCCATTCTTGTAATATGCTTGGACTTAATACAATAAAATGTACACAATTTCTAATTTTAATTATATATGGATCGGCTATTTTTAATGCATCTTGAACACATAAATTTATAATATGACATGCACATCTAACATGAAAAATATTGTCAGATGGAGGGTTTAATACGGATTTTAAAGTAGTAATTGCTATATTGTTGTTAGATGCATTATCAAAATTAATACACATAATTTTATCGCCAATATAAAAAACATCACAAATTTCTATAATACGATTTGCTATTTCAGCGCCACTATGGGGATACGGCAACGCCGCAAGTGATATGATTCTTTTTTGAAGAATCCAATCATTGTCGATCCAATGACAGGTTATTCCCATCGTTGGAATATTGTTGATACCCGTCCAACAATCCGAAGTTAAACTAACTCTACAAGTTAAACTCTATAAAGTTACAATCAAAGTGTCCTTCATTTCGATGTACATTTTAAAACAATTCGATTTGCAAGTATTTCTCGGAATTCTTCTAAAATGAGGGTTTAAGGCCGTTTGGTTAAAATTTTCCAAGTCCTTACTCTCGGGATAGGAAAATGGTAACTCTTCCTTTATGACTAATCGGGTCATTTCCCGACGAACAAGATCGGGATCATAAGGGTGGCTATCAACTAGATCGGTCCTAGGGTTGATTTTTTGTTGGCTTTGTAGGTCAGCAAGAAGGTCTTTATGGTTATGTTGGATGTGTCTACTAATTGTACTGGTGTCGTCACCCCTTTTGAATTTGTATGTTTTACCACATGTTTTACAAACTTTCAAACCTATACCCAAACTATATTCGTCCGGGATATAATCGTAAAACTTATGCCTATCACTAGTTTCTTCTCTACTTTTTCTACTGCTACGGGGTTGTGTGGTTTCGGTTGGTTGTTGTTGTTCTTCTTCTTCTTCTAATTGTATGGCATCTACAACCTCGTCGTGTGTACCCCATTGTTGGGTAGGAGGATCATGGTATTCTTGGGCGGGCTCACTAGTTGGGACAATTGGTGGCCTACGGGAAGAGGAGGAGGAATCTTGCCTGCTACGACCGCTACCGCGTGATCTAGACATAATGTAGTAATGTACTAATGTATGTAAAAAAAATACACAATATAGGAAGAGTGAATTATTTTAAAAAAGTCTAAAAAACAAGAGGGTTGAGATAGAGAAGATCAAAAAATCGACAATAATTTTAACTACAACGTAAAAAAAAATATAACGAGAGAGGTATGAAATTTTGATACCGTTCACCGTGGAATACGTGTATGTAAAATAAACCGGAAAAATAAGAATAGAAATAGAACTAGAAAGAAGCGTTTCGCCGATTCCGCAATTGAAGAGTTGAGGAGAGCTTGAAGGAGAATTGACGAGAGTTGAAGAGAGTTGAAGACGTTGAAGATGTTGAATTTTGATTTCAATATGATCGAAAATTGATCGTGTATATGCCTTGTTGTAGACTTGCTTGTTGAATACTACAATTGTTGAAAAATTCCTTAGAAATAATTTATAATAGTAGAAAGAGTAAGAGAGTAAGGTGTGAATTTTTAATTGGATTTTCAGGGGTATTTATAGGCTAAAAATACAAAAAAAAAAAAAAAAAAAAAAAAAAAAAAACGGTCAAGAGAGAGTCGTTGGCTCTCTCTGTTGAATAGTGCGCCCCCCCAATGGGCAACCCGCGGTTTCGAACGGTCGACCCGTTACGGGTCGAACGTTCGACCCGTACGGGTCCAACGGTTCGAAACCTGCGGGTCGACCCGCAGGTTGGTGGCGGGTTGGGCTTTTTACAACGGGTTCGTGGGCCGGATTTAACGGGTTGAATTCGCATTTTTGACGACCCGGGTCGACCCGTTACTGTTCACCGGGTTTGACCCGAACCCGCCAAACCGTTTCACGGACCGGGTCCAACGGGCGGGTCGCGGGCGAGCCGCGGGTTGACCCGGCCCATTTGCCATCCCTATTCAGATGAAAACTTTAAACGGGTGGTCTGCTAAGTCCTTCAACATGCTACTTCAATTACTTAATGAAGCATTTCCTGAAATATGTATTCCAAAATCATCCCATTCAGTAAAAAAATTTCTCAAGTCTTTCGATTTAGGGTATGAGAAGATTTTAGCTTGTCCATTTGATTGTATGCTCTTCAGGGGGGATAAGGAAAGACTCCAGAATTGTGAAATCTGCGGAACTTTGAAATGGAAAGGACAGCTGAATGAAGGCCAAAAAGTTGATGACCCAGTTAAAACAATAAGGAGAAAGAAGCCCGCAAAAATTTTGCGATACTTTCCTTTAATTCCTAGGGTGTAAAGAATGTTTAAGTCCTCTAAAACTTCTTCGGATATGAGATGGCATGCAGAATGTCGCAAGAATGATGGGATTCTCAGACACCCGGCTGATTCTCAGTCTTGGAAAAAGTTTGATGAAAGATACCCTGATTTTGCTGAAGATCCTCGCAGTGTGAGACTTGGATTTGCTGTGATGGTTTTAACCCATTTAAGCAAATGAGCAATACATATAGCATATGGCCAGTTGTGTTAATTCCGTACAAATTGCCCCCTTGGAAATGCATGAAACCTTCATCGTTTATGTTGTCCATGATAATTCCTGGACTGAAAAGTCCAGGAAATGATATAGACGTGTACCTTCAACCATTAATAGATGAGCTTCAAAAATTATGGGAGGGTGTTCCAACTTACGATGCAACAGCTAAAGAAACTTTCTGTTTCTGGGTTGCGTTGACTTGGACAATCAATAATTTTCCTGCATATGCAAATTTATCTGGTTATAGCACCAAAGGGCGTTATGCATGTCCTTGTTGTACTGATCAAACGGATTCAAAATGGTTGTATAATGGTAGAAAATTTTGTTACATGGGTCATCGGAGATGGTTGCATGACACACACATATTCAGGTTAGAAATATCAACATTTGATGGGTTGCAGGAGTGGGGACATGCGCCTGAAATTTTGATAGGGTCAGATGTGTTTAGGCAATTACAATGTCATAATTTCAATTACAGTAACGAACCAGAAGTTACCAAGAAAGGCAAGGAAAGAGCAAGGGATGAGGACACCGACTTATGCGATGCAGATGTTAGTGACAACATGGTTGATTTAGGGTCATGGAAGAAAAAGAGCATTTTTTTGAGTTGCCGTATTGGGAATTCAACTCATTACGTCATAATTTAGATGTGATGCACATTGGGAAAAATATCGGCGAAAATTGTATAGGAACTGTCATGGGGGATGATCGGAAGACCAAAGATAATCTTAAGTGTCGCCTTGATTTAGTTACGATGGATATACGACATGTGTAACACCCCGCAAAATTGAAATTACAATTTTGCCATCGTGTGTTACGCACGTGTATTTTGTAACGTGTTTTCATCCCGTATTTTGATTACCGACTATTTATATATTTTCAGTATTGATTTTTCCCTATTTTGAGTCAACAAAAATATAATATTTCGATATTTATATTCTACGTGCTTTCTACGTGTTTTCAATACACGTATTAATTACATATTTTCCGCCGCTACGGATAATAATTTTTGGGTTCCAATTATTTTTATAAAACGGAAATCTATTTTTCCCCCTATTTGATTAAAATGTATTTTTCAATTTTTCTGCACGTATATTGCACGTACTTTCTACGTGTTGTTATCTCATCATGAAATATATGTAAATTAGTAAAAGTAATTTTGTTTATATTGTTTTCGATTATATTTAATGAATTTTCATCAATAAAGTCGATTTTCGCATTTTCATGTTTTACGTGCAACGCACGTGTTCTCGGCGAACATATTTTAGTGTATTCATTTTCAAAATAAATTTTGGAGTATGCGTATTTATTTTTGAGTGATACATTATAAATTTAAATTAAACTATTTTACTACATTCTAAAATAGGAATATACAGTATATATATTAGGTGATATATATGGTAAACACTTGGTGAAATGTTTTGGTTGTGAATGGGTGGAGCGGGCCCACGAAAGATATACAACAGTGGGCTATTATGTTTTGGGTTGGAAAGCTTAATGATAGGATTATATATGTGGTGATGGTAATATAATGGATTAACGTTTTGGTAATGGTGGGCTTGGTTTGGTAAATATAAAAATATGTTGTGTATATAGTATAATGGCATGGTGGGGGCCCACGACCACATGAACAGCACACTTGTGTGCTGTTTGAAAAAATAAGGGACGTGGCTTTTGAAAAGTGTGGCCGGTTATGGTAGTGGGGAAGAGAAGAGAGTGAATGAGTGAGTTATTGTGAGAGAGGTGGTGAGTTGAAGAGATGGGGGTTTTTAGGAGTTGAGAAAATGAAGAGGTTGAAAATTAATTTAGTAATTTATTAGGTAGGTAATTTTACAAATTGAACCCTCTACATATCCTATAAATAGCACCCTACCCCTTTTCATTTCACACACAAAAATTAGAATTAAAGCAAGAGAAAGAAAAGAAAAGAAAAGAGAAGCAAGAGAGAAAGAAAAGAGTGTAAGAAAAGAAAGAGAGAAGAGAGTGTTGTACTTGGTGGCCATTGCTAGGAGGAGAAGATCTAGGAAGACATTGGATCTAGAAGTGGTGCTCTTCCCTTCATTAGTCAAGTTCCAATTAAGGTGGGTGTCTCCTACTTTCTAATTTTTTTTTTAGAACTATGCATGCTAGTAATTATAAATGAGTAGCATAGAAATTTTGATTATGATAAAGTAGAACAATCTATGCTATTGGATGTGGTGAATAGTAGTGAATCATGTTATGGTAGATTAAATTACAACTTGTTAGTTGATAAATGAGAAAAGAATTTATTTTTGCCATGCACTAGTATACATGAATCCAGAGATTTTGATAATTGTTGAGTTTTTCCTTTTTAATAAGAAAATACAGTTTTTTTTTTGGTAAAGTAAATTTGATGCTATGGAATTCATTTGAGTGTTATAAAAGATATAATATGCTATCCTTGATTAAAAGAAGTGAATGCAATTTGCGTTTATTAATAAGAAGAAACAAATTTGAAAGTTTGTTATATTTTTGTAAAATATGATTTATGGAATTATGAGTTACTGTGAGAGAGTAGACTCAGTATAGATGAACGAATTATATTTTAATGAAAGATTAGAGAAAAAGTCGAATTTTTGAAGATAACAGAAAAGTTGAACAAAAGTGCAATAGCATATTTTGATATCAATAATCACACTTGGACTTTCTGGCTAGCCAGTGCGCCATAGGGTCGCCACTGTGCTTGTCGGAGGTGTAAGGGTTCGAAACTTGTTAGTTTTATTTGATTTTTGTTTAAAATAATTCTGAAACCCAAGATTAGCATTTGGGGCTTTCGGTGAATACTTAGAACACAAGTCCACAAGGGACTTAGTGGTTAGTGGGTTGAGTCTTGGACACTGGTTACACGTTCACAGTAATGATGAGACTATGATTACTTGTGATTAAGTTGAAAGAAGAAATTATTTAAGTTAAGACATGATTATTAAAGGGTATGTGTACCCATGTTTTTCTTGTACATGAAAGATTATGATTAAGAATTAGTAAGACTTCGGTTACCGGCAAAAATGAAAGAAAGGATTGATATGATTTTGAGATATTGCTGTGGGGCGATCTCATATTTGTTGATTAAGTCCGGTAGGAGGTAAAACTAATTCTATGAGTGGAAATTATTCATGTCTTAAACTTAAGAATAATTAGGCACTTAAGTGAAGATGTAATAGACTTGTGCAAACGTAAATGGGTGCTTCTATACAGTCGGCGGTGGATCTCCGTGGCTATAGACCCAGTTGGTGGACTGTGGTTGCTCCGTAGGAGATGGACTGTATTTTATCCGGAACTTAGGATAGTCAGCGGATGTTTACCATACTCCAAAGAATATGTATATACCGGGGCTAGAAGGGCATTTACGGGATTATCATCACGATATAATAGCCAGGGAGGCTGGGATCTATTATTATAAGCCAGGGAGGCTAAGATCCGTATCTGTGAAATAACTCTAAAACTTGTTTTATTACTGGGTAGTCTCATGGCGAGGGATCGAACCCTGCAATGTGGAGTACGTAGGCACTTGCCCTCGGACCTATGTAGTATGGGATGCATAGAATCCGAACAAGTGTGCATTAGTGTCATCCTAGTATAGAAATGTGTGCATTAGGCATTAAGGCATGACATACACTTATGTTTAGAATAATCACTTTTGACACTTTACTTGTTCATTCAATCTTTTGTGTGATTTGTTAAAGTATGAGATCGTTATACTATTTCCGGCATAGAGAGGATAGCCGTGTATAACATTTCGTCAGTTGTAAATAACTGACGTGCCCACAGATTGACATGCAGGTAAAGGACCATTCATGGAGCTATAAAGTGGATATGCTGATGCTGTTTTATTTTAAAGATGTTGGAAATGTTTTATTGTAAATTTTATTCTTCCGCTGTGTAAAACCAAGTTGTAATTGAACTCTGATGTATTATTGAAAAAGTTTTAATTTTCCTTGTAAAATTGTACGAAGTGAAGTAAAGATCCTGTGAAATCTCGAATTTATCCTTATTTGAAATTCGGGGTGTTACAACATGAGTTGCACCCAGAGTACTTACCTAATGGCAGAGTCCATCTCCCTCCTGCAATGTATTCAATGTCCAAAAAAGAGTTGGGATTGTTTTGCAAGGTGTTACAGGAGATTAAAGTTCCTGATGGCTATTCATCTAACATAGCGCTGTGCGTCAACTCTAAGGAGAAGAAGCTACAGGGTCCAAAGACACATGACTACCACATATTGATGCAGGATCTCCTTCCCGTGGCTCTAAGGTATTCAATGTGTGAGCAAGTCACTGCCGTCATCAAGGATCTTTGTAGTATTTATAATGGACTTTGTTCAAGAGTTCTACGTATTGAAGATCTTGAACAATTGGAGCAACGTGTTGCAGTGGTACTTTGTCAAATGGAGAGGATATTTCCTCCATCGTTTTTCACTATAATGATTCACTTGATAATCCACCTAGCCGGTGAAGCTAGACTCGGGGGACCCGTACATTATCGGTGGATGTATCCCATTGAGAGGTAATATTCATGCCTCATTAAACATCTGATTTCTCAGGTTTATGTGATGTATTTATTCATTTGTTATGACCTAAATATTTAACTATATGGGTACCTTTATCGACTTAAGGGGTATGTTAAAAATAGAGCATATCTTGTAACTCCATGTTCCAGTTGTACGTATTTTATAAAGTGAATTTTTGTACTTCAATTTTCAGATCAGTTTTATTTTTCTCTTTGGACTCTTTATCTAAACCGAGAATATTTTTCTAACCAATTCTATAGTTTTGTGATTTTTCGACCTGAGTTTAAATACAAATTTTAAATCCTGACTAATCCTAATCCTAAGCCTAATCCTAATCCTAATCCTAATCCTAATTCTTAAACCAACAACTAACCTAACTCTCCTACACATTATTTTCTTCCTCCCTACGCTTCTTTTTCTCCCTTCCTATAATCCCCACTTCTGCATACACCAATCTCTCCCTCCCATTTTTCTCCTACAACCTAACTCCTACTCCTGACTTCTCCTCCTTGTTCTTATCTTCTAACCTAATACCCACTAACACCTCTCATTTTCCATACCTAACACTATACTATCTATATATTAATACACATGCATACACTTGCATGCATATTATATATATATAATATACACAATGCATGCATTCATCATTCTGTCTCTCTCCCTTTCTTTCTATATATACACACACATATCACACCTCACCCTCATCTCTACGTCTCATTCTTCACTTCTCCTTCTTTTCCTTTGCCTTCTTCACACTCGAGAGCCCAAGCCAACACCCGAGCTCCACTTTACCTTCCATCTTCGAGCCAACAACTCTGCTTCTACAGTTCCGTGAACCCCGAAAAACAACCCGACGCCATGCCATCTCCTCATTGTTGTTGTCGCTCATCACCGTCGCTCACCGTTGCTACCGTTGCTCGCTCGTTGCCGTCTTGATACCATTCTTACCGCCGTTGTGCCGCCGTCCGTTGCTGACATCGCTTCTTCTTTTCATGGTTAACACCACCACCGTAATCGTTACGTTATAAGGCAAGTACCTTGTACACTCTTTTTGTTCTCGTACAAGCATTTTCCTTGGACTCGTGGCAAGTAGTATAGTTATCATCATATTTCATTGTCAAATTCCATTCTAGTCACTTGTTTCATGCTATATCAACTCAAGAGTGAACCGTTAACATATTTCGAATCGTGTTATCGAATATCGAATATTCAGCCTTACTATCTCTAAATTTCTTGACCTTGCACTAAGAATTTGACCATGTTCCCGATACTGGGTTGAAGATTTTTTTCATAGAAATTGTAGCCCATCAAGTCCCGAATCCAGAACATCTTACAGTTTCTCAATCGGATGTATAGATTGTAAGATATCACGATTTTAGTATTGTCATATCGTGAATTTCTGAACCTGCACGGGATCACTAACCGATCTCTTGTACTGAGAATTTGACCATGTTCCCAACACTGGATCGAAAAACTTTCTACATGAAAATCGTAGCCCTTCGAGTCTAGGTATCCAGAATATCCTACAGTTTCTCAATCCGATGTATAGATTGTGAGATATCGTAATTCTTGTATTGTGACTCTGAATTTTCAGAATGCGCGCGAAACATCGAAACCAGCAAAGAATGAATTTGTACGCATAGCTACTATCTCTAAAATGTATCGTGTGAATATGCATTGGAACCGGAAGAGAGTATACTTTCTAGAATTTCTGACGGAATCGGATTTGCTTTTCTGTAACAACGGAAAAGTAAATTTAAATGCAGATATGTCAAGTTGTCTAAAAATTCATCTCTACGTTTTTGTATATAAACCCGTTATTTTTCATATTTAATGAACTGAGTGTATTATTGTTCTTGTAATAATAATTTGCATAGATATAATAGGTTGATAGCATGCATTTTATACCACTTGATAATTTATAATAACTACTCTCGATATATGTACCCGTTATATCTCATACCATGATTACTGCCTTTGATATTTTTCTAGATTAACTGTCTTAATTACACTGTTCCACTAGTCGTACCAACTGCATGTTCATAATTAATTATAAAAGAATAACAAGCCGGGGTTATAAGGGTACGACTTAATAGTGGACAATATAGGGGAGTATACTCGGAAGGGGGCTCGTGTTTCCTGAAATAGTGATTCTTGATTCCTGATTCTTGATTCTTGATTCTTGATTCTTGATTACACAATTCTTGATTACGTAATTCTCGATTACATGATTCATGATTACATGCCTTGATATTATCACTGAAAGACCCGAGTACATAATCCTATAGAATTCACTACTTAAATCTAAACGTCACATGATTGATATGCACCGAACTTGTGGTATAGGACACAGGATTACGTGCATTAGATAAGTTAATCTTGAGATTTTCAGTAAGCATGATTTTTGATTACATGACTCTTCATTACATGACTCTTGATTCTTGATTACATAATTCTTGATTACATGACTCTTGATTACATGACTCTCGATCCTTGATTACATGATTATCGATTAACTGAGCCTAGGTAATCAATTGCTTATACCTTGAAGTCTTGAATATACTAGTTATAGTTATTACTTACATGATCATATTGTCCCAGTTCTTTGCTTCCTTCTATATTATATTTGCACTGCTACTTCTTGTTTCTTCCATGTTATATCTTTTTAAATTACCCTTGTTTACTACTTGTTGCTACTTGCTGTCCGAAACTTGCTCTAACGGGAACTTTCTATTTTTCTTTGAGTTAATAATTATACATGTACTGATGGACCCGCGGAACAGACTTTCTAGATGATCGTTGCTGCTTTGTTACTACTTCATGTTGTTTTTCTTTCAGTCGCTATTTCATCTGGTTGTTATAGCGAACTGCTTATCGTACTGTTTTAATTATGACACCTTGTATTCCCGAGCAACTTGACCCGATGTTGATGTATTATCTGGATGATGGTTATTTTATTTTCAGCTCATGTAATCATTATATTTGTCTGCGTAAATGTGTTATAAATATCTTGTTGAGATTACTGTTGGAATTAATTTTTGCAGTTTTCCGAGCCGGATTCCGGCAGGCTCCAGCCACCGGCAGCGCCGGAAAATGAGTGGATTGCGATCCTCTCGACGAGTACTATTCCATAGTATACTCACTTGCCAAAAACGAATTCTGTATGAATGAGAAATGTTGATCCAAAGTTGGGTACTTGAAAGGTACTAACTTGGCAAATGGATAGTCCCATATCGGAAATTGGAAAGGATTTTTTATAGTATATATACTAGAAAACTGGACTAAAGGGCGTGGCCCGGGGGTTACCACTAACGTGTAGTGGAGAGAGGACTTAGCCAAAAATGACAAACACACGCGCGCGCGCGCGCGCCCGGCCCGGCTCGGTTCGGTTCGGCTTGGCTTGGTCTGGTCTGGCTTAAATTTTTTTTGCCCAGACAAAAACTCTTCCCCTACTGAACTGAAAAAACTTTTCAGATTCAGTAACTGGTACCCATTACTCTGTAACAGCAGAGTAATGGCTCACCAGTTATGAATCTGAAGAGTCTCCATTACTCTGCTGTTACAGAGTAATGGCATCTGATCAGTCTCCAATTTCCTCTATAAATCCAGACAGAGTCTTCTATACAGATACAGAATTTTTTTCGTGTTTTATTCTTCTTCTTCTTCTCCTCTGTGTCAGTGTCAACTGAGAGTACAATACAAACAACAGTTCGTTGTCTCTGAAGCAAGGGTGTTGCGTTCTTCAGAGAAGGTACAGTTGTATCCTGGGAAGCAATTCGCCGGTAACCGTCACACTACGGGACGAATTCTGCTTTAAGGACAGAGATTATCAATCTCGACTCTGTGCAATTTCTTTTACTTACTGTTTTCTTCCCTGTATTTGATTTCTTCGCAATTTCTGTTGGGATTTTCTATTATTCTATATTCAGGTTCTAACAATCTTAAAGCAGAATTTTTTCCTCACAGATTCTAACAGTTTTGTGAAGTCTGTTTACAGGTGCTGTTCGGAAAAAACAACTAACAGTTTCTGTTTTGAACAATTTCAGAAAAAACAAGAACATGGAGAACACACCAACTGACATTGCTAATGGGCTTCTCAGTACCGAAACACCGGTGACCCAAAATGTGACTGCACAATTGGTTGTGGCACATTTGGTCGTTCTGCCCACGCACATAACCGTGGGAGAAAAACCGGAGAAGTTCAATGGAACTGGATTCAAAAAGTGGCAAGGGAAGATGCAGTTCTACCTGACCACATTGAAGCTGGACAGATTCCTCACTGAATCTGCCCCGATGCTAGCACCAATGGATGCACACTCCGTTGCTGCAGTTGATGTGTAGACTCAGGGCGACTACCTCTGCAGGAACTACATCCTGAATGGCTTGGTAGACCCCCTGTACAACGTCTACTGTGTCTTCAGGACATCCAAACTCCTGTGGGGGTCCCTGGAAAAGAAGTACAAAACAGAAGACGCCGGGTCCAAGAAATTTATTGTCGGCAAATTTCTGGACTATAAGATGATTGACTCCAAAACTGTGGTGAGTCAAGTCCAAGAACTGCAGGTTATAATGCACGACATTGCTGCAGAGAGTATGACGCTGTGCGAGCCATTTCAGGTTGCAGCGTTCATTGAAAAACTTCCACCTGGGTGGAAAGACTTCAAGAACTACCTCAAACACAAGCGAAAGGAGATGTCTCTTGAAGATCTAATTGTCAGGTTGCAGATCGAAGAAGAGAATCGCAAGGCTGACAGGTCCTATGGAAATCAGCCCACAGAAAAGGCCAATGTGGTGGAGCACGAACAGAAGGGCAAGAAGAGGAAGTTTCTGCCACAGGCCTCAAACAAAAAACCTCTTGCAAAGAGGTTTGCTGGGAAATGCAACAAGTGTGGTAAGCTGGGGCACAAAATTTCTGAGTGCCGCAGTAAGGACAGTAACCGTTCAGGAGCAGGACATGTAAAAGGGAATGAAAAATCCCACGCACACATAGCTGAGAACTTGTCCACTGGTCTCTCTGACCTGGACCTTTGTGCTGTAGTATCAGAGGTAAATCTTGTGGGGAGCAATCCTCGTGAATGGCGGCACGATACTGGGGCCACCAAGCATATCTGCTCGGACAAGGAAATGTTCACCTCCTACCAGAAGTACAACAAAGATGAATAGCTGTTCATGGGAAACTCTTTCACCTCCAAAATTGAAGGAACAGGGAAGATAGTGCTGAAAATGACTTCAGGCAAAGAGCTAACACTCACAAATGTGCTGCATGTTCCAGACATTAGAAAGAACTTGATATCAGGTTCTTTGCTAAGCAAGAATGGGTTTAAGGTTGTTCTTGTTTCTGCTAATTTTGTACTGTCTAAGAATGGGGTATACTTGGGTAAAGGATATGTAAAGGATGGACTGTTCAAGTTTAATGTAATGACAGTCATCCCTAAAACTATTGTTCATGTTGTTCCCAAAGTCAATGAAATAACTCATATTGCCTATGTTGTTGAGTCTTCCTCTGTTTGGCATGAAAGACTAGGTCATGTTAATGTAAATTCTATGCGTAGATTAGTTAACATGAATTTGCTACCAAAATTTAAGGTAGATAACTCAGAAAAATGTGAAGTTTGCACGGAGGCCAAACTCGCTAAAACTCCATCACGTTCTGTAGAAAGAAACACAGAAACTCTAGGTCTAATTCACACGGATTTGTGTGACTTAAAATATGTGCAGACCAGAGGTGGCAAAAAGTACTTTGTGACTTTCATAGACAATTGCACAAAATTCTGTTATGTATATTTGTTACATAGCAAAAATGAGGCTTTGGATAAATTCAAAGAATATAAACTTGAGGTTGAGAATCAACTTGGCAAAACGATTAAAATCGTTAGAAGTGATAGAGGAGGAGAATATGATGCACCATTTAACATGTTCTGCTCGGAACATGGAATAGTTCATCAGACAACTGCTCCCTACTCACCCGAATCAAACAGTACTGCCGAGCACAAAAACCGAACTCTAAAGGAGATGATGAATGGCTTGTTGTTGAATTCTGGCTTACCCCAAAATATGTGGGGGGAAGCGTTGCTGACTGCCAACTACATTCTTAATAAAATACCTCACAAGAAAACTAGCAAAACACCATATGAACTGTGGAAAGGTAACTTACCTTCGTATAAATACCTCAAAGTGTGGGGGTGTCTAGCAAAAGTGGCAGTACCTAACCCGAAACCGGTCACCATCGGACCTAAGACGATTGATTGCATATTCATAGGCTATGCACACAACAGTAGTGCATATCGGTTCTTGGTATACAAATCGGATATACCGGATATCCATGTGAATACAATAATGGAATCAAGGAATGCTTCCTTCTTTGAACACGTGTTTCCGTGCAAGGATACTATGTACCCCAAACGTACACGTGAACAAGGGAATGCAAGCACTTCAGTTGATGAACCAAAACATGATACTGATCAGCCTAGACGAAGTAAACGAGCTAGAACATCAAAATCATTTGGTAGTGACTTTGTGATGGGCTTTCTGTTAGAGAATGAGCCCGGAACTTTCAAGGAAGCCATGTCTATGCCTGATGCTCCTATGTGGAAGGAAGCAATCAAAAGTGAAATAGACTCCATTATGCAAAATCATACATGGGAGTTAGTCGACTTGCCTTCTGGATGTAAAGCTCTAGGATGCAAATGGATTTTCAAACAAAAATTGAAACCAGATGGTTCAATAGAGAAGCATAAGGCTAGACTTGTGGTACAAGGATTTAGGCAAAAAGAAGGCCTCGATTTCTTCGATACATATTCCCCAGTTACGAGAATAACATCCATAAGAATGTCGATAGCTATTGCAACTCTACGTAACCTGGAAATACATCAAATGGATGTTAAAACTGCATTTCTAAATGGGGACTTAGAAGAAGAAATATACATGAAACAACCTGAGGGTTACGTAGTTCCTGGACAGGAAAACAAGGTGTGCAGGCTTGTAAAATCACTGTACGGCCTGAAACAAGCTCCAAAGCAGTGGCATGAAAAATTTGACAATGTTATGATATCAAATGGTTTCAAAATAAATAAATGCGATAAATGTATCTACATCAGAGATACTCCAAATGGATACATTCTGGTCTGTCTATACGTAGACGACATGCTCATTATTGGAAGCAATAACGACATTATCAAACAAACTAAGAGCATGCTTAGTGGTAAGTTTGACATGAAAGATTTGGGAGTTGCAGAAGTCATACTAGGAATCAAAGTTTCCAGGACATCTGAGGGGATTACTTTGTCTCAAGCTCATTATGCTGAGAAAGTACTTGAAAGATTTAAGAATTATTCCAATGGGACAGCAAAAAGTCCCGTCGATCCAAGTCTTCACTTGTTCAAAAACACAAGCGAAAGCATATCACAACTAGAATATGCATGTGTAATCGGTAGTCTGATGTATCTAACAAATTGTACAAGACCGGACCTAGCACATTCGGTAAATGTACTAAGCCGATACACGAGTAATCCAGGACGAAGTCACTAGAAAGGAATAACTAGAGTATTGAACTACTTGCGACATACTCAGAGTTATGCACTGCATTACACCAGATATCCAGCAGTACTGGAAGGCTACAGTGATGCCAACTGGATATCGGACTCCAAGAACTCAAAATCCACAAGTGGATATGTTTTCACACTTGGTGGTGCAGCGGTGTCATGGAAATCCTCTAAACAAACGCTATTGGCCAGATCCACCATGGAATCTGAGTTTATTGCTTTAGACAAAGTGGCAGAGGAAGCAGAATAGCTTCGAAACTTCTTAGAGGATATTCCAATGTGGGAAAAATCAGTGCATGCCTTATGTGTACACTGTGACAGCCAATCGGCTATAGCACAGGCACTGAGTTGTATGTATAATGGTAAGTCTCGTCATATCAGAAGGCGACACAAAACCATTAGACAACTGCCCTCAAATGGAGTAATCTCTATAGAATATATAAAATCGGCCGACAACCTAGCGGATCCATTTACTAAAGGTCTGTCGCGAGAGCAGGTTGTGAGATCATCAAGAGGAATGGGTTTAAAGCCTACGACGAAAGAGGATACTTGATGGAAACCCTACCTAGGAATTGGAGATCCCAAGATCTAGGTTCAAAGGGACAACTAAATCTTGTTGAATCGACAGAAACACTGAGAGATTAAAATCTCATACTGTAGCGCCCCGAATTTCTAATATGATATCTTAGAAAATACGTGGCACAATCCCAGCATCAACTTCAATGTAACATTAAACACAACCAACTCCACTAAAATTTTCAACTTTTATTACAACACTCTTTTACAAAGCACAGCGGAACTCAAAACATCTCAACTCAAAATTTTCTTTTATTTACAACACAAAACTATCTCAAATATGCTTTTACAAATTTACACAAAACTCTTTCAAATCAATTTATCTCAAAAACTATCTCAAGCATCCCACCTCCAAACTCTAAGCAACAACCTGCAACACATGAGGCTAGAGATGATCCATAACCCCCAAAACTAAAGGGGTCAGCTATAAATGGTGTGAGTGACATAAAAGCAAACAAACAACATAAATAAACATTAAGCAAGGATTCTTAAACAACATATAATAAACAAGAAGATATAAAATATGACGTAGCAAGGAAACATGTAAACAACAAGTGAGACTAAACCAAGTGTCATGTGTAGAAAACAGGAAATCCACATGCATGAAAACCAAGTCAAGAAAACACAATTTCTATATGCGGACTCTCTAATGCGTACTTGTCGAAGTCTATGCATCCAACTCTACATAGGTTTGGTGCAAGCCCTTAACGTCTCCACATTATAGGGTTCAATCCCCGCTATGCAACTAATCTTAACACCATGACTACTACGAGATGAAGATAAGCTATGGATAGTAGCCCATGCCCCGATAATTCCGGAGATAGATCCCACACCCAAGATATTTTACCTGGATAATTCCGGAGATCATTCCACACCGAAACATTGACACATCACCACAAGAATACCACATGTGCGTCGCCTCGACTCCGATAATTCCGGAGATCAATCCCACACCCAAAGTAACTACTTGGATAATTCCGGAGATATATCCCAAACCGCAGGTAACTTACCTGAGATAATTCCGGAGATACATCCCACACCCAAAGTAAGATACTAGGATAATTCCGGAGATTAAATTCCACACCGAAAGCCATACTGAGGTACTTGACCCATGTTCCCGTTCATCATATCACCACTAGTGCCTGTCCTTATCATTTTTGGGTTATTCAATTACTCAACGAATCTCCTAGAGTTGATGTACCCTACCGGACTTAACTCAAAACTGAACAACTGAAATGCCTCAACATGCCTCAACAAAATAACTCAACGCCGGTATCCTAGGGTCACACACATCCTCTAGAGACTCAAACTCAAATGTCTAAACCAACTTTCCACCATAAATAGCTCAACTGAATATCTTAAAATCATATGCTTAACAGAAGACAAAGTATAGGCTAAAATATTTGAGAACTAATCATTCGAAAGAACATTCAAGTTTATGAAACTCATCAGTACCAGTCGACTTATTACTGTAGTAAGTCGACTGTCCAGAGGGAAAAATATCCATGATTTTAAGAAAATAAGTTTAAGTAATATAAGTTGACTTATAAAAGTCATGTTGACTTACCAGAGAATATAAGATGACTTATAAAAACATAAGTTGACTTACCAACAATATAAGATGACTTATAAAAACATAAGTTGACTTACCAACAATATAAGATGACTTATAAAAACATAAGTCGACTTACCAACAATATAAGATGACTTATAAAAACATAAGTTGACTTACCAACAATATAAGATGATTTATAAAAACATAAGTCGACTTACCAACAATATAAGATGACTTATAACAACATAAGTCGACTTACCAGAGAGAAATTCCAGAAATCCTTAAGAAAATATTCTAAGTGTTATAAGTCGACTTGCAAAGTCATAAGTCGACTTAAAGGAGAATATAAGTCGACTTAAAAGGTCATAAGTCGACTTACCAGAGAAAAATCTACGATAACTTTGAAAAATAAATTCTAAGTATACCAGTCGACTGAAAAGGGTTTAAGTCGACTGTCCAGAACGAATTTTCAAGAAAGCTAAAGATACAGTAGCTGGGTCGTGCCAGTCGACTGAAAGGTCTGACAGTCGACTGTTGGCCTACAGTCTGCCTAATTTCGGTTGTACATGATAATCAAAATTAGAGTTTTTCTAAAAGAAATCATTGTTTATGAAAATAATTCGTATTCAGGTAAAAATGACAATCTCAAAGTATCCTCAGATTGGATACAATCCTCATATCAACCAACTTCCTCAAAATCTCAATCTTCATGTTCTAAATTCCTAATTCTTCCATTAAGGTTTCTCAATACTGAATTTCTTTCACAACTCAAAACCAAATCTGATTTGTAAACACAAGATCCAGATGTTCATCCATCCAATCATAACCATACTCAAATCTTAAACATGCTTTCTAGCAATACAATTTTATAAGCTGAGATCTACTATTCATTCATAGATTTTACATACATGGTACAAACAACAACCTTTGCATCGTTCTCATGCAAAAATACTAAATGACATACATGCCAAACAAACAATATAACAATCGATCACATTAATCAAACCACAATACAAGATTCATATCATTCACAACATCAAAACAAAACAAAACATTGTCACTCACCTTGGAATTGAAAAGATCCAACGAAAAAGCCTTCCTTTTGGCGAGATCCAAATTCCTCTTCTTGATCCTCCAAAAATATCACAAAATTCTGTATGGTGCAGCAAATGACGGCTGCAAATTCTCTTTAAATATCCGGGATAAGAGTTTAGGGTTTTACCCACTTTTGCAAAATAATCCCTTCAAAATACAACTTTATATATAGCTCTATTCTTGGAAATTCAATAAAATTCATTTAAATTAGGATTTAAAAGTAAAATATAATCCTAAATCTCAACCGGTACTGTTCAAAACGTCCTAAAAAATACATTTTATATTTTAACCCCTAAAAATGACAAATTTGCAAAAAGGTCATTCTTTTCTCAAAATTTGCAAATAGTTCCAATTAATTTCAGAAAAATCTGGAAAAAATACTAAATAAATCCCAAATATTAAATAATGATTTTTCATGAAGAAAACTTGACTTTCAAACTTCTCAAGAAAGTATTTGCACGTGTTTTGCACCTGTAAAAAGATAAATCTTTCTGAAAATATTCATAAATTCTCCAAAAATTATTTTAGTCATTTATAAACCTTCAAAAATAATATTTTAAAAAATACGGGGTTCTACATCACTCCTTCCTTAAAAGAGTTCTGTCCTCAGAACTACTACTAATGAGTCCAAACCACATACCAACAAGGGAACAATATCTCATAAATAGAACATAGTCCAAACAATTTGCATATGACAACACAATCAAAAATAGAACGTATGCAACTTAACTCAATCAATGGTACCAACATTCAAAAGATTCACAATCACATAAAAGAAATACACTCATACAAAAAGCTCAGGGAAATCCTTCTGCATGCGATCCTCTGGCTCCCAAGTAGCCTCCTCGATCTGCTGATTCCTCCACAACACCTCGACCATAGGTATCACCTTGCTCCTAAGAACTTTCTCCCTACGATCAACGATCTCAACAGGCTGTTCCTTGTAACTCAAGTTTACCTGTAGATCTTCAGGAACCTCTACTAACTGATGATTCTGATCTGGCACATACTTCCTCAACAATGACACATGGAATACATCATGCACCTGTGCCAACTCCTCTGGAAGCTTCAATCTATATGCTGTCTTGCCAATCCGCTCCATGATCCTGTATGGCCCAATATACCTTGGCGCCAACTTGCCTCCCTTACCAAACCTGATCACTCCTTTGGTCGGAGAAACCTTCAGGAAAACTGCATCCCCAACCTCAAACTCCAAGTCACTTCGTCGAGTATCAGCATAACTCTTCTGCCGACTCTGAGCCTCGACCAATCTCTTGCGAATCAGCTCAATCTGCTCTGACATCTGCTGTACGATCTCAGGACCATACATCTGCCTCTCGCCAATCTCGTACCAACAAATAGGTGTCCTGCACCTCCACCCGTATAAAGCCTCATACGGTGCCATCCCAATACTCGCATGGTAACTGTTGTTATAAGCAAACTCAACCAATGCCAAGTATCTCTCCCAACTACCACCGAAATCCATAACACAAGCCCTCAACATATCTTTCAGCACTCGATTCACCCTCTCCGTCTGACCATCAGTCTGTGGATGAAACGCGGTACTGAAATCAGTTCTGGTGCCTAAAGCTGCTTGTAGGCTCTTCCAAAACCTTGAAGTGAACCTTGCATCTCTGTCGGATACAATCGACACAGGAACTCCATGAAGTCTCACAATTTCTCCAATGTACAACTCAGCCAATTTCTCCATCGACCAAGTAATCTTCATGGCTAGAAAGTGAGCCGACTTAGTCAAACGGTCCACGATAACCCAAATCGAGTCATTGCCCTTCGAACTCCTCGACAAACCCGTGATGAAATCCATACTGATATTCTCCCATTTCCACTCCGGAATGGGCAACGGCTGCAACAAACCTCCAGGTCTCTGATTTTCTGCTTTGATCTGCTGACAAGTCAGACACCTTGCCACGAAATCTGCCACATCCCTCTTCATACCAGACCACCAAAAATGCTGTTTGATGTCCCTGTACATCTTCGTGCCTCCAGGATGTACTGACAACAAGGTACCGTGTGCTTCCTGCAAGATACTTTCTCTCAAATCTGCATTATCTGGAACACACAACCTCTCACCCAACCAAAGAATTCCATCTTGGACACGAAACTCTGATAGTCTGCCCTCTGAAACCTGTTGCAACATCTTCTGGATCTCCGAGTCTGATCTCTGACCTTCCACAATCCTCTCTCTCAAGGATGGCTGCAGCCTCAACTGAGCCAAAGATGCCCCTAAACCTTGCAGCACCACCTCGATACCTGCCTGATCGATCTCTGCTACCAACTCACTTCGAGTAGTGATCAAACTTGATAAACTACTCTTCCTGCTAAGTCCATCAGCCACCACATTTGCCTTGCCCGGATGATACTTGATCTCGGGACGAATGTCTTCCAAAACTTCCAACCACCTTCTCTGCCGAAGATTTAGATCCTTCTGTTGATAAATGTACTTCAGGCTCTTGTGGTCAGTGTACATGTTAACCTTCTCACCATAAACATAATGCCTCCACTGCTTCAAGGCATAAACGATAGCTGCTAGCTCCAAATCATGCGTCGGATAATTCTTCTCATGCGGACGCAATTGCCTCGAACCATAAGCAATAACATTGCCTTCTTGCATCAAGACACAACCCAAACCTCTTAGAGACGCATCACTGAAGATATCATAATCCTTCCCAGCTTGTGGCAAAGCTAAGATAGGTGCAGTAGTCAACCTCTCCTTTAACTCAAGGAAACTCTCCTCACACTTATCAGTCCATGAAAATGCCACATTCTTCCGGGTCAAACCTGTCAAAGGAACTGCAATCTGAGAATAACCCTGGATGAATCTCCTGTAGTAACCAGCTAAACCCAAGAAACTTCTGACTTCCTTTACAGATGTTGGCCTGGGCCAATCCTTAACTGCTTCAACTTTCTGAGGATCAGTGGCCACTCCCTCCTTAGAAAGGATATGACCAAGGGCATACAAGCTATGCTCCTACAATTTCTGTAATATCGCTGTCAAGTGCGTAGAATGATCCTCCTCCGACTTCGAATACACCAAAATATCGTCGATGAAAATCACCACGAAGGAGTCAATAAATGGCCTCAAAACCCGATTCATCATATCCATGAACACTGCTGGCGCATTCGTCAACCCGAATGGCATCACCAGAAACTCATAGAATCCATGACGAGTCCTGAAAGCTGTCTTACTCACATCTTCCTCTTTGACTCGAACCTGATGATACCCTGATCTCAAATCAATCTTCGAAAATACATCTGCTCCTCGAAGCCTGTCGAACAAATCATCAATCCGCGGCAGTGGATACTTATTCTGAATAGTCACCCTATTCAACTCCCGGTAGTCAATGCACATCCTCATTGACCCATCCTTCTTCTTGACCAACAACATTGGCGCTCCCCACGGAGAAGAACTCGGCCTAATAATCCCTTTGCTCAACAGCTCCTCAATCTGTGTAACACCCCGCAAAATTTAATTGACAATTTTGCCCTCAGGTGTTACGCACGTGCATTTTGTACTATTATTGATTATATCCATAATGCATTTTGATATGTATTTTGAATTCCAATTATTTATGCAATCCCGTATTCTTAAAATTACATTTGAGACAACTCAAATGCTAAATTTCAATCTTTGAGTTTTTACGTGCTTTTTACGTATATCGATGCACGTGTCGATTTTGGGTGTTCCACCGTTACGTGCAAAGTTTTCAATGGATTTCAATTATTTATTTTTATAAACCTGTTTAAATTCATTTTTTGTAAATAGAATTCAAATTTTTATCTGTTTTAATTAAAATGAATTTCTACGTGCAATACACGTGTTTTCTGTACGTTTGAGTACATTATCATTTATGTATATTAAATATATTCTTATGTTGCATTCCAATTAATTATAAATATTTTTTCGGTTCATAAAGTCAATTTCGTATTTTTGAGATTTTCCGGGCGATGCACGTGTTTCGGTGCACGTGTTTTAAGCACGTTCTTCCTTCAAAATAAATTTTCATGAAATTGTTTGTGTCTATTTTATAGTGCATGAAAAGTATAATTTTAAAGTTAATTTTATATATTTATTACATATATAAATAATTTGTTTGAAAGAGATTAATAAATAAATTGTTTTGTACACAAAGCACGTGCACACGTGCGATGTGCACACTTCTTGGGGACCGGGCTGCTCATGAGGAGAGGAAAAATCTGAACATTTGATTTGAAAGTAGGAGGGAAAGTAATTTTCAAATTTAATCATGGGGTTAGTGGTGTTCATGTGTGGGGTGGTTATCCTAACTACCTCCTAATTAATCTATAAAATTGCACCCTTAGTCTCTCTTTCTCTCATCTCTTTTTCTCTTCTCTCCTGCCCATGCCGAAAGCAACCCCAAACCAGCAAAGACTTTGTCCATTCTCCACCTAATCACCATTCCACTTGCCTATATACATATACAATGTATATATATGTACATACATAGTATGTGTATATGAAAGAAGATGGGAGTTTGTCCTTGAGGTTGCCGAAATGGAGTGGGGATGGGGATGCTTTTGATGATTGTTGCTTGCCGAAATTGGAAATGGAGTGTGGGGCTAGCTTTGGTGCACGGATTTCGAGGAGGTTGCAATTGGAGTTTTCTTTAGGAGCTCCTAATTCTAGGAGTTCAATTGGGTACCAATTCTTCAACCTTAGGTGGGTGTTTCTTAAATGCTTTCTAACTTAGTAATGGAAATTTACATGATAGATGATATACAATTTATTTGTTGAAATTGAATTGGTATGATGAGATTACATGCTAGTTGTGTAGAAATTGATTGCTAAATTTTGATCATCGTGATAGATGTGAACTGTTAGTTATGGTGATTGTTAGAAAAGTTGCATGCAAGAATATGTGCCATTTGGCAAGTTTTAATTGTATGATGCATGGTTGATATAGTAATTGAAATAAGAGTAATGCTAGAGCCACTACCAATTTCACTACTATTTTGTTCACTACCTTAGGTGGCATACTCCAATAGGTAGGGAATGATAGAGTAGGTGGGAGAACTCTCCAATAGGAGTATGCCACCTAAGGCAGTGAACAAAATGGTAGTGAAATTGGTAGTGGCTCTAGCATTACTCTTGAAATAATGCAAATGTGTATAAAAGAATTGTTTGTTGATAATATGGCAAAGAAGGGTGGTTCTAACTTCAAAATACCTATCTTTGAGTATAGAGATTTTTATAAAGTAAATTTTGATAAAAGACAATATCCTATTTGGGCAAATTGATTGGAAAATATGTTTTGGATGCATTGTAAAGATTTCAATGAAAAACGAGAAACTTGTGGATTTATGAACACATACGAAATTATTTTTAAGGAATACATTTGGGAAATGATTTATATTTTTATATGGAGTACAAATCAATTGAAAGGTTGAAATTGGTGTTATTGACAGTCGACTGTCTATTTCCACAGTCGACTGGTAAGTGTAAGAAATTGGGTTTTCGTCGGCAGGACAGTCGACTGACTACATTCACAGTCGACTGCTACTGTCTTGAATTTTGATGTTGGAATTTTCAAAGTATTCGCGGAACAGTCGACTGATTCCTGGTCGACAGTCGACTGAACCGACTGTGCTATTATTGATGTTTTAAAGCTTCGTAAAACAGTCGACTGAACAGATTGAGATGTTTTGATGTTCGTTGAACAGTCGACTGATACTGTCACCAGTCGACTGAACCGAACCGTTTATTTTGATTTTGAGTTTGGATTTGATTTTGACAAAAGAAAGTTAAATAAGTTGAATACGAGATTTTATGATTATTAATATTGATTGGGTTTATTGTGAAATGCACACAAGGATGTGAAAGATGAAATTGATAAAGAGATTCTAATTGAATTGTTCTCATGTTGTGAGATTATAAAAGAAATGTTTTGAGAAAGAATTTGTGAACAAAAGAAATGGAAATGTTATTTGAGATTGATTATGAAATATTGTTGATCTCTAGAAAGAGATAGTTGTTGGAATCTAGAGACTAGGCGAGACCCTAGTGACCGGCAGTATTATTTATGATTTTTGAGAGCTAACCGTTGAGGATTGAGCGTCTCTTGAGAAGTAGCCAGGTAGGCTGACTGTCTCTATGGTTTTGATTTAAGTCCGGTAGGGTAAGCTAGCTCCAGGTTGTGATGATTTTCTTTTAAAACAAATTTTGTAAGGCGGTGATGGAAGTAAGAGAAAAACATGGGTATGAGGGCCAGTGGATGGGTGTTGTGAGGGTATGCACAGGCTGTCTTCACGATGCGTCGTGACATGACGTGAATACTACTCCAGAGTACCATTCTGGTAGCAATTCTTGTGGGATGTTTGGTGGTTGCAAGAGGATCGTGTGCCATGAAGGAGGCTGAATTACTGCAGAATGCATGCTTGATGAGTCAAGACATGGCGCGGGATTCCCCTCCAGGTTTTCTGTACATGTGCTTGTAATCATAGAACGTCTATGATACTTACCGAAATTACAGATAGATACATAGTGAAGATGTGATGAAAGTGAGAGAAAAACACGAGTATGAGAAGTAGGGTTTACGGTGCGGGTGTGTGAGCCACAGAATGCATGCTTGATGAGTCAATACATGGCGTGGGCACAACTCAGAATGATCGGACTCTAGTCACGCTTGTGGGATGTTTGGTGACTGCAAGAGGATCGTGTGCCATGAAGGAGGCTGAATTACCGCAGAATGCATGCTTGATGAGTCAGGACATGGCGCGGGATTCCCCTCCAGGTTTTCTGTACACGAGCTTGTACTCATAGATCATCTAGAATACTTACCGTAGTCACAGTAGTAGATTAAGACATGGCGAGGGATTGAACCCTACAAAGATGAAGAACGATTAAGAGGCTTGCCCTCGGACCTATGTAGTATGGGATGCATAGAATCCGAACAAGTGTGCATTAGTGTCATATAATAAATATCTGCATTAAGGATTAAGTGCACCGCACAACACGACATCAGCAGGATAGTCCCTTTGTAGCTCTGTTTGTGATCAAGTTTGTGTTTGCTAAAGTATTTAAGAATCGTTATACTGTTTCCGGCATAGAGAGGATGACCATGTATAATATTTCGTCAGTTGTAAGCAACTGACGCGCCCACAGTTTTATATGCAGGAATTGGAGTTACATGAAGATATAAAGATGATTGATGCTGTTGATTATTTAAATGTTAAAGTTGTAACAATTGTACATTCATTATTATTGTATTTTATTGATTCCGCTGCGTATTGATGTAAAAGACTTTGATGTAAACATTGTTGAAATAAAAGTTTTAAATTCCTTGTAAAATTGTACGAAAGAAGTGTAAAGATCCTGTAGAACATCTCGAATTCAGTGTATTTGGGATTCGGGGCGTTACAATCTGCTTCTTCACTTCATCTTGCTCTACAGGTGCCATCCTGTACGGAGCCTTAGAAATCGGCGCACTCCCCAGCTGAACATTGATTCAAAACTCCACATCTCTCTGCGGCGGTAATCCTGGAAAATCATCCAAGAACACCTTAGGAAAATCTCTGACAACCGGAATGCCCTTGACTTCATCTGAAATTGCCATCTTGGATACTATTGCAGCCACCTTCGAAATCTTCTTCTTCCCTTGGAAAGTCACTGCGGGTCCACCTGGTGCTTTCACCAACACCTCCTTCTGCCTGCATTCAATTGTGGCATCATATATTGCCATCCAATCAATGCCCACGATGACATCCACACCCAAGACTTGCAGCTCGATCAAATCAATGCCGAACAACCTCCCACCAATCTCGATATCACAACCCTCGTAATATCGATCAGCGATCAATTCTTCACCTGACGGCGTTGCCACCGACAATACCTTGCCTGGAAACAACTTAGGCTCCACACCTAAGATCTTTGCAAAATTTGGCGATACAAAAGTATGCGATGAACCAGTATCAAATAAAACCCTTGCCTTTATTCCATTAATTAAAACAATTCCTGTTACAAGAAAAGTGATACTCAATCTCCAATTGTTCTCAAATAAAGGTTTTACTTATTACATTGATTTAAAAATAAAATCAAAATTCTTGCATACCCTGTATTACATCTTCCGAGTTACCCGCGTCCTCCTCGGTTAATGCAAATACTCGCCCTTGCCTCTGGGATTTGCTTCCACCCGAACCATCCTTCCTCAATTGTGGACAATGGGGCTTAGAATGTCCTGCCTGCCCACACTGGGAACAAATCTGCTTCGCCAACTTCGGACATGCTGACCTGTAATGTCCTGCCTCCTTGCAGTAATAACAAGTCACTCCCTGAGTTGCAGGTGCCTCCTGCACCGGATCACTGAACTTGATCTGCTTCGCTGGGAATCCCTTCCCACTCTGACCTGATGCTGGCCTCTTATTCAGGTTCCATGTATCTTGCCTCTTCTAGAACTGGTCCATGTCCTCCTCAGTCATAGCTGCTCTCCTGACCAGCTTGTCGAACCTTCTGATGCCCAACGGGATCATCCTCGACCTCAAGTTTGGCCTCAAGCCTTGCTCAAAATTTTTGGCCTTCTTCGCCTCGTCAACGACCAACTCTGGTGCATACCTCGAAAGCTGAGCAAACTTGGTCTCATACTCCCGCACGGTCATGCTGCCCTGCTGAAAGTTCAAGAACTCGGTCGCCTTCTTTTCCTGAACATCTAGGGGAAAGAAGCGATCCCTGAACTCCTCCAGAAAAGTTTCCCAAGTCATCGGCTGGTCTCCCAAAGTCCTCTTCAGCGATTCCCACCAGACACCAGCGTCCTTTTCCAGCTGCATCGTAGCCAACTTCACCTTATTGGCTACCGGAGTCTCCGACACCTCGAAGATTGTCTCCATCCTTCTAATCCAATCATCAGCTACGGTTGGATCAGATTGCCCCTCGAAAACTGGAGGCCTCATCCTCTTAAAGGATTCGATCTGCTTGATAGGATCGGCGTTAACCAATCCCTGTCCAGCTCCATGATTTTGCTACTGATTCTGCTGTTGGTTCTGACTTTGCACCAAAATAAATGCCATTAGCGCATTCAGTGTCTGATATACCTTGGCGAATTCAGCCTCAAGATCAATTCCAGTTCCTCGAGAACAACCAGGTCCATCCTCATTGTTACCACCATTCCTGGGCTTGGGTGCAACCATTCTGAATACTGCAAAACGAGGAAAAAGTTAGAGCATCACACACAATTCAAACTCACATCAATATCCTTTGGCAAAACTTCACTTGTATCCCAAAGGTAAAACATCATGTTTCAGTTCCATATGATACTCACTCTTTAATGTCCACACCTAGGTACTCATACTCTAGTGTCCACACCTAGGTTACTTTTATGCCATGTTTATTATTACTATTAAAGCATGCTCTGATACCAATCTCTGTAGCGCCCCGAATTTCTAATATGATATCTTAGAAAATACGTGGCACAATTCCAGCATCAACTTCAATGTAACATTAAACACAACCAACTCCACTAAAATTTTCAACTTTTATTACAACAATCTTTTACAAAGCACAGCGGAACTCAAAATATCTCAACTCAAAATTTTCTTTTATTTACAACACAAAACTATCTCAAATATGCTTTTACAAATTTACACAAAACTCTTTCAAATCAATTTATCTCAAAAACTATCTCAAGCATCCCACCTCCAAACTCTAAGCAACAACCTGCAACACATGAGGCTAGAGATGATCCCTAACCCCCAAAACTAAAGGGGTCAGCCATAAATAGTGTGAGTGACATAAAAGCAAACAAACAACATAAATAAACATTAAGCAAGGATTCTTAAACAACATATAATAAACAAGAAGATATAAAATATGACGTAGCAAGGAAACATGTAAACAACAAGTGAGACTAAACCAAGTGTCATGTGTAGAAAACAGGAAATCCACATGCATGAAAACCAAATCAAGAAAACACAATTTCTATATGCGGACTCTCTAATGCGTACTTGTCGAAGTCTATGCATCCAACTCTACATAGGTTCGGTGCAAGCCCTTAACGTCTCCACATCATTGGGTTCAATCCCCGCTATGCAACTAATCTTAACACCATGACTACTACGAGATGAAGATAAGCTATGGATAGTAGCCCATGCCCCGATAATTCCGGAGATAGATCCCACACCCAAGATATTTTACCTGGATAATTCCGGAGATCATCCCACACCGAAACATTGACACATCACCACAAGAATACCACATGTGCGTCGCCTCGACTCCGATAATTCCGGAGATCAATCCCACACCCAAAGTAACTACTTGGATAATTCCGGAGATATATCCCAAACCGCAGGTAACTTACCTGAGATAATTCCGGAGATACATCCCACACCCAAAGTAAGATACTAGGATAATTCCGGAGATTAAATCCCACACCGAAAGCCATACTGAGGTACTTGACCCATGTTCCCGTTCATCATATCACCACTAGTGCCTGTCCTTATCATTTTTGGGTTATTCAATTACTCAACGAATCTCCTAGAGTTGATGTACCCTACCGGACTTAACTCAAAACTGAACAACTGAAATGCCTCAACATGCCTCAACAAAATAACTCAATGCCGGTATCCTAGGGTCACACACATCCTCTAGAGACTCAAACTCAAATGTCTAAACCAACTTTCCACCATAAATAGCTCAACTGAATATCTTAAAATCATATGCTTAACAGAAGACAAAGTATAGGCTAAAATATTTGAGGACTAATCATTCGAAAGAACATTCAAGTTTATGAAACTCATCAGTACCAGTCGACTTATTACTGTAGTAAGTCGACTGTCCAGAGGGAAAAATATCCATGATTTTAAGAAAATAAGTTTAAGTAATATAAGTTGACTTATAAAAGTCATGTTGACTTACCAGAGAATATAAGATGACTTATAAAAACATAAGTTGACTTACCAACAATATAAGATGACTTATAAAAACATAAGTCGACTTACCAACAATATAAGATGACTTATAAAAACATAAGTCGACTTACCAACAATATAAGATGACTTATAAAAACATAAGTCGACTTACCAGAGAGAAATTCCAGAAATCCTTAAGAAAATATTCTAAATGTTAGAAGTCGACTTGCAAAGTCATAAGTCGACTTAAAGGAGAATATAAGTCGACTTAAAAGGTCATAAGTCGACTTATCAGAGAAAAATCTACGATAACTTTGAAAAATAAATTCTAAGTATACCAGTCGACTGAAAAGGGTCTAAGTCAACTGTCCAGAACGAATTTTCAAGAAAGCTAAAGATACAGCAGCTGGGTCGTACCAGTCGACTGAAAGGTCTGACAGTCGACTGTCGGCCTACAGTCTGCCTAATTTCGATTGTACATGATAATCAAAATTAGAGTTGTTCTAAAAGAAATCATTGTTTATGAAAATAATTCGTATTCAGGTAAAAATGACAATCTCAATGTATCCTCAGATTGGATACAATCCTCAAATCAACCAACTTCCTTAAAATCTCAATCTTCATGTTCTAAATTCCTAATTCTTCCATTAGGGTTTCTCAATACTGAATTTCTTTCACAACTCAAAACCAAATCTGATTTGTAAACACAAGATCCAGATGTTCATCCATCCAATCATAACCATACTCAAATCTTAAACATGCTTTCTAGCAATACAATTTTATAAGCCGAGATCTACTAGTCATTCATAGATTTCGCATACATGGTACAAACAACAACCTTTGCATCGTTCTCATGCAAAAATACTAAATGACATACATGCCAAACCAACAATATAACAATCGATCACATTAATCAAACCACAATACAAGATTCATATCATTCACAATATCAAAACAAAACAAAACATTGTCACTCACCTTGGAATTGAAAAGATCCAACGAAAAAGCCTTCCTTTTGGCGAGATCCAAATTTCTCTTCTTGATCCTCCAAAAATATCACAAAATTCTGTATGGTGCAGCAAATGACGGCTGCAAATTCCCTTTAAATATCCGGGATAAGAGTTTAGGGTTTTACCCACTTTTGCAAAATAATCCCTTCAAAATACAACTTTATATATATAGCTCTATTCTTGGAAATTCAATAAAATTCATTTAAATTAGGATTTAAAAGTAAAATATAATCCTAAATCTCAACCGGTACTGTTCAAAACATCCAGAAAATACATTTTACATTTTAACCCCTAAAAATGACAAATTTGCAAAAAGGTCCTTTTCTCAAAATTTGCAAATAGTTCCAATTAATTTCTGAAAAATCTGGAAAAAATACTAAATAAATCCCAAATATTAAATAATGATTTTTCATGAAGAAAACTTGACTTTCAAACTTCTCAAGAAAGTATTTGCACGTGTTTTGCACGTATAAAAAGATAAATCTTTCTGAAAATATTCATAAATTCTCCAAAAATTATTTTAGTCATTTATAAACCTTCAAAAATAATATTTTAAAAAATACGGGGTTCTACACATACCCACTCTTAGGATGATAAAACAGTGCTGCCTGCAAAGAGTTAGGATAAGCTTAGCTTTTAATGATTCTCATAGCTTTGAAATAAAAGTGGGGTATAGCAGGATACTCTTTATGGGCAATCACCTTGTGAGTGTGAAATGGGACCGTTTCTAGGAGAATGAAGAGAGGCTACATTCTCCAAGTTCACTCGCAATTAACCAGGGATGTTCAAGGCCAAAATAAACACAACAAGAGAACTTAGTTCTGTGAGGAGATTAAACTGTGTGATAGTTATTGTCTAGGTTCACATCAAAGCCCGGGTAGTTCAAGACATCATGATCACTTCCTGGTCAAGTGAATCCGATAGCTAATTACTAAGGGTGGTTCAAAGTTGAAAAATTACTACCATTCCTGATGCAGTGATTTTCCGATTGTACTCTCAGAGTCTTTCTGTCATGGTTTTTTTTTAGTTTTTCTGTCGTGTCTGGATTACATGGTCTGGTAATTTCCATTCATGTGGGGGATTGTTGGAATTAATTTTTACAGTTTTTCGTGCCGGATTCCGGCAGGCTCCGGCCACCGGCGGCGCCGGAAAATGAGTGGATTGCGATCCTCTCGACAAGTACTATTCCGTAGTATACTCACTTGCCAAAAACGAATTCCATATGAATGAGAAATGTTGATCCAAAGTTGGGTACTTGAAAGGTACTAACTTGGCAAATGGATAGTCCCATATCGGAAATTGGAAAGGATTTTTTCTAGTATATATACTAGAAAACTGGACTAAAGGGCGTGGCCCGGGAGTTACCACTAACGTGTAGTGGAGAGAGGACTTAGCCAAAATGACAAACACACATGCGCGCGCGCCCGCCCGGCCCGGCCCGGCTCCGGCTTCGCACCAGTTACTGAATATGAAGAGTCTCCATTACTTTGCTGTTACAGAGTAATGGCATCTGATCAGTCTCCAATTTTCTCTATAAATCCAGACAGAGTCTTCTATACAGATACAGAATTTTTTCGTGTTTTATTCTTCTTCTTCTTCATCTCCTCTGTGTCAGTGTCAACTGAGAGTACAACACAGACAACAGTTCATTGTCTCTGAAGCAAAGGTGTTGCGTTCTTCAGAGAAGGTACAATTGTATCCTGGGAAGCAATTCGCCGGTAACCGTCACACTACGGGGCGAATTCTGCTTTAAGGACAGAGATTATCAATCTCGACTCTGTGCAATTTCTTTTACTTACTATTTTCTTCCCTGTATTTGATTTCTTCGCAATTTCTGTTGGGATTTTCTATTATTCTATATTCAGGTTCTAACACTTACAATTGTACAGCTTATGTATGATATATATCATTCGCTGGACCTCAGTTGCGTACCTGTTTTTCCGTATAGTGGGAAGCGGGGCGTGACATATCTAGAAGGCTTGATAGCTGAAGGGTATCTCTCGGAAGAGTGCTCTAATTTTTGTTTGAGATATCTTCTGGGTGTAGAGACAAGTCTGAATAAGCCAAGGAGAAACCCGGACATGTCAAACCTTGGTGGGGCTAAGTATATCTTTCAGACTGCTGGTACTACTATCGATAAAGTTGATGCATTTGAGTTAGATAACTTAACATGGGAACAAGCACATCGATATGTACCGGATCACCATGCAGCAGTTGAGCTATTTCGAGCGTAAGTCAATTTTGGAGTTGTTTATATTGCATTAAAATCAAGTCATAATTTTAACTAACTATCATTTCGATCATTTTATTATTTCTAGTGAATTTATCCGTGAAATTAAAAGAATTGCTAGACCGAGAAGACTGAGACCACATGATCAAAGTAAGATAATGAATGAAAAATTCCATACTTGGTTTCAATCTCATGTAAGTGAAATTCCAACTCATTAAATGTTTTTTTATATCTACATTCATCACTGTACTTATACGATTAACCGTCACATATGTAGGTCTCTAAATTGCAAAATAAGGATCTTTCATCTGAAATAAAGATTCTGGCGAAAGGTCTCCATAAAATGGTTAGAAGATTCAGGGAGACATATACAATGGCTTTAGATTTCATACTAAAGATCGTGAACGTTATTTGAAATTCCAGAATAATGGAATTATAGTCACATCAAAGACTAGAAGTTATGCTACTAGGGAAGATGTTAATCCTATAGATAAAGATGTTGACTATTATGGGGTGCTCACGGATATCATCGAGTTGGATTATTACGGTCATTTCTGGGTAGTCTTATTTCGCGGAGAATGGGCTGGTGTGGATAAGAATTATCCCAATAACAAGGATAAATTAGGTTTTACAATTGTAAACTTTTCAAATTTGATTCATACAGGTACACACATTAGTCATGAGCCATTTGTCTTTCCATCCCAAGTCCTTTCAAGTGTTCTATGTTGAAGATCCAGTTTTCCCTAAATCTGACGTTGCACTTATTATGCAACCAAGAGATGTGTTTCAGTTGGGTGATACTGCAGATGATGAGAATGATGATCCCATTAACAATTATATTGCTATTGAGTTTCCAATATGTGATGTTTTTGATGACACAAAGTTATTCCTCCTGATACAATGCAAACTCTTATTATTTGTGTAAGATTGGCTTTTTGTTAATTATATTAATATGATTTTTTTTTGCAAGTGAAATATGCCCAGAAGGATTACAAAAAGGGCTCCCTCACCGACTCCAAGTGCGAGGGATGTGCAGGGACAGCCTTCAGACGAGACTGAGTGCACTGTTAGCAAAAAAAATAGGGGAACGACGAGGATGGGAGACGTTTGGAAGCGTTCGGCCGATGATAAAATTGTCGTGACCGTAAACGATGCAAATCAGCCTGTAGGCAAGGAAGCAGCTACATTCGCTAATTTCATTGGGGTAATTGCAAGGAATGGATAAATGCTTTCATTGTCTTACGACAGATGGTCGAAAATCCCGGCAACGTCTAAGGCGCTTGCCATCAATACTATCAAGGTATTTCCTTTCCTTTATTTTAGGCATGTCAGAAACTTAAATAATTGCAGTGTTTTATTTCGGTTGAGCACTGATTTCATGTTGATTTCATGTTGCTGAAGACTTGATCACTGATTTTAGGTTGAGCACTGATGTCATCAATATTAAAAGTTTGTCGATTTCATGTTGCTGAAGACTTGATCTTTATGCTTGAGCACTGATTTCTTGTACTCTGTTTATGAATCATACCTATTGAATATGCATCAGCACTCATTCCTTTATTTTATGAATGAAACAAATATTGAAAGAAACAACAATTCATTTACACCATTTCCTTTAATTTCTAAAATCTGCATCAAAACTAATTCCTGAGTAGTGCATGGATCAGCTGGTACACCATTCATTTACAGGTAAGAATCTGATATGGGTCAGGAATAAAAATGGCCCATCCTGGACCACTGGATCCCCTCAGGATACGCGCTCTTTCTGATCCTTCAGATCTGCCACATCAGCACCTGAAAACCACCCGGAGCTCTGCCACATCAGCCCAGAAACCACTCGGGCGTCTGCCACGTCAGCCCTATACCGCCCGGCTTTCCACCGCTTCAGCCACTCGGGTAACCGGGTCCGGCCCAGCCCCAAACGGGTCTGGACCCGATTGGCATCCCCTATAAATACCAGACCCTCCCTCCTGTCTGCAGGTAATGAATCTTTCTTCCACAAAACCCTAGTTACTTGTCAGGATCGGGATTACGACCTGCTCTGGATCTAGCCATTAATGAAGTTAGAAGAGTTGAGGAAGAGGAGAATAGGAAGATTGGGGAAGAAGAAGATCAGAGATTGGGGAGAATTCAACAATTTCATTATATTTCTGGAGAAATCAATTACAGCTGCTTATATAGGGAGAGGGAAGGGTTTGTTACGCTAGGCGACAAACTCAATTTACGTGCGAAGCACACCCCTTCTTCCCGCACTATTACAATTTGAAAAATACGTGCATATTATGTAAACTACTGATACTCTGATACACTGTTAACTATACTCTGCTTCCAACTGTGATGGCCTATGGACCTCCAATGGCTTGAGAGTTCACTCCGGTGAAGGTTGGGGCGCCGGCGACCCTAACAACTCCTTCCCCCTTAACAGCGAGCTTGTCCCAAGCTTGAAAGAAGGGTATTTCTCACGAATTTCATCTATATCCACCCAGGAAGCTTCTTCAACTCCTACATCCTTCCATTTTATCAACAATTGTACCCCCACTCTATTGTTTTGCTTGAACATCCTTCTATCCAGCACAGCTTCAGGGATTTCAGCAAAGTCTGTCGGAACCCACCAGTGTGGCAATTCAGCTGCTGTTTCAACCACTTGAGACCCATAGAACTTCTTCAGCTTGGAAACATGGAAAATGGGATGAACGGATGTGTTGGGTGGTAGGTCTAACCGATATGCTACAGCTCCAATCTTCTCCAAGACCCTATATGGTCCAAAGAATTTTGTTGCCAACTTCTGAGGTATAGGATTGCGCAAAGTGAGTTGTTTATAAGGTTGCAATCTGAGAAGAACCAAATCTCCTACCTCAAAACTCCTTTCCCTTCTTCTCTTATCTGCAAATCGTTTCATTCTCTCTTGTGCTATGTGGATATTATCTTTCAGTAGCTGTAGGATTGCATCTCTGGACATCAAGGCTTCTTCAACTGAGGGAAGTGCAGCAGTTCCTCTTACATAGTGCAGTAGAGTCGGCGGTGGTCTTCCATACACTCCTTCGAAGGGGGTGATCCCTGTAGTCACATGCCAACTGGTATTATACCAGAATTCAGCCCAAGGCAGCCACTTAACCCATTCTGATGGCTTTTGTCCACAAAAACATCGCAAGTACATTTCCAAAGTTTTATTGACAATCTCCGTTTGTCCATCGCTTTGGGGATGATAGGCTGTAGAGTGGTGTAACTTGCATCCTTGCATAGAGAAGAATTCCTTCCAGAATCTACTGATAAAAATGGGGTCTCGATCACTCACAATCGATTTGGGCATTCCGTGCAGTCTGTAGATATTCTCCACAAATGCTTGTGCTACTGTTTGAGCTGTATAAGGGTGTGATAATGCTACAAAATGAGCATACTTTGTAAGCCGATCGACTATCACCATGATTACACTCTTACTACCACTTTTTTGAAGCCTTTCTATAAAATCCATGGAAATTTCTTCCCATATTAACTCAGGAATGGGTAGAGGTTGTAAGAGACCTGCGGGGAACAAGGTCTCTTGTTTGTTTCGTTGGCAGACAATGCATTCCTTGATGAAATCCTTCATATCCTTGGAGATTCCTTCCCAGATGAACACCCTCTTCACTCTTTGAAGAGTTTTATGAAACCCTGAGTGGTCGCCGATACTGGAAGAATGATGATCAAGAAAAATTGTTCTTCTCAAATTAGCAGTAGGGCTTATAAGGATCTTGCCTTCATAATACCAAATTCCTCCTCTGAATTTGTACTTATCGACATCAAACTGATTGTTGAGCAACTTCTCTTGTAGTACCAATTGTTTAATTTCCTCTACCCACTGTGGGATTACAAAAGTTATCTCACAATAGCTTCCTTGTTCTCCTTTTCTTCGAGAAAGAGCATCAGCCACCTTATTATCAATCCCCTTTTTATATTCTACCTTGAAGTTGAATCCCAACAGCTTCCAAAGCCATTTCTCTTGAAACTCAGTATTGATTCTCTGATCGAGAATGTATTTAATGCTTTGCTGATCCGTTCTTATGGTGAAAGGATTTCCCAGTAAGTACTGCCTCCAATGCTTGATAGACTGCAGAATTGCTAGCACTTCCTTTTCATAGGTTGATAGAACTAAATTTCTCCCCTTAAGCCCTTTGCTCATATAGGCTATAGGGTGTTTATCTTGGAGAAGAACAACCCCAATTCCTTGCTGTGAGGCATCGGTTTCAATGATAAAGGGTTGGTTGAAGTCTGGAGGCTTGAGCACTGGAGTTGTAGTCATTGCCTTCTTAAGAGCTGCGAAGGCTAGGGAAGCAGCAGCTGTCCACTGAAAAGAATTCTTCTTCAATAGCTGAGTTAAGGGAAGTGCAATACTGCCATAATTCTCTACAAACTTCCGATAGTAACCTGTCAAGCCCAGGAACCCTCTTAGTTCCTTCACATTCTGGGGTTCGGGCCAGTCTTCAACTGCCTTGATCTTCTTAGCATCCACAGCTATTCCTTCAGCACTAATCACATGACCCAAGTAGTCGACTGATGTTTGGCCAAAACTACATTTACTTAGCTTAGCAATCAGTTTATTTGCCCTTAATAGCTTCAATGTCAAAGCCAGATGAGCCAAGTGATCTTCCCAAGTAGAGCTGTAAACTAATATATCATCAAAGAACACTAATATAAACTTGCGCAAGTATTCCTTGAACACACTATTCATGAGACTTTGAAATGTCGAAGGGGCATTTGTGAGGCCAAAAAGCATGACCAAAAACTCAAAGTGACCATGATGAGTGCGAAACGCAATTTTTGGAATGTCCTCCTCTCTAACTCTTATCTGATAATAGCCATAGCGCAGATCCACCTTGGAAAAGTACTTAGCCCCATTTAATTCATCCAACAGGTCATCTATTAAGGGTATGGGAAATTTGGCCTTAATAGTTTGGTGGTTTAATGCTCTATAATCAACACATAATCTCCAACCTCCGTCTGCCTTTTTAACTAGGATTACTGGGGACGCATAGGGACTACTGCTTGGTCGAATTAACCCAGAAGTGAGCATTTCTTTCACCTGCTTCTCAATCTCACCCTTATAAAAATGTGGCTGTTTGTATGGTTTGAGGCATACGGGCTTAGCTCCTTCGACCTCAGTAATGTGGTGATCGATTGTTCTTTGTGGAGGGAGACTCACTTGATCAGCAAACACCTCAGGATAGGTCTGCAAGATGGTTTCTATTTCATCATTTGTGTCTCTCAATTGCAGTGAAGGAGTGAGTGAGGGGTCTTCAGCTATAACTTCTTCCATCTGTATTACAAATGCTTGGCATCTAGAGCTCCCAAACCTTACAATCTCATCAACTTCCAGACATTGAAGTTGAGGATCAAGAATTCCCTGCAATCTTCTCTTCACACCTTCAGATTCAAAATCCATGGTCATGTGGTTAAAATCCATAGTAACTGGACCCAGGGTCCTCAACCAATGTGCACCTAGCACCATCTGTGCAGGGCCTAAGGGAAGGAGTAGTAACTCAGCAGTGAGAGTTACTCCTTGCACAACAAAGCTCACATCAGAAGCTTTTCCTTCACTGTACATGCACTCCCCATTAGCAACTGTGACTTTATATCTAGGCTCTTTTGCAATTAACAAGTTGGCTCTCTCAGCTATTTGTGGATCTAAGTAATTATGGGTAGACCCGGTGTCAATCAAGATGCTCACATCTCTCCCATTGATCCTACCTTTGACTCTCATCATTTGTGGGTATACTTGGGAACCAATGAGAGCATGTAGAGATATTTTGGGGTGTTCTGATGTTGGGGATGGTGGTTGAAGTGCTTGTAGCTGTGGGGTAATAGAGGTGGGAGTGAATTGCGGAGTTGGAACTTCGTGAGCATAGGTGATTTCATAATTGGCGCCCTCTTCATCTTCTTCAATCCCTTCTAGGAAGTAGAATTTCTGCCCTTTGCAAATGTGCCCTTGCACATATTTTTCATCGCAATTAAAACACAAACCCTTAGCCCTTCTATCCTTTAATTCCTGAACACTCAATCTCCTGGGAAACACACTGGGAGCTGGCGTTGGGGAATTATAGTGACTTGGAGGTTTGGAAGGATTTGGTGTAGAAAAATTGGGAACAGATACTGGTTTGGATACAGAAGGAGGTCTATAGTTCTTCTTTATGCTGGCTAGTTTCTCTTCATATCCTCTAGCTAATCCCACAGCTTCGTTCACATTTCTTGGCCTCTGAGATTTTACATCCCATCTTATCTCACTTCTCAGTCCACTCACAAAAGCACTGAGATAGTGTGACTCCGTCCAATCCTTCACAAAGTTGGATAGCCGATCGAACTCTTGGATATAGGACTCTAGTTCTCCCTTCTGTTCTAACTTGGTTAGAACCTCCTCATAATCATGAAACACAGTTGGACCAAAACGATTAATGAGTTCTTCAAGGAATTTCGCCCAGGTAACTTCGGATAATTTGGGCTTTATATGTCGACGGAACCACTGAGCTGCTCTACCGCGAAGGTTAAGCGCTGCATATTTCAATTTCTTGTTCTCCGACACCTTATAAAACTCAAGAAATTGCTCGATTCCATAGATCCACTCAGTTGGATCCCCTTCTTCAAATACCAGGAACTCAACCTTGAAGGGTGTTTTGTACAGATGCTCACTATGACCCAACACTGAAGAACTAATGGAGTTGGAGTGGGGAAATATTACCTCTCTGTGTGGATCCTGATGGATTGGGTTTGGGGGATGCGGAGGATTGGGAAGTAATGGTGGATTTGGTAGGCAAGCTTGGGTTTGACGCATCATCGTCACCAGAGTTCCAATTTGATTTTCTATGGCCGTGAACCTCTCTCCGATGTTGGTAGCGATGGACTCCACCCGTTCATTCAAGTAGCCACTCTGTAATTGGACCTCCGCCATCTGGCTCTTCAAGGTCGTCACATCGCCCTCCATGGTGGTGCTGCCTTCATCCCTACCCTCGCCATCGGAGCCAACTGGCGGCTCTGATACCATATTGTCAGGATCGGGATTACGACCTGCTCTGGATCTAGCCATTAATGAAGTTAGAAGAGTTGAGGAAGAGGAGAATAGGAAGATTGGGGAAGAAGAAGATCAGAGATTAGGGAGAATTCAACAATTTCATTATATTTCTGGAGAAATCAATTACAGCTGCTTATATAGGGAGAGGGAAGAGTTTGTTACGCTAGGCGACAAACTCAATTTACGTGCGAAGCACACCCCTTCTTCCCGCACTATTACAATTTGAAAAATGCATGCATATTATGTAAACTACTGATACTCTGATACACACTGTTAACTATACTCTGCTTCCAACTGTGATGGCCTATGGACCTCCGATGGCTTGAGAGTTCACTCCGGTGAAGGTTGGGGCGCCGACGACCCTAACATTACTGTTGCTCTATCTTAAGAGACTGACTAGATTGTCGGAGGATCTGCCACCGGGACCAACCCTGGTGTTCCTAGGCCGTCTGCAGGTACACCAGACCTCGGATCCGAGCCCCCTGATCCGAGCCGAGCATCCAGCCTCGCCTCACCCCAGCCTTTCGCCGATACCGCCCGGCCAGCCAAGGGTTGCCTGATCAGTAGCTTCCTCCAAATACAAATCGAGTAAGAACTCACACCTGGTGCATCCACACGTCTCCCAGAAACAAACCGCATCAGAATCTATTAATTCAAGTGAGAAACCACCTTCATAAGTAAATCATGAAAACTATTAATATTAAAAGAAAGCTATAATGAAAACTATCATAAGTAAACCATTAGTGCACAGATTAAACTCTGAAGTTGTCTATAATAATAAAAGATGTCCTGTGAGATTTAGTTGTGTCTAGTTCTTTTTGCTCCATTGATGGCTAATTGATATATATTAGATCAGCTATTTTAGTCTTCGTTAAGAATTAGATCAGTTATTTTAGATCAGCAACTTGATTGTGTGATGGTTTCACAGACAAATGCTGCTATGTGTCAAACCAAACCTGCATTTGATGTTCTCTAGTATCAGACATCAGTAAGTAGAATAAAGTGCACGAATACGAATTGCTTCAGCTACTTTAAATGATGATTGCATGCTTAAGCTTAATATAATCATTTGAGGCTTAATCCTAGACACATTTAGTATGAGTTTAGTGTACCCTACTAGGATGCTTTTGGGGGGGAACACAGCAATGCCATATGCCCTGGGAGTTCTCTTAAGAAGTTACAGTTGATAATTACAATTCAAACAACTTATTAAATGATATTTTTTTACATATAGCAGTACCGTTTATGATTAGAAAAAAAAAAATCTCATATCTCTTAAATATGCATATGAAGCCGGTTTCTTCCATTTTGATTAATGACTAGATTATTAGGTGTTTCTTTTGTGTTACTACATTACCTGTTCCTAATCCTACATATTTGTTAATCAAACATATTATACATCAAAAATTTGAATACCCCAACAGTCTTGATAAGAAATGGTTGAATAAGTCAATGGGGAAGAAGTGAAGAGATTGAAAATGTGACCTTAAGGCGGCATTTTTTGATGAAAATAAGTCCGCAGCCGACAATGCAAGTGTTGTCCCCCCTAATGTTAATCCTTCCGATTGGCACTGCCTTGTTCATTTTTGGAGTTCTCCAGAGGGACAGGTATACATCTTAATATTACAATTATTGCATTTGATTTTGTTATTAATTATGATTGAGTTGTAATAATCTAAAATGTACAGAAAATGTCTGAAATCGGTTCAGCAAGTCGGGGGCAACAGGAGGTATTGCATACTGCTGGAACTAGCAGCTTTGCTGTAGTTCGTGAGAAATTGGTTAGTGTTAAGTATTTTTTCCCCAATGATTATACAATGATTATAATGTTTCTTACAACTGTGATTTATTAATATAAAGGTTGAGGAATATGGTGCAGACAAGTTTGGCGATCTAGATTTCTTTGATGCCACCCACAAGAAATCAGATGGGCAATTTCTTTCCACTGCAGCTGCGATGATATTGGTAATTTTTCTTCATGATGTATGTGTTTTTAGATTTGTTAAGTCGCTTTGAAGTAAATAACAAATTTCTATTTTAACAGAACACTGCCAGAGTCAAATATGTCGAAATGTCTTCCACAATAGCATCTGACTCGACCACATCTTCCTTTTCCACATTATCACTTCAGCGCCATGCTTTGATCGAAACGAACGGCCCAGAGCGCCCTGGCCATGTGCGTGGAATGGGTTTAGGCTCAATGCCCGCTCAAGTCTTCGAGGCTCGTGCATCTAGTACTGGGGATCCGAGAGATGAGGAGATGCGCTCATAAGGTCAGAGTTTTCAGAGCTTAAAAAGGCATTTGCAGAGATGTCAGAGTTGTTAAGGAACCAAAATCTCGAAGCAACGACTCCGACACAGGTTAGTATTGTAACTTAGAACCGATATGATATGTTCATAGAGTTAGTATTCCTGTACATTTTCATCTTGATATAGTTTAGGAGGAATGATATTTTTCCATATTGATTAAGAAACAAGAACAAAATTACTGATGATCAAACATGGAAGATGAACTATTGAATACATGTTCTATTTTGCAAATGTTGCAAATGTTGCAAATAGACTGATACTCTATTTTGCATAGACTGATATTCTATTTTGCAATAATATACTGATACTCTATTTTGCAATAGACTGAGTAGTAGAGATCATCTTCCTGAAGAACCCATGTTGCAAATGTTGTACATGCACATACTTTAGTATCTGTGAGAATCTGTCTTTCCATGTATTTAGTTCTGTTTGTGCTCGGGTTAACTTTGCTTATTTAACTGGTAAATGTGAGTGAATATATTTTAAGCTTAGTTTTTGATAAATCCATTGCTAATTGAATGACATAATGCCTTTGTGGTTTTCACCCTCTTGGATGAATTGGAATTTGGAGGTGGTGTTTTTGAACATTTTATTGTGTGTGAGGGCTACAGGCCCACAGCTTACGACTATTTCACTTTGATGCTAGTTGTAGATTGAAAATTGTCTACCTTGAGCTAAGTAGTACAACTAACTGTAATGTTCAAATTAACATTAGACAATTTGGCCTTATTTGAATTAAATTCAATTGGGTTTTAAAAAATTACTTCTAGAACCAAAATTAGTATCTACAATGAAAATCAATGGGAAAATGTGTCACGCCCCGCTTTCCAAAATACGAAACACGAGTACGTAACGTAGGCCCAGCGAATGATGTAAACATCATCTATAAGCTGTACCAAACTAACTCAGCAATAAGAACAACAAAATACAACCACGCAAGAAATATAACCACATGAAACAAAAATAAATTCCAATAATAATGAAATAATCCAACAGTATAAATATCCAACATCCGGGATCAAAACAAACTACGGGTCATAAAGCCCCAAACAAAGTACAAGTTATAACAATGTTAAAGAAAATAAATCTAGCAGCAAATAAAAACTAAGCAGCGGAGACTGGTTCCAACTCTAGAAACATTGCTCACCAATGCCTTCGGGAACAGATCTTTCAGTACCTGTAAAATCTTGATCTAAAAAGAAAGAAAAGAGTGCCCTTAGAGCAAGTCGTGGGCGGCAAGTATAGAAAACAAAGGATAATGGAACAGCATGAATATCAGTGGAAAGGAACATGGTCAAAGACAAAGAATAAAGCAAAGAGCAGGTAATAATATCAAAGGTGTACAATAATCACGCATGTAATGAGTGATGTCAAGTCAAGATCGAGCATGAGATGCAGGTTATTAAGTATTTTATTAGCCTATCTAGTGCACGTACTACTGCGTCCCATTCCACAGGTTCGACGCAAGCACAATGATCGTTTTAGACCGATGGTGAATTTACGATTCATGTACTTGGCATTGATAACAATAATTTACAATCATGAATCATCAATAAATCATTGCAATCAATACTCCTCCTTCCAAGACAATACAATATAACGATGAGGCCTTACTGAGTACATTTCCCGATTGTTCACTACCAAGTCTATCCTTAATACCCCAGCTTATTAATAGTTTATTTTCATCCTATGTGAGAATGCAAGAGGGTTTCAATATTATATATTACTATGTGTGACTAATTCTAAGCATTACGGACAAAGCACGAGGCAAACACAATATATAAACGCATTTCACAAAATCAGGACAGCATGACCTTGCTGTACCAAAATATGGATTATCGTCACTACAAAATAGCAAACCTGAATCCGCTAGAATATCTGGAAAGTAGACTTCCACACGGTTCCAGCGAACATAATTAAGGCATATAAAAGGTATCGAAACTATGGTGAAAACTCTATTCTAATCAGGTTTTATGTTCACTCAACATGCAGTAAGTTGTGTTCTACTAATTGTTTTGGGTCAGAGAACTCATTAATAAAATCTACAAAAATTCAGGAAAGTATCTATACATGTCTAAGTCCAGCCTAATTTATTTTAGATTTTTCTTTTACTGTTAACAGGGTCAAATAAAATAAGAAACGGCAGGATACGCATGAAATTATGAGTCTGGAATTACTAATACAGTTGTACTAAAAAGCTGATATCTAGCAGATGACAAATTGGAATTTAAATCCAAACCAGGGAAAAATGATCGAGACATCTAGGGCTACAATTTATATTCAGCAAGTTATTTCAAATTATGTCATTAGCATGGTTAAAAATATGATTCAAAGTGAAACATCCAGCAGACGAGCAATCAACTTAACATAAAAAGGTAACAAATAAATCATATGATCACATATAGCATGCAAATTGGTAATCAAGGTGATCCTAGGTCAACATGCAAATTCTAAGATTTAAGATACAATTATCACAGTCATGGTGTCAATTCATCGAGCAATTTCAATTTAGCACATACAATTTCAATGTCCAATGTATCAAGCAGTCCTATGTATGAATCTAGTTATTTAAATGTGCATATGCATGAAACAATAGGGACTGGATTTAAGATCAAAGAGATAGCACGATGTTAAGAGTACGTCGGGTTAGCTCATGTAAACCTTCGATAATCTTAACGGAATTGTCAAAAGCAGTTTTGATAACAAAATGGACGGGATCTACTTGAAGAAGATCAAATAAACTTGAACGAAAGAATAAATTAGTTCAAGAGGAGACTTGCCTGTTATATTGCAGATAGAATTAAATAGAATACAAGATCAGAATCCCGGGCGAAAACTCCCAAAAACACATGTGAAGAACCAACAGCAACAGCAAAAACCAAGAGAAAAACCTCACACCGGATCGGGCAGAACAAAGAACAGCAAAACTGGATCTGATGCGCCCAGAACACGAAACAGAATTCAACCAATGGAAAGCCTTCCTCACACCGGATCAGACCCAAACACGGGACAGCGAGACAGGATCTGCTGTGGCCGAACACAAAACAGTGGCCTCGACCAATAGATGGTCGTCTCCTTCCTCGGCAAGGATAGAGAGAGACTCGTACGACAGCGACTGCGTGGCACTGGGGCGGGGGCGAAGCAGCATCGGCACCACGGTCGGGAAGCGACGGTGGCGACGGCAGCCTCGATGACGGCGAACTCTGTTTTTCGGTGGAAACAGAGAGCGACGACAACGGTGACTCCGGGACTCGAACGGCGATGCTAGGGGACTCCGATGGAGCGGCGAGGGACGGCGGTGATACTGGTGAAGTGCACGAAGGTGATGAAGGACAACAGCGATGGGTAATGGCGACGAGAACTCGGATGAATTGGGTTACGGCGAGGATGAATGGGAAACACGATGGGGGAAAATGCGACGGTGACAAGGGCGAGGGGATGGAGACGATGATGATGGTGGTGGCGGTGGTGAAGGACGATCGGAGTTGGCAACAGGGTAGGGGTGTTTTCGGTTGGGTTTGGGTGCAGCAAAACAGAGAAGGGGGAGTATGGGATCGGGGAGAGAGAGAGTAACGGCAGAGGTGAGAGAGAATAAAAATATTAGGGTTTAATAGGATTATTTATAGGGGATCAAGAATTAGAATTTTGGGATGAGATTATGTGGGTTCTGGGTAACGGTTTTGGCTCCAAAAAGAGAAAAATAAATACAATGAGATGAGACGAACACAAAGGAGAACAAATCAAACTCAAAATAGAGAGATCAAAATTTGCAAAGAGAACATGATCCAACCAAAAGAACACAGATCGATCAGGAGAGAAAAAAAGAACCCAAGAAAAGACAAAATACACTATAACAAATGAATTCAAATACAAAAATCAAAAGAATACAAAATACATTAAAATCTTAAAATAGGACTTATAAAATGATTTTCCGGCCCGATTTGGATCATCCCACTTTTCCTTGTGCATCTACCATCTAATATCGCACAATTTCCTTTCTCCTATCAACAACAGCATCAAACTAAATTACTCAAAATAAAATGTGGTATGTCTGCAACTGCATAAAGTTGAAGTTACACAATGATTCCAACTTTCATTAAATCCTATTGGGCTGTAAGATGAAAGGAAGAAAATGAGATGCTTCCGCTTTTGATGAGCACCAAGAGACGAAGCAAAGACAACCAAAGAACTTAGGATTCACTTTGTAACGACATGTACAGGACAGTGAATCCAAAGCTTATAAGATAGGTTGTAAAACAAGGAGGAGCAACCCCACTGTTATATTCAAAGAGCCTCATGTACAAGCTCTTTGAGTTTCCATTGTTTTAGTCATCTATTTCCAATTCCTAATTCATTTATTAGTATGTGTAGCAGTTATTTGTTAGTATAACCTATATATATACTCTTTAAGTTTTATGTTCTAAATTCATTGGTTTAATGTATATTTACCTTGCCAATATTTTAATATGTGTGACTTACAGTTTGAAAATAGAGTTCCAACTAATTCAAGTCGGGCCAATCCAGAGAATCGAAGTGAGCATGATGGAAGCAACGAGGACATAAGGAGGCGTACCGATTAAGAGAATCTACTAATTGCAAGTCTTTTTTGATGTTCAAATTAATTTGTATGGTGAAACTTGTTTGAACTTTTTGTAACCGAGTTATATGTAACTTGATACTTGTGTGAGAAACGTAGGATTCTGGATTTTAGACTGCATAACTTTAAACTTCTTAAGCTGTGTTTGTTGCTGCTTGGAAAATATATATATAATGAATTCTGTTTTTTGTATTTTTTATTGTGTTATTGTAGATGACTGGAAATTACTACAAATATTTTCTATTGCAAAAAAGGAAAAATTATACAGGTTTTCAACCGAGTAAAACGAAGCTGACGTTTGTTTAAAAAGCCATACACCGGCGTTTCCAAAACGCCGGTATATGTTCAAAAAAAAATAAAAAATGGCGGATACGAAAATTTCAAAATTGTTTGCAGTATACCCCGGCGTTTGTGAAATGCCGGGGTTTCCTAATTTTAATAACTTTAAAATATTAAAATGGATCTGCAACGGCGTTTGGAAAACGCCGGGCAAAACGTAATGTACACCGATGGTTATCCGAAACGCCGGGGTAGGCTGCCTAAAATCCTCGGCATGCGCAGCAACGGCGTTTGGTGCACTGTTCGCTGACGCGCCGGTAGGGTAATCCCCGGCGTTTTTAAACGTCGTGGAAGCACTAAAAAAATGCCGCTGAATAGTTCATCCGTTGTAGTGAGCCCAATATACCTCGCCAGTTAGACCAGATGCTTCAACCAGTGCTACCTTGTTAACACTCTGAGAGAAGGCAAATGCATCTCTAGGCACGCCAAGGATGTACTCAATAGTGATATCAGCAGCAGAAATGACAGTTCTCGATGTCTGAAGCTTGTCGCTACAAAAACATTAAGATATACAGGAAAAACCAAGTCAAATTCGAAAGTTGCACGACGTAGATGGGTTATATATCTGACTATGTCTTAAAGACATTTTTTTTTCCAGACAAAATCTTGAAGACTTGCACACTCATTTCAACATAAGAGTGCAAGAAAATCCAAATCATAGACCAATATATGAAGTGGAGGGGCTTACATATGCATGGTGTATTAGACTATTTGGGAGAGAGGCATAACCTATTATTGCATGCTAAAATTGGGTCCCAGTTTCGTTAAGCACTATGTCGAGATTTAATTTTTAGAAGCAGTTACCTTCCCATCAATTGAATGCTTCAACCTCCTAAATTGCAGCTTTACTTTTAACTGCATGGAGTGCATTGTGAATTTCTTTTTTTTTTAAAAAAATAATAAAATAGTGCAACATGACAGATCCTAGCCACATCCATACCCATCAAACTGTAAAATGTGTATTTACTCTCACATTGTTCTACAATTAAGCTCATATAAGTAGCACTACAAAAGAAAGTAGCTTTCCCGGCGATTATTCCCCGGCGTTTTACTAGTAGCGCCGGGGTAGGAAGCCAGTAGGAATTGAGCGCCAGATGGGATGGTCATACACCGGCGGTCGATTTAAAACGCCGGTGAATGTTAGTATTCACCGGCGTTTTAGCTGAACACGCCGGTGAAGTTTATTATTTACCGGCGTTTTTTATTATAAACGCCGGCGAATATACTGGCACATTCACCGGCGTTTCCAATTAAAACGCCGGTGAATAACTGGGAATAAAACCCGCGAACCCTAATCGTTCGCTCGCCATTTACCCATTACCCCAAAAAAAAAAAAAGGGAAAAAAGGCGCTTCCTTTCCCTCCTTCCCCGCTCTATTTCCCGCGCGTTTGCCTCCGCCGCTTCGTCCTCTTCGACGGCCTTCGACCATTCGAAATCGTCCCTTATTCCCTTCGTCCTTTTCGATTTCGTTCTTCCCTCTCTCGATCTGGAGGTGAATCGGCGGTCGCCCCCTCTCTCTCTCTCTCCTACGCCCCCGCCCTCGTCGCCCCGCTCCCTCCCTCTCTCTTCGGTATGATCTCTTGATTTCCCTTATTTTTCAAAAAAGGCAGCTTTTTTCAGTTTGGCATGAAAAATATATGCTTAGATAATGAAAAATATATGCCTGTTACGTGTTCGATTTCCTTAGCATGAACGGTTTAGTTGAGATGAAGAATTAATAGAAAAATATATGCTTAGATAATGGAAATTTTCATCTTCTTTTACTGTTAATGAAGCTGATTTCATGCATCTGATTGTCTTCATGGCATGTTTGTTTTTTTACCCAAAATGGGTTCACTGTGAACTGAGGATATTGTATAGGTACGTATGCCAAAATTCTCTGGCCGGATATGCACCACACTTGGGTTTTAGATTTAGTTGGGCACAGTGAATTAGTAGAGCAACATATAAGCTCAGTTAATGGGAAATTTTCATTTTCAGATACTATTAAAGTAACCTGATTGCAATCTTTGGCATGGTTTTTTAACACAAAATGGGTTCACTTCCAAACTAAGTATGCTGCATAGCATACCCGTTTTCTTTCACTGTTAATGAAGCTGATTTCATGCATCTGATTGTCTTCTTGGCATGATTGTTTTTTACCCAAAATGGGTTCACTGTGAACTGAGGATGCTATAGGTACGTATGTCAAAATCCTGCGGCCGGATATGCACAACAATTGGATTTTAGATTTAGTTGGGCTAAAGAAGTAGTAGAGCAACATATAAGCTCAGATAATGGGAGATTTTCATTTTCAGATACCGTTAAAGTAACCTGATTGCAATCTTTGGCATGGTTTTTTTACACAAAATGGGTTCACTTCCAAAATGAGTATGCTGCATGCATAGCATCCCCAGTTTGTATAGGTTCACTTCCAGACTAAGTGAACTGAGGATGCTATAGGTACGTATGCCAAAATCCTTCGGATACGCACAACAATTGGGTTTTAGATTTAGTTGGGTTGAAGAAGTAGTATAGCAACATATAAGCTCTGATAATGGAAAATTTATCATTTTCAAATACTGTTAAAGTAACCTGATTGTCAATCTTTGGCATGGTTTTTTATACGAAAATGGGTTAACTTCCAATCTAAGTATGCTGCTAGCATCCCCATTTTCTTTTTTTGTTGTTAGTGAAGCTTATTTTCATGCATCTGATTGTCATCTTGGCATGTTTTTTTTACCAAAATCGGTTCACTGTGAACTGAGGATGGTATAGGTACGTATGCCAAAATCCTCCGGCCGGATATGCGGCTACAATTGGGTTTTAGATTTAGTTGGGATGAAGAAGTAGTAGAGCAACATATAAGCTCAGATAATGGGAAATTTTTCATTTTCAGATACTGTTAAAGTAACCTGACTGGAATCCTTGGCATGGTTTTTTAACAAAATGGGTTCACTTCGTAACTAAGTATGCTGCATAGCATCCCCAGTTTCTTTCACTGTTAATTAATTGAAGCTTATCCCCTGCATCTGATTGTCATTTTGGCATGTTTTTTTGACCAAACTGGGTTCACTGTGAACTGAGGATGCTATAGCTCTATGCCAAAATTCTCCGGCTATGTACAACAATTGGTTCAGTCTGCAAAATATATGCTTACATACTAGACATTTTAATTTTTCTTTTACTGTTTCTTTTGTTTAGTAGTAGTAGTATTATTATTATTATTATTATTATTATGAGATAAGTGATTATTAGTAGTCATGAACAGAATAGTTCATGAGTCATCAGATCTTCTTGTTACCGTAGTTACAACAGGACGCACTCATTATTCGGCCGATTCCTCTTCATCAGCAAAATACCCTTTACCATCATCATCTCCTTGAACGGAAAGCCAAATACAGGGGAGACTATAGTCGTTTTTTTTTATGCTCGAACACAGGGTGTGTGATAAAATACCGTCTAAGGTGGTTGTGATCATTTCCACAAAAGGTCGTTTAGGGTTTGGTGAATAGAGTAGATTGTATTAAGAAGTAGTTTTTTTTTGTACATTTTTTGGAGCCACAATTTTTTTATTTTACAGTTAGAGATTATATCGTTCATTTATTTGCAGCTAGGGATGATTTTCAAATAGGTAAAATTTAATATACAAAATGCCTTTTACTGTTATTACTATTTAATATATAAAATTTTAATTTCAGACTGTGTGCTATTGATATAATGGATAGAAGTTGGATTAGTAAACCACGATTATCCAAGGAGTACCGTGATGGTATTAAAGATTTTATTATCTTTGCCAAACGACATTTCCGTGATCCCAACCTAATCCTTTGTCCATGCCTTCACTGTACAAATTGTATGCTGAGGACATGTGACGTAGTACATACACACTTGGCTGTCAACGGTTTTCTTCAAGGGTACACAAGGTGGTTTTGTCATGGAGAGGATCATACGGCAGCTCCTGTTTGTCCGGTTGTATTAGAAAATGAGGCTGAGCCCTTAGTGAACGAAGACTTAAGCGTTCCCGATGAGATTCATGCTTTGTTACAAGATGCCATGGGGAATCATAATGTTCCTTTCCACACCAATGACCCAACAACCGAAGTTCACAATGAGTCAATAGAAACAAACCAGATTGGTGGTGGGGTGGACGAGGAAATGTCTGGCCCCACCCATGAAAATAATAAGCAGCAAGAATCCTTCGCTAAGTTACTTGAAGATGCTAGTATCCCGTTGTACCGCGACTGCACCAAATTTTCTAAGTTCTCATTCATTGTCAGACTATTTCAGATTAAATGTTTAAACGGGTGGTCTGCTAAGTCCTTCACTATGCTACTTGAATTGTTGAATGAAGCATTTCCTGAAATCTGTATTCCAAACTCAGCCTATAAAATCAAAAAATTCCTAAGTTCTCTCGATCTAGGATATGAGAAGATAGCAGCATGTCCAAATGACTGTATGCTTTTCACGAGTGGTAAGGAAAGTCTGGATAATTGCGAAGTGTGTGGTTCTTCGAAATGGAAGGAAAGACCAAATCAAGACGAGGGAGCCAGCGGATCTACTAAGCGAAGTAGGAAAAAGAAGCCTGCCAAAATATTGCGTTACTTTCCTCTGATCCCTAGGTTACAAAGGTTGTTTATGTCCACGAAAACTTCTTCTGATATGAAATGGCATGCTGAAGGCCGCACTAATGATGGGATTCTTAGACATCCTGCTGATTCTCAATCTTGGAAAAGATTTGATGAAAGATATCCTGATTTTGCGGAAGATCCTCGAAATGTGAGACTTGGACTAGCTAGTGATGGCTTCAACCCTTTCAGGCAAATGAGTAGTACATACAGCATATGGCCGGTTGTGCTGATACCATACAATTTGCTGCCTTGGAAATGCATGAAGCAGTCCTCATTTATTTTGTCCATGATAGTTCCTGGACCGAAAGGTCCTGGAAATGATATAGATGTGTACCTACAACCGTTAATAGATGAACTTCAGAAGTTGTGGGTGGGTGTTCCAACCTATGATGCTGTGGCTAAAGAAACATTTTCTCTTCGTGCCGTGTTGTCTTGGACAATCAATGATTTTCCAGCATATGCAAATTTATCTGGATATAGTACTAAAGGACGTTATGCATGTCCATGTTGTGCTGACCAAACTAGTTCAAGGTGGTTGTACAATGGCAGAAAGTTTTGCTATATGGGTCATAGGAGATGGTTGCCTGACACACATATATTTCGGGCAGAGGCAGCGACATTTGATGGCACCGACGAGTGGGAACATGCTCCTGGGTCTTCCTCTGGTTCAGATATTTTGAGGCGGGTAGATGGTCATCAATTCAAATATGGAAAGGAATCAGAAGTCAGGACAAAGGGCAAGAAAAGGGCAAGGCCGGAGCAAGATGAGGAGACCGATCTATATGGCGAGGATGAGGATCAAAACTTGACGAGTTTAGGTGCATGGAAGAAGAAGAGTATTTTATTCAAGTTGCCGTATTGGGAATTCAACTTACTGAGACATAATTTAGATGTGATGCATATCGGCAAAAATATAGGTGAGAATTGTATAGGAACAGTTATGGGAGATGATCGGAAGACAAAGGACAATCTGAAGAGCCGACTTGATTTGAAGTCAATGGGCATCCGACATGAGTTGCACCCAGAAGAATTGCCGAACGGGAAAGTGCTCCTACCTCCTGCAATCTATTCAATGTCAAAATCGGAGTTGGAGTTGTTTTGCAAAGTACTACTTGAACTGAAAGTCCCCGATAGCTATTCTTCTAACATGGCAAAATGTGTCAACTTTAAAGAGAAGAGGCTTCAGGGACTAAAGTCACACGACTACCACATCCTAATGCAGGATCTCCTTCCTGTGGCCCTAAGGTCTTCAATGTGTGAGCAAGTCACTACTGTCCTGAAAGATCTTTGTAGCATATATAAAGGTATTTGCTCAAGAATGCTTCGTGTTGAAGATCTGGACCAATTGGAGCAGCAGGCGGCATTGACACTTAGTAAAATGGAGATGATATTTCCTCCATCGTTTTTCACTATTATGATTCACTTGATAATCCACCTTGCTGGTGAAGTCAGAATCGGTGGTCCTATTCACTATCGGTGGATGTACCCCATTGAGAGGTAAAATAATTCGTTCATCTTACGAAATTGAATTTTCAAAAGCTCATTTCTTTTAATCCCCTAATCCGCTCTAGTTTATTAATTGTACATGTTCAGGTACCTATACCGGCTAAAGGGTTATGTGAAAAATAGAGCATATCCTGAAGGGTCAATAGCCCAGGGATATCTATCAGAGGAGTGCTCACATTTTTTTTCCAGGTATATGCCTGGTGTGGAGACATCTTCCAGTAGACCACGTAGAAATCCAGACATTTCTAACCTTGATGGTGCACAATATCTTTTTGATACCGCTGGCACCACTGTTGGTAAAGTTGATGCATTTGAGCTCGATAGCTTAGCGTGGGAACAGGCACATCGATATGTGTTAGACCATCATGCATCAGTGGAACCATTTCGAAAGTAAGTTGCTTTTAAATGTAAATCGAATACAGTGAAAACCGCGGAGTTCGATATTTTTGATACTTTTCTTATTCCTAATTTCAATTGCTTGTTTTTTAGCGAATTTGTCAGGGACATCAAACGAAGGGCTAGACCAAGAAGACTACCACCACGTGAACAAAACAAGCTGATGAATGAAAAATTTCATAAGTGGTTTGAATCTCATGTAGGTGAATTACAGTTATGCAAGTTAATCTTTATTATATCTATATTTTCTATGGTGTTGATACGATTTGCGCAAAATTAATAGGTACATTCTTTGGGTCCTGAAGGTGCGTCATCTGAAATACAAGTACTTGCCAAAGGTCCCTATCAGATGGCCAAAAGATACGGAGGATACATATTCAATGGTTTTAGATTTCGTACTAAGGATCGTGAATCTAATTTGAAGTCTCAAAATAGTGGAATGGTAGTGACGTCTAAGACTAGAAGTTATGCTTCCAAATCGGACACGAGGCCTGTAGATGGGGATCTCGACTACTATGGAGTGCTCACGGATATCATTGAGTTGAATTATTTTGGCCATTTCCGTGTTGTCTTATTTCGTGGGGATTGGGCTGAGTTTGATAGGAATTTTGCTAACAACAAGGACAAGCTTGGCTTCACAGTTGTGAACTTCTCAAAATTGATTCACATCGGTACACACATTAGCCATGAGCCATTTGTGTTTCCATCCCAAGTCCAACAAGTGTTCTACATTGCAGATCCAACCCTGCCAAAATCGTATGTGGCTATCCCTATGCAACCAAGAGATGTATTCCAACTGGGCGATACTTCAGACGATGAAGACGGTGAAGACATGAACAGTTACATTGCTTCTGAGTTTCCTGTGTTTGATGTAAACACAACCGATCTTGGAATTTGCGGGACTTGGCTCCGCAAGGATGGAGAAGAGGGCGATGTACTGGAAGATGTCGTATTGTAGTTTACATGATTTTTATGCAAGTTTATTATATGTCTGTAATTTTATGTCTTAAATCTTGTTGTAATATTATGTCTGTAATTTCGAATATGTTCATTATGAATTTAATACACTGGTTTAATTGTCTTTCTATTTTCTACTGCTTGGTATTATTTACATTAAACTATGCTTAGTGTCATTTGAACCAAACTATCATTTGAACCAAGTTATCGGATCCTTGACAGGTACAACATGCCGAGGCGTGGAAAGAGGGTAAATATAAATGATGGTAACGAGAGCCATGGGGATGAGCAGCCACTAAATAATAGTGGCAGGCAAACATATGAGAGTGAGGGTAGCACGCCGCCCACTGTCAAAAAACATCGGTAAGTCTTGAAATTGGTATTTTTAAAGAGATTATGTTACTTGAATGCATGAAAGACACGTACTAGTGTTTGTGAGTCTGCATTGTGGCTGTCGTCTATGTCGCATTTCGTCTATGTTTCTTAAGTGGGCTGTGATTAGAGAGAAAGGGCTGGAGTGGAGATCTGGAAACCCAAAATAGAGACATCTCGTTTATTATAATCTACACTTATTGTTGGACCAATCCCCTCTTGCTGTTGTTGCTGATGTCTCTTTGTGTGCGTGTGGTGAAGAGAATGAAGGGATGAGAGAGAGATGAGGAAAATGCCGCTATGTTAGCCTGGTGTATCCTCATTCTCTACGATCCCTCTTTCTGGCTCCATATACGGCTTCTATATTAAATTGGTTTCCTTCCACGATGACAGTCCGTAATACTACACTTGATATGAGCCCATGTTCATAGCTGCATCCTACTGCATACTCACAAACAACTAATACTTGTCGGCCTTGCATCGTATGCCCAATCCCATTTTGGCACATAACCTGGTATAGATGACATTGTACTGATTTGGAGGAGGTGAAAATGGGACCATACAATAGCTTAAGAAGACCATCAGGTTTGTGAAATAAGCTTCACTAACAGTGAAAGAAACTGGGGATGCTATGCAGCATACTTAGTTTGGAAGTAGTCCCATTTTGTGTTAAAAAAACCATGCCAAAGATTGCAATCAGATGCATGAAATCAGCTTCTTTAACAGTATCTGAAAATGAAAACTTTTCATAATCTGAGCATATATGTTTCTTTAACAGTGACTGTGAACAATTGTTCTTAATTGGGCTGTGATTAGAAAGAGACGAGTTGGAGTGGAGATCTGGAAACCCATATAGAGACATCTTGTTCATAATAATTTATTATGGTTGTTGTTCTTGTCGCTCTTGCTGTTGTTGCTGATGTCTCTATGTGTTCGTGTGCTGAAGGGAAAGAAGGGGTGAGAGAGAGATGAGGAAAATGCCGCTATGTTAGCCTGGTGTATCCTCATTCTCTACCATTCCTCTTTCTGGCTTCTATATTTGGTTTCCTTCCACGATGACAATTCCAGTTAAAACTACACTTGCTATGAGCCATATTCGTATTTTTATTCCATCAAGAATTGATCTATGACTACAATCTCCATTCAAAACCCAATTGTTCACTCAAACATGCTCCTTGTATCTGAACTCAAACATCACATTAATAAACATCTTTTCTGATAATGGCTACAATTGTGGAAGCTCTCTCTAAGTCTCAATTCATCAAGGTTTTGTTGCCTACTTCTTTACAGAAGCTGGTACTCCATTCTTCTTTAAAGAGAGGAGAATGGAGTACCAACTTCTGTAAAGAAGTAGGCAACAAAACCTTGAAGAATTGAGGCTTAGAGAGAGCTTCCACAAGTGTAGCCATTATTAGAAAAGATGTTTATTAATGTCATGTTTGAGTTCAGAAACAAGGGGCATGTTTGAGTGAACAATTTTCCAAACAAGCTTCACTAACAGTGAAGGAAACTGGGGATGCTATGCAGCCTACTTAGTTTCTTTAACAGTGACTGAAAATTTCCATAATCTGAGCATATAAATTTTTCATAATCTGAGCATATATGTTTCTTTAGCAGTGACTGTGAACAATTGTTCTTAATTGGGCTGTGATTAGAAAGAGACGAGTTGGAGTGGAGAAGGGAAAGAAGGGGTGAGAGAGAGATGAGGAAAATGCCGCTATGTTAGCCTGGTGTATCCTCATTCTCTACCATTCCTCTTTCTGGCTTCTATATTTGGTTTCCTTCCACGATGACAATTCCAGTTAAAACTACACTTGCTATGAGCCCTATTCGTATTTTTCTTCCATGAACTGAGGATGGTGCATAGGCTGGTGCCTGGTGTATCCTCATTCTCTAGCATCCCCAGTTTCTTTCACTGTGAGTGAAGCTTATTTCACAAACCAGATGGTCTTCTTAAGCTGTTGTATGGTCCCATTTTCACTAACTGTTAGTGAAGCTCATTTCAAGCACCTGATTGTCTTCTTGGCATGTATGTTTTTAAACCAAAAATGGGTTCACTGTGGTCATCAGATGATGGAGAAATTTTCATTTTCAAATACTGTCAATGTAACCGGTTTTTTTAACACCAAATGGGTTCACTTCCAAAATGAGTATGCTGCATAGCATCCCCAGTTTCTATCACTGTTAGTGAAGCTTACTTCACATATCCTGATGGTCTTCTTAAGCTATTTTATGGTCCCATTTTCACTAACTGTTAGTGAAGCTCATTTCAAGCACCTGATTGTCTTCTTGGCATGTATGTTTTTATACCGAAAATGGGCTCACTGTGAACTGAGGATATTGTATAGGTACGTATGCCAAAATTCTCCGGCCGGTTTTGCGATATAGTTGGGCTAAAAAAGTAGTAGAGCAACATATAAGCTGAGATAATGAAGAAATTTTCATTTTCGGGCACTGTCAATGTAACCTGATTGCAATCTTTGGCATGGTTTTTTTAACACAAAATGGGTTCACTTCCAAAATGAGTATGCTGCATAGCATCCTCAGTTTCTTTCACTGTTAGTGAAGATTATTTCACAAACCTGATGGTCTTCTTAAGCTATTGTATGGTCCCATTTTCACTAACTGTTAGTGAAGCTCATTTCAAGCACCTGATTGTCTTCTTGGCATGTATGTTTTTAAACCAAAAATGGGTTCACTGTGGTCATCAGATGATGGAGAAATTTTCATTTTCAAATACTGTCAATGTAACCGGTTTTTTTAACACCAAATGGGTTCACTTCCAAAATGAGTATGCTGCATAGCATCCCCAGTTTCTATCACTGTTAGTGAAGCTTACTTCACAAACCTGATGGTCTTCTTAAGCTATTTTATGGTCCCATTTTCACTAACTGTTAGTGAAGCTCATTTCAAGCACCTGATTGTCTTCTTGGCATATATGTTTTTATACCGAAAATGGGTTCACTGTGAACTGAGGATATTGTATAGGTACGTATGCCAAAATTCTCCGGCCGGTTTTGCGATATAGTTGGGCTAAAAAAGTAGTAGAGCAACATATAAGCTGAGATAATGAAGAAATTTTCATTTTCGGGCACTGTCAATGTAACCTGATTGCAATCTTTGGCATGGTTTTTTTAACACAAAATGGGTTCACTTCCAAAATGAGTATGCTGCATAGCATCCCCAGTTTCTTTCACTGTTAGTGAAGATTATTTCACAAACCTGATGGTCTTCTTAAGCTATTGTATGGTCCCATTTTCACTAACTGTTAGTGAAGCTCATTTCAAGCACCTGATTGTCTTCTTGGCATGTATGTTTTTAAACCAAAAATGGGTTCACTGTGGTCATCAGATGATGGAGAAATTTTCATTTTCAAATACTGTCAATGTAACCGGTTTTTTTAACACCAAATGGGTTCACTTCCAAAATGAGTATGCTGCATAGCATCCCCAGTTTCTATCACTGTTAGTGAAGCTTACTTCACAAACCTGATGGTCTTCTTAAGCTATTTTATGGTCCCATTTTCACTAACTGTTAGTGAAGCTCATTTCAAGCACCTGATTGTCTTCTTGGCATGTATGTTTTTATACCGAAAATGGGTTCACTGTGAACTGAGGATATTGTATAGGTACGTATGCCAAAATTCTCCGGCCGGTTTTGCGATATAGTTGGGCTAAAAAAGTAGTAGAGCAACATATAAGCTGAGATAATGAAGAAATTTTCATTTTCGGGCACTGTCAATGTAACCTGATTGCAATCTTTGGCATGGTTTTTTTAACACAAAATGGGTTCACTTCCAAAATGAGTATGCTGCATAGCATCCCCAGTTTCTTTCACTGTTAGTGAAGATTATTTCACAAACCTGATGGTCTTCTTAAGCTATTGTATGGTCCCATTTTCACTAACTGTTAGTGAAGCTCATTTCAAGCACCTGATTGTCTTCTTGGCATGTATGTTTTTAAACCAAAAATGGGTTCACTGTGGTCATCAGATGATGGAGAAATTTTCATTTTCAAATACTGTCAATGTAACCGGTTTTTTTAACACCAAATGGGTTCACTTCCAAAATGAGTATGCTGCATAGCATCCCCAGTTTCTATCACTGTTAGTGAAGCTTACTTCACAAACCTGATGGTCTTCTTAAGCTATTTTATGGTCCCATTTTCACTAACTGTTAGTGAAGCTCATTTCAAGCACCTGATTGTCTTCTTGGCATGTATGTTTTTATACCGAAAATGGGTTCACTGTGAACTGAGGATATTGTATAGGTACGTATGCCAAAATTCTCCGGCCGGTTTTACGATATAGTTGGGCTAAAAAAGTAGTAGAGCAACATATAAGCTGAGATAATGAAGAAATTTTCATTTTCGGGCACTGTCAATGTAACCTGATTGCAATCTTTGGCATGGTTTTTTTAACACAAAATGGGTTCACTTCCAAAATGAGTATGCTGCATAGCATCCCCAGTTTCTTTCACTGTTAGTGAAGATTATTTCACAAACCTGATGGTCTTCTTAAGCTATTGTATGGTCCCATTTTCACTAACTGTTAGTGAAGCTCATTTCAAGCACCTGATTGTCTTCAACCCATGTATGTTTTTAAACCAAAAATGGGTTCACTGTGGTCATCAGATGATGGAGAAATTTTCATTTTCAAATACTGTCAATGTAACCGGTTTTTTTAACACAAAATGGGTTCACTTCCAAAATGAGTATGCTGCATAGCATCCCCAGTTTCTATCACTGTTAGTGAAGCTTACTTCACAAACCTGATGGTCTTCTTAAGCTATTCTATGGTCCCATTTTCACTAACTGTTAGTGAAGCTGATTTCAGGCACCTGATTGTCTTCTTGGCATGTATGTTTTTATACCAAAAAATGGGTTCACTGTGAACTGAGGATATTGTATAGGTACGCATGCCAAAATTATCCGGCCGGATATGCACCACACTTGGGTTTTGCGATATAGTTGGTGCTGAAAAAGTAGTAGAGCAGCATATAAGCTCAGATAATGGAGAAATTTTCATTTTCGGATACTGTCAATGTAACCTTATTGTTTAACACAAAATGGGTTCACTTCCAAACTAAGTATGCTGCATAGCATTCTCAGTTCTTCTTTTGTTGATAGTGAAGCTTATTTTCATGCATCTGATTGTGATCTTGGCATGTTTTTTTGAGCAAAACGGGTTTACTGTGAACTGAGGATGCTATAGGTACGTATGCCAAAATCCTCCGGATACGCACAACAATTGGGTTTTAGATTTAGTTGGGCACAGTGAATTAGTAGAGCAACATATAAGCTCAGTTAATGGAAATTTTCATTTTCAGATACTGTTAATGAAGCTGATTGCCATCTTTGGCATGATTTTTGAACAAAAATGGGTTCACTTCCAAACTAAGTATGCTGCTAGCATCCTCATTTTCTTTCACTGTTAATGAAGCGTATTTCATTAAGATCCAGGATGGCAAATTTTGACTGGGCTATGATTGGATTGTTTAGTGGATGTGGTCTATGTTCTTAATTGGGCTGTGATTAGAAAGAGTGGGCTCGAGTGGAGAACTGGAAACCCATATAGAGACATCTTGTTCATAATAATTTATTATTATTGTTGTTCTTGTCGCTCTTAAGGTGGTTGCTGATGTCTCTTTCTGTTCATGTGCTGAAGAGAAATAAGGGATGAGAGAGAGATGAGGAAAATGCCGCTATGGTAGCCTGGTGTATCCAAAGTCTCTACCTTTCTTCTTTCTGTTTCCATTTCTGGCTTCTATATATATTTGGTTTCCTTCCACGATGACAGTTTCCTAAAAATACACTTGATATGAGCTCTATCTTATTTTTTCTTATTTTTCTTATATTTGGTTTCCGTCCACGATGACAGTTTCATGGATTGTCTGAACAATCCATGAAGGACATGCTTAGATACTGAATTTTCATTTGTTTTATTGTTTTAGATAGTTGATATTCCCAATCAGAGGAGAATATAAAGGTTTCAAGTTAGATACTGAATTTTCATTTGTTTTGTTATTTTAGATATATTTAAAAACAAAATTAAGTACGAAATTTTTAGAATTGCAATGTAATTATTTTACCTCTGTATATAGCATTAACAATTCCATTTGCAGTTGGCACTTTCATCTTATAATTCGAGACACAGGTAGTTCTTTTTGCAAGTTCAAAAAATATGTATATTCTGTATTGTGATCTACTGTTCAATGAAACTATTATTTTTTATTCACAGAGTGGTCGTCAAGATGAAGGAAATGCAGATGATCAGAGCTGAAGCTACTCGAGGGGTATGAATCTGCGGTCCTCCTTGCTGTTCTTATGTCCTCCTTGCTGTATGGTTGTTGTTCTTATGTCCTCCTCCTTGCCGTTGTTATGTCAGACTGGTTTTTTTTATGAGAGTTATGTCATACTTTGAATTTGGGATATTTTGGATATTTGTCAGACTGGTTTGTTTGGATATTTTGGATGTTAGTCTCTATATTAATTTGTTAATTATGACATTGTTAATTAATCAATGAATTTGGACGTTGATATGACACGTGTGAAACTTGATTATCTTTAATTATTCTTGTGTTTGGCTGTGGTTTGCGCAGTAGTATGCAACGAAATTGATCGAATCAGTTGTGAGAATTAGTTTACAGGTTATGTAAATGAAACTGTGAATTGAAATCGAACGGAAAAGCGGAGTATCGAAAATAAACGGGCATAGCCAGAACGGCGTTTTAAAAAACGGCGGTGTATATAATTTAATTGTTGGAGTGTATGATACACCGGCGTTTCAACGTACGCCGGTGAAAGTTTTCAGCTCTAACGGCACAGGTATATACCGGCGTTTTACAAACGCCGGCGTATATAACTACACCGGCGTTTTTAGTCGCGTCGGTGTTCGTAAACAGGGAAAAACAGGCGCTTACAAACGGACATACACCGGCGTTTCTTGACCGCCGGTATACTTTCGATATACACCGGCGTTTTTATTTACGCCGGTGAATGGATAAATATCGGCGGTTTACAACCGTCGGTGTATGTATATAGGCACACAAACACGGCACCCAGGAACGGACATACACCGGCGTTTTATGACCGCCGGTATACTTTCGATATACACCGACGTTTTTATTTACGCCGGTGAATGGATAAATACCGGCGGTTTACGACCGCCGGTGTATGTATATAGGCACACAAACACGGCACCCAGAAATAGACATACACCGGCGTTTTATGACCGCCGGTGTAGTCCTAGTATTTACCGGCGTCCACCAAAAACGCCGGTGTAGGACCCTTCGTTTCAGCGACGCCCGCTTCGGCGGCAGTTGGACCGGCGTTATTGTAAACGCCGGTGAAAGTTTTCCCGGCGTAAAAAAACGCCGGTATAGACGGAAAAAACCGCCGGGAAAGCTACTTTCTTTTGTAGTGTAGCCGCGGACAGGACAGGTGCACTGGGGCCTAGGAAGAAGCCGCGGACTGATTTGGAGGAGTAAACCACCCTAGCAGACAGAGCTTACACGGGTGGAGAGGAGGGGCATTTTGTGAGCCACACTTTTGGGTACTTCTTGATAGATTGTACTGTTTTGCTTCTCTATTAGATGTAGACTTTATTAGTTTTCGGTCTGTAATATTTAGTTTATGGCAGATTGTACTTTTTTATTTTCAGCTAGATGTGGACTACGAGGTTTTGGGGTTTGTAATATTGTACTTTGTTTCGTTAAAAGTTCATTAATGAAACAGGTGACGAGGGCCACTTTTCTATCAAAAAAAAAAAAAAAAAAATTAAGCTCACAAGTAGATAGGGTTGGAAGAAGTAATCATACTTCTCATAGTAAAGTATATAATTTGATATATAACTAGTAATTTGTAAATGGGTGAATAGATGATTCTAAATGCTCTGTCCCTGCCTACCTACCTGTTTTATTAATTTAGACGAAATGTCTACCCTTATACCACATTTTCTTGAACATGGATTAAAAAAAAAGTTACCTTTACCCTACATAATATATATCCCAGTGCTCTCCAATTAGGAGGGTGTGGTGTTCAGGAGAAGGCAATGTTTCATGTTTGAGAATTGAGGTGGAGTCACTAAGAATGTGGAGAAATAATTATTTAGAGTCAAAACAAAGTTGTTGGCATGTTGAGATGCTCCTAAATATTAATAATTTTTATTCACTGAACAATGCATACACTCACGGAAAATTTAGCATCTGATGCAAGGATGCATGAACTGAACCATGGTTATAGTTTTGAAAGCCTGATGCAGATAATAAAACTAGTTTAATATGTTACCAACATTGCAATAAAGTCGTTTAAAAAGCTTAACATCATTAAATAACCTCAAGATAGCCAACAGAGAAGAATAACCGACCTGAAGCCAAGTTCATTGGCAATAGCAATAGGATATAGAGTTGTTTATACGATAGGACCAGCAATATCCCCCGTAACGATACCTTCTAAGAGAAAGCAATATAAATTTAAGCAAGCACAACTAAATCAATGTTTAACTGAAAATAAACACTACAACACATAACGTCTATTCCGGCATTTTTTGGGTTCAAGTAAGTGCATAACAAAATTCCATGTAAAAAATGAATATACAAAGGTGAACAGAACTTACAAGTCTCCATGGTTGGTTAAGATCTCAGCAACAAATCCTAGTCACGTGCAACATTAAAACAAACAACAACTACAGCAGAGGGGGGCGATAAACTAAATTAGTGGGAATGAAAATTTTGGGGGGAAGGGGAAAGGGGGGTTTGGGACTTTTTACTAATCTTTGTAGTTAAGTTTGCTCCATGTATAAGCGTGATTAAATACATATTTAACAAATTGGATGATGTTCATTTCAATTTTTTCAACTGATTTTTAAAAGTTTGGCTAAGGAAACCTGTAATAGTGTCCCTTAGGATCCGTTTGCTTATAGGATCTGTTTGTATGGTCTTTAAATAATATGTCTATTCTTAGTGTGGTTATATCTATCTTAATTGCGATTTGCGAAAAGCCTGCTGTTCTGTGCAGTAGAATACATTATCGTAGAGTTGAGATTAAATTAATGCTATTGTTTTTTATTTTGTATTTGTATATCTGTAAGCCCATGTATGAAGACTGAATTTTGATTGCCAAATATGGTTTTACTTCAAAGCCCAAACTAAGGCCAAACCATTCAGTTTTCTTCATATCTATTGACATCAATTTAGAACAATGATGTATTTTGTACCTTCTAGTTACTACGAAGCAGTTGTTGTCTGTTGCTATGAATCTTGTTTTCAATCTACTACTCACCATCCTTTGAAAACTTGCAACATACCTAAAGTTCATTTAAGTGGCAATAGTCACAAATCCTCCCATGTCGGTAAGTTTTTGTGACCTTGATTATGTTCAATTAAGCAATTAAGACCATGTTATGTATAATTTTGCATTGTTTTATTGATTCATGTTTTCACATAGTGGTACAGTTTGCAATAAATTCCAAAATATTTAACATATTGCATAAAACCTTGATTATTTGTGAAACATATTTCAAGGATAAATTTTGCACTAAATTATTAATCACATAGTAGGAATCATCATCATTCTAAGAAAACTTTCTTAAGAAGCCATTAAATAGTATGAAACTATCTTGAACTATATTGGTATCTTGTATGTGCAAAACTTTGTTGGTGGAAGCTAACAGCTCGCTACACCTTAATCTTGTGAATTCTGAAAATATTTCCTTCTTGTTTGTTTTATGCCATAAGGTTGTCCTATCCGTAGGAGACTATGGATGACTGGTTGCACTACCAACTATCATAAACCTAAAGTTCTATGTCTAAACACCTTCTAATATATAAAAGTGCCCAAAAATAAAAAATTTCACACCAGATGTCAAACCTTACCAAGTTGGAGTTCACTGCCCTAGATGTGAACGAAAATAATTACCTCGCCTGGAAGTTGAATGCTAAACTTCATATCATCTCCTTAAACCTAGTATACACAGAGAAGCATGTTAGTCCTGCAGACAAGGCCAAAGCGATGATCTTTTTACATCACCATCTTCATGTAGATTTGAAGAATGAGTATCTCACAACAGAAGATCCAAAAACTCAGTGGGAATCCTTGAATGATAGATATGACCACCAGAGAGTCGATCGTCATCCTCCGAGTAGCGAGGAATGAAAGGATCAATCTTCGCTATCAGAACTTCAAGACGGTATCTGCATATAACCCATCAATGTTCAACATTGCATCAAGGCTTGAGTTGTGTGGACAACAGGTTACCCAGCAGAAAATGATCGACAAAATTCTCTCCACATTTCATTCCACCAACAACTGCTGCAACAACAGTACAGAGAACGAAATTTCTCTAAGATTTCTGAACTCATTCCCGTGCTGCTAGTTTCTAAGGAAATTAATAAAGTCCTCATAAAAAACCATACCACTAGGCCTACTGGAACACTAGCACTCCCTGAAGCGAATGCCAGTGATGAATATTCCAGAGGTAAAGATAAAGGCAAAGGATGTTATAGCAGAGGAAGGGAAAGGTGGTTAAGGTAGTCACTCCAGTAGTGGTGGTTACAAAGAAAGAGGGAAGCGCGGTCAAACCCGCAGTGGTAGACAGAATGAGCAGCATAAGAAACACAAGAAGCATCCTTTAAATCAAAGACATCAGTAGCCCTTTCAAGTAATAGAGGACCAAGTGATACATGCTTCAAGTGTGGGTGTGAAGGTCATTAGCTCCACACCTGCCATGCATCAAAGGAAGTGGTAGTCAAATATCAGAAAATCCAGAAGATTGAAGCAAATGTCACCGATGACATAAACAATAAAGACCTCATTGGCGAGGATCTTGAGGAACAAGAAAACACAAACTTAACATCTGCAAAATTTTTGGGGATTATCAGTAGCTTAGCTTAGCTTTATTTATTAAGAATTGCACTACTTGACATTAAGACATTATGACTTATGTTGGTATTTTGGAATGTTTTGACATTTATGTTTTAGGAACAAAATTTCTTTAGAATTTATTAATGAACAATTTTTATTTTTCCCTATTAATTAAATATTGCATGTTTAGATACTTTATGGTATTACTTGATGCTTCAATTAGAACTCATTTATCTAGTCTATTGACCCAAATCATCTATTTCCTCGAACAAGTTATCAAATCAACAAGATTAGACAATGCAAATGAATTTACCTCTCAAACCTTTAATGATTTTTGTATATCCTTAGGAATAGAGGCTGAGCATCCTATTTAGATGAGACAATATTTTCACCGTTAGAGGGAGATAAAAAAAAAGATAAATGTCTCATTCCAAAAGAACGTCGTGAATTACCGAAATACCCAAAGAACATAATAAAGCAGCAATTGAAACAGTTCCTCATCAAAAATTGTGGAAGACCTGAAGGTTCTAAAGATTCAGCTCTTCCGAAAAGAAGATTGACTAACATAACACACCGTAATGCTCTTGAAGAAGCAACTCCTAAAGTAGCATCTCCTGTATAGAGAGTTCATGACAGCCTGAAAAATATCTTGAACCAAATATTCAATTTCTTCAAAAAAAAAGCATATCTCTTTAGTCAAGAATATGCCTCGAATCCCAGAAGAGACTGAGAAAGAGACCTGTACCCAACAATAATGAGAAACATGTGTTTTATACATACACATGAGAAACATAGAATCGAAAAGAATTTATCATGGATGACATTTTTTCATATGCAGTAACATATGAGATTAAAAAGGGTGATGAAAATAAGGATAACATTGAACCACAAATAATCCTTAAATGTCCAAAGAGACAAGATTGGCAAAAACGGAAGGATGTGATTCAAGTGGTACTAGATTCTCTCGCAAAACGTGGAGTGTTTGGTCCTATAGTATAAACCCTAAAATGAATAAGCCCTGTAAGTTTTAAATGGGTGTTTGTAAGAAAAAAATGAAAAAAATGGGATCCAACAATATAAGGCATGGTTAGTTGCTCAAGGATTCTCACAAAGACCAGGAATAGATTATAAAGAAACATATTCACCGGTTCATAGACATCATCACATTTGGATATCTAATAAGTCTTATTGTTTCTGAAAAACTCGATATGAGATTCAATGATGTGATGAAAACTTACCTTTATGGTAACCCAAACGGTGAGATATATATGAAAATCCACAAAGGATTTAAATTACCATAAATCAAGTCTACAAAAATGCACTGTATTAGATTAAAACGAGCCCTATATGGACTAAAACAATCCAGAAGAATGTGGTATGGTAGGCTCTATAAATATCTATCTAGGAAATGATATAATAATGATCATATATGTCCATGTGTATCCATAAAGAAATTCCTGAAGGGATTCATCATAGCAACAATTTATGTATATGATATAAACTTGATCGGATCTCCTGAAGAGATTAAAAAAGCTCCTAGCTATCCTAAGGAAGAATTTGAGATGAAAGACTTTCGTCAAACAAACTTTTGTCTCGGCCTGTAAATCGAGCACAGTAAAAATGAAAATTTTCACATCAACCCAAATATGCTGAAAATATTCAATATGAGTGATTATCATCTACTCGGTACACTTATAGTGGCCAGGTCAATAGAAGTTGACCAAGATCCATATCGGTCGAAAGAATAAAATGCAGAATCTTGGTTCTAAAGTATCATATCTGAGTACAATAGGCGCACTTCTTTATTTAGCACAATGCACCAGATCTTGATTTATATTATTCATGTGCTGACCTTGTTGGATATAAGACGTAGGTTATTTATCTGACCCTCATAAAGGCAGATCACAAACATGATATATTTTTCTTAACAGTGGTGTAACTATTTCATGGAGATCAGTCAAACAAACAATTGTAGCAACATCGACAAATTATTTTGAGTTACTGACACTTCATGAAGCAAGAAGAGAATATTGTATGGTTAAAGTCTCTAATTCAGCGTATTAGGGGGAGTTGCAAGCTCCCATAAGTCACAAACACGATTATAATCATTTATGAGGATAAGGCAGCCTGTATTATAAATTCAAGAATGATTCATCAAAGGAGACATGACGAAGCACATCTCACCAAAATTTTTCTTCACCCACCAGCTTCAAGAAGAAAAGATGATTAATGTGAAGTAGATCAAGTCTCTAGAGAACTTTACAGATCCTTCACAAAATCTCTCCCAAAGTCCATATTTCAAAAGTTAGTACACCATATTGATATGAAAAGATTTTAGCAGACCGAAATATAAATGTATAGGCTGATAAATTTTTGAGTTGGGATGTAATGACCAAATGTATTATCTTTGGGGGTGGTTTTTTAATTTAAGTTAATGTAAAAATTAAATGTAATATTTTCTTGTGTTTTTTAGGGAGGGCATCCTGAAGATGCTAATGGAGACATCCTGAAGAATGTCTTTGCACATTGTGTAACACCCCGAATTCCAAAATACAACTGAATTCGAGTTTCACAGGATCTTTACACTTCTCTCGTACAATTTTACAAGGAAATAAAATTTTTTCTTTTATCAGAGTTACATTACACTTGTACATTATCACAGCGGAAGCAATATTACAATAAATTACATGAAACAACATTTAAAATAGTCTTGCGCAGCATGTATACTTCAATTGCGTCAATCATCTTTACCCTGCATATAAAACTGTGGGCACGTCAGTTCATTCAACTGACGAAATATTATACACGGTCATCCTCTCTATGCCGGAAACAGTATAACGATTCTCATTTCTTAACAAACACAAACTTGTCACAAACAAAGCTAAAGGGGACTATCCTATTGATGTCGTATTGTGAATGTGCACTTAGTCCTTAATGCATTTATTTATATTATATGACACTAATGCACACTTGTTCAGAGTCTATGCAGTCCATATTACATAGGTCCGATGGCAAGCCCTTAACCATTCTTCATCTTGTAGGGTTCAATCCTTCGTCAAGACTTAATCTACTACTGTAACTACGGTATGTATCCTAGATGTTTTCTGACCTACGAACTCATGTTTAGGCATTTTAGAGGGAATCCCAACGCACTGTCACATGACTCATCATGCAGGCATCCTATGGTAATTCAGCTCCTACCATAGACATGATACCACCTGCAGTCGTCAAACACTCCACGAGCGTCGCCACCGGGACGGTACTCTGGAGCAGTATCCACGCCCTATCATGACTCATCATGGGACATCCTGTGAATACTCTCACGCCGCCAATCCAATGGCCCTCATACTTAATATTTTTCTCTTACTTTCATCACATCTTCACTATGTATCTAATCCTTAGTTTAATTGAATCATGAATAAAATCAATCTCTTAGAATGTAGCACTTCCACTATACCGGTCTTACTCATTTAATTTTACATGACCCAACCTTGGTCTTCTCATTTCAAAATATCATTCACAATTCTTTCTTTGCCAGTATAAGGCTTGGCTATATCCTAATCTCAATTTCAACTCATAATTACAATGTCATACTCATAAGATCTTTTCATGATTAATCACAGTTCATGTTTCAAAAGCATAGTACTCATGTATTCATATCTTTCATAATTCATCACAATCTATAATTCAATTTCACGTGCAATCCATATGCAAGAGTCAATTTCAATTAATAATCACCAATAACTTATGTGTTCCACACATCTATTATTCACATATCAAATCTTACTACAAACACATTTTTATAATTCCATTTAATCACACGCGTCACAACTTTCAAAAATTCCTCTTTTATAACCCAAAAATCTTCATTTATTTTTCTTTGTTTAAAAAGTAATTCAATTTAAAAAATGAATCCTTTTATTGCAAAAACCCCAATTTCTTATTCACACTTCTTCAAAAGTTGTATAAATATTTCCTAATAAGTTCCAATATTTTTTTAGAATTTAATCCATAATTTTTCTGATTTTTATTCTATTTTAAAACTCCATTTTAATTCAAAATCTCAAAAAAAAACATTTTTTTTCCTAAACTCCAAACCCACCAAGATTCAAACCAGCGACCAGCGGTGAGGCAGACAGCGCACAAGACCAAAGCGCCACAGCCGCCCATTGATTTAACTAGGGATTATAAGCCCTATGTGTTCTGTTCTCGGTGATTTGGATTTTTTTTAACAAAAAAACAAAATAAAACGCAACTTCAAGGTATCGAACTCGAGACCTCCGACTACTGTAGCAAACCCAAGTCTCTTCCGACCAATTGGTCTAAGTGGACATATCGATTGGAAGGTATAAAAAATAAGTTTTGATCTTAATTCTCTGTTCAGGCTATACTTTAAAAATTTCTCAAAAACGAGTTTGTCTCTTTTTCTCCTCTTTTGGAAAACAAAAATGTCCAGAAATAAAATACATTTAATTTAACAATAGCCAGTATATTTAAAGGTATTTTTTTCTCTTTTAAAACATGTATTTAGCCTTAGTTTGCATTTTATGAACACTATTTCGACATTTGAAAACTAATACATAATTGTTCATAATTAAAGATGATTTCACACATAATTTACTACTATGATGCTTGCTTACACATTGATAGCTAAAATATTTTTAGAGCACAAAAATTAACTTTATAAGTGAGTAAAGACTTCCATTTTTATTAATTAGTCCACACATAATACATTCATTTATTCATATGCAAAAGGACATTCTTTTTCATTTATTCAAATCTTTCACATGATAAATATCGCAATAGGGAATTTCATTACATCTATTAACAATCAATTCAATCAATTCAACTTTAACATACTATTCTACTTTGGCTTTTTTTTTAATCAATAAGCATGGTTCAATTTCTTACTAGCGAATTTTACATAATTGCAATTTAAACATAATCAACATGTATTCTAATGTTTATAACAATGAGAACATATACTTTTACTCTTAGTTAATAAATTTAGTAATCAAACAACACACATTTTCTCATTATCAATTCTCTTCTAATTAGGCGAGCATGCATTTCATTTCAACTAGTAGCTTAAAATAACAATTCAATTTCATTTCCTAGCATGATTTCTACTCTAAAAGTCATGAGAAACACCCACCTTTTGAAGAAAACCAATTAAGAAAATCTCCTAGAGCCTCCTAAAATGCGAGAGAGTGCCTCCTCCTCTTAGATCGCGGTGCAACGAACTCCTTCCCTTGCTCCTTGCCAAAAACCGAGAGCTCCAAGTAGAGAATGGCCAGCCTCCAATGGGGGTACACACATACACTCACACTCACACACTAATATATATCTCCTATATATTGTTCTCTTCTTTCAATAGATTATTAATGTAGAAAACAAGTATGAAGGGGGGATATTTATACTAATTTTAGAATAGAATGGAGGGCTAGGATTGGTTGGATAGTTATAGAATGGAGGGCTAGGATTGGTGAGGAAGTTGTAGCAACTATCCATGCACAAAGTAACCACCCATGCACACATACCCACACTCTCCATCTCTCCTAGCACATCCTGGCCCTAAAGAGTGTGCATTGCACGTGCCACCTAATACCCCTATTTAGAAGTTTGTACAATTTAATTAATCAAAATATTCACCATTTGTCTCTACATGACAAGTGTGACCATTTAATTGATTTATTAAATTTGTGGGCTTCACAATTAGTGGGCTTAGGTTTGTGGGCCAAGACAATAAATTAATAATTTATTAAAGTGGGCTCAAACAAATAAAATAGTGTTTTAGGCTTTAGAAATAGGCTTTTAGAAAAATAAAGGAAAGGAAAAATAATTGTTCATACTAAAAATGAAATTTTATACATAAAATAAATAAATAATATACATATGAAATTTGCACGTGCACAATACGTGAAAAACAATATTTTTATTAAAATAAAAGTTTAGGGTATTACACATTGTACTTTTTCCTTCGATGAGATTTTTATTCCCACTAGGTTTTCCTTCGAAAGGTTTTTAATGAGGCAATGTAAGTCGCACCCACTTAGATTCATGAAGAATCAGATTTCTGAAGAATCATACTTCTAGAGAATTAGTTGTACTCTTTTATTTCACTAAGGATTTTTCCCAAATGTGAGTTTTTCCTTAGAAAATTTTTAATGAGGCAATGTTTTAAAGTGGGCATTCAAGGGAGAGTGTTGTGAAACTATGGGCACGTATTCGGTGGATGCTCACCTATTTAGGTGGTGGCCCAAGCCCACCTATTCAGGTGGCGGCCCAACCACACTACCAAACCTGAACCCTAACTTCATCCTTATATATATATATTATGAATAAAGAGCCACATGACTGGAATTTGGCTACCTCTCTCTCTCTCTCTCTCTCCCTCTCTCTCTCTTTCTCTCTCTCTCTTTTGCAACAAATAATATTAAGTAGAGGTAATCAATACAAAAATAAAATTAAAAAAAAGTCAGGGGAGTAGCTCTAGGGGGAGCCTGTCCCGTAACCTGACTTATTGAGGGAGTTTTTGGCAAGCGTTGCCGAGGGTTTAGTTAGAAACCTTAATTGAGGGAGATAATGATTTTGCAAAGAGTCACCTTGGCGGCGAATCGAACTCCAAATTTTACTTGCTCATAAGTTTGTTTGGAGTGAGTTTCAGCCGCAATTATGGACCCCGAATAAGTTGGCTCTAGGGGTAATGCATTGTGGGAGTAGATTGAATGACGAGTCAAGCTCTGAACCTACTTATGTGCAGATTGCTATAGCGACATGCAAGCCATGGTTATGGACTCCGAACACGTTTTAAGTGTCAGACTTATATTTGGAGTATGCCACAAAATAAGTCATACCTCTCACCTTGCTTGCTTGACGAGTAAGTGGAGAGATTTTGGCCCAAGAGCGTGGACTCCACAAAAGTTTTACCCTCGATTATCCAAGTGAGAGGAGTGGTTAGACTCTTGACTTGGCATCGAGGGAGTTTGTTCCAGAAGCCAATGAGTCCGGTGTAGTTAGGTGGGATGAGCTGAGCGCCTGACTCATTGTAGGAGTGGATGAGTTGGTGGCGTAGATTGGAGGTAGAGCTGAGCACCTGACTCATTATTTTGATTGGGAGAACAGTACAATAATTTTTGAAAGAAAATGCTGAGCTTTTTATTAAAAAGACAAACTAGTCGGCTACTTTGGTTGCATGCCTTTATTACAAGTTTTAAACTACGTGGCTGCTTCAATTGGCAGCCTTTATTACATGTTATGACCATTATAAGTATCGGTCGTTATTACATGTTTGAACTAAGGGGACCTGGGGGAGAGTACTAAGCACTCTCGTTAAAGTTCATGAGGTGCTCAGCGTTCTGAGTTCTTGATATGCCCCCCCCCCCCAAGTCTTCAAGTTGGTAGGCACCTGAATGAACAACTTTTGGAGACTTTCTATGGACCTTGTTCTCCAAGATATGCTTGAAAATTGGTGTTTTACATTTGGGGGAAAGTCTCTTACCCATGCGCAAGCTCTTCGTCTCATCTTGTTTGAAGTAAGAGGTCTCTTCGAGGTCGTCAACTGGTTCAGAGGCATAGTGGCTTTTCTTTGGAGGAAGCTCCATAGCGTCGTAGGGTCGGACAAAGCCCCCCACTGTAGCGGTGTAACATACTCAGGCTGCTACTTGACTTCCTTTCACTTCCCCTACCCCGGAAGATGTTATGAATTTCATCATGTGGAAAGCTGAAGGTACAGCATGGAGATCTGCGAGGCCGGGACAACCGAGGATGACATTGTAGGCGGCCTCATGTTGACGACCATAAAGTCCATGGACTCCGTTCGAGAGGATGGAACCTTACCCGCAGTTACATCTAGTGTGACTATTCCATCTATTTGAACAGAGACTCCGGAGAATCCATGAAGGGTGTATTCTGCGAGCTTAAGGCGGTCTCAGGAGTGATTAAGATTTTCGAATGCATCTATGAAGAGTATGTTTACTAAGTTTCCGTTTTCGACCATGATGCGGTGCACCTCATGATTTTTCATATCTAGGTTGATGACTAGCTCGTCACAATAAAGTGTTCAGACACCCTCAAGGTCCTGGTCGGAGAAAGTCACCGAGACTCCTAAGCCTTTAGCGGGGAGAATGTTTTGCACCGAGTTTACTTCCCTGACGAAGGCTTTGCGGGAGGAGTTGGATTCCCCTCTCATTGGTCCTCCGTGGATGAAGTGCATAATTGCTCTTTGTTTTGAGTTTTGGGACTCGTACGGTTTCTCGTGGTGCTTGTCAGCCCCCCGGACAGGAGGAGGCCCAATGTCATTCCTTTGAGTGAATTTGGAGAGGTAGCATCATCGAATGAGGCCTTCAAGTTCTTCTCGGAGAGCTTTGCAATCATTGATGGTGTGCCCATGGTCTTTGTGAAATGCGCACCACTTGTTCCTATCCCTCATCCTAGCTAAGGAGTTCATCTTGGGAGGAGGTAGCCTTTCCTTGTCGACCTCCATGAGGACGGTGAATATGTTTGCATTGAGTGAAATGTAATTCTCAAAGCGTGATCCTGTGGAGGGGCGACATTGTGCTATCCTTCCGAAATTTTTTAGGTCTCTCTTTATCGTCATTCTTGTGCTTGTTCTTGGAGGAAGACTCCTCTGGAACCCGGGGGCGGAGAGCTACTGAGCATCTTCGGCCTCGATGTATTTCTCTATCCTTTGGAGGAGGGCGGAGAAATCCCAATGAGGCTTCTTTGCGAGGGATACTTTGAGATATTTATGCCTCACATTGTGTTCGAAGACAACGAGTTCAATAGATGAGTTGAGAGAAAGGATGGCACGTGATTCGGCGGTAAATCTTCTGACAAAGTCCATGAGTGGTTCTCCCTTTCTTTGCTCTAACTCGAGCAAAGAGGCCGTGGTCTTCTCAGTCTTTCTATTGCTTACAAAGTAGGTGAGGAAGAGTTTCTCAAATTGATCAAACGAGAAGATGGTGCATGGAGAGAGGCGGGAGTACCAATGAATGGATGAAAGTTTATCGTTTGCGTACTATATTTTCCAAATTCCTATATATTCTTTCAAATATAGCCGACCATTGTTTCCCTCAAACCCAAATTTTGGGTATTTAACCAACGACTACAACTCGATTTTTTGCCAGGTTTTGCAAATTTTGTAAAAATGACCAACGACTACAGATGCTCTAACTCTATATATAGGAATGAACGGCTAAAATTATAACCGCCATTAGAGCATCTGTAGTCGTTGGCTAAAAAGCCATTTTTTTTTCAAAAAAAGAAAAAAAGAATGTTGTAGTTGTTGGCTATATACCCAAAATTTGGGTTTTAGGGAAGCTGTGGTCTACTATATTTGGAAGATGATATAGGAATTTGAAAATTATAGCAGACGAAAAATGATCTTTCGCCCGTTTTGGTTTTTTTTTTTTTTTTGATAAACGAAACAGACAAAAGATGATCTTTCGCCGCTTAAATTTTTATTTAAAATATCGGAAGGGAAATTTAAAAAAAAAATGATCAGATGGGAAATCATTTCCGGTTCGATCAATTTATATAAAAAAAATAATCTCGGACGGTAAATGATCCCTCGTCCAAGAATTTCTATCCCACAAAATTTCAAGGATGTTTCTATGGAATTATCCCTATAAGAATATTACGCAATCTTGTAGTTTTGAGATTTGTGTACATTTGGGGATCAAGGGCTAAGATGTAATTGGTCTAAAGAAAATGTTATGCACACATTTGTGTACAATTTTTTTTTGCTTTAATCTATCTCATAAGTCTTCTCAAAAGAGATTTTATCTCCCTTTTGTCGAAATTTTTTATTTTTATTTTCAATGTCGATGCAAAGAAATATGATCCCTCATTCATTACTATTTTTATAAAAAACTCAAAATTTGGTTTTTGGCGACCACAGTTCAAATCCAAATTTCTTATTCTTATATATTAAGAGCATCCACAGTCGTTTTTCTCATTTCTTATAAAATGGCAGCTACAGTAATAGCAAATGGACGAAGGTCGTGCAGTCGTGGTTTGCTAAATTTTTATCATATTCGTTAGAGACGGGATATGATTTACCGTCCCACGTTTTTTAATATTAAAATGGGGTAGGACGGGGAATCATTCCCCGTCTCTCCAAAAAAAAAAGAAAAAAGAAAAAAAAAGGCACCAAAGCTTCGAACGGGGTATCATACCCCGTCCATGAAATCAGGCCATTAATGCCACTTGGATTGAATGCCACTTGGACTATAATACCCATGGCTACAAAGGTTGTTGACACAGTATAAATTAAATAGGATTGAATGCATGAAGGGCATATTAGGAATAAAAAAAACAATAAAATAAAATAAAATAAAATATATCTCCCGGACGGGGAATGATACCCCGGACGGGGTATCTATCCCCGTCTGAGGAGATTTTAAAAAAAATTGTGGAAAATTTGTGGGACGGGGTTTGATACCCCGGATGGGGTATCATTCCCCGTCTGAGCACTTTTAAAAAAAAAATAAATTGGTTAATGATAGAGACGGGGTATGATCGTCCGTCTGATACGATTAAAAAATAATTAAATCGAAGCGTCCTTTATAATTTGAGAAAGTTCATTTCGTTTCTCATATTTGACAAATGAGAATAGAAGGTTTGCCAAAATATGGGAAAATGAAAAACGATTGCAGCGCTCGTTTGCTATTCGTTTGTTAAATTTTGGAAAAATGGCATATATATAGCAAACACTGTGGATGTTCTAATTACCCCAAATTTGTAATTGAATGACTACATTGTATTATAAGAAGAGAATGACAGTTAGTGCATACACAAGAATGATGACAGCTACCTAGTAAATGTCTCCTCCGAAAATGAGAATGCTTTGAGATTCAGACCATCCATATGATCTTTTCGAAACTTGGAGCCATCATTACAATAAAAAAAAAATGAAACTTGGAGCCATCATATCAGAGTTGCATACCGTACCAGAGATTTGCTGAAATTTTGCCCTAATAGAAGATTTTTAAAAAAAAATTGCGATTATGAAGCAGTTTCGAAACTATTAGCGCTTGTAAGTTACTTTACATCAGCAGTTGCCGTTATTTTCATTAGTGACATTTTTATTTTAAAGGTCACTAACAAGAATAGCGGCCTCTGTTTTAAAATATTTATAAATTTTTTTATGCTGTCGCTATTTTTACTAGCGACCTTAGTAAATATGAGGTCGCTAATGTGATTATCGATTTCAAATAAATGTATTGAGACATTTAACAATTTCTAGGCAGCTTTTGCTCTCTTGGAATTTTTTTTAAAAACTAAGGTTGCTATTGGGAATAGTGACCTTAGTAACTTCGGTCGTTATTCGCAACATCGACCTCAGTAGGAAACTCAATCTCCTTATTTTTTTATAAAATTTGCAAAATAGTAACACAACTAAGGTCTCTATTCGGAATTGCGACATTAGTACAATAAAAGGCCTCTATTTCAAATAATGGCCTTAGTATACAATTAAGGTCGATATTTGGAATATCGACCTTAGTTGTACTAAGGTCGCTATTCCGAATAACAACCTCAGTTACAAAAATAAATTGATTGTTATTTTTTAAGATAGCAAAAGCTCTGTAGATTTTGCTAAGTATTAAAATACAGTTCCTTAAAGGTCGCTAAACTCATTAGCAACTTCATATATACTTTGATCGCTAATAGAATTAGCGACAGAAAAAAAAATCAAATATTTTAAAACATATGTCGCTATTTTCATTAGTGACTTTTTTTTTTTTTTTTTGATTTACTGGGTATCCATCCCCCTCTATGGTTCAGACTAATCCCAGTTCGTGTAGTGTACGAAGGCTTTTTCCAACGACCACACTGGCCACCATGCCCAGGATTCGAACCCAGGATCTTGGAGGAGCACACTCCAAGTCCCATCGCTCTTACCACTAGGCCACTTCATTAGTGACTTTCAAAATAAAGATGTCGCTAATGAGAATAGCGCTCGCTGCTGACGTGATACAAAGTAGTCCACGAGCACTAATAATTTCGAAACCGGCCATAATCACAAATATTTTCAAAAAATAGCCAATTACGGCAAAAAATTCATATTTGCTGGCGTGCAAAAAATGCAAACTGAAAAACTAAAATAGAAATACAAGTTACAAATCATGCAAATTTAAAAATTGCAGTCGAAACCATCGAGCATTTCGCGCCAAATCTGGAGGTCGCCTCCTTGTCTTTCTATGGCCAGCCATGACGTCATCTATTTTCGGATAATTTATCCCAAATTTTCTCCACCTTCGAATCAAACCCATTTCCAAATTTCTGCCAAAAAAAAAATTTCGGAGCAAAAGGCAAAGGTACAATTCCTCCTATTTCATTGTTTAATTATTTTTTTTTGAATGTAATTAATTTGATTTCGCCTAGGGTTTGTGGTGCTAGGGATTTCAATTATAATGTTAAAGTTTGCTTCTTCTTTTTTTGGGTTTTATTTGTGGAATTTTCATTTGTTAGTTTGTCCTTGTAAAATAAAAAATTGATTTTTAATTTGTTTTAAAGGAAATAATTAATTATTGAATTGATCACATTTTCTTGTTGAATGATTACAGAGATTAGACGCAAAAAAGATCGAAAATTTGGTAGAGATTGAATTCCATTTCTCCTAGTAGGAGGTAGGTGGAATTTTGGAGAAAGTAAGTTATAAATAATGCAAGATGTCAATTTTCTTGTAATTGTTTGATTTTAATGTGGATAAAACTGAATTATTTTTCTTAAATTTTAATTGCATTTAGTTCTGGTGTAATTGGAGTTGAGAATCGAGATTGAGAGATACAAAGATCTAGATCTTGCTGAGGGGAATGTGATAATTGGCTCCACATTAGAACCATCTTCGAGATATGGGACTTTGGTTGGGTCAACAGCTTGACATGAAGGATTCCTCGACAAAGGTTCTTCAATTGTGATAACAATGTTTAAAATTTTTAAAATTTTGGTATTGTTATTGGCTTAATTGGGATAAGTTGTTCATTTTTATGATATTTGTGTACATTCAGAACTATATGCATTGTCGGATGGTTTGATCATCCTCTATAAGAAGAATTCGGAGAAAGGAGATGTCGAATTCTTCTTCTCAATCATCCTCTTCTTCTGGAGGGAACTCTCCTCCTCACGAGAGTACACCACCTTCCTCAAATAAAGACGACACACCACCTTCTCCTAGTTCTGATACCACACCGCCTTCTTCTAGTTCTAAGTCTCCACCTTCTCCTAGTTCTAGTACCACACCACCTTCTCCTAGTTCCAATTCCCCACCATCTCCTAGTTCTACTAAATCACCACCCTCGCCAAGTTCAGAAGACTCTGCACCGCCCTTGCCAAGTTCAAATCCTCCACCACCCTTGCCAAGTTCAAAACCTCCACCTCCCTTGCCAAGTGCAAACCCTTCGCCACCACCTCCCCCACCCTCCTCAAGTTCAAAATCTACACCACCCCCGCCAAGTTCCAGTTCTACGTCACCTTCTCCTCCACCACCCTCTCCTAGTTCCAACTCTCCAAGTGCAAACATTACACCCTCGCCAAGTTCACAAGACTCTACACCGCCCTTGCCAAGTTCAAATCCTCCACCACCCTTGCCAAGTTCAAATCCTCCACCACCCTTGCCAAGTTCAAAACCTCCACCTCCCTTGCCAAGTGCAAACACTTCACCACCACCACCCTCACCCTCGTCAAGTTTAAAATCTACACCACCTCCACCAAGTTCCAATTCTACGTCGCCTTCTCCTCCACCACCCTCTCCTAGTTCGAACTCTCCACCACCACCTTCCCCTAGTTCCAATACCCCACCACCTTTGCCTAGTTCCAAGTCCCCACCACCACCTTCGTCTAGTTCCAACTCCACGCTACCTGCACAAGGTTCTAAGTCCCTACCACCTCCGGCAAGTTCTAACTCTCCACCACCAGGTCCACCACCTCCAAGCTCAAATGGAAGTCCTCCTCCACCAAATTCTCAAGGAAATAACTTTCCTCCTCCTCCACTTTCACCTCCATCAAGCGCTACTCCACATCCTTTGGAAAAACAGCCTCCAGGCCCACCACAGAATTCCGTTCCTCCTCCATCAACACCTCCTGGTAATGGCACTAGTCCAATCTCCATGCCATCTCCAAACAAAAATGGTTCTCCAACAACTCCATCTAATCCCTCAACAGCACCAACCGGAGATCTACTTAGTAATCGTACTGCAGTTATTGTCACTATCAGCGCATTAGTTGTGATTATTTTAGTCATAGCCTTTGTGCTAATAAGGAGGACGAGGAGGAATGGCCTGAAACACCAATCTCCTGGTAGAATCTCAATAAAGACAGGTAAAAATGGTCAATATAGCTCATTCAATTTTTTATTTTTCTTATTTGTAATTTTAACCTTGTCTTCTCACTCAGATGGATATAAACAACCAACCCCAATCGGGGTTTCTAGTCGTTCCAATCCATATTACTCGTCAGGACTACTATCTGGTCCTCTCGGGGTTGCGGATGGAAGTGCTAGATATGGGTATAACTCCGGATCTCAATTGTGTTTTACCTATGAAGAGATGATGAATGTGACTAACGGATTCTCTGAAGAAAATATCATTGGTGAGGGAGGCTTTGGATGTGTTTACAAGGGTTGCCTTCAAGATGGTAAAAAAGTTGCAGTGAAGCAACTTAAGGCTGGGAGTGGACAGGGAGAAAGGGAGTTTAGGGCAGAAGTTGAGATAATTAGCCGAGTCCACCATCGGTATTTGGTTTCTCTTGTGGGGTACTGCATCGCTGAAAGTCATCGGCTTCTTGTTTATGAATTTCTTCCAAATAACACTCTTGAACATCATTTACATGGTATGTGATATTGGTGAATAATTGCTTTAACATAATCTGATTAAGTAGGTTAAGTTTAAAGATTAATCTATTTTAAATTGTGTTTGATGATTACCCAAAGGTTTACCAGTTATGGAGTGGTCGAAAAGAGTTAAAATTGCTATTGGGTCTGCTAAAGGATTGGCATATTTGCATGAAGACTGTAAGTAGTATTCGAAGTTACAACATTCATTTCAGAAATGCTGAATTTCATCTGATCTTTGTTAGATTTCTTCTTATCCTTCAGGCCACCCTCGGATTATCCATAGAGACATCAAATCAGCTAATATACTTTTGGAAGATTCTTTTGAACCACAGGCATATTTATTCCATTTAGCTTACAGTTATCATTTTTCTTTTTCTTATTGAATATAGGGCTACGTTGTAGCATGGTCTCAAACTCGAGACCTCACTTTATCCATCCCACCCCTTTCCCATTTAAGTACAACTCAGTGTCACAGTATGTCATGTTTGCTTTCATATTCTTGTCTGAAGGTTCAATGAAATAGTTATTTTTATAAAACGACAGGTTGCTGATTTTGGGCTTGCAAAACTTTCAAATGATACCACCAGCCATGTATCTACACGGGTTATGGGAACATTTGGGTAAGTTTAGATTTTTCAGGATCTTGATTTAAGTTTATATTTTCCATATTTGGGATGATATAGGGCTTTCTTTATGCCAAAGTTTTGTAGTCTATTTATAGGTCTCTATGTTTTCATTATGTATTTCTGAATATCAAGAAGTTCAATAACAGTTTATTGTTCAACATCATATCACAACATTTCGATTCTCCTTAAGCATTCTCTTTATTGAGTAGTAAGAACATAATCATCTCTCTTCAAAAATTCTCTTCTCCTTCATTATTTGCCACACACCTTAGATCCAATCTTCTTCAAGATTTGGATCTTCAGATCCAGTCCTCCTCCAGATTTGGATTTTCCGATTCGGCCCTCCTTTATATTCCGATTTACAGACCCAATCCTCTTTCAGATGCAGATTTCTAGATCCGATTCTCATGATGCAAATTTCAAATTCAGTCCTCCTCAAGATTCAGACTTTCAGATATGATATTCTTCCAAATTTTGAGTTCCATATCCGATCTCATCCCAATTCATATTTTCTATGTGCTATCCGGTTTCACCCGCAACGCACTAGATTTTCTCCCCGCTATTTTATCCGCAATGCGCTTGAGTTCTCTATGAAGTTTGACGGGGGTGTTGACTTATATAGTTGAATTCCCTCAAGCTTTCTTTCCTCGGTCTAGATCCCGACTGCGTTCAAGTTGGATTTCAACTTCGTTTCCCTCAGACTTGAGGGGTGTTGGAATATGTGATAAGATATTTTAGATTTACTTAATATTTCGTATGTGGTTAGATAAGGTTTATATGTGGGTTGATATATATTATCCATGTTTGGGATGATAGAGGACTTTCTTTATGCCAAAGTGTTGTAGTCTATTGTAGGGGTCCCTATGTTTTTCATTATGTGTCTCTGAATATCAGGCTGTTCAATAATATTTTATTGTTCAACAACTACATCACCCATTAAATACTTATTTTCATATACCTCCAAAACTGATGAGGACATCAGTTCGAAACATTTTGGGCACTTCTATCAGCGAATGCATCGTTTTGGATGTCTATTTTATTAGCCTAGTATTTTTATTTCAACATTTATATTTGTTTTTGGCATTTTAGCCATATGTAGTACTTTTGCGATTTGCTCCCTTTATTTCTGCATTAGAATATTTTGGAGATTTGTATTGAGCCTATATATAGTATATATAGGCTTCTTGATTAATGAAAAATAATGGTTTGATTGACTACAAAATGTGTGTTGAGTTTTTTGGCTCCTCATTCTTCTCTTGTGTGTGTGAGACCATAAGAGATTATTAGGGTTTGTGAGAAATCCTAAATTACATTCAAATCCCCAAATCCTTTATCCAAAATCCCTAACCCTAACCCTAACCCCCCCTACTTCAGCCGCCATACTCCCAAAATCCATCTTCTCAACCCATCGACTCCCCCTCCGACCTCGCTAGCGCCGCACCATCTCCAACCCCAACACCCCTGAAACCCCTCGCCACCTCTCCCTCTTCAGTCGACCATCCCGAGCCCCCATTCTCCTCGTCGTTGTTGAAACCCCCCGCCAGCGCAGCACCATCTCCCACCCCAAACCCCCTGAAACCCCTCGCAGCCTCTCCCTCTTCAGTTGACCATCTCAAGCCCCCATTTTCCTCGCTGTCGTCGACCCCCCCTCCCACCTGCGCGCCGCCACTGTGGCCAGTGCTCCCCCGCAGACTACCGACGCCCTGACCCTGCCTCCTTCTCCTTATCCCCAGCGCCACTAGTAGGTGCGCTTCCCCCCTGCCGTGCTGTACCATCATCGCAGCCACTCCCAAGCGCCACCAGCAGCTCCACCCCAATACTATCGCGACATTTTCTTCAAACCCCGGTAATTTCTTTCAATTCTCCATTATTTGTGGTACTGCTATCGTCTCTAGAATATAATCTAAATTTACTGTCGTCCACAAATATTGAGAGTGCATGCTTCTACTTACCAATTACCGTACGAATTATTATTGAATATTTTACTTGCTAAGAACGCTTAGGTATAATTATTAATTGTTAGGACTGAATCTTTAATTGGGCTTGTTAAACTTATTTCATTTCTTAAAAATTCATCAAACCAATTACTAGTTTTAATTTCTGACTTAATCATCACTACTTGTTGGTAAACTTAATTTTTTGATATTCTTGAAAAATTCTCTACTTAGGGTTAAGTTTACATCATTTTGGTATCAGAGCAAAAGTTTTAAAACCCTAGTTCTCGCATCATTTAGTCATAATTTCTGCATTCATTTAGGATCATTTTAGGGTTAATTTTTAAGATCATTTCAGATTTTTTGTTTAATTTTAAAAAGTGCATTTAGGACACGTTTTCCAAAATTTTAGCAAGCACACGTCCCCACGACCCCTAATTTTCCGTCTTTAGTGAATGCGTTTTCGCAGCACCATTACAAATCCTGAAGAGCCTTTCTTGTTCCTCCCAAACTACCTAGTCAGGAATCCTAGAAATCAGCGAACCCCTCCTCGAACTGAAATGGACAACTCTGATATTTTCACTACCATCGCTGTCATTCAAGCAACTCTTGCCAATATCAATCAGAGGCTTGAGCAAGTGAAATTGAATCAAAATGTTACCCCTGAGCTTCATCCTAATCGTCAGTTTCCTCAAGGGAATGGTCGTGATGACCGACGTCAGGATCGTGACCCTGACGAGCAATACAAAAAGAATGTAAAGGCTGATGTTCCCCACTTTGAAGGCCACATGGAACCCCAAGCTTATCTCGATTGGATCCATGCCATGGACCACTACTTCGTGTGGTTTGATATGAGCGAAGCCCTAAAGGTCAAATTTGTCACGATGAAATTGACTAAGTTCAACAACATTGGACCAATCTTGAACATGTCCGCAGAGGCTGAAGCCTGACACCCATAGCCACTTGGAAGGCCATGAAAGTGAAGCTCATCGAGAGATGTGTCCTTATCGTTTCACACCCGATTGCTAGATTCATGGTACCAAACTCTATCAAGGAAGCAAATCCACCCAAGAATATGTGGATAAGTTTGACGACTTTCTCACTCGGTACAATGCCTTAGGTAAAGAGAGCGAAAAACAAACTCTCTCTAGGTTCAGAACTGGACTACGAGCCGATCTAAGGAACGAACCAATTCATAGAAATGTGGACTCTTTGGCAGCGGCTTATGCCCTTGTCCTCGATATGGATTCCCTTAAAACAAGTTCTCACTACAAGTATAGCGATTCGAGAGATCATTCCTCTAGAATGACCTCTACTGATCCCTCTAGACCTAAGCTCTCATCTTCTCAGTACCCAACAAGTCTTACCCAAGCAAGCCTACTTCAAATCCCTATCCACCTAGGAATGACCACAAAGATAATAACACTGAAAGAAACTACTTGATTGATCCTCTCAGTAAGTGTTATAAATGCAAGGGATATGGCCATGTTGCTGGTAACTATTCCAGCCCCAGTAGGATCAACATAGTAGAAGGTACTGCTGTCATTGCTGATGATTTCGATAATGAGTTTTCCTATGAGCCTAATCAAAGTAATCACTTCGGCAAAGAAGAGGATGACTAGTATCTCGACTGTATCCGGTCGATCCAATCACCTCCTTTGAATGTAGTCAGATGTATTTTGTCCCAACCAAAAGAAGAAGATGATTGGAAGCACACTGCTATATTTCACACATTCACGATGATAGGTGGCAAAAACTGCAAGATGATTGTTGATAGTGGGAGCTGCATCAAAGCTGTCTCTTCAGCGGTCCTAACGTTGTTTGGTCCTTATAGATTTCAAAGCCTACAAGGAACGAATTTGGTGTGATGTATTCAAAATGGACGTGGGTCAAGTAATTCTAAGGAGACCTTGGTTATACAACCATGATGTGACAATATATGGTCGGTCCAATCAATGTATGTTTCAACATGACGAATTAAAGATAAAGCTCATACCTGTGAAATCACAAACTAATCTGTCTATGAAAACACCAACTCTCTTAAGAAAGAGCAAGGAAGTAGCGTATATGGGTGAAAAGGAACTCACGGAAGAAATTGACAAAAGGATGACCGTTCTCCCACTCACAGCGAGAGAAGTCTCTAAAGAGCCTAAGTCACCCATCCCTCTTCAAGTTACTCCTGTCCTTCAGGAATTTGCAGATGTGTTTCTTGCTAACCTCCCCAACCAGTTACCCCCGTTGCCTGACATCAACACGCTATTGATGTGGTTCCGGGAGTGAGTCTTCCTAACTTGCCACGCTATCGGATGAATTTGACGGAACATGCTAAGTTGAAAATGCAAGTTGACGAGTTATTGGCAAATGGCTTCATTAGAGAAAGCTTAAGACCTTGTGCAGTCCCTGCTCCGTTGACGCCAAAGAAAGATGGAACCTGACGTATGTGTGTGGACAGCCGTGCCATACAAAATCACGATGAAGTACTGTTTTCTCATTCCTCATTTGGATGACATGTTAGACATGACGTCTGGTGTCACAATCTTATCCAAGATTGATCTTAAAAGTGGCTACCACCAAATACGTGTTCGTCCTGGTGATGAACGAAAGACCGCCTTCAAGACGAAAGATGGCCTGTACGAATGGATGGTCATGCCATTTGGAATGACAAATGCCCCGAGCACGTTTATGAGAATCATAACACAAGTACTCCGTTCTTTTATGGGAAAGTTCCTTGCGGTATACTTTTGATGATATCCTCAGTTACAGCCGATCCGTTGGGCAACATCTTGACCATTTGAGACCGGTCTGCTGTGTTTTAAGGAAGGAACAACTTTATGCTAATCCTACCAAATGTACCTTCCTCTCTTATCAGACTATCTTTCTGTGATTTATTGTATCTGCCAGAGGAGTATCCGATTACCTAGAAAAGATAAGGGGTATTATTGAGTGGCCTAAATCCCACAACATACCTGATGTGCAAAGTTTTCATGATCTTGCCACTTTCTATCGTCGGTTTGTGTAAGGATTTAGCACAATCATGGCCCCGATAACCAATTGTTTGAAGAAATGTGAGTTTGTCTGGTCAAAAGCAGTCACGAAAGCCTTCGAAGATATCAGGAAAAGAATAACTCAAACACTTGTCATGAGGTTGCCTGATTTCACCAAAGTTTTCGAAGTAACGTGCGATACTTCTGATATTGTTATAGGTGGAGTCCTCAGTTAAGAGGGTCACCCTATGGCCTATTTTAGCGAAAAGCTGGATGAGATATCTATGCGGTAATTTAGTCACTTCGCTATTGGCGACATTACATCATGCAACAAGAATTCGTCATTTTCTCAAACCATGAGGCCTTAAGATTCCTTAACTCTCAATAAAAGATGAATCCGACATGCTCGATGGGTAAAGTTCATACAAGAATATTCGTATACCATTAAGCATAAGAAAGGGATTGATAATAAGGTTGCGGATGCGCTAAGTCGTTGTCACATGATTTTATTCACATCGCGCATCGAAGTTATTGGTTTTGAGAGATTAAAAGATGAGTATGCATCCTGCCCAGATTTTTACGAGATCTACACCTCTTTGAAGGATGACATTACTCGAGTGATAGATGATTATTTCTTGAAAGATGATTGTCTCTTCTATCGCTCCAAAATGTGCTTTCCTAGTACATCATTACGAGAGTATCTTGTTTGGGATTGCACGCTGGTGGCCTTGCTGGACACTTTGTACATAGCAAGACTATTGATGCTGTGGAACATAGGTTTTACTGGCCTAAGCTTAAAAGGAATGCTACGAGACTTGTTAACAGGTGTCATACTTGTCAACTCGCCAAACAATAAAAACAAAACACAGGCATGTATACTCCTTTACTGTTTTCATCCGCCCTTGGGAAGATGTCGGCATGGATGTCGTGTTAGGCTTACCGAAGACACAAAAGAAACACGATTTCATTCTTGTTGTCGTAGACCGTTTTTCTAAAATGGCCCACTTTCTTCCATGTTCGAAAACTTTCGATGCATCTCGTGTAGCTCAAATCTTCTTCGATAATATTGTGAAGCTACATGGATTGCCAAAAATAATTGTCTGATAGAGATGTGAAATTCACGAGTTACTTTTGGAAGTCCCTATGGCACAAGATGGGTACGAAATTGAAATTCTCATCAGCCTTCCATCCACAGACTGATGGACAGACTGAGGTTGTCAATTGGAGTCTTGGCAATCTCTTATGTACTCTTGTGGGAGAACACTTAGGAACTTGGGATTTAAAATTAACTGTTGTTGAATTTGCCTACAACACATCAAAGAATAGAACCACTGACATGAGTCCACATGAAGTTGTGCATGGTTATCATCCTAGGCAGCTCATAGATTTTGTTCCCATGTTAGAATATCATAGTCTCAGAGTTTGCATTCATATTTGCATTCTGCACTTGCATAGAGAAATTTCCAAGAAAATTAATGAGAATAATTTTAATTACAAGTTAAGGGAAGATACTAGAAGGAAATTTAAAATTTTTGATGGTGGTAACGAGGTGATGATTCGGATTCGTCTGGAACGGTTCCCAGCTGGGTCCGTTAAGAAATTGAATGCACATGCTGCAGGCCCATTTAAAATTTTACATAAAATCAATGATAATGCCTATGTCGTTAACCTTCTTGAAGGTTTTGGCATCAGTAAGACTTTCAATATTGAGGATCTAGTATCCTATGAAGGCCCATAATTTAACACCCTAGAAATTCTCTTATAGATGAGCCTACCCTGCAGCCTACTGGTGAGATTCCCACATCTCTCCCTTTACCTGACACTACTTACCCATCGACAAAAAAAATGGATAATATTTTAGATGATCAGATAATCTCTACTAGAGATAGTGATATTCACAGATATTTAGTGCAATGGAAGAACAAGCCGGATTCGGAGGACACTTGGATTGATCGTGAGGAGCTTCAGCGCTTAGATCCAGAATTTTTAGAGCACTATGACAGATACACTGGTTTTGACTCGACTAGGTCAAGCTCTCTCCCACCTGTAGAGAATAATGAGGACATTAGTTTGAAATATTTTTGGTGTTTTTATCAGCGCAGACAATGTTTGGGATAACTATTTTATTAACTAGTATTTTTATTTCATCATTTATATTTGTTTTTGGCATTTTAGCCATATGTAGTACTTTTGCGATTTGCACCATTTATTTTCTGCATTAGGATATTTTGAAAATTTGTATTGAGATTTGTTTTGAGTCTATATATAGGCCTCTTGATTAATGAAAAATAATGCTTTGATTAACTAAAAAAAATTGTGTTGAGTTTTTTGGCTCTTCATTCTTCTCTTGTGTGTGAGACCATAAGAGATTATTAACGTTTGTGAGAAAAACCCTAAACAACACCCAAATCCCCAAATCCTTTATCCAAAATACCTAACCCTAACCCCCCCTTCTTCAGCCGCCAAACTCCGAAACCCATCGACTCCCCTTTCAACCTCGCCAGCGCCGCACCATCTCCAATCCCTAACACCCCCGAAACCCCTTGCCACCTCTTTCTCTTCAGTCGACCATCATGAGCCCCCCTTCTCCTCGCCATTGTCAACTCCGTTGCCGTCGTCGAAACACCCTTCCATCGCCGCACCATCTCCAACCCTAACCTCCCGAAACCCCTCGCCGCCTCTCTCTCATAAGTCGACCATCCCGAGCCCCCTTTCTCCTCGCCGTCGTCGAACCCACCCCCCCGGCAGCGCTGCCACTGTTGCCAGTGCTCCCCCGCAGACCACCGGCGCCCCGACCCTGCCTCTTCCTTATCCCGAGTGCCACCAACAAGTATGCCTCCCCCTTCCCGTGTTGTACGATCGTCGCAGTCATTCTCGAGTGCCACCAGCAGCTCCACCCCAGCACTATTGCGATATTTTCTTCAAACCCCGGTAATTTTTTGCCATTCTCCATTATTTATGGTATTGCTATCGTCTCTAGAATATTATTTAAATTTACTATCGTCCACAAATATTGAGTGTGTACTTCTACTTGCCAATTAGCGTACGAATCATTATTGAATATTTTACTTTTTTTTTTTTATCATAAAGGTTGGCCAAAGCCCCCCCCCCCCCCCCCCCCCCGAGTTTCATTAAAAAGATTTTAATAAAACAGAAAGAACCAGCGTGGGACAATGATATTCATGTTACCCACATTCGGGCCATGATATTCATTGTCCTTCCAAAATAAGACTCCCTAACATAGGTCGCTCCCGAACCCATGCAACCCACCAAAAAACATAGAAGCAAATAAAAAAACCCAAAATACAACAGTGACCCAACAGTACTCCGAAGTACATCTAAATACACCAAAAAAAGCCCAAAAAAGACATGACACCACACACATCCCCCAAATGACAACCGGATGCGTTTCCCGCCCGCCTCACACCCTGGAGTCAAGCCTCCTCTGATGTGCCTCCCCCTTCCTGTAATACATCCTGGCTGGTGGCAATGTCCTTGTATATGTCCTTGATCTTCTTTGTCTGTTCGTCACCTGCTGTTTTAGTCCAGAACAGAATATTATCAATAATCTTGAAGAGCAATTGTTGATGCATGATGTGTCTGTGTGTGCTTCTAAAGATTCTATTGTTCTTTTCTAGCCATATGCCCCAACATATTGCCGCCACCCCCGTTTCCCAAAATCGGAACTAGTAGCCTTGAATGTGCCCCTCTTTCCACCTACCCCCCCTACCCCCCCAAGCGTCAAGGACCGTCTCCGGTCCTTCGCTGTTGATACCGAATCTGTGAAGGAGGTCTCCCCAAATGGGTCTCGCAAAGCTGCACCTGACGAGCAGATGGTCGACCGTTTCATTCTCCTGATTGCACATTACACAGTTAATCGGACCTTGCCAGCTTCTCCTAACCAAGTTATCCCGAGTTAGGATTGCGTTTCTACATGCCAGCCAGTCAAAAGTCTTCACTTTAAGTGGTGCATAAGCCTTCCACACCGGATCAAAGACTCTCATCCCCCCATCATTTAATCTTTTATACGTTGATTTAACTGAGTAAACTCCCCCTTTTTCCTGCTCCCATTGAAGTTTATCCTCGTGCTCATACCCCGTTGGCTTCCAATCTTGCAAGAATTCCATGAGATCTTGTTTTTGTCTTCTAGCCTCGTTTGTAAGTCTGCCTGAGAGTCTTGGTCTCCATTCCTCATGCCTCCAATTTGTAGCCACCCGATCATATTTATTCGTAGCAAACTCGTAAGCTTGAGGGAATCTCCTCTTGAGGTTGATGGAGCCACACCATTTGTCCTTCCAGAAGCAGGACGAATTACCGTTTCCAAATGAGTAAGTGACACCGGAGATGAAGATGTCTCTTGTGTTAGTCACCCCTCTCCAAAATCCGGATGCTGAATCCTTGTTTTTTTGTTTCTGATGCATGCAGCCATTCTTCAAATAAGACGCCTTTATCATTGAACCCCATTTAGTCTTCGTTTTAGTTCTGAGTTTCCACCACCATTTGCATAACAAAGCTTGGTTCATTTGGCGAATATTGACTACCCCTAATCCTCTGAACTCTTTTCGTATGCAAACTATGCCCCATTTGATTAAGGCGTATCCTTTACCTTCCCCCGCCCCATGCCATAAGAAGCGCCGCCTCAGTCTGTCGATTTTTTTGACCACCCAAACCAGGATTTGGTAGAAGGACATAAAGTATAACGGAATAGTGCTGACCACGGAATTAAGCAAGATCAGTCTTCCTCCGAACGACAACATTTTGCCTTTCCATCCCTCTAGCCTGATCGCTATTTTGTCAATGAGGCCATGCCAATCTCCCCTCATAATATTTCCACTTCCGATCGGCAACCCCAGGTATTTAATCGGAAGTGTCTGGATCGTGCAGTTTAGAAGATTTGCAATAGTGTTCCCTGTTTCCCCCGTGTCCCCTAATAGTGTAATGGAACTTTTATTATAGTTCACTTTTAATCCCGACCATTCTTCAAATAGGTACATGCCCCATTTCAGGAGCGCTGCTTGCGTAGTATCACACTCACCAAAAATGACTGTTTCATCCGCGTATTGGACATTCATAACGGCGGAGATGCCCCTCCTCATCCCAAGACCATTGATAAGACCATTATCTCTGTAGGCTCGCAGCATACTATGCAGACCATCCCCTACTCGCAGCATACTATGCAGACCATTGAATATTTTACTTGTTAAGAACGCTTAGGTATAATTATTGATTGTTAGGATTGAATCTTTAATTGGGCTTATTAAATTTATTTCATTTCTCGAAAATCCATCAAACCAATTACTAGTTCTAATTTCTGACTTAATCAGCACTACTTGTTGGTAAACTTAATCTTTTGATATTCTTGAAAAATTCTTTACTTAGGGTTAAGTCTACATCAAAAACTGTTTGTATGTTTATGTATGCATCACTAAATCATATCGAGCACACCATAGAGGTAAACCAAAATAACCTTGCACATTCAAGTCAATTGAGGGCATTCTGTCCATTTAGCTCATCGTAAAATTTTATTGTAGTTACATCAAAATAGCTAGTGAAGGTGATTATATTAATATATTTTTTTTGTAGTGCCTGAGTCTCTTTTTTTTTTTTTTTTTTTTGGGTGCTTCCTTAAAAAAAAAGACAGAAGAGGAAATATTGTAGCCTGAAATTTAAACACTTCCTTTTTCTCAGGTATATGGCACCAGAATATGCATCAAGTGGAAAATTAACGGACAGATCTGATGTTTTTTCATTTGGAGTTGTGCTTCTTGAGCTTATTACAGGGCGCAAACCGGTGGACACAACCCAACCTTTGGGGGATGAGAGTTTAGTTGAATGGGTATTGCTCAATCTGTTATTGAATAAGTCTTATATCTCACTTCACATATATCTTGCTCTGTGCGTGCACATGTATTGGCATATGAATATCTTAATTTTAACTACATTAAGTGATAATATCTAAGAGGAACCTAAAATGTTGGTGGTGCACTTGTTTTGATGGGAAGGGTAAGACATTCTAGTTTGTTCGTCGACATTTTTCTTTTAGACAAAAATTCTCCCGTCTAGGTGATAGTTGGGAATTATCAACTTAAATCAAAACACATGCCTCACTATGCCTCTTATATAACAATATGTGATCATTATGCAGACATCTTTTTATTTAATCTGCAAAATAAAAACAAAAGTAGAGTCGGTGTTGAGAATTTCTTGTCTATCTTTTTGGTTGTTGTATAAGTCAAGCAAATACTTCAATAAGTTAATAAGAGCAAAATTAATCATTTGGTGAAATTTGGTGTTTGATTATATTATTTTAGGGTAAAACAGAAAATTTTATGAGGGGTTTGTACTGTATACGGAAAGCTAAAGGGCTAACAGAAAATACCCAAGAGAAACTGTATTTCATTAAAATGACATATATATATATATATATATATATATATATATATATATGTATATATATATATATATAATGCAGCGATTTAGCAGGAATTGTTGGCAATTTCTTGTATGCATAGAAAATGAATTATTTGCTTAGGAAAGTCGTAAGCATCTAAAGTTTGTAAAGTTTGTGGCATTTTCCAATGCATGATGAAATGTGTGTGCAGGAAAGAGAAAAGTAAGTTTAACACACTACTATCGAAATACTAGCTTCACGCCTCCTTCGGTTATAATACTAGAGATGTAAATGTATTGTTTTTAAATAATACTGCGTTTCTTCACAACATGTTCAATGTGATAATTTGCATTATTTTAATTAAACATGCTAATTCTGATTGTAGGTTTTCAATCCAAAAAGTTGTGTAACGGCTTTGCAAAATAGTTTGGATTGAAGAGATTTAAATTGTTAGAAAAAAGTCTGAAGGGGCCAATATAAAATACAGTTAAATTCACTCATTATTAACTATCAGCAAAGTAAGTAAATTCACTCATTATTAACTATCAGCAAAGAAAGTACTTGGTAACATCTGCCAAAACTTGTTTGTAGCTTCACTCAATTCACAAGAGGTATTATTCAAAAGAAGAAAAAAAATTGTTGCTGCTAATTTTGGTGTGGGAGCAAACAGATGATTTGTGAATTCTTACGGAAACAGTAAAAGCGAACCTGTGGATTTCTTGCCGGTGTTTGACTGCTTCTCGCCGCTGCTGCTAACCTACAAAAAGTTCGAAACACCGGGATGAATTTCGGCGACGAACCCTCCGACGCTCAAGTCAGTAATCAGGAAGATTATGAAAGTGTGATTTGTGAAAAAAAATATTGATTACCTTTTTATGGTGGGGGGAGAGGGGTTTTTATAGTCGCCTTTGGAAACAGTTCTGAGATAATTATTTATCTCTACTTCCAGTGTTTTTGGATAAGAAACAGAATTTAAATTGTTTCATGATAAGATATTTGGTTTAAACTGTCTCTTAGAGATAACCATGAATTTGAATTACTCTTTAAATGGCTGGTTTGTAATGGGTCGTCACTTTTACCTAGTAGGACAGACCCGTTTTTGGGTTATTGGGTTTGGAAAAAATCCAGTTCCCATTTCGGACCCGTTTGTGGTGGAAATTACTGTTTTACCCCTGGGAGCTTAAAGATTCGTGTCCGATTTGAATGGTTCCGATTTGATTCTATTTTTAGCCATATCACAAGCCCCCTACTACTGAAGACTGAGTTTCACAGCCTTTGAGGAGTAGTTCACCCGTTTTCAATCGCTTCAAATTTATCGGAGTTCTCAGGGAAGTTTGGATCTTGCTCGAGGTGTAACGGTGTTATTCTGAGCTTTTAAAATACCAAAATTTGTTTTTAGAATTTTCTTGACTTTTAGTGATTTTTCCATATTTTTCTGATTTCCCCCCAATTTTCTAATCATTTTTTGAATTTTTTTTAATTTCCAAATTTTAATAATAAAATTTTGAATTTTAATTAATTATTTTAAAAATAAAATAATTATTTTCGGAATATAAAAATATTTTTCTGAATTAAAAATTATTTTTGGAATTTTTAATTAATATTTTCAAATTTTTAAATATTTTTTCAAAAATTTTAAATAATTAATTCAATATAATAATTAAATAAAGGAATTAAATAAAAGAAATTACCTTGATTTAATCACGACCGTTGATCACGATCGAGCACGGATCGGGAGGCGGATTTTTCTCTCCATTTTCGCTCGGTGGCAGGAGTGCTCGGCGCGCGTCCCCGAAGGACATGGACGGCTGACGTGCTGATACGTGGTGGTCAATGGTAGACCGTTGACTCGGTCAGCGTTGACAGTTGACCTCAATGGCAGATTTTTTTCTTTTTCTTTTTTCTTCTTCCTTCGACCTCGTCTTCAACCTCTTCTTCTACTTCTCCGAGGGCGAGCATGGTCACTGGAGGTTGGCGAAGAAAGGGGCTCGGCGATGGGAGCTCGGCGAGGGGAACTCGCTGATGTGGGGTCGAGCTCGGCGAAGGGAACTCGTCGATGTGGAGACGAGCTCGGCGAAGGTGATAGAGATGGAGCTCGGCGAAAGTGATGGAGGCGGAGCTCGACGAGGGTGATGGAGATGGAGCTCGGCGAAAGTGATGGAGGCGGAGCTCAGCGAAAGTGATGGAGATGGAGCTCGGCGAAAGTGATGGAGGTGGAGCTCGCCGAAGGTGATGGAGACGGAGCTCGGCGAAGGTGATGCTCGGCGAAAGTGATGGAGGCGGAGCTCGGCGAAGGTGAAGGGAGGCGGAGCTCGGCGAAGGTGATGCTCGGCGAAAGTGATGGAGGCGGAGCTTTACGAAGATGATGGAGGTGGAACTCGACGAAGAAGGTGCTCGTGGTTGGGTTTGGAAGAAAGTGGTTTTGATGAAGAGTATGTGATTCGGGTTTGGGTCCAAAACAGGGCAAACCCGACCCGTTATCCCTTTCAAAATTAATTATTATTATTTGTTGGGCGAATCTCAGTCGTTGATCACGATCGAGTGCGCATCGGGAGGCAGAGCGTTTTCTTTCAGTTCTCGTTCGGAACGCGTCTGTTCGGATCTGACCGAACAGCGCTGAGAGCGCTCCTGCTGGCGACATGTGGTGGTCAACGTTTGGTCATTGACTCGATCAACATTGATCGTTGACTTTATTGAAGCTGATGATGTGGCAAAATCTGAGCCACTGATCACGATCGAGCTCAAAATGTGGCAAAATCTGGGCCTTTGATCGTTTTTTGCCTAATTTCGCGCTCGGTGACGCGTTTGCTCGGATCCTACCACCGAAGCACTATGGGGGTTCGACTGATTGACACGTGTCCAGCTTGACTGTTGATCGTTGACCAGTCAACGACTTGTTGGCTTGGCGCAACTGTGTTGTAACCAGCTTTACTAGAGCTACATAGGTCCGATTTGGGCGTTTAACCCTTTATTTCGAAGCTGACTCAAAGATCTACAATCTCTCTTCAGAAGTCAGTTGAAGAATCATCCTTCTTCATGGTCAAAATAGGCATGCGATATCTTTGCTTCCATGAAGTTTGAGAAGAGCTTTGCATGACTCTTGGGGAGATCCGTTCTTGGAGGCGAGTTTTAGGGAGCGTCTCTAGACGAGTTAGGCTCCAAACTCTTTTGGAAAAACGGCGCTTGGGAGGTGAGTGGAGCGAAGAGCATCACTAGGCTCTAGGAGAGCTGTTCGGGGGACGAGTTTGAGGAGCATCTCTAGGGGACAGTTGAGCTCCAAGCTTGTTGGGAAGAAGGCCGCTCGGGAGGCGAGCGGAGCGAAGGGCATCACCAGGCTCTAGGAGAGAGCCGTTCGGGAGGTGAGCTTGAGGAGCAACTCTAGGGGAAAGTTGAGATCCGAACTCGTTGGGAAGAAGGCCACTCGGAAGGCGAGTGGGACGAGCAACTATAGGAGGGAGTTGGCCTCCAAACTTGTTGTTTGAACCCAGCAAGCTTGTAGAGGTAACTCAAGGAGGGAGTTGGAGTCAGTCTTGCTGTTTGGACCCGACAGGCTTGTAGAAGCAATTCTTGGAGGGAGTTGATCTCCAAACCTGCTGTTTGAAACCAGCAAGCTTGTAGAGGTAACTCGAGAAGGGAGTTGGATATTATATCTGATGCTTGAAGGTGAGCTAGTTGTGAGAGAAGCTTTACGGACGAGCTGGGCTCCAGCACCGTCACATGGAGCGAAGGAGTTGCCGGTGTGGCTCGGGAGAGGAACTGAGCACGGAGCTCATTGATAAGGGTCGTAGAGCTGCAGGAGCAACTATAAGGGCGAGCTAGACCCTAGATTCAATATGATTGAGTCAAGTTTTGGGGATAGCCCTGGAAAGGAGCTAGTCTCCGAACTTGCTTGTTGGAAAACCAACGAGTTTCAGGAGTAGTTCGAATGGTCGTTTCGATCCCCAAACTCACATACTTGCAAGTTTTGAAGGCGATTTCGAGCCATGATTATGAAGACCAGACTAGTTGTTAAAAATTCATCAACGAGTTGTAAGAGCAATTCCGAATGGTGAGCTACTCTGCACTTGCTAGTTTGCAGGCGGCTAAAGCAGTGTCGAATCAAGTGTTGGACTCCAAACTTGTTGTTTAGAGGTTTCAACGAGTTGTAGGAGCAATTCCGAATGGTGAGCTGCTTCACACTTGCTTGTTTGCAAGCGGCTAAAGCAGCGTCGAACCAAGTGTTGGACTCCAAACTTGTTGTTTGGGATTTTTAACGAGTTGTAGGAGCAATTTCGAATGGTGAGCTGCTCCGTACTTGCTTGTTTGCAAGCGGCTATAGCGGTGTTGAACCAAGTGTTGGACTCCAAACTTGTTGTTTGGGGATTTTAACGAGTTGTAGATGTGACTCAGAGAGAGAGAGAGACATTAGGCGAATGCAATAATTTTCAAAAGAAAAAAGCTAAGTTTTATTGAAACAAACTAAGTGGTTACTTCAATGGTGCGAGCCTTTATTACATACTTTGGCCATATCGTTAGTGGCGGCCTTATTAAAAACTGAAAACCTATTTCTACGAGAGTGTGTTAGGCACCCTCGTGGTACTTTATTTGATGCTCAATATTCCAAGTTCACCTTCCCCGACGAGGGGGATCTTCTTGAGTTCATTAACTAGTTCGGAATTGACTTGACTGTTTCGTTGGGGGAGCTCTAATGTTTCAAGTGGGAGGATCGAGCCCCCCATTGTGGTTGTGTAGCACCTCCGAGCTGTCTCTTGGTTTCCTTTGACTCCTACTCCTGCAGAGGTTAAAAACTTCATTGTCATGTGAAAGGCTGGGGGTACGACATGAAGTACTGCTAGGCCTGGTCGGCCCAGGATAGCATTGTAAGCGGCCTTCACATTGACGACCATGAAATCCATTGTCTCTGTCCGGGTAGTCGGGGTTTTTCTTGCGGTCACATCAAGAGTGACTATTCCTTCGATTGGGACCGAAACTCCAGAGAACCCGTGGAGTGTGTATCCGGCAGGCTTGAGACGATCTCGAGAAAGTTTGAGGCCGTGGAAGGCTTCTTGGAAGAGGATATTGACGGAACTACCATTGTCGACCAGGATTCGGCGCACCTCGTGGTTGGCCATGTGGAGACTAATTATGAGCGCGTCACAGTGGGGCGTTCGGACGCCTTCTAGGTCTTTGTCTGAGAATGTCACCGAGACCCTAGGGTTCTTGGTCGGGGAAAAGTTCTAGACCGAACTCACCTCTCGGATGAAGACTTTTCGGGAGGAGTTTGATTCCCCCCCATTGGACCTCCATGGATAAGGTGGAGGATGGCCCCAGGTTCGGAGTCTTGGAACTCGGCGGGCCTTTCGATTCGCTTGTTGGCTCCTCGCGGTGGTGGATCGGCCCCGTCCTTTCTGACGAACTTGGCCAGGTGTCCCTGCTGTATGAGTTCTTTGATCTCCTTGAGAGCCCAACAATCATCCTTGTTGTGGCTGTGGTCCCTATGAAAGCGGCACCACTTATCTCTGTTCCTTTTCTTGTCAGGGGTATTCATTCTAAGAGGACCACGGAGTAGCCCTTCCTTGTCCACCTCCATAAGAGCTGCTGATATACTGGCATTGAGGGGGGTGAACTTCTCAAAACGAGGAGCTGGGCGGCGTTGGCCATTGTTTTCTTTCTGAAATTTTTGGGACCCTTCTTCGCTTGTGTTCTTTTGTTTGTTCTCGAAAGATGACTCCTATCGACTGGGGGGTTTGAGAGCCTCTTCCGCTCGGATATACTTCTCACTCCTAAGCAGGAGTTCTGAGAAGTCCCGAGTAGGCTTCTTGGCAAGGGACGCCTTCAGGTCGGCGTTATTGACGTTGTGCCTGAATGTTGCAGAGGCCACTGATTGGTTAAGAGAGACAATAAACCGGGCTTTGGCAGTAAAGTGCCGAACATAATCTCTTAGACGTTCACCCTTACTTTGGCTGAGGGCTAGCAAAGATGCACTTGTTTTCTCGGCTCGGCGACTGCTAACAAAGTAGGTGAGGAAGAGCTCCTCAAACTGGTCGAATGAGAAGATGGAGGCTGGGGATAGACGAGAGTACCACTTTCGCGCTGGTCCCCTCAACGTTGCTAGGAAGGCCTTGCAGAGGAGCGCGTGCGAGGCTTGATGAATCATCATGAGAGTTTTAAAACTCTCGATATGATCGGCCGGGTTTGACTCCCCATTGTAGGATTCAAAGCGGGGCGGCTTAAAGGTTTCGGGGACCGGAGCTTCCATGATGGCCTTGGAAAAGGGGAGTCTGCTTGGGTGAAACTTATTGGTCCGTTGTTCCTCTTTGGGATTAATCTTGCTGATGCGCCTCTCCATCTCTCGAAGGCGACGGTGAACCGAATCGTTCCCGTGGTCGGATCTAGTCGACCCTCGGGACTCCTTAATGAGTGGTGGCATGGCGAGGGCTGTGTGCTTGTCAGTCTTGACTTGGGACGATGTTAAGAGCCCGTAGGATGTCATCTTTGAAGTTTCGGAATTTTGCCTGGGTGACTGGTGCCCCTCCATCATTGGGAACCTTGGGTTGTGATCGGCTTACAGCAGTGTGACTCCTTTGCTACCGACAGGGAGGAGACCCCCTTCACCCCCTTTGGGAGGCAGACCTTCTGGATCTCGGCCTTCGGGAAGAATGGCTCATCTAACTTCTCTGGCGGCCCTTCTTTCAATTGCACGCTATGTGATCTTTTTTCTGGATGAGGGACCTCGTCACGGGCTCGTCTCTCATTTAAGCGGGTTCGGAGGTCGATCCCTTATTGGCAGTTGACGATGATTTGACGGAGGTCTTTTGACCCCTGAGGACCTCGCGAGGCCATCGAATTGATGGAAGGATTATGGACCGAGATATGGTCATGAAGATGATGCTGTTCTTGACGGCTTCGACGGGAGCCCCCCGGCGCAGTCCTTCTGGGCATAGGGCGAGCATGTTGGGGAGGCGGCTGCTCAGGTTGAGGCTATTGAACTTGTTGATTTTGTTGATAGGGGATGCCGTCAAGTGGAGGAAATGGAGGAAGAGGGGTGGCTCTTTGGCTGGACGCTGCCGCTTTCCCTTTTCCCTTCGGAGGCCAGGTTGGAAACTACTTTTACCGGTGAAATATGGTCGGATTGTTTTTCTGTTTCTCACAGACGACGCCAATATGTTGCTGCTAATTTCGATGTGGGAGCAAACAGATAATTTGTGAATACTTACGGAAACAGTAAAAGTGAATCTGTGGGTTTCTTGCTTGCGTTTGACTACTTCTCGCCGTTGCTGCTAACCTGCAAAAAGTTTGAAACACTGGGATGGATCCCGGCGACGAACCTTCTGACGCTCAAGTCAATAATCAGGAAGATTATAAAAGTGCGTTTTGTGGAAAAAAATATTGATTACCTTTTTATGGTGGGGGGAGAAGGGTATTTATAGTCGCTTTTGGAAACCGTTTCGAGATAATTATTTATCTCTACTTACCAGTGTTTTTGGATAAGAAACAAAGTTTAAATCGTTTCATGATAAGAGATTTGATTTAAATCATCTCTTAGAGATAACCATGAATTTGAATTACTCTTTAGACCTGAGCTGGTTTGTAATGGGCTGTCACCCTTACCCAGTAGGACAGACCCGTTTTCGGGTTATTGGGCTTGGGAAAAATCCAGTTCCCATTTCGGACCCGTTTGTTGTGGAAATTACTGTTTTACCCCTGGGAGCTTCAAGATTCGTGCCTGATCTGAACGGTCCTGATTTGGTTCTATTTTTAGCCATATCAAAAATCGAGAAGAGGTATTCGTTTAAGTGGAATGTCATTAGATGTTGTCATCTTCAATTAGTTAGATCATTCTTTTGCTTCTTTTTTTTTTTGGAAGCTCATTATTTTGGCTGTCACTTGCTTTTTGAGTTCTCTGATTGTCTGGTTCTTTTAGAAGGACTAGTTTCTGATATGAAGTGGCATTCTTGACAGGCTCGACCACTTCTTGTTCATGCTCTTGAGACAGGCGAATGTGAAAAATTGGTGGACCCCAGGCTTGAGAACAATTATGACAGAACTCAGATGCTTAGAATGATTGAAGCAGCAGCTGCATGCGTGCGCCATTCTGCTCCAAAACGACCTCGCATGAGTCAGGTAACCATCTAATTTGAGTAATTATAGTACACGTGTTATGTGTTCACTGTCACAATATGTTTATGCTCATCCATAGAAATAGGTGATAGACGATCAAATTGCATGCTCTTGTATGATTGCTCACGTTGATTTACATTACATTTTGTAAAATCTATACTTGAAAATTCATATTATATTATTCGTCATGTGGTTGCAACAAAAATGATTCTCGACATATAGCTGTTGACTGAAGTTCTGGATCTCTTGATTCATTATCTAGGCTAGGCTATGCCATCATTCTTCACAACTTAGATACCTTGAAGGGTACATTTGTTTATGTAAACAAAAGTGTTCGAGGATTTTCTGAAACGGAGATCATAATGTTTCTTTGAGTATGTTGCTGGAAAAATATTTGTTTCAGAATTGTTTTAATAAATGAGTAAAAGACCAATAAGACTCTGTTTTATGATATTTAGATCAAAGTAGACTGAATGGATTGGTGAAGTTATTTCCTTTTCTAGGTGATGATAACCCCGAGAGTGTTTACATCGCTCTTATATACGACTGTACTTTTTTTTCCCCTCTAAAAGGTGTCATGCATTTACTGCACCCTAGTTCTCAACTATATCTTATGTATATATTTACTGCGATCTAAACATCATTGTATCCTCCTTATTCTCAACTATATCTTATGTATACATTTCACAATGAACATATATAGCCAAGCTAGTTATGCCAGGGAGTATTATTACAGCCTACACGCACACAATAATTCATGTAAATTTCATTGGACAAAGCCTTCTTTCTTTTTAATCACATATTTTTCATCCTCTTATATATATATATATATATATATAGAGAGAGAGAGAGAGAGAGAGAGAGAGAGAGAGATGTTCCGTTGTGCACTAGGCCTCCGTGTGCACTCGGCCTTTCGGCTTTCGTATCGACAATCCGAACCGTTCACATTGATCTACACATATAAATTAGTCTAAATATGTAAAATTAAATTATTTGAAATTTATTTGCCCATTCATCGTGTGACTATAATAAACAACGATTTTTAGTCATATAATTTTGTACCACTTCATTGTATATTTATGCTTTTTCACTTAGGTGGTGAGAGCATTGGACATTGAAGATGACATGCAAGACCTGACCAACGGCATCAAAATTGGCCAGAGCCAAGCATTCAATTCGGGCCAAGCATCCAGTTCTGATCTTCAAAAGTTTCGCCAAATTGCATTTAGTAGCAGTGGGACTGACAGTTTTGAGTACGACTCAGGTGAGTATGATCGCCGCAGTTCAGCCCACAGTGGCGATCGCCGTAGAGACCAAAGGCCACCTGGTCCTGGAGGATGGATACCAGGAACTCAAAGCTCCAATTCTCCCGCAAACCATATATCAGATGCTCGTTCTATGTTTCAAAATGAAAATAGCACCGGTGGGGGGAATTCCCGTGGGATGAAATATTACTGAGTTGGAAGGTACCCTTTGTTTGTTTTTTTATGAATCCCTTAATTCACAAGTTTTTTTTACTATTATATCTCGGTTTAAAATTGACCTGATCATGGTGAGAAACTAAGCAGAATAAAGAAAAACAAATGTTTTAAGTTATTCTCGTCTTCTACTAATTTTAATGGAACTTGGGCCAAATTACATGCATTTTCTAATTCAAATAATTTAAAAAGTTGAGGAAGTAATAGATATTACGATATTAACGGATTTAGCGCACCTACGGGTAAATACTTGTAAATTAGATGGCCTAACTTTCAACCCCAAAATAACACATAAGCTTGTGTTTCATATTTTGCAGCAGCGCCTTTGACAACTACTGAGCTTTCAGATTCTTGCTGCAAAGCACGATTCGGTGTTGTGATAGTTTTGAATCAGATTTTCAGTCGCAACGAGATCAAATATTGAGCTCGATGGATGTATAAATTGTGAAATTCATTATGTATATGAAGATTTGTACATAATACTTAGTGTTTAATACCAACTTTATTTTTTAATAAGCATCAATTCTATTATCATTTGTCATCTGCGGTGATATATATATTCATAGAGGGGTATTAATTTCGTGCATTTGAATTTTGTCGTTTATTTTTTAAAGCAATTTGATTGGTTTTTTCCACTTTTTCTTTTGCGTTAGTAGCGAGTTGTTTTTACTTGCAGCGTGTAATACCGTGACACTGCATCAAGGAAGACCTCTTCACGTTAGAGAAGCATTCCTCGCTAAAAATTTCAATAACAACATACTGTATTTCGAAAAATGGATTGCAATCGATGTTGTTTTTTTTTAATAATAAAGATGACTAGGTCATCGCTTCATTAATGAAATTTTAATAAAACATAGTATTTTAATGAAACATAGTAGTACCAAATCCAACATAACATACAAAATATCTAGATGCCCTTACATCAAGCTTAAGCATCTACTACAAAAACGAAAAATACAAAAAGCATCTCCTAATAAAGATAACATTCTAATGAAACAGCTCCTAAGTCCTCTCTCTGGCCGCGCTGTCCTCCTCCAATCGCATCCTTTTTCTCGTTCCCGCCTGACCTGCCAAGGCATGAATTGTAGCGAAGTTGTTATGCATAAAGACAGGAAATCTACTATTTGAATCACGAAAGTAAAAGTTATTCCGGTCTAGCCACAGGTGACAAATAGTCGCAACAATGACAAGTCCCAAGCCTTTCTGTCCTCTCTTTTAATGCTACCGCCCCTCCCAAGATCCCACGCCCCTATGATCGAAGTTGGAGTATCTAAACAACCAAACACGATACTAACGACTTCCCAAGCTAGCTTGGCCCTAGTGCAATTGAAAAAAAAAAGGTGTTCTGAGTCTTCCTCTTCGTTACTACATCTAGCGCACCAAACTTCAATCTGCATTCCTCGCTTCTTCAAATTTGTCTTTGATAAGATAGCATATTTCTCCACCAGCCAGAGGAATGCTCTAACTTTTAACGGTGCTTTTGTACTTCAAAAAATTTTGCTATAGCGCTTCTGATTCCTCCATCACTTAGCCTGTTATAAAGGGATGCTACCGTGAAGTTGTTATCAAACTGTAAGCTCCAAATTCTTCCATCCTCATTACTGTCAGAATACCTACCTTCGATACGAATGAAATTATTCAGTTCCTGAAGTTGTATAATACTCTCATCCGACAACTCTTCCTCCACCCGCAGCGTAAGTCTTTGGTTTCGCCATACGTCCACAACCAATGAATCAATGTCTGACACTACCCTAGAAGCTTTCGGGAACATACTAAGAAGGGTATTGTTGCCACACCATTTATCCTTCCAGAATCTTGTGTTTTTTCCGTTCCCAATAGTAGAAGTGGTATTAGTGTGAAAATTTTCTCCCACTCTGGCCAGTCCCTTCCAAAGATAAGAAGTTCTCTTATGCGCACTTCTTCCCTCAAATCTGAATTTCTTCCTTTTCCGATAACCTCCAAATTATTTGCACCACCAGTTATTTCTTCTCCTATTCATCTTCCACCGCCACTTGCTCATCAAAGCTCGGTTCATGTCCCTTAGGTCTAGTATCCCTAGACCCCCAAATTCTTTTCTCTTACATACCCTCCCCCAATTTACCAAATGGACCCCTTTGTTTCCTTCGTCAGCTCCCTTCCAAGGGAACCTTCTTCTACACTTATCAATTCTGTTGATAACCCACTTAGGGAGCTCGTATATCGACATCAAGTACAGTGGTAGGCTACTGAGCACATAATTAATCAAAGTGATCCTCCCCCCCAGAGAAAGATAACGCCCCTTCCAACCTGCCAACTTCTTTTCCACCTTCTCAATTAACGGTTGCCAGTCCTCTTTCCTTAGCATTCCCGGTCCGATGGGTGTTCCCAAATATGTTAGTGGATAATTATCCTCCTTGCATCCCAACAAAGTCTTGATAGTGCAGATCGGGGTTGAAAGATTGTCGTTAATGGGAAGAACACAACACTTGTTAAGGTTCACTTTCAGTCTTGCCCGCGCTCGGACACAAATCAGAATCATGTAAATTTCTAATATCTCCTCCTCCCTAGCCTCCCCGAAGATTAATGTGTTATCCGCATATTGTAAAATCGATATAGATTATGGGATCCCTCTCACCCGAACTCCTCTAATGATTTGTTCATCTCTGCCCCTCCTTATCATTTCTGCTATACCATTCGCAACGAAAGTAAACAACAGTAAAGACAAAGGGTCCCCTGGCGCAATCCTCTTCGACATCTAATCTCCTTTCCTGGTTTTCCATTAAGATGGACGAATGATTTTCCTCCCCCGACGCATCTCATGATCCACGCTCTCCACCTGTCTCCAAAACCTTTGAGTCGTAAGACCTCATCCACACTATCCCACTCCACCGAATCATACGCCTTTTCAAAGTCTATTTTTAGCAAAAAATCATTGGACTTTTCCTTGATTCCTCTATAAACTAACTCATGTGCGGAGGCGACGGTGTCCTAAACCAAATGTGTGTATAAAAAAATATTAGTTAAGCGAATAACAAGAGGATGATGCCAACTGATAATGGCTTCAATTCCTTTTACAATTCCTTTCGTATCATATGGTGAATCAGTGTATCCTGCATCCTTCCAAGAGGAGATAATTTTGGACGCGAACTACACAAAATAGCTGAGTTATTCATAGTTCATCCATAATTTATGATCGGATTAATTTGTAAAAGTGGGGTAGAATTGTTTTAGGCGTTAATGAAGATCTAGCAAAATTTTGAAACCTTTACCACTGTTGCCTCCAAAAATGTACACAGTACTAATTTATAATGTGGGAAGTCTTCAGTTACAATTCTTATTGAATCGTAAATTGAAGATCGAGGGTGAATTATTGCTCGAGATGATTCAGTCTAAGGTCGCAATTAAGATGAGCTGGTAGGATTACCAAAGACCCGTGTCGGCATACCAGATGACACCCACAGGCAAGTGCACGCAACATCGATCAAGTATGATCTTTCAAGTGAATCTGGTACTAGCAAGGCGTGTTCGTGTAAACAATTAAGAACCGTCTTTGTAGCTTTTTGTGCGAAGGGTAGAAGTGGTGTATGAATCTAGTTTTCTTTAGTTCCATATACACACAATGTCTAGTTCATGCGCACATAAGTTCGAAAACAGAGGAGCTCGTGCTCATAAATCTCACATCACAAAACTTGAGCTGATGCAAAAGAGGAAAAGAGCAGCTATGAATCTTTCAAAATTTCATCTCCCAAAGCTTGTCTTTCATATGCTGCTGCTATTTCACGATTCTATACAGCAGTGCCTACAACAAAATCACTGAACTGAATATTTGCTGTGAGAAAAGCTAATTCCTTTCTCTGTGTGCATCACCTTACACAAAATTATGAGTAGCAGCTGACGGTGTCTATAAAAGGACCAACTCCATTCATTTCCAACCTCTGCATCTGCATATCGCGTTTACCTTGCTTAGCTTCAGCAATTTTTCTCATTCAACAAAGAAACATTCTTTAATCAGAACAAGAGTACTTTCATAAACTATTCCAAAAAACTACAACTTTCCATATTCAGATCGCATGCTACCACATAAACTGACCAATAAGTTTTCAGGGTAAAACAAAGGAGAAACTTTCAAAAAAGAATTAGTTCAGTACTCATATCTTCTATTTTCTTCCTCAGAACTATACCCTAAAGCACTCTTATTAGTTAGTAGCAACACGGAGAGCAGCACGGGGGTATACGTAAATCAATATAATGACTGTTTCTTCAAATTGGTCATATAACCAAATTTACAATTTTTGACCTTCTAAAGAAACTTAAAAATCAAAACTAAAAGAACCATGTATATACTCTGGGATCGTGGAAGGCGTGTGCATGAGGACTGAAAATGTTAAAAAAAGAAAATATACTAGTGAAAGGAAGCTAAGGCTTGAGAAATGGGATTGTTTTCTTTATGCTCTTGTTTTATCAATCAACTCCAATATAAACCCTTGAACAGAAAAAGGCCAACACCGCCAGCTGCTAGTACAAGAATAAGTCGGCCACCAACAAGATCAAGACGACTTGTATCCCTTCTTTTTTGGCGGTTCATCTGAGCCACATGCTCATGAAGTAGTTTCGAGAGGTTATCCAATTGATGCATCATTTGCCGTTGGCCTCGTGTGATGATCATAATCTGTTTTTAGAGAATACACAGGCCATCAACAATATTAATCGTATTAATTGAGTCCAGTATTAAAAAAAACCGAACTCCAAACATATAGATGAAGCAGCAAAGCCTTGCCTATACTAATGTTCGAGACAACATACTCATGGATAGAATGATACAGTCGATTAGTTGGTAAGGATATTGATCCTTTTTTCATTTACGTTTATTTAGATTTATGGTGGGTTGCAGTATTCTCTGTGGTTCAAAAGTATAAAAGACTATCAACAAATTGTATACAAGGAGATCGGTCAACTTAACCGGTTTAACCAGCTGGTTTTGTTAACCCCTCCTTTAACTTCAGGCCCAGTTTGCGAAGAGTTTAAGTAAGAATTGCTTTAAATGGCTAAATTTGATAGAGACAAACCAATCAGATGAAGGGTTAAATTAACCAGCTCATTATTACAAAAGTTGAGGTCAGCTTAATAACTTAAGCACTTGTATGAGGTTTGTATGTGGTTTGACAGGGTTATTGCTATGCTATCCCCTCACTTGAGGAGTTAACACCTCTCAACATGTGCATGTAATTGTCTTATCCATCATGCTTATTATATATACTTTTCTAAGCAAGGAACAATTGATTATGGAAAATGTGCCAGTCTCGTGTTTGATAAGGAAAGGTTAAATCCTCTCCTTGGAGTTACCTAATTTTTGGCCGATCAGCAACACTCGAGGGTTAAACATGCTTAAGTTGTATAGATTTATTATACAAAAACAAAACAGAGCCTATCCTAAATCTTTACAGCAGGGCATTAGAATTCATATCATAAACAGATCCGACTAAGTTTAATGAAGGTTGTTTGCCACCTACTACAACTTTCCTTTATCCTGGTTCGACATAGACAATAAAAAGAGGGAAAACATTCAAAAACAACACCAGAAGAGTTTGTCTAAATGAATTGTTGCAATTATTAGGCCATTTCATCTGTTTCGGTCAAAAACGGGCAATTTCTCTCTTTTATTTGTGTGCGCGGGCGGTGGCACAGGATAGACAATGAAAGAGAGAAAACTTCAAAAACAACACTAGAAGAACTTTTCTAGATGAATTATAGGAATCATTAGGCCATTTCTTATGTTTAGCAAAGTCAGAAAGGGCAACCCCCCCCCCCCCCCCCCCCCCCCCCCCCCCCTCGTTCGTGTGAAAGCCCAAATGAAGGGAAAACTAAAATCATTTTATGTGGACATGTGTCAACTTCACTGAACTGGAAAGAACACCAATGCATCTCTGTGCCCAAAATAATTAAACTACCAAACAATAATCCTCATTTAAAATGGAAATGAGACACAATGAGAAAATACAGGTATGATTTTTTTTTAAATAGAAACATAAATTATGGTGACAAGAAAGACTCGAATAATTTTGGATCAAAATTAATTTTGGATCAAAATTAAAAGGCCCCAAATATTTTACATAAATTCGATACATTAAAATCTAAATTCTTTTAAGAACAGAAAGTATTATTGTCATAGTTATTTATAAAATAAATATATTATTATTGATATGAACAAAATTTTGAATAGATACTTTTATATTTGGCAAAAAGTTGACAAATCCCCCCATTGCCATTTTAATGAAGAATACCCCCAACATTTATTTTCGTAACTTAAACCCTATCTGCCACAATTTAAACTAAAAATCCCTTATGATGTTTCAAATATATTTTATTGAGAGGAAGGGAGAAATGATGGGGCCTAGGCTAAAAGTCCCTCCCTCTCATTCAAAACTATTTGAAAATAAGAACAGCATTTCAGTCCCAAATTATTGGAGGAGGGGGGGGGGGGGGGGGGGGGGGGGGGGGGGGGTACTTTGTTGACTATTGGCCTTTCATTTTAGACGAGAACTCTGAAGATATATTCTAAGCAACTACTAGGCTCATGTGCAAAGCGCATTTGGCATAGTGGCATGTACTCCCACTTCAAAGTGGGAGATCCGTGTCCGATTTCCACCTAGAGGAAAATTAATTGGGATGCACCCCCTCTTCCCTATGTGGGTGGTGTGCAAAGCGCATTTGGCACAGTGGCATGTACTCCCACTTCAAAGTGGGAGATCCATGTTCCATTTCCACCTAGGGAAAATTTTGATCTAGTCCAAATTTAGGAAAATATGGAGTCAAACATACCTCTTCAATTAAAGGTGAATCTTTACTGAGTTGGTTAGAAGACGATGAGTTGTGTACTAGCCCCCCATTTTCGAAGTTGGACATGAACAAAGAAGTGGGTGCCGATCCATTGCAAGCTTCACCTTGATAAGGGAGGTTTTGCTGGCTCATAGAAGGCTTCTTGACTTTGAACTTGGAATTTAGTTCTTCAATTCGAGAAGTGAACTCATCCATTCTTTCATTCAAAGTCGATATCTGTTCTGAGAGTTGAGTAATCATTTCCTACATCGTACAAACAATAAGAGTGCATTCCATTAGACAGAAAGTATCTACTACTATTACCATATGTGCTGGAATGTTTCAAAAGAAGTCCATCTATCAAATTTGCCCTTAACAGGAAAAAACAATAGAACTTAATTGAAAACCTTCAGAAACATTAAAAATAAAAATAAAAGAAAAGAAAATTTGCTTGGACAATTTAAGTGAATGTAAAATGGATTAAATGGTTAATAAGTTTTCTACATAAGAGATCTTTTATCTTAATTTCAATCTCCATAAGAGATATTAACAATGTATTATATGGTTATATCCATATAAAATGCCATATTCTCTTTATTATATTGTGTATATTTTTATTTTTACAAAAATTCTAATTTATATGCATAAGAACAAACACTATATAATTATTTTGTAATGTGCAATTGCACATGGTAGAAAACCGGTATTCTAGTAGCAGGTCAGAAAGCCCCAAGGTAACCTGGTTGATTGCTGGTGACTCAGGGTTTCTTCCTTCAAATCTTCTGGTCCCAACAGTAAGTCTGGTTAGCGTAGCAAGATGCTTGACTCCTTGTGTTGAATAAGACTGTGATAAACCACTGCAAGAAACAAACCCTCATGGAGAAAAGAAACATCAAACAAACTCTACAAACACTATATACCATGGTATGTAGATAACTGCATTGCACATGCAGCATATACAGCAAATTTACTTTGCCTTAAACACATTATTCCACATATGAACAACCATGATACAATTTATATGCCTCATCATTCTTTGCGGTGGTGATTTGCGTACTTTTAGTAAAACTTGTTCATCTAACTATATTTTGTCAATAGCCTTCCTTTAAATACTATTTCCCTGCAGTAGAGATTATAAATGTTTTTCAAAATTTACAATGTTTCTTTCCTGATTTCCCACTATAATATCCACAAACTATTAACAATATTTCGAACACTGTTATTTAATTAAATATCACGATTCAGCTTAAACCCAACATTTTTAACCTAAAGAAAAAACTTGAAAACTTGGATTTTGAACCTTAGTGAATTTGCACACTTGAAATACCAGGTTATAAAATAAGATTATACTGAAGGCACATTGATAATATGTCTTAATGAATGCTTAATAGTAACAAAAAATGAGACTTACGTCCTTCAGAATCTTAGATAGGCTTGTCTGTTGGAAGCTTTAAAGCAAACTGCCAGCAAGGGTTTTTACCACTTGCCACTTGCCAACATTTCAAAGGTGATATACTGACAAAAATAATAATTATATATACTCAATGGTATAGATTTCCAATGAAAGTGATACAGAGTTTCATTCAAGTACCAACAGTGATAGTTTGCTTGGTTGGTTCGGAAGAATTTATATCCAATTCAAATAGCTGATTAGGAAGAAAAAAATCCAATGCATAAAGCAGATATATAATGAAGTCAGATTAATGAAGTCATACTCTATGATAATACAACATTAAAGAACAAATGCCATTTAACATACTTAGTTCTCCCTCAACTGGAGCAGCCAAAGAAAGGCAATAGGATAAACAGAAAGGATTGTCCAGTCAAACATACAAAGCCATAAACTTGATTAACTCCTGTAGCAGCTAAAAAACTACTGATAGTCGCAATTATACATCAGATAGTCGCTCAAATAAGATTTGTCAATCAAGATAGTGGCCGATAAATGATTAAAGTGTTGCTGATAAACTTTCAAAAAAAGAAGAAAGAAAAGGGAGCAAAGACGAAGAAAGATCCTCGGCATGGGACACATCATGATCAAAAGGTGACAAATACATATTAATCTATTATTACTTTTTCAAAGATAATCGCCAGTGAAAAGTGTGGCCAAAAACTCTGCAAACTAACAATAGAAAAGGTGGATACTCACACAAGCATCATCTATGTAACATCCCTAGTTGGGCTTAGTAATTGCTAGGTGGACTTGGTATTATCAATTAGTGGGCTTCAATAGTTGTTGGGCTTGTAACTTGGGCCTATATTTGGTGGGTTGTAGCTTGCATAGCATGTTAGTTGTATGTGGGAGAATGGGAAATTTTAGTCCCATATTGGAAAAATCATGAGTTTGAATAGTAGTCAGTGATACCATTAGTGTCTATTAAGCTAGCTTTTTCGAGGGAGGCTAGCCTGGGGCCGTGGTTAGGTTCTTAGACGAGTAGGTGAGTGGACCCAAGGTGTTGTGTTACAAGTTAGATGTCCCCAATTATTTTCTTCTCCTTGTCTTCAAAGATTCATCAAATTTCACATGTATTAGGTTATTATTGTTCTGAACCACAAGAGTGCAGTCAAACATATAATTCTGGTTAGTTGCAGCAATGATAACCCTAGCCATTACATCTGGTCCTTTGTTGCAAAGGAGAACTCTGTAGCTAAGGATCAGCCTCCCTGAAGCAATTCAGGGTGCTCTTGAATGATGAGGGTTTTCCATTTTAACCTTGATAGGGCATGTGAAGATCACTTTGAGGGTGACTCTTCTACAAGCCGACCAAGATAAGGGCAAATTTTAAATTATAAGGAATAAGGGAGTAGGCAAAAGGACATTACATTCAAATTTCCAAATTTTGTTCATTTTGTTAGAGAGATTAATAATATAGTTGCTGACACCTATTCCTAGCTGGCTATTAACCTCCAGATTAGTGAGGAGAGGCCCCTATTACTGATTTTCCTTTCAACACTGTAGAGCTTTATTTACGTGAACTTCATGATATTTGGTAGTTATGCTTTCTTGGTGGTCTACTGCAGTTTCTATATCATCTGATCCGGCTTTACTTAATATTACTTTGCAGCCTAAAAATCTATGTATATTTAACTCTTCTAGAACTGTGCTTATTGTTGGCTGGCTTGTAATTATTGGAAAACTCTAAGACTCATCGTTATGTTTGTTTTACCATCCCCTTTGATATCGTCTTTGCTGCATGACACTGACGGCCAGTACCCACTCAGCGACATAGCCCCTTGAAGCTTTAGTAAGGGTTATGGTTTATCTTATAATCACTACTTATTATCAATGCACATATTATTTGCTTTCTAGACTCAAATACGTGACGTAGTGCAAATTTGAAATTTGGACGCCAACCCTTTATCTATCTATCTATCTATCTATCTATCTATCTATCTATCTATATATATTATAAAGGGACATGATCTAGTAAGTAGAAGTGAAATAAGCGAAAACTTAATTTCACATATATCCTCCTTTCAAATGCACGATCCAACACCTTGTAAAGTGAAACATGTCATGAAACATTGGAGGATGAAATATCACGAAGTTTGAACATGATTTGCCCATGAAATAAGTTGTTGCAAAATGAATAGTTTTTAACAAATGAAACACTTAATGCATGGACAAAACATGTTTAACCTCCTGTGTTTTATGATATGTAGATAATTTTGAACAGTGTGGATCACGCATTTAAGAGGAGGTGATAGGAACTTCATTTATTAAATGTGTCACTTACTAGATCTTTACTATATATATAAGGAAAATCCGGAGAGAACTCCATTGGTGAGAACTTTTTTGGGACATTAATTGACCAATCCGAATTGTTAATTTTGATCTACATGACTAACTTAGTCTAAGGATAGGAGATCAAGATTCAAGTCATTTGAGATTTGTTTGCCTATGCAATAAAGTGATATAAATTGTATGGATGAATATCACTATTTTTTTAATGACATGATGCACAGACAAATGATTTTCCAATGACATAATTTTACATTTTAAAACTAATCTAGTCATGTTTAATTAACGTAAACTGTTCGAATTATCCATATGATGACTATGCATGGAGATCTACAAAGCTTATAGTGAGAACGGTTTACACCCTATATATATATAGGGCCGTGATCCCGGAGAACTCCTTTGGTGAAAATCCTGTGAGAACATTTTTTTGGACATTAGGTGAAAAAATCAAACCTTTAATTTTGATCTACATGACAAACTTAGCAAGGGATGGGAGATCAAGTCATTTTAGATTCGTTTACCCATGCATTAAAGTGTTGCAAATTATATGATTGACTATCCTAATTATTTAAAGTGACATGATGCATGGACAAATATCTCTTAAATGACTTGATTTTACATTTCTAGACTAATTTAGTCATGTTAATCGATGTGAACACTTCGGACCGTCCATGTGATGGCTCTACATGGAGTTCACAATAGCTTATCGTGTCCATGGTTCTCACCAGATAGCCTCCATAAATATCTTGTAAGATTCAAAACTCAAGGCAGGTTGTGGTCAGAAGTGGTTCTTATTTAATATTTAGTTATTAACAGTCATTTGTTATTTAACTAATTTGGTACTCTGTCTTTCGAGATAGTAGTTATTTTAAGGTCATTTGTAGCCATGAAGTAATTGTCTACTTTTTACTTGGTAACCCGTGCACAACATATGAAAATTTTATTTGTTACACAACAAATTCTAACATTTTAAAAATATTTCTTTTTTTCCCTGTTATTTCTGATTTTTCTACCATTTTGTCTTTTCTTTCTCACATAAACATGGATGTTGCCTGTGGTATGCAGTATGCATGACAAAAAACCACAAATGGCATACTGCTTTTCGTGACATTAACATGTCGAACAATACATTTAGCATTTGGGTATTAAGTCTTCCCTACATGTTTAAACTACTTGGTTGAAATTATAAATTGCTGAACAGGATCTGAACAGCCGACATATTTTTTCTGTTTTGAAGCTTAGGAATGTCTTATCAAAATGGTTTATCATAAGATGTCCACAAGTAGGGATGGGTGTATTCAGCCCATTGTAAATGTTATATAGTAAACTGTATTTAAGAAAATCCAGATGAGCTCATAAAAATAGATATTTGTTAATTGATTGTTTATCTAGCACACACAATACATTTGATGTCATCTCAATTTCCGTAAGATGGTAGAACTATCAGAAAGAAAGTTGCATATCTACAAATAAAAGAATGAAGGTAAGTAATTTATTCATTAATTTTAAACTTGGCATTACATATTTATGGCAATATAAAAGATAATGGTCAGAAGAGGACCTCTTGAGATGCTTATTGCTAGTGGCAACTCTATCTGCAAAGATTCGGGAAATTGCTTCCTTTGGGCTTGATACCAGTTCATCATCAATGCTAAGCTTTGTCTTCAAATCATCTGGCAAAGCCTGCACACCTCAAAAATGTTACCTCAAACATATAAAATGAATATAACAGTACTAAAATAAGATGAGCAATCTCATACCATAACTTCATTCACAAGCTTTTCTAGTTGAATCTGTTCAATATAAGTACGAGGAATATAAGAGCCTTCCAAGCCCAACTTCTCTGCAATATACTTGACAAAGACACGATCTCTTCCTTGTACCTTAACAAAATTCATCACGTGAGGGACTTGGCTACATATACCATGACAAAAGAAAATATAACATCAAGCTGATAAGTAACAGCACATCTCTTAACGTGTAGAGTGGAAGGAAATAAATATTGTTTTCCTCAAAGCAGATGACACATAGCGACTGCCTAAAAAAGGTAAAGAAAGCTACACAAGATCAAAGTGTTTTAAGGATACTTTTTAAATTTTGACCCTTAAAATTATATTCATTTTATATTCACGTATAAAATCTTCATAGATAACTCTTTTCCAAGTTAGATGTCCCAAATGGGTCAGAACTCATTGAAGATAAGTCATTCTCCAAAACAGTTCTCCAAAAATTTGACCCCTTCCCTTTCCTTTCATCTCCCCTTCTTTAATTAAATTTCTCACCTAAAATTTAAGCCACTAAATGTTTACTCGAACACACTCAATCCAACCAACTTGGAAGCATGTTTTCTGCCATTAATACTTGGGTTTGACGAGGAAGAGGTGTCAGATTTAAGGGCTGGAGATGGATTTCACCTTGATTGCAAGAAATTAGGGCGGGGGTTAAAGTTTTGAGGAGCAGGTTATGAAGGTTAAAAAGGAGGAATAAGGGGAAGAAGGGGACTTGACAAGCTATCACCGTATCAGTCATAAAATAAAAAGGGTATTGAGCGTTGGATTTAGATAATAAATGGAGAAGGGATTATGACAAAATTGTTTTTCCACCTCTGTCCATCAGAATTATATCATCTAATTGTCAAAAATCAAGAGTTTTAGGTGTCATTAAGGAATATGTGTGAATCTGGTAAAGAAATAATTTTAAGTGTTGATAGGGCACAAAGAGATTTAAACTAAATACAAATTATTACAGATGTTTAATACCATTCTCCACAAACCTGAACACTTTTATTGATACTAAATTAACTGGAAAAAGTATGGTAAGACAGAAAACAATATTCATAAAAAAGGGAGATAGACAAGGAAATCTGCAGTATAAGAAAAGGGGCTAAAGAAGGAATTTTGTAGCAGCACAGTTCGGCGAAGAATGTCAAGTACCCGAGAGAATAAAAACAAACAGTATATTTTCTATACTTTTTCCCCTAATGAACATTAGACTAAAACGGAGAAGGAAACCACAGTGATAAGACTGACAATGTTCTTTCAGCTTTCTTCAATTGAATTCATCTCTCTCAAGTAAAATATAGGTTTTTATGACCTGTTAATCTGGAAATTTCCCATTCTGTTAAAAGGCAATGTCACTTATATAATCAAACATCAGGTCACACTTTGTTATGCTTTTAGTTTTTACAAATCCATTATATGACTTAATGACATTTCACAGGAAAGCAATATGACCTACCCACAAAATAGCAAATATGTAGCAGTGATATAACACAACATCTCACTATTGGTTACATGAAAGGAATAACACCTCTAATCATGTTAGAACTATTTCGATTATTTTAAATTAACATTTATGCTCTAATCAACATGTATTCCCTCAGAAGATTGTAAGGACAAATTGGTGTGCTCGCGTTATAATACTGTACATTAATGACAAAGACACCAGACTTTTATCACGTCCAATGCAGGTGCTTGTCTTGTCTTTATAATGCTGGCCATTAGGAGACTCATTTATTCCCTCTATGCATATGATTATCATGAATTTTCAATGTTTCTCACTATTAATATGACAAATATGATAAAAGGCACATGCATTCCGTATGTTACAAGCTCTGAGAGGCAAGTCAAGCCTACCGCCATTATGTAGTAAAATGGATGTCCAAGCCTCCTTTGATATTTAGCTAAAAGAAGAATGGCTGAAATCTTCATCAAGTTTTTAAGGAAGCTTTCTGATAGCGTAGTATCAAATGTCAAATAACAGAAATGTTGGAAGTATGGCGTAAGTAAAATCTCACTCAAGGGTACCTAACGAATAGTAAACTCTTACAAAAAGGGTGAAGTATTAAATTTGAACAAATTCTCATATGTTCACACTATTAAAATTGGGAATATTAGAAAGTAAAGAAAATAAATCTATCTATCAAGAATGAACAATTATTTTAGTGATGTTCATATAACCTCTCCACATTTAATCCTCTTCACTTTGTTAATATTAGAATCCAGTGGTAAAAAAAGTGTAACACAAGGAGTAGAATGTTCATGTTAGTAAGTTAGAAAGTTGGAGTGTGAACATTGATTATGTTAATAAACTCAAATGTAGACTTGAAAGTTAGTAATTGGAAGAATTATAAGTTGATCATGAATGAAGCTTGAAGTTGAGTTCGTAGCTTGAAGAGTTATAAACTAATCTTAGTAAGTGGTTAGTAAGCTAATTGGTAAATTAATTGTTCATGTTAGTAATGTAGTTCAAGTTAGTAAGCTATTAATAATCCTTGTTAGTAGCTTCGTAGTAACTGTCAGTAGCTTGATGGAAGTGGAGTTGATGTTAAAATCCATGTTTTATTAGCCAAGGAAAAAATTGATCTTGCTAGAGTATGCTTGAATGTGTAGTAATTGTTCAAATTAGAAATTTGGATAGTTGATCATGTTATGATAGTGGAGAGTAGTAGATTAATTCTTGTTAGTAGTTTAACCATCAATGACTTATCTTGTTAAATGACGGATGTGTAGGTTGATGGAAGTATGAAAGTGTGAGGACTTAGTAGGTTGAAGAACTCAACCTAATTGAAGTCGCTAAGTGTTGTGGCCTACAATTTGACCATGGTAATGTACCCGGGTGTAGGCACATGGCTATATAAGCCAGATGTGGGCCAAGTTGGGCCAGTGTTGAGTCTGCGTAGGCAACCCAAAAATCCAAATTGTGTTGAGTATAGGGTATGTTAGCTCTGGGTCATATGACTCGTGATTGTGAGGACAGACACTAGTTACAAGCGTGTACTCATCCTACCAAAAGGGATGTGCAGCGTGGTCTCGTCTAGGACGTATGCAGAATGATCTTGTTCGGGACACGTGCAGCAACGTCTCAACTATAAATTCTGAGAATTAGTGATGAGAACGGAACGCGAACATGGGTGGCATGTCCTGTCGGAGCTTAGGGGATGAACCCTAAAGCTTCCATCTATGTTCTTAACTGTCGGAACTTAACAGAACAGGTACGAGCACTGCTTTCATGGTAACTTGGTAAGGGTAGGAGTGGAGAAAAACCACTGATTTCGGCAGAGCCGAATGATCATCGGCCTGACGGGAGTAGAGAAAGACCACTGATCCTGGCAGGGTGGAAAAAGACCACTGATCCTCACAAAATGGAGAAAGACCACCAGACGTCTGCCGGAACGGACCGGGTGGAGAAGGACCACTGATCCTGACAGAGTGGAGAAAGACCACCAGACGTTTGTAGAGGCAGAATAGACTACAACACTACCAGTTACTAGATTCATGTGAGGAGCAGGAAAGAGTACAAGAATAGAATGCATAGCGAGGGATCGAACCCTGTGATCTGAAGACTACGCACTCTTTGGAAAAGTATGTAGTATGGGATGTAAACGTTTCTATTGAAGTTGCATTTGAAAAAGTATGTAGTATGGGATGCATACGTTTCCAAATGAATTACATTAGAATAAGAGCATTGTGTGTATTTGGAACTGTGCATTAGACTCTATGACATAGCATACACTAACACTTGTGGTTTGACTTCACATTTTTCCTTTTTGCATTAAATACTGATTGCTAAGATTGAAGATCACGGTTTCATCCGCATTGCGTCAGTTATATTTAACTGACGTACCCACAGTTGTCGGTTGCAGGATTGCTGATCGAGGAGTTGTGGACTCAAGCTGCGTGGAACATTCAAGAGATTATTGATATAAATATTGAGGTAATTCATTGTTAAACTGTATTGTAAATTTATTGTAATTAGTGTATAGAAAGTTTTAAATTTCCTGTGATAATTATGTGTTATGTACTCATTTGAAGGAAGATCCTGGTTTGTGTCTTGAATTTCCGGTATTCGGAATTCGGGGCGCTACACAAACTTTCCTAGGCTGTCCTAATCATAAATGCGGGGGTGGGGAAGGTGGGAATTTTAATTAAATGACTCCAAACTATACACAAATTGCAAGAGAGAGAGAGAGAGGGGGGGGGATAACACTTTCTAACCAATACTGAAGAAATTTAACTAAGTACAGTTAGTTTCATGTAAAATAATAATCTCAATAAACTAAGTTTTATTCATCAAATCAATGAATGCGCTAGCATAATCAAGGTCTCTTAACTAGTACAAGTCAAGACTGCATACTTACAAAGCTAGAGAATAACTTAAGGTAGTACTAGCATAGCAGCATCTATACAGAGCAGAAGAAACATTGTAGACTTGTAGTCAACTAGCCAACTACATTTTGGGGCCACTATAAAAATAATAAAAGAGTACTCATTAAGGACTGAAAGTATGAATGACCTCTTCAACATTCCTTACCTGAATATATTGTCGATTCAGTTGTTTCAACCAATCAATTTTTACAGTCACCCTTTCATCAGAAAACACATGACTGCTCCTTTTCAGAATAGCTGCAATACTATAACCCAAGGCCATCAACCCGCCAAGAAGCCTTACACTAACTTCAAAAGTGATTCTTGGAGATATTATGAAGGGATTATCTGTAACCCATTCCTGCCAATCAAAATAAGACCATAATTTCTTTTTAATCCATGGACATTCAGAAAATCAAAGGTCAGTTCTACTACAAACAGAATCTAGTATCCACACAACAGACATCTAGAAGAGAAGTTATATAATTTTCATCTTATGATGCAGGTGCTCAAAGTAAAGAAATCAAACACACTGCAAGAATACAACCTCAGAAAGGTTCATTCTGCATATCCCAGTAACTCAATTATTCAACATAAAAACAATTGAAACTTACATGTGAAAATTCTACCGAGAACAGAGTAGACATGGGATTCTTGCAAACAGTCATGTTACACTTTGTAGTAACCATGTGATGTATAACTCATGTAAAAAGTTATTGTGTATATCAAAGTCATTCATATGTGCAATCTGTTGCTGCTAATTTCGGTGGGAGCAAACAGATGATTTGTAGATTCTTCTAGAAATAATAAAAGCAAACATGCTGACTTCTTGCCGGTGTTAACCGTTTCTTGACGCTGCAGCTGACCTGCAAAAAAGTTCGAAACACCGGGATTGTTCCCGGCCCTCCGACGCTCAAGTCAGTAATGAAGAAGATTATGAAAGAGCTCTTGTGGGGAAAATGCTCTTTACCTTTTTTATGGTGATGGTAGAGGGGTATTTATAGTCACCTTTGGAAACAGTTTCAAGATAATCATTTATCTCTATTCCCGGTGTTTTTGGATAAGATGTAGAGTTTAAATTCCTTCATGATAAGAGATTTGGTTTAAACCGTCTCCTAAAGATAATCATGAATTTAAATAATTTTTTAAATGTCCAGGGTTTGTTCATAATGGGCTGCCACCCTAACCTAGTAAGACAGATGGGTTTGGAGGAGACCCAGTTCCCAATTTCGGACCCGGGTGTGGTGGAAATTACCGTTTTACCCTGAGAGCTTTGAGATTCGTGCCTGATTTAAACGGTCCTGATTTTAGTTCTATTTTTAGCCATATCAGCCTTATTATCCTTCCACCCAACCTGTTTCATTCGCCTTCGCCTAATAGGTTAACATAAACAATTCAAGTAACTCCTTAAGTGGTTAATCCCCATTTTCATTTTAGTTAATTACTAGTAATCAACAATTATCCAAGTGAAAAAGTGAAGGCAGAGAGTTCCCTCTGTCCCATTCCCTCCCTCTGAAAGTCATAGCCCTTGTTTCATAAGTTGAAAATCACATTTTCACTCGGGGCTTGGCACTAGGTCCTCGTATAGAACAAAATAGATGTAGGTAGGGCTGCCCATAGGGTCGGGTTTGACTCGAACCCGCCCTACCCAACCCGAATTTTTTTGGGTATGGGCCTCTACTTTTCAATATCAAACCCATTCGGGTTTCAAAATTTTATTCTAAAAAAAAAAAATTGGGTCGAGTATGGAAATTGTCTCTCACCCGCCCGAGCCCGGCCTGAACAAACCCGACTCTTACCTGACCCGTACCCACCCGAAATATGTATGTATGTCTATGTGTATGTATATATATATATATATATATATATATATATATATATATATATAGTTAAGTATTAATTCAATTAATTATTAGACATTTCTTCATTTCTTTGTATATGGGTCGTGTGATTACAATGAATGCTATATGTGATCAAGCCATTAACCCCTCCCTACCCTACTTGGCAATTCACACGGTCCCATCCATGCCTCAATAACCATTTGTCTCTAATAGTCTCATTATGTATAATCACTCCCATTCTTTATCTATACACCATTTAGATTTTTCGAATCCCACCAAATTCTAATGGGAAGTTTTCCAACTTTTATAAAGAACATATGATAAACATGGACATTTTGATTAAACACAATCTAGCATTGCATCAATACTTGTTTATTGGATGTTGATTTAGATATATATCCATCTAACTGCTATATATATAGAGAGAGAGATAGAGTAATGTGAGCCTCATATTTGTATGAGGAAAATTTTCTCATATAAAGTGATTATACTCACTTGGTGGAACCCTTATGGAAGATCCACTCCGTCCATCATGGTTATCATGCCAATGGATGTATGTGTAGAAAAAATCAAGTGGTTTGGAGGTCATTCACCCATGCATCATGTGGGTTCAATTTGTGGTTCGATTTGTACCACTGTTGAAATCGTTCATTTTTCAACCACATGATGCATGGGTGAATGACCTCCAAACCGTTTGATTTTTTCTACACATATATCCATTAGCATGATAAACATGATGAACGGAGTGAAACCCGAAGGGTAGGGTTTGGGTTTGGAAAATTTATAACCCTTATGGGTCGGGCCAGGTAGAAAGTGATGTGTTTCTGGTAAGGGTTGAAATACATGCAAAACCCGCCCGACCCGGCCCATTTGCAGCCCTAGTTGTAGGGGGTGTTTGGTTGTTTGTGGCTGAAATTTGCATTTAAATTTGCAAGTGCAAATTTCAAATTTCCCTCCAAAACTAATGGACTCCATTGCCCAATATCCTCCAAGTTTTGGAGGGAAATGATGATTGAAATATTAAACATAGTTGTCATGATGAAAACTATGGGATATTTTGGTAAATGAGTCCAAAATTTTTGGAGGAAAAAAATTTAATTTTCACATGGAAATGCAATTGCAACTTGGAAATTTAATTTTCACATGGAAATGCAATTGCAACTTGGATGTGCAAGCAACCAAAGTGCCAAACTCCCCTTAACATATTTAAAATAGATCAATTGTTTAAGGTACTTCATCATTGTCGAATATGCTACATTTCACATGTAGCATGTCCTAGAAGGTATCTTCTGCTGCTGGTACAGTAATGAATACTTTTGTAATCGCAATCCTACATGCATCAAACAAAGTAAACTTACTACTGTGAGTTGTCCTCTACAAACTTAGACCCAGCAACCGCTGCGGCCTTTTCTCTCAAAACTTAAACCCAGCTATCCTGTATAGTTGACAATTATGTAGACACTGCACCAGTTAAGGCACAAATATAAATCAATTTATGTGATCGAAATACTAAATAAAAGGAGAATGTATAGAAAAACCTGAGAATGAGTAGGAAAAGATGATTAGTCTTTGGTCAAACAATCTCAATCCAACTGCATTCTACATTTCTAACATGCTTCCCTAATGTTGGTTTTGCATACATTCAATTTTTTAGATAATGTAGCAGAAAATTAAAATTAAAGTAAGATTAAAAGGATAAAAGGCTTATATATTTACTATGAATGTCAGTGAACTGATGTAACAATCTCAGGAATATATCTATCAAAATGCTCGCTTCAGACCAAGTAAACCTACCAGGTTACCTCTTATTTGTTCGGGCCTTGGGGGTATAAAGGGGGACAAATTTTAGAGCCATCATTTGATCATGATTCATCATTATCCCCTTTGACTTGATAAAAAGAAGTTTAAAAGGAAGCTATGTCGCATGCGAATTCTTCCAAGTAAACAGTATCTTTTGTTTCCGAGGAAGCATGGGTACTTTCCGTTACCTATATAACTATATTGGATGAGAATTGGGTTCGGTTACTCTTTCGTAATTCTCGAGTGCACACCCAAGGGAGTATTTAATTTCTTATCATAAATTTAAAATTTTTGTTGCAACTTCGGTAAAATGCTAAATAATTATACCAAAAATTTGATAATTATAACCATCGCAAACACAATATTTTTGCATTTAAATATATATAAATATATTTCATGTGTTGTAATACCCCTAGTTTGGGCTTAGGATGAATTATTAGTAAAATTAATAAAATTCACTAGTGAGTTGGGCATACAGAATAGGCCTAGTATATAATTGATGGGTTTTCCTAGGGTGGGCCTAGCATATATATAGCTTGCATATGAGAGCTTGACATATATCTAGCTAGAATGTGAGTTGTGAGTTGCATGAGTGTGGAAACTTTAGTCCACATTGGAAAAAAGAAGTGAATGAGAGTAGTATAAATAGGATTGCCTATGATCCCAGACACACGGCGTTAGAATTTGGTATCAAAGTTGACTTTCCCCACCATCGTACGCACTACCAGGGATAGTACGCTGGAGGGATGAATAAACTGGCATCATGTGGACCATATCGGCTAGATAGGAGGACCAGGATATAGGTTCGACCTTAGCGAGGACATTAAGTCCATAAGGAGGGGTGAGGATAATACCCCTAACTGGACTTAGTAAATGCTAGGTGGGCTTAGGAGTTATTAATTGGTGGACTCATGGGATTGTAGAATGGGCCTAAATAGTATATAGTATAGTAGTAACATGTGAGCGTGAACTTAAGTCAAACTTTACTCCCAAATTGAAAATGAGATGTAAATTTAGAGTAATATAAATAGAAAGTCAATGAACCCAAAGATACCTATCTAGCCCTTTTGGGGGAGGCTAGCCTCTGGTTAGGCCGTGGCATAGGTTTTCTTAGATGCGTAGGTGTCTAAAGTATTTGAGCAGGCCTGGGGAGTTACATGTGTATTCCCAGCATACTCGTATATGCAATAAAGACACGCTATATTCATTAAATCATATAATTCGCACAATGTACATTTCATGTACTGGCTTTTTATTCAAACACTTTGCTTTTAGTTGGGGAGTCTACTTTACTTTTTTTATGCTACGGAAGGCGTTTACAAAAATAGTTTGGATGGCAAACGGTTTTACTGGAAAATCAAACGCATATAAAAGGCTTAGAATAGAACAAATATTTTTAAAAAAACATATAACTTATTAAAATATACATGCGAAAGAATAATACAAAACCAGTCTGATGAGAACATCGATTCGATACGATTCGGGCGCTTCTACAGGCGCAGACATCGTCTAGGATGGATGTTCTATTAGCCTAGTATTTTTATTTCAGTATCAGTTCGAGACAATTCGGGCGCTTCTACAGGCGCAGACATCATTTAGGATGGATGTTCTATTAGCCTAGTATTTTTATTTCAGTCTCGGTTCGAGACGATTCTGGTGCTTTTATCAAAGCAGATGTCATCAAGGATGGCTTCTCTATTAGCCTAGTATTTTTATTTCGACATTCATATTTATTTTTGGCAATTTTAGCCATATGTAGTAGTTTTACAATTTGCACCCTTTATTTTCTGCATTAGAATATTTTGAAGATTTGTATTGAGATTTGTTTTAAGCCTATATGTAGGCCTCTAGATTAATTGGAAAAAAAGAATGTTTTCAACTGACTAAAAATTATTGTGATTGAGTTTTTTTGCTCTTCATTCATTTTTTTGTGAGACATTAAGATACAATTAGGGTTTGTGATAAACCCTAAAACACACCCACACCCCCTTCTCACAACCGCCATCTCGACCTTCTCTGTTAGTCTCTCTTCTCCTTCTTCTCCGCTGTTTCCAAACCCAAAACCTTAGCTCTCCTCTCTCCCATCCCGACGGTCTCCTCTACCGCCGTCCTTCAACGCCCCACGACGCCGACGTCGCCTCTCCTCTGCGCCTCGCGACGATGCTTCCCCTTTTCCACCACCGACACCATCACCCCCCAACTCCTTCGCCGTCTTCGCTCACCCTCCGACCAACCCCCATTAGCCCGACCATCTCCCTTTCCCGTCAACCAACCCCCACCACACTCGAAGTCGACCCCAACACCACCACAGGCCGCCATCCACCTCTACCTCCGTCCACCTTGCTGCATCCCCGAAAGCAGCCAACTCTACCACGCCCGACGTCTCCACTGCCCTCCTCCACCGCAGATCAACGGTGTTTGGGCAAGATCCAGATTCAAATCCAGCAACATCGCAACACTGTCTACTAACCCGGTAACTTCTTTCCACTTCTCAAATATTTGTGATACTGCTTTATCATCTCTAGATTATTATCCGAATTATCTGTCACACACAAATATTGAGTGTGTGTACTTCTACTTGCTCATTAGAGTACGAATCATTATTGAATATTTTACTTGCTAAGAACGCTTAGGTATAATTATTGATTGTTAATTGAATCTTTAATTAGGCTTGTTAAACTATTCATATCTTAAAAATCCATCAAACCAATTAGTTTTAATTTCTAACTTAATCGGCATTACCTATTGGTAAACTTAATCTTTTAATATTCTTGAAATATTCTCTACTTAGGATTACGTTTACATCACAGCATGTCTATCATTTTCCACGAAAAACTACAAATAACCATGAATAACATAAGTCAACAAACAACCAACCTCAAACATAAGATTGTACTTCCCATCCCGGTTTCGCATTCTTAGATAGGATTGGCATGCTTCTGGATCTTCACCTGGCGGAAGCAAATATATGTCATAAGTTTCCTCTGTGTGCTCTGCATGTTCATCGGAAATAACAGCCTTGATTTGGTCCACTGTCAAGATCTTTGGTGACTACAATAATAGAAAGCACTTAGTGCTAGAAACAAACAATAATAAATTCATCAGTAGACATTTTGCTGATTCTACCATCCCCAAATGAACTATTAGAGTGAGACATTAACCTTTAGAATGTATGTAGGATTCTGGAATCCCGTGAACGGATTGAACTTGTTAGTAATTCTTATATGTGCAGTCTGCAGATCAGGTTCAATAAATGCCTTGTACATAGGATACACCTGTGTAGAGAAATCAATTGTTAAGTTACAACGCATAGAAAATTATCCCAACTAAGTAACAAAGGCAACGAGTATTTCAAATACAGAAGTATCAACATGATTATCATAGGTCATTATCCATATTTATATATGTTTATAATGGAAGGAGGTGCTTGAGATTAACCTCCTCACGTCTTCCAACCATCTTTCATTTCTTTATGATAACCAAGATCTGTGTGCATGTGATCTAATTTTCACCGAGAAGATGTAGAAATGACAACATCATAATTTTTTTTTTTGCTTCATAATGATGGTAAGTACCCAATATATTTTTGAATTGGGAGAAAACCAAAATACATGTGGTGCACTTGCTACTATTTGAGTGAACAAAGAAACTTAAACTTTTTTGGGTGTGACCTTTAACAGTTAGCATACAAGGAAAATAACACAGAAATAAACAGTAAGATAACCGTTTCCGAGATCTGATGAATAATTTCTTCTGGTTCTTGGTCAGCACGTTGTATGTCCCTTAAAACCCTTTTGACGAGGTCAAAATGTACACCGCCAGTCACAGAAACACGGAGGTCCAGTAGAGGTCGCAACCTTTCACTCAATGCATATATGCCTTCAATAATTACAATTCGGGAGCTAGGGACTTCAACAGTCCTGTGATAAGCACAAAGTAGACGGCACACTTAAAACTGATAGATAAATTACAACTTGGTTATCAGATAACCTATATGAATACTTTATAAATCCAAAAGACGATAAAATCAAAAGTCTCAGGAGATATACCTGTATCCTGTGCGGCAACTCGACTTGAAATCATATATTGGAACCTCGACAGCCTTCCCATTCTTCAGACCACAAATATTTTCCAGTAAAGTTTCATAATCAGTTAGGCGTGGATCTGTTTAAATTATACAAATATTCAGATATTGTAATAAAATTTTACCTTTTTCCATTGACATTTACTGAATTACAGGAATAACATTTGTAAGATAATAAAATCAAATATTGTAGTTTTACTAAATAGTCAGTAAACACGAGTTTCAACTTTAAAAAGTATTTAAGATTGATGATGCCAAGTGTACCTTGTCACCAAAATGAGTAAAAAGTGAAGCAAAATGAAGTTTTCCATAAATGACTGAGACATGCATTTAACTCATCATATAGAAGTTCGTCAAATTCTATCTTTGCCCACAGGTACCATTATCATATAAGAGAACAGTATACATAAATAGGTAAATAAAGAAATCCTACGTGCTAAACTAGGGGTGGTTTATCTCTAGAATAAACATTCGAACAACATATGAAAGGATAACAAATCTAGGAAAGGGACCCACAAAAACAAAATTTCTCATTATCATTCATGATTTTTCCATCAAAACAGGGTCAAGCTATTATACTTGAATTGAGAAAGTTCAGCGTAAGGGTTGGAAATATTATATGAGTTGCAACTAAGCAGTTCAAATCGCAAAAAAAAAATTTGCCAATTAATCGCTAATTGGACCTGAGGCGATTAATTTTCTAGTGATTTACAATAATTCTATCGGTAGCGATTTTATCAGGAATAATAGCCGATTAAGTCAGTAATCGGCTTATAATCAGTTGATCAATTAATCGATTAAATCGGTTCTAGGTTTGTTTCACTTTATTTTGGTCTTTTGCATTTTGGTATTAAACATGACAATGGATGGAAAACTAGAAATGTTTATTTATATTTAATTATTTTTTTGTATGTGACATTAAACGTGAATTATGAATATGTAGATGGGTGTGGATGTGACATTATACGTGAATTATGAATATGAAGGCGGGTGGGGATTGTTTACTATTTATTATATTTTCAATGTGCTACCTCTGAGTTTTAAGGTATGCTTACTTAATTAGTGACATTAAACTTGATATTTCACGTGTTAACTTGTGTTTCAAAACTTAAAATCCTCTTGATCATATACTTTAGATATATATAATTTTCCAATTTTATCTCCAATTATTTTACAATTAAACCGATTAATCATTAATCACTCCTAGACCGATTTGTTCCGAAATCCGATTTTAACTGCTTGGAGTTGCAATGATTGTCTTTTGGTTCTTCATCGTCTTTGACTCTTTATACCTCGAGTTCAGCATAATTCTTATAGAGAGTTTATCATGTTCTCAGTTTAGGAGACATTAAAAGTGCCCTTAGTTACTTGCAAAACCAATAAGGCACGTCTTCAAATAAACTAGCTTCTTAGATTATAGGCTTTAGGACAACTGTTTTTTTTTTTTTGGGTTACATTTTCTCATTAAGCACCACAATACAGGATCAATGAATAACTGATACAAGATCATAAAAATTTGTCATACCAATAATGTGGAAACTAGAAAGGTTAAGGAGAGGAAGAAGGTACCACAAATCACAATCATCTAAGCCATTTCCCATCAAAACTAAATTGAGATCCTGAGATATGCAAAAAGACTGATGATGTTATTATAGATATAGGTTCTCTAGGTCAATGAAGCTAAGAATACTGTGGACAAAAGAGAAGCATACCACAAGACATAGTACGCCAGTTGGCAAGTAGGATAACCATCCCTAATGGTCCATACTTTAAGGCTTTAAGCGGTCCTTTAAACTGCAAAAGAATGCCATCACAACTTCTTCATATCTAAAATTTTCATTGGCTTATGTTAGGCAGAAGAATTAATTTGTGTTCTATATCAAAGGTAGCCATCACAACCCTTTTTCAAGACTCTTGCCTAGTCTCATGAAATTTGGGATCAGCTCCCAGGTTGCATGAGATTAACCAACAGGATCTTTTCACCAAAATTACCATAACAAAAGACAACCAGGGCTTTCTTGGTCTTAATGCATTGCCAGGAATTTGGCACCAACTGAACTGATAGGATTTGAAACAAGCCCACTAGTTCACCATTCACACTTGGCCAGTTTCTGTTAAATTCCTCATATTCGAGGTACTCTATAATCATCCAGCTTGTACGCAAGAGAGGCTTCTATCATAACTTTGAGGACTAAAACTAAGAGACTACCACTAACAGGGAAGTGAGGATGAGATACATTTAGCGCCGGCAAATCCAAAGAACCAGTATAACATACACTACCTATTGGGAGGCAAAGGCTCAAACAACACGGAAGACAAAAAGGTTACCTTAGATTTGTGGTAAGTATGAACAACAGTGGCCAGTAGTCTTAGTTGAGCATTGTTATTAGTGGAGCCTAAGGCACATAAATAGGTATGTTATGATCGCTTATCCGGTACTAAGAACATGACTGTAATCCATACAAGAAAAGAAAGTTATGGTATCATGGTAGCTTAATTTTATAAAAAATAGGAGAATAAAATAGAGAAGAGAAGACTTCTCACTCATCCATTATGCAGAGAATATGTTGAAATCCTAAATTCAAGCAGTGAAAACTTGATTTCACAGATCATACTAGGCACCCACTTCAATCTGGAATCAGGTATGATATTTTGACTCACTTTTTCCATGATATTTAAGAAAACAAAAAAAAGGAAAAAGGACCTATTGAATCGTATAATAGTTTCACTAAATTCCAATTTATCTAATCACATAGTAAACTCTGAATAGACTACAACAGTACCACCTGATGTAGCAGGTTATATGCTTAAGTGCATTCAGGAAAATAGTGTCGTTAACCACAACATGCATTTGCATCCATAATTTCAAACTCAAAGATGAAAGACTATAAAACCTTCCTATTTCTGCATGGTGTTTAACCATCATCTAGAAGTATCCGTACAGTCCAAAAGAAAGAAAGAAGCTACACTGCCCCTGCATTGATATATTATCAATCCTTATGTCTAACCAATAAAAGGCCCTCAACCAAAGTCTTGATGACTTGATGACGTGTTGGCAATTTATATTTCTCACATCTTCCTTCAAATTATACATCGTATATCCGGATCAGTTCTGAAGTGACAGTAACTCAAGCAACAGTTGCAATACATGTATCATTTAGTACAAGAATAAAACTGAGGTTCCTTCAAGGCAAACTAATCAAGAGGGAAGTATCTGCAAATTCTGACTTTGATCCAGCCCCATATCCCAATACTTGGATAACAAGGGCATATATTAAGAATAAAAAAATCAGTTAAACTTAAAACAACAAAAGAAGTACTGGAAAGGCATGCAGCAAGCAAGCATGGACAAAATTTATATGTAACAGTTCTACCATATCAAACTTTGACTATCTGGCAATAAGGTAGGATTAACCAGAGATACTTCTAAATTTCACCATTTATTGGTTTAGGTGCATTTTCGGCTTGACACATCCAAAAAATACCATTTTAGACATGACAATTTCAGTTTTTAAAAATGAAATTGCATTTGGAAAGAAAAGGAACTCCATGTAGTTCAACATCCCATGCTCATTCAACAAATAGTGCAAATGAAACCACTTTTCCGTGGTGATTTCATTTGCATGTCAGAAATACTACAGAATCCATGTGCATCACAGAGAGTGATACAACAGAGATCTTTGCATTGACCATTCTTTTTTATAGAAAACTCGTACCCAACCTAATCATCATCAATTAGTTTGAACCTGTAGAAGTAATACTAAGTCTTCACATTCCTATGTAAATAATATTTTTTTGTTAAGTTGTTGGTACAAGCTTTGATAATCTGATTTGAAGTGCAATCACAGAAAATAGCTGTCCAAAATTGTTAACATAATTTTGAAAATTGGCATTGAGTTATAAAGTGCCAAACAAAGCTTAAAAAATGGCACCTCAAAACTAAACATTGTCCTCGCATACAGTAAATTGTAGCAATGGCTAAATATTATCATTAACAATAGTAGAAACAAAGAGCAAAACACCAAAGAGGACTTCAACAAAAAGTAAAAAAGTTTAAGAAGGAAAAGAAAATACGAGTATAATCTACACGAAAGAGAACACTTAAGGATTCATCCCATCCCCTCCATAATATGAGGGGGAAATGACAGAATAATAAAGGGGGAATGAAAGAAATGGACAAAGGATAAATCTCTTCACGACTACCTTTCAGTTTAATCTTATAAGCATGCTATAATGGAGAAACACTTGAGGCATTCCATGCTTTAATGGATATGAGAGAATTAATGACAGGAGAAATACAGACCGAAAATTAGTGGACAAAGTGTAAAACTCTTCAAGAATAATTTTCCATTTAATCTTATATACATGCTAGAACGGTAAAACAATTGATGCATTCCATGGTTTCCTTAACACCTACGGTTCTCGGTTTCGAGGAATTCCAAAATGATATGTCTTTGATAGGTTTTGTTCATTTCGTAAAGATTCGGCATGTCCAGTCATGTTGGGGTATATATATATATATATATATATATATATATAGAGAGAGAGAGAGAGAGAGAGAGAGAGAGAGAGAGAGAGAGAGAGAGAGCCTTATACTTATACGAGGTAACTTCCTCCTAAAGAGTATGCATAATTACTTAGTGGGACCATCCATGGATGATCGTTCACTTTGTTTTTTATGTAATAATATGTATGCCTATAAATTATCAAGCGGTGTATCCATGCTTTAAGCGGTCGCAAGATGAACGGGTTTTCAATGAGATAACAAACTGACACCATGCGATGCATAGGTAAGAAGCCTCCAAACGACTCGATCTTTTGTACATGTGTTTTAAACATAATGAACAGTGTGGATCATTCAATATACATCTCACCGCATAGGTACAATTACTCTATATAAGATTATTTTCCACCTACAAGTATGGGGTTCCGTTTTCACACACACACACACACACACAAATGAGTTGGACTATATAGTACATAGTTTCCATTAACTCCAAAGAAGTAGTAGTTAACACTTCTCCAACCACACATTCATGTAGGCCCATTATGTAATATATTCACTACCTACTTATCACCTTTTGAAAATTTGACCGTATAGGTACAATTACTCTATATAAGATTATTTTCCACCTACAAGTATGAGGTTCCCTTTTCACACACACACACACACAAATGAGTTGGACTACATAGTACATAGTTTCCATTAACTCCAAAGAAGTAGTAGTTAACACTTCTCCAACCACACATTCATGTAAGCCCATTATGTAATATATTCACTGCCTACTTATCACCTTTTGAAAATTTGACCGGCTCCTATCTTAAAGCAAATGAAAGATGTATGATGTGTTAACTCCTACTTTTTTTAATGTAAACCATGCAGTCCAACTACTACTTTTATATATATATATATAACACAAAGAAAGCTATCAAGTGGCTCTCCTTCAATCCCCTCAAAATCAAAGGCCCAGATCTAACCTCACAAGACATATTTCCCCCCAAAAAGTTTTCCCCAAAACTCAAATTCAACCCCCCCCCAACAAAAAAACTTCTTTATTTATTTATTTAATTATCTCTCTCTCTCTCTCTCTCTCTCTCTCTCTCTCTCTCTCTCTCTCTATATATATATATATAATTGTCATACTATCCAAACTCGAACTACATAATTGTTGATTTACTATTTACAAGGCTTTTCATATGATGTATCGTTCTGAAGACGTGCAGTAGGCACGCGCCCACGGGCAAATCTAGTACATATATATATATATATATATATATATATATATATATATATATATATATATGATGGACTAAACACTTTCCATTTAATTCTAAAAATAGATTTAACACTTTTATAACATACGATATGCATTGATATTGGTATTTGTGTCTACTTTTTGTTGCATTTAAAACACTTGGAAAGAGACAAAAGACGTTTCACTAAATCGTTCACTTTGTTTTTTATGTAATAATATGTATGCCTATAAATTATCAAGTGGTTTATCCATGCTTTAAGCGGTCGCAAGATGAACGGATTTTCAATGAGATAATAAGTTGACACCATGCGATGCATAGGTAATAAGCTTCCAAACGACTCAATCTTTTGTACATGTGTTTTATGACTTTATAAACATAACGAACGGTGTGGATCATTCAATATACATCTCACCGTATAGGTACGGCTACTCTATATAAGGATATTTTCCTCCTACAATTATGAGGCTCCCTTTTCTTTCTCTCTATCACACACACACGCACACACGTGTGTGTGCGTGTATATATATATATATATATATATATATATATATATATATATATATATATATATATGAGTTGGACTACATAGTACATAGTTTCCATCAACTCCAAAGAAGTAGTAGTTAACACTTTTCCAACCACACATTCATCTAGGCCCACTATGTATTATATATATTTTTTGGACTGAGCACTTTCCATTTAATTCTAAAAGTAGATTTGACACTTCTATAACTATACGATACGCATTGAGATTGGTATTTGCTTTTACTTTTTGTTACATTTAAAGCTCTTGGAAAGAGACAAAATACTTTTCACCAATCTCAAAGCTAATCCAATATATATAAGTGTTAAATCTACTTTCGAAAATAAAATGGAAAGTTCGTAGTCTAGCTCTCTCCCTCTCTCTCTCTCGCTATATATATATATATATACACACACACACAAACAAACAAACAAACATACATACATACATACATACATACATGTGTGTGTAGAAAATTGGATGAAAGGTGGTGTAGCAGGAATTTTCCTCATGTGGAGCCTAAAAAATCGTACCCTCTCCTCCCAAATGCATAATCCGCATACACTGATACAAAAATATATATACATCTATGCATGGGCAAAACCAATTCAACTTTGATGATGTTTCAACCCTCTTATATTTTATGGCATGTTGAACACTTTGAATGGTGTGGATCATTCAAAGTGTTCAAGATGCCATAAAATACACGCGGTTGAAAAATCATCAAAGTTGAATATGTTTCACCCATGGATATACATGAGAATAAGAGGGCAAGATCTCCAAATTCACATCTTGCTTTTCCAAATTGGAAATTCACACTATTAGATGTGATATACGTCTTTAAAAACATGCGTACAAAATTTCAAATGAATCGACAAAATTTAACCACTCATGATGCAACCTAAAAATGAAATAATTTTAGACCCCTTATAAAATGTCAATTTTCGGTTGCAAGATAAATGATTAAAACACGTCAAATTCTTTAAAAAAAATTGTAAACATACTTTTTACGCTATAAATCACATCTAACGATGTGGATTTTCACCTTGGAAAACTGATATATGAATTTGAGATGTCCTCCCAGCAAAGTTAGCTAGGGACACCCTAGCCCCCTTATTTTTTCATATATATATAGCAGCAGGGCCCTCGTCTGGCACCATTCCCGGACCTAGCAGCAAACGAGCGGACCGGTTGCAAGTGTCAGATCCTAAAAGTATAGTCTCAATCAGCCTAGTGCACCAACCACATGGATACAACGGGCACTAAAATACCTAGCGAATGACGGCTCACTCCACCCAATAGCGCTTATGTCATATGGGAATTAATGGCTAGAAACAATCCTTGTGATTTTAATATCCAATAAGAATAATAAGAATCAAAGTCCAGGTTGGTTGGTGAGCCTAGTGATGGGGAGACTATCTAGCCCCCATATTTTTTCATATATATATATATATATATATATATATATATATATATGAATCCCTTTCGGTTGCTCACTACTTTGGGTGAGCACTCATAAAATAAAGACCCTATAAAATATATATATATATATATATGAGTCCCTTTCGGTTGCTCACTACTTTGGGTGAGCACTCCGTGAGCACTCATAAAATAAAGACCCTATGAAAAATCCGAACCGCTTATATTGTTCTATATGCCTAAGATAGCATAACAATAAAAAATCAACTAATTTGAAGTTCATTTGCCCATCCATAATGCTCTTAGAATTTTCAGCCATACAATTTTGTGATGATGTAAATCATGGACAAATGAATTTCAAATTAATTAATTTTTTATTGTTATGCTATCTTAGGCATATAAAAAATATGAGCGGTTCGGATTTGTCATAGGTGCTCTATTTCGTGAGTGCTCACGGAGTGCTCACCAAAGTAGTGAGCAACTGAAGATTTCTATATATATATATATATATATATATATATATATATATATATACACACACACACACACACACACACACTAGATTTGCCCATGGGCACGTGCCTACGGCACGTCTTCGGAACGATACAACACACGAAAAACTCTGTAAACAGTAAAACAACAATTATGTAGTTCAAGTTTGAATAGTATGATAATAATTAGTTGTAAATAAAAGTCCATGTTTCTATTAGTATATGTCGAAAAATAATTATAAATGAGGATGTAAAATCCAACTTCTTAGAACTTTAAGTGTGGAAAATGATGAAATTTAACTGTTGAAGAAATATTTGCTATTTTCAATATAACATGTGCAATAAAAAAGCATAAAAATTCTGGAAATTTTACAAACCTGAAATCTTAAAATCTAAATTTCTAAGTAAATAAAGAAAGAATGGGAGAGAGAGAAAGAGAGAAATATGAAAAAGTGAAGAGAGAGAAGAGGAGATAGTAATAAAGTAATGAGTTTTAATTTTAGTTTTGGGGGGGGGGGGGAATTTAATTTTGGGTTTGAAATTTTGGGCGAGAAAACATGTTTTGTAAGAATCAATCTAGGCCATTGATTTTAGGGGAGATTGAATGAGAGCCACTTGATAGCTTTCTTTGTAATTTATTATATAGATATATAGGGCCCTTCAATCGTGAACGGTTTTGGGTGTGAATTGGCATGCAAACCATTGTTGCTGCTATCCCCACTAGCGGCAACTGTTCGTTCGATGTTGTTATTCCCGGTAGTGGCATCACTGTTGCCGCTACTAGGGATAGCGGCAACAGTAGTTCGCACACCAGTTCGCAACCGAAGATTTCCATATATATAATGACAATCATGTGTGAAGCCATGATCATGATCGGATTGATCATCCGATCATATCATGATCAACAACTGCACGCGTGAGTTCACATGTGATCAGGTGCAAACAGTCTACACCTGATCACCAATATATATATGATAAAATAAGGGAGCTAGTATCACCCTAGCACACTTAGCTAGGGTGACAACTCAAAATTCATATCTAAATAGTCAAAAATAAAAAACCACAATGTATGCATCATAAAACTATGTGTGGACAAAATTTAAAATGAATTCTATAAGATTTAACCATTCATCATGCAACCAATAAATGGAGTAATTGTAGGCTCCTTTTAAAACATTGATTTTTAATTGTTAGTCATACAACCACAAAAACCAATGTTTTAAAAGGAGTCTACAATTACTCCATTTATTGGTTGCATGATGAATGATTAACCAGTCGAATTCATTTGAAATTCCATGCCCACATAATTTTCATGATGTAGAACAAATCCAATAGTGTGGAACCCAAACTTAAGCCAACCCAAAACTATAGCCAATTCAAACTAAAGCTAGCTTAGACCAGTACTGCACTTACAAACCCTAATTAGTAACCTCTCATCTTGCGCTGTCTTCATCGCCTCCATCTCACTCTTGCTTTCTCTATCTCCCCCCTTTCTGTCGGACCTGCTTCCATCACATCTCTCTCCTTTTTTTCAGGATCAGCAAGATTCGCTTCTCCCATCAGTAGAGTTACTAGTGGTTAAGCCACTGGAATAGAGTGCATAATAGGTAACCCCTCCAATCTTGTTGTCTAATTTATTTATTTTTTCCTTTTCCTTTTCCTTTTCCTTGATCATATTATTTTTATATTTCGGTCAAAAATGGGCCAAATTGAGGTGTTTTGCTTGGTAGAGTTTGAAACAATGAAGTTTTGTCCAGTTCAGTTCAAAACCGAGTTTACCCTCAATGTTCATACCACCTTCTGCCAAACTGATCTGGTATGGTGATACTGATATGTATTGCCCGATACATCAGAGCTAGTTAACACGTTGTTTAGTACTCACAGTTAATTTCAAGTGCGGGAAAAAAATAAAGGATGTGAATTCTCTTTGAGGCTTCACCGAATTTATGCAACCACATTTCTTCAATTAATCCATTTTACCCATGATGATAGAAGTGATTGCATTTGCATTATTTGCTATCTACATTCATATAAGCTACAAATGCCCATAACGCAATTGTCAGTACTTAAGTCCTCACTGCTTTCATGGCCTATCCAAAAAGTTTTGGGATTGTTATTGATGTTCTTTTGTTGTTGTTATTGATGTTGACGGCTCATATGGCTGAACCCTCCTATTTATATCTCTAGTAGGGTTGACATGTGTGTATAATTGAATAAGTATAGTTGTGACCTTTTTAATAGGAAAACATTAGACAATTTGACCACAAGGTCCACAACATATCTATAAACCTGTAGAACTTCTAGCCATTAAGATTCCAAAATTAGCAGTCTCACTTCATCCACTCTTCTTGTGTTTGCATTATATAAAGAAGTTTGCACCCTTCAGAAACATGATATAGAGAGTGTTAACTTAGCTGTAGGTAATATAAACTTCAGCAGAAGTGTCAGCTTTTACTACCCATGCATAATTCAAAACAAAACCTCATTCTAATTTTCCCGGTTCTCACATTTACAATTGACAATATACAGTCTTTTACAAAGTACTTGATTTTCTCCATAGTGATTGTAAGGAATCAAGAGCACTAGTAGGGGGGAAGGTAAATTCAGATAACAATATTTCATCTTACAAGCAACACAGGAGGCTGAATTGTAGATCTAACAAATAAAATAAAAAAAGTTTAAGAAAGTAAAAGACTATCATTGTCCCTTTTCATTTACTTCTTCTCTTTGGTCATCAGGATTAAAAATGACGAACATTTCTAGGGAACAAAAGGTGGATCTATATAACAAAAGCTCTTTGCAAGTGCAAAGCAAAAGACCAAACTAAATTTCATCTTGAGTATCAAAATTATTATTCTCAAATCAAAAGTTGTGCAACAAATCGATTTTTTTTACTGTTTCTTGTTCATGATAATAACATGATCGAAAAGGTATTAAATTTACTGATAAACTTACTCAAACTAACATTTATCTGAGAAAAACATTAACAAAATGAGTTCAATATTGTGAAAGCAAAAGCCCATACCATCAAAATTGCCATCAATGATACGACTTGCATCATTATAGTTGTCCATTGATATGACTGCAATGCTCGGCATGAAGTTCAGAACTTTCTCAGTAAATACAGTCTTCCCAGCCCCAGAGGGGCCAGCAACCCCTACTAAAATGATTCCCTCATTCTGTTGGGCCAGCAACTGGCAGGCACGGATCACTATGAAGAACCCTTTCTCAAATGACAGTGCTTCTTGAATTGGAACAATTTCATATCTATCACAGTCCTTTCTCTTCACCAACTGGACTTGATCTCTTAATAGACCTGGCTTCCGTCGAGGTGAAACAGCACTTGAACCATCTTGAGCCATTGACAAGAGAACTGTCAATGGAACCCCTGTTAAAAACAGATGTTGTTTAGAGCATAATAATCCTTCCATTGCCTATCAACAAAAAATTATCAAATTAGATGAAAATAACGAAAAATAGAGGCAGAATGTATTCATCCTTCTTCCAAATAATACTTCCTAGCTTAATAAATGACTTTGACTATGTCAATTGTGATGTTTCGGAACTTGTCATTCATGATTTTGCTTCTCAATAGTGTGAAAGCTATGGATTCACTATTACCACTAAACATAACAACTCAATAAGCTACAAGAGATAAATAGTTCGAAACTAAAAAGTAAGATTACTCCCCTTTCTCCATCGTTACTACTAGCTCAATTCTAACTTCGACTATACCTTGCCACTAGTCTCTTTGTTTTGACTTCCATTCACATTGTCAGTGATCCCTTTGCCCTTCAACCATTCAAATTTTTCGTTAAAACGATACTTGTAAATGTTGTGACATTGTGATGGATAAAACTGTTAGGAATATGTCATGAATACTCGTGGTTCAGATTAGAAGAATCATATAGAATGTATGATGAAGCACGGAGGTCGAAGCATCGAAGAGAGTAGAAGAGAAAACATCAACAACAACAGCCCCAGAAGGGGACGGTCAACCAATCTTGAGGACAGTCGACCGCACACCCCGACCGCTCGAAGTACACGGTTTGTCCGAATGAGGGACGGTCGACCGACCGCGCTGTTGTGTTCGTTTTTACCTCGATTTATTAGGTCGTTTAAGCCCAATCTTCAACTCTAAGTCAAATCGTACAGCTCTTAATAGTTACTTCTTCTCCAGGTTATATCGAATGACTGAGAATCAAGACTATCCTAGGGTTCTCTCTATTCTTCTTCTATATATTGTTGTAGCCTCCAATATGAAAGGCACGTACTACATAGATTATTTTCTCCATTGCAAACAGAGGCTTGAGAGAGAGACAGTTCTTGGTGAGTGAGTTTAATTCCTTGTATTGAGTGAATCTTTAACTCCTTGTAATCACTTCTAGTTGTATATCAGATCTCCCAATATTTTCCTCCGGATTAAGCAAAAGCTAACCGTTACAGAGCTTCAGGTTAAGATGACAGATTACAGTCTTTTGAAGATCAAGCAGTTCGATAGAAAGATCAATTTCAATCTTTGAAAGATTGACATGTATGATGTCTTTGTTCAAGAACGTTTGCAGTTAACCATTAAGAAGAAAGAAAAACCATCTGATACGAAGGAGGATGTTTGGAAAGATATTTTTGAAAGAGCCATAAGTCTGATCCGGCTATTATTGGCGGACGAGGTCAAGTGCAAATTTCTTAAAGAAACTGATGAAGCGAGTTTGTAGGATAAACTCATAGCGTACTACTCTATTTCATCGTTATTAGATCGGATGCATTGGAAGATGAAGTTATTCAGTTTATCTCTGAAGGAAGGTACCGATCTCCAAGGCCACATCACAAAGTTCAATAAGGTTCTATCGGAACTCAAGGCAACAAACGCAGATATAAGTGAGGAAGACAAAGCTTTCAACCTGATATATTCACTGCCGGATTCATACAAGCTTTTGATCACTACCATGCTACACGGTAGATCTGCCAAGGAGAGTATTTCGGTAGATGATGTAATCAAAACATTAAAGAAAAATCAACTTAGAAAAGAGACCCATAAACCATCGTCTATTCCAAGTTGTCTAGCAGTGGAAGGTCCTTCAGGGGAAAAACAAAGTACTATGCAAAAGGATTCGATCCATTGCTGATATTGCAAGAGACTAGAGCATATCAATAAAGACTGTTGAAAATTGCAGAATCAGGAGAGTGCAAAAAATGAGAATTCAGCCGCTAATGTGGTTAGTGCCTTTGGTTCAAGTGATTTGTGTCTTCTTGTTTTAAATTCTTTAGAAGTAGATTCTAGTTGATTTTTGACTCAGGGAGTTCTTCTTATATTTGCTACGAGGGGAGTTGTTTTCTACTTATAAGTCTATTACAGGGCGTTGTGCGAGAACGGAAACTAGAGAGATTCATGAAGTAGTGGGTGAAAAACAATTGAGTTGAAGATATCAGGTCTAAACATGTTCACTTTAAGAAAAGTTTTGCATATTCCTCTGCTGAAAAGGAATCTGATTTCCTTGGGAACTCTTGAAGACTTGAAGCACGGGGCTGTAGATACTCAGCTCGAGATGGAGTTCTGTCTGTTTTTCCAAGGTCGTCGAAAGGTGATTAGAGGTATGAGAGTAGTTAGACCAAGCCAAAACAATCTCTATAAACTTTGAGGAATCTAAAATACCTGCACAAGTGTTGTTACTTCTTTTTTCGTTATTCTCGCAAGCTCATCACATGTAATAGCACTTGTATGCAATCCAAAGTGGAGATTGTTAGGAATATGTCTTGAATACTCGTGGTTCAGATTAGAAGAATGTATGATGAAGCACAGAGGTCGAAGCATCGAACAGAGTAAAAGAGGAAACAGTAACAGCAACAACTTAAGAAGGGGACGATTGACCGATCTTGGGGACAGTTGACCGCACACCCCGACCGCTTGTAGTACAGGGTTTGTCTAAAAGAGAGATGGTCAATAGTTTCACGGCGCTGTGTTCGTTTTGGGTCTCGATTTGTTAGGTCGTTTCAGTCTAATCTTCAACTCCAGGTCAGATCGTACGGCTCCTATTCAGTTACTTCTTTTTCGGGTTATATCGGACGACTAAGAATCAAGATTATCCTAAGGTTCTGTCTATTCTTCTTCTATATATTATTGTAGCCTCCAATATGAGAGGCAAGTACTTCATAGATTGTTTTTTTCATTGCAAAGTGAGGCTTGAGAGTGACAGTTCTTGGTGAGTGAGTTTAATTCCTTGTATTGAATAAATCATTAATTCCTTGTAATCTCTTCTAGTTGAATATCAGATCTCCATATGTTTTTTTCCGGATTAAGCGAAAGCTAATCGTGATAAATCCTTGTTGTGTTTGTGTTGAATTTGTGGATCTATTTACTTGCTCAATTAATTTGTCCCATCTACTTTGACTTCCTCATTGCTCTATTTAGTTCCGCTGCGACATTGAGTATTTGTTGACGCCACAATCTCAACAATAACATCGCTTGTCAAAAGGCTTGCCTAGCTTAATTTTGCATGTCGTGATAATGGATACTTAAATAATTTGGCCTTATGATCCAGTGGTCTAGAACATGGTTCAGTTACTGGGTATAGGAATCGGGTATCGACCAGTCATATATGACATATCAGTATGCAAATTTCCGACCAAATAAGACGGGCACTTCATCATTGACCAATAACAGTGAAATTCAGAATCATGTGACATAAGCATAACAATATTCCAAATAGTGGATCCAAATTAGCATAATCCAAAATCATATAAGACAAAAATATAAGTCAGAACAATCCTAACTAAATAAATATAGTTTCAGCAACGACAAGAAAAGGTCGCCCAATCGAGTAACCGAACATCAACTCCCAATTCAAATATCAACATAAGAAAATTAATTTTTTTTTAATTACAAGTGCCTGAATTCAATCTGACATTATATTCAAGAAATGCGCGAACTAGGACTTAGATGATGAAGATCCAGAACATATTAAACCCTAGCGGACAAGATCCTTCCCAAATTCCATCATCTTAATATGAGTTGATAAACTAATATCAAAAATATTTTAAAATTAATAATCATAATAAATCAGTTGAGATTGAGATGATTAAAATATCTAACTAAATTACTGATTAGGTTTTGATTTTGATACAGAAGGGAGTTATGAGAAAGAGGGGGTTTGGAACTACCGGATGTGACGGGAATCTACGGCGGAGTTCACCGGAGGGATATGGCGACTGTGGCGGTGGCTGGGCGGCTATCGGCAGCGATTTTGGGGCCCACAGTGAGGAAGGAGAGGGAGAAGCACAAAAGGAAGTGGTAGAGAAAACAGCGCAGGGGATAATTTTTTGCCGTAATATACCACTTTTTGAAAATATTTGATTTTAAGGGCTACTTTCCAAACTATTTTAGTCTTCGAGGGTGGGGGGCCGTGATATGGATAAAAATAGAACAAGATCGGGACCTTCAAATCAGGTATAGATCTTAAAGTTCTTACGGATAAAATGGTGATTTTCAGTAGAAACAAGCCCGATGAGAGGGGTTGGGTCATCATCAAGCTCATTGACCCGATCCAACCTATAATAGGAACTGCAACAACAGCTTTACTGCAGAAGAGTCCAGATTCATCAAACCTAGTTTAAACCTCCTATTTCTAGGAGGTAATTGATTCTATCCCTTCATACATGAGGGAGAGTTTGAAAACTTTAACTCTTGACCGAGAAAAGAGTCCTGACTTGATCTCTTTATGTGGAGGGGATAACTTACTCTATCCAACTACCGAGAAGTAGAGATAGATGAATATCTTGAAACTTACCCCCCTCGGCGGCTATATATATCTCAAGACCTCCTAAAAAACAGGTAATTGCAAAATTCACTCTCAAAACCCATCATATCTTCGAGTTTCTGACTTGGACGTCGGAGGGTCTATTGCCGGGGCCACACCCGGTATTTCAGACTTGTTTGAAAGTCCACGGAAGCGACTTCGGCCATTCCTGACGATCATATCTTGGAGTCAAAAGTGCAGTTTTTGGCGGTCAACATCGACGAATAGCAAATGTTCGATCTTTACTGTTTTTATTAAAGAATTCACATATCTATTTGCTCTTACACAGAAATAAGCAGCAACAGAAATGCAGAATCAAACCTCCACAATTTTTGAGAATAGATGATAAAAGAAACAAACGACGCAATTTTTGAGTACTCGAAGTGTAGCATCCAACCAACTTTTCAAGATCCCCCTGACTATGACAACCCTGACCCTAACCCTAACCCTACCTCAGGGACCTGTTGTCCATCGCAGGTCATGCTCTTGCAAAATCAAGCCTGCCTCAAAAAGTAATAAAATGGGTAGGATCAAGATAAATCACATACTGACATGGTCTCAATCTGGTTAAATTCAAAACCAACTAATTTTTCTTTGGATCGTGCCACTAAGTACCACTACAACCATCTCCAACCCTCAACTCCATTTTGGCGCAACTTTTACTCCAAAATGGAGTAACTGTCACATCAAACATTAACTTCATCTCCAACCCATAACTCCATTTCTAACTCCAAGAAGGAATATTCTCAGCATATTATTTTATTGCGTTATGTATTTTGCATTGTTTTTTTATTGCACGAGTTTAGTTTGAATATTGTATTTTGCATTATGTAGTTTACAATGTTTTTATTTGAATGTTTATGAAATTTTAATTAAGGCGTCCTAAATTGTTCGAAGTTTTTATATATTGTAATTGACATTTCGTATTATTTTCTAAATATTAAATATACTAAATATTTAATTAATAACCTTCAATATGAAATAATGTATAGAACACAAATAAATTAAAATTTCATTTCTGGAAGTAGAATGTAATAAACTTTGTTAAGAAATTATTGAATTAGGGTTCAATTAAAAATTAGAAAACTTTTAGGGGTTTAAAATATTAAAAAAATACCACTGGGTAAACAGTAGCGTGCCACTGTTCACCCCATCTCCTTCCTTGCCAAAATGGTGCCTGAAATGGCGCTGGGTTGGAGGCCAAACCCAACTCCAAACCCCACTTCAGCGCCATTTTGGAGTGGGGTTGGAGATCCCTAACTACAATGGAGACCTACAGGCACCTAATGTGCTACATATAGATTCCGACCATAACAAGGAAACTCTAGAAGACCGTCTTTTGCCACCAGATCCAACGGCTGTTTAGCTCATATCTGGTATCTCTGGATAGTATTGTATAGTCACGTTTCAGTTTTTTTTTCGCACCTTTATACCTCTATGAGCACTCCTTGGGGGTGGCAGCAAAGGACCCCTCCAAGTACTCAGGCCACAGCCTCGATGAAGACGGTAATTTTCCCTCGAAATGCAGCTTCAATGGATACCCTACTTGGGCCCAGCCTACACAAACCAACTTCAAAATATATAATAATGACATCAATATTTTCTTTTTGAGCATAAATGTTATATATCAATATTTACTAGCAGATCAATGGCTTGTAGACAACTTTACTGGACAGACTTCATGATTTCAACAGGATTTATCACACAATAGAATGAGCTTGAAGCGGATTTACGTTAAATTCAGAGAAGGATAGCGTTACTAGAACATTGGCCTGTGGTTACCTCTTTGCTTGCATTCAAGATTACTGTTACAAAAAAATTGGACAAAAATCTTTTTTTTCTCTCAACATTACAAGGTTGGTAATGACACAAGATCAAAAATTCTGACAAAATAAATAATCATACATTCATTCAAACAAGTCAAAATTTATATGCCCAACCCCATGGATAAGCAAATGAACACAATGCTATACATTCCACAAAATAGATGCTGCAATTTTGGTATGCTCAGGAAAACTAGTTAGGCACCAGCATTAGCCTCACTTGAAGCCTTCTGTTTTTTCTTCCTTCTGCTCTCCTTGACATCTGAGTTGCCGTGCCGCTTTGACTGCTGCAGACGAATTTCCATTAGCTTGGATTTGGCATCTCTGAAAGGAGCATCGGATTTCATGGACATCAGTTCCTACAAAGAGTAACAAATGTTAAACCGTAGTCCAGATAGAATAACCCTTAAAATTATCGATTAGAGTCAGCAGTAAGCAATTATCACCTTAAGATGATCCATTGCAGCAAGATTGAAACCAATGGTATCCTTGTATTCCTGAAATTTATTCACGACATGTAGTAAGTTATTTCAGAAAAACAAATAATTTTATACATCACGTCTGGACTTAAAAAGCTGTTGTTAACGGTCCTAATGGATTCTTTCCTTTCAGCATTACCAAATTTTTGGGGTATGCACCAGCCTTTTCCTCACAGCATAACGAAATTTGATGGGTCTTCATATTTCACAGAGTATAACACAAATTATCAGTAAAAAGGACACATTTTTCTAATATTATACAATGAGGTGAAGCAAGAGGACATCACATATGACTTACGAGCACAGATAATGTAGGGTTTTTAGTCATATAAAAGATTAAAGATTAGATATAGCAAAATACTCAACTAACTCTTAAGCAATGAGCCAGCTACGTGCTCATCCCCTACCCTAACCTATCCTTTGTATTGCTTAGGGAGTCTCTGGATGGAAGAAACATACAGCTACAAATCGAAGTTTAGAAACCTCAAGTGATTTCTTGGCTGGTAATTTTGCTTTCGGCAGCTGAGCTCCAACAAAAATATTTAGTGAAATGGTTAGCAAAATAAGAAAATGTTTTTCCCTTTACAGCCTCAAAACACTAGAAAAGCTCCCAAAAATTATTTTTGTCTCCCCATTTGTGAATGCCTCCTCCAACTCCGACCTCGATTACGAGTCTGACTCAGACTCAAGCATCATGACTCAAGCATCATGACTACCTTATTGCCTCATCTTCTCTTCCTCAAATTCCCTCCTAAATCTCTCTCCTCCATTAATGTTCCCCTGAAACCCTAACCCTAAACTCTCCTTCCCTTCCTCAACCTAATCTTCCAACCACACCAACATCTTGGAACAGCCATCCCCACCTCAAATATCTCTGATGAAAAGGAATAAACACCTTGATGTTGCTTCTCATTCTTCTTCTTCCACCATCTTAAGTGGTATTATATAGTTTCACCCCCCAAAAAATATCCAAATCCCTCGTAAGCTTTTGATCTCATTTTGATCTATGAAAAAGGCCAAATTAGATATTTTGTTTATATGTTTTAAATAATTTCAAGAATTAATTTGCAACTCTTAAATTAATTCAAGTGGAAATTGTCCAAGAACTTTTTCTATCTTGTGAAAGAAGGTAAACATTCTTAAGTTTACCTCATGAGAACTTCAAAAACACACTTTCAGAATCACTGTGTTTTCAAAATGGTGTTAGTAGAAAAGAATTTCAAAGTTCTGTGTTAAACCAAACATGATTTAGAAACATGGAGATTTTTTTAAAAATCTCGTTTTTGTGTTTATAAAAGACTATACCACAAATAAATAGCTTCAAAGTTTATGCACCAAAAACACACCCTTTATCCTATGTTTTTCAAATCCTCGCATTGTGCATTTCCTTCCTCTGATTGAATGTTTCTCTTTTTTTTTTTACTCGCAATATTTCTAAAAAATAAAATAAAATAAAATAACAAAAAATATCTTAAAACAACAACAACAACAAAGCCTTTTTCCCAACTAGTTGGGATCGGCTACATGAATCTTGGTTTTCTATTCTGCTCGATTTAGCGCAATATCTTCTGTATGGCCACAAGCTATTATATATTTTCTCACCGTTTCCACCCAAATAAGTTTAGATCTTCCCATACCCCTAACTCTACCCTCAATACTTATCAAACAACTATTTCTAACGGGGGCACTACTAGGTCTACACGTAACATGTCCAAACCACCTGAGGCGATTCTCTCTTAAATTATCTTGGATGAGCCACCTTTACCATGTCTCGTATATGCTTGTTTCTAATTCTATCCTTCCTGGTTTTACCACACATCCATCTTGGCATTATCATCTCTGCTACACTCATTCTTTGGACATGTTTCTTTGTTGCCCAACACTATACTTCATACATCATTGATGGTCTAATATCTGTGCTTAAAAAAATTTCCTTCAACTTCAAAGGTATATGTTTGACACACAACACCACTTGCACTTCTCCACTTAAACCACTCTACTTTGATCCTATGTATAACATCTTCACAAATCACCCCATCTATTTGTATAATCGAGCATGAATATCGGAAAAGGTCTCTCTTAGGTATCTCTTCACCATCAGGCTTCACTACTTCCTCATTTGTGTTCCGAATATCACTAAAACTACACTTCATATATTCTGTTTTAGTTCTGCTTATTCTAAAGCCTCTAGCTTCTAAAGTTTCTCTCCACAGTTCTTATTTAGCATTGACTACTGCTCTAGTCTCATCCATTAAGACGATGTCATCGGCAAAAAACATACACCAAGGCACTTCATCTTGTATTCATCGCGTCAATTCATCCACAACCAAAGTAAAGAGATATAGGCTTAAAGCTGAAGCTGTAAACCTCCTCTAATAGAAAAATCACTAGTCTCTACTATGGTTGTTCTAATTTTGGTATTTGTCCCTTCATACATATCCTTAATTACCTCAATATACCGAACAGTTACTCTCTAATTATTTAACGCCCACCATACTATCTCACCATACTGTCTCTTGGAATTTTATCATATACTTTTTCTAGATTTATAAACAACATATGTAGATCTTTCTTATTCTCCCTTTATTTTTCCATAAATCTCCCCAGTACATAAATTGTTTCTATTGTTGTCCTCCTAGGCATAAATCCAAATTGATTCTCTCACACTGTAGTTTCTAGTCACGATCTATGTTCGATCTCTCTTCCAAATTTTCATCGTACTGCTCGTTAATTTAAGGCTAAACTTAAATATAAAAAACTCTGAACTATACCCTTATGCAAAAAACCACCTTGAACTTTTTTAGCGCAAACCCCCCTGAAGTGATTATTTAAAAAAAACCTGAAGAACGTCAAAAAAACCACATCAAACTTTTTAGCGTGAATTAGATAACCTCGTTCAGCTTTGCAAGTTGGTTCAGAAAACATCCTATATCTTTCTTTTTTGTCAAAAAAGCTCATGCCATCGGAGTGGGATTTTTTGAAAACATACTTCAGAGGGGTTTTTTCACACAAAAAAGGTCTAACACGATTTTCTGCAAAAAAAGGTATAGTTCAGCTTCAATTTAGCCTTAATTTAATCTCTCGATAGTTGGAGCAACTTGTATATCTCTTTTATTTTTATATATAGGCACTAAAATACTTTTCCTTCACTCATTGAGCATCTTTTTAGTCCTCGAAATTTCATTAAATAATCTTGTCGGCCAACATACTTTCAGAGGGGTTTTTTCACACAAAAAAGGTCAACGCGATTTTCTGCAAAAAGGGTATAGTTCAGGTTTTTTTTCTTCAATTTAGCCTTAATTTAATCTCTCGATAGTTGGAGCAACTTTGTATATCTCTTTTATTTTTATATATAGGCACTAAAATACTTTTCCTTCACTCATCAAACATCTTTTTAGTCCTCGACATTCCATTAAATAATCTTGTCAGCCAACCCACTCCTACATCCCCAAGATACTTCCAAACTTCAATAGGTATATAATCCGGTCCTAAAGCTTTTCTTATTTTCATTCTTCCTAAAGCATTTCGAACCTCTGAGGTCCTAATTCTACGGAAAAACATATGCTCTCGACTCTCTCGAGTCCTCTATATTTAAGTTGCCCACAAATTTTTTCATTTAATAACTTTTCTAAATAATTTCATCATCTTTCCTTAATTTCCCCATCTTTTATTAAGACTCATGAATTCTTACTCTTAATACACCTAATTGTATCCAAATCTTTTGTTTTCCTACCCCTTTGTTTAACAAGCTTATAGATGTTATTTTCTCCTTTTTTGTGCCTAATTTTGTGAATAAATCATCATAAACTTTTCTTTTTGCATCTCTAACTGCTTTCTTCCTTTCTAACGATCTTATCTCTCCAAATCCTCTTCAATTCTACTATATTGTCATATTTTGAGGTTAATCTTTTTTCTGTAACAAAAAAAAATTGTACAACTATAGAAATAAAAAATATACAAACTTATAAACCATTAAAAAAACATACATCAAATTTTCATTTTAAGAAATCACAACTTTAATATTCAATGGAAATCGTAATGTTTATCATATTTCCAAAAAAGATGTAACATCGCACCGACTGTCTTAAGTTAAAAATATGTAATAATATCATATCTTCTATTATATTGCTAGAGCCTTGTTCGTCCACACAAAAAAGGCTCAACATTATAATATTAGTCTTACTATAGTGGAGGGACGATGCAAATGAAACTTAAATGAACATTTGTATAATTTTTAAACTCAAAAAAGTGCCTCACACGTCCCACTTTGTATTATTGATTATTTTTTTATTTTAAATTGATAAATAATATAATTGACTTCTATTACAATAGTAATAATAACAAAAAAGAACACTTGGAATCCTAGATGAGTGATTTCAAAACCAGACTAGTATGCATTTAAAAGTCGCAATGGGAATTGTGTGAATTTCGAAATCACCATCATTTGTTATTGAAATCAAATTGGTTCTAAAATCACATTGTTGTTTTTAAGATACTTAACGACTAACACCAACCCCTCCCCCCCAACACACACACACACTCACACGAGGTTTCCCATCCAAAATAATGACAAACTTGCTATAGAAATGTCATTATTCTTGTTTCATTTTGTTATCCAAACCTTTAAAATCTTGGTTGCCAAGTTTTTTTGGAGCCAATAAATCTGTACTTTCTTCATTCTGAGTTTTATTTAGCCAAATGACCGCTTATCAGACGACCTAAACCATTTTTCTTTCTTTAGATGACAAATAAAAATACACAGAAATATGATCCGCCAGTATAAGAAATTTAGACAATCAGTTAATCTGACAGCAATCAATTGAAGCCATTGACTATATCCATCACACACGAAATTGTAATATGAAAGCATGGGGCATTCATTTGCCAAAAGGAAAAGACATGAAAGAGCATAAGAAAACATACCTTGACTTTTTCATGCATTATATCCTTGAGTACTGTCAACATGGGTCTGGCAGATGATGCCGTGGTCAGCTGATTATGATGTGTTTGCAAAAGTACAGTTGTGATCCTACAAACTTGTTCAACCTGCATAGAATTGTTGTACAACTAAGTACAAGTTCCCGGATAAAAATCGGAAGAAAAATTAATATATGTCTACAACGGAACTATAGGACAAATAATCTTCCTGGACAGACACCATGGTAGACACGGATATTTTTAAGGGATGAGACAGGCTTCCATCAGGGCAGAATTATAAAGAGATCAGAACAATGCTACCTTCACTGTTTTAAATTTCATCCAATATGGTCAAATTTCATCTGAAATTTCGGTTTGGAGCCTTGGCGACACTTAAACAGTACTAAATTTTCTCTCCATCATTTTACAGAAAGTAAAAATTTCGGGACATATTCTAAATTTTGGACACAAAATATTACCAAGAATTGTCCCATGTCTTTTACTGTGATTTCGGGCTGGTTGGTCAAATAAAACCCATCAAGACCATTCAGACCCAACCGGATAAGAAAGGAATCTAGCCATCCCAAAGTAGTGATGCCTTAAAGACTACTTATGACTTGTGATAGGGTGCATAGATGATCAACATGACATGGTCTTGCGCTCATGACTAACATGCTTTACTCTTATTATTGTACTTACTAAGTGATTAAGTTATACATGTTTGTGTGATAGATCATAGATATGTTTTACTTGTACCAATCTTGTTTGTAAATGTGTGTTTGAATTGTGATAATATTGATATACAATGTATGTATCATATAATTTATAATACACCTTGCATTATTTCTGTTGTGCTTCATGCTAACGACCATATGTTGTAATCAATATAGCTTGAATTACAAATATTGTGATGCATAGTTTATGCGTATGTTAGATACTTCAGATTTAGGAGAAATTTTTACCCAGCATAACATTCCCATATTTCCAATGGGTCATCCCATGGACAATCCGCACAACAGTAGCAACTTTATGGAGACTTCTACTCACCAGTTAATAGGTAGCAACTTTATTTTTTTGGGAACAAGTTGCAATATGCTCTATGGTTGAAAAACTTCCACACTCCAACAACTTGATGACGAGTAAGCGCCTCCAAATAACTTGGCTTTTATTTTAACAACTTGCAGTTATGCTTATAACAGTTCGAACATCACATTAATCATTTAGTGATAACTGTTACACCTATATAAGAACATTTTATGTATAGATTTCAGTCCTATGTTCTGTTTCTGTAAAAACCGATCCAAAATTTTGTTAACTAAATTCATTTTCGGCCTATTGGCTTATATCATTTGAGCCCATACACCAGAGTCAGTTTCACCCATTGCTCTCTCTCTCTCTCTCTCTCTCTCTCTCTCTCTCTCTCTCTCTCTCACTCACACACACACACACACTATAATATATACTAGTTATTGAACATGCGCTACCCATTATGACAATCCCACATCTTTCTTGTCAGTATGCATTATCTTTTTATAAACAAAATTGAAGGCCCGTAACCCCCCCCCCCCCCCCCAAAAAAGGCAAATGGACATGTTTGAAGGTAAAATAGAATTGAAGGCTAAACACAAACAAAATTATAGATTAAACAGACCCCTACAAAATTAAATTCTAAAAATATGTAGATCCCTGTTTGCCTCCTCACATGGACACTCATGCAAGTTTGGCCTACAAAAAATTCTCCTTAACAGGGAAATTCGGACTCTGTTCTGATAGCAAAAAGGAATACTGACACCCAGTCATAGAACTGGGGATAGAATCTAATTCGTCCACATTACCAGCTGAGATAGAACAGTGAAAGGTCTCAAATACTTGCAGACTAAGAGAGAGTGGAGAGAACCTATGAGTATTTCAAATCAGAGAAAAGTTGATCGTCATATTATGGAGAACATTCACATCGAAAACATCTCAAAAGAATCTCATTTGTCCATTCATTTATTGTTATAGGTTAACTACAATAGATACGTAAGAAGAAAGAAAATTTAACTGATCAAGTGACGACCCCCAAATTTTGGGATAAAGGCTTGGTTGTTGTTGAAGTGTAACATTTAAAAGATCCACGTATTCATTTAGGAAGATTGGGTGTTATAATAAAATTAATAATAATAATTAAAAAGAAGACATGTCTGGAACAAAAAACTTAACATGCTTATCTTCAAATATATTTCGTATTGCTTATAGGATATAGGAAAGATAAAATCTAGAATTATTATCATCCAAGCTCATATAATGAACATTTTTCTTAGTTCTTATTGGCTGTCAAGGTAAGATCACCTGCAAATGTAACACCGACTAAAATCGGTGAGGAATTATATAGAATGATATCAACCAAAAATACAGGATATATTTTCTCAATGAACTTTAAATACGAACCAATTTTTTAAAAATACTGTAACCAGTTTTAAATAAAGAAAATTTGGCTACCATCTTGTTTACCTTGGCAGGATTGTTCGCCCAGACATTCAAGTATGATATTAGCTTCAATGCATCCGAGAATGGCAAAGACTGCAAAATATAAATCCTTGCAGTGAATATAATATAGACTATCAAATACCTGTATAACATGTCAATCAATAATAGAAGGCATGTGTAAGAATAGTACAATCTCAAGGGATAAAGGTAAGAAGTATCAATAAGGTTTTGCCTCTGCAAGTAACTCATCACACTATAACTAACAAGTGCCAGTAAGGTCCAAAGCTGACCTTGTTCGCTATATTGCGAGAGGTTGGAAGTTTGAATCTCACTTGAATCATTTCTCTTTATGGGAAAAAGTGTGTGAGAGTGTGTGGATACATCCTTGTTCAAAAATAATAATAACTTCGTCACGTAATCTAGAGCCATGGCCATTCCAGAGTGAAATGTATTGCATGAAGATGTGAATGAGGCCAGGGTAGCTAAGAAGCATCTACCGAAGATAGCAACTGTAAGTTGCATACTTGACCACCAATACAGAAATTGCTAACATTATAACATTATATATATATAGGGATTGCTCACCTGCAGCCCGCTCTCTCCTTCCAGTCTTCAAGCGGAACTGTCAGATGCAGCAAATCGTGATAAGAAGTAGGGCTGAGAACTGAACCCAAAACCCGAAAAAACCGAACCCAAATTGTGGTTCGGATCGGTTATGCATGTGAAATGGCTCGGTTTTCGGTTGGGTTTCCCAGAATTTTGGTGCAGAAAACTGACCAAAACCCGTATAGGATCTAACAGTCAGAGTTGCTTAACTTAATATGATCTGACGACTACAAATATGAGTAAAGGTATAGAGTAAGCTTATTTTACTAACCCTGGCATTATACCGTCTCAGATCCCAACCGTCGCTCTTTCTTTCTTAACGCTTGCTTTTTCTTTCTCTTCTAAGTCGCGATATATATATATATATATATATATATATATATATATATATATATATATATATATATATATAGGGGTTGATCAAGTGAGACCCTACCTCCCCTTATTTTGAAGCCTCATATGTGAGCCCAGTGGTACAAATCCCCCATGAAAATCCCAAACCGTTCTACATGCCTAAGATAGCTAAGGGTAAAAAATTCAGTTACTTGAAGTTCACTAAGGGCATAAAATCAAGTTATTAGAACTTCACTTGTAATGTTTTACAACATGAGAAAATTGTACGGCTGAAAATTGTTTATTTCTAACGACAAGATGGATAAGGAAATGAATGTCAAGTAACTTGATTTTTTATTTTTACTGCCTTTAGCTATTTTAGGCATGTAGAACAAGGTGAACGATTCAGATTATTCATAGGGCGTCCATATCATGGAGGTCCTCAATATAAGAGGAAAGGTATGGAAGACGAAAACTAAAGACAAGAAAAAAGATTGATATTTGCATGATAAAAATAATTATATCTCTCATGATGAGATTCATGAGATATGCTCTCACAAGAAAAATGTGGAAGATTACAAAAACTGACAAAGGTAACTTGAAATCCGTTCACTGTTCATGTTTTACTTCAGTGGTCTATATAAATTAGCGAAGGAAGTCAAAATGTAAGTAGTTGTGGCACATCTCACTATCAACTGTGAATGCTTTACTTATTTTTATCAACTTTCTAATATTGTTAAAAGTAACGTGCTGCGAGTGCAGATCTATATCGGGCACCATGTGCTTTTAATAGGATATTTCCATCAGAAAATGTCTAAAGTAAACTTCCAACTTCCAACTCTAGCAAGATGTCACATTTCCGCGTGTAACTTTCTTTACACAAACATTTTCACGAGTACCAGATAATCATATAGATTTATTTGTACAATAACTGAAAGTGAACATTATCATTGACAATAAACAAAAGTAAAATAAAGTGCACTAATGATATCACTATGGAGATCTAGTCTAATGGCATACCAGCAAAGTTGGCTCCAGATTGTTTTTGTGAACATTGGAAAGTGCATGGAGAACAAATTCGGATGGGGAAAGCCCCCGTAACATATCATTTCGTTGAAGCTCACCTCCTTTTCCACTTCTTACATCTTCCTGTATTTTAGGGAGAAGAGGACAGGGGACGTGTAATGATTGTCAGTAATATTCGAAACAAGCCCACAAACTCTCAGTACAGTCAGTGAAGCTTGGTAAAATAGTATAGCCTCAAATGAATTCAACTTGAATGTACAGCTGCTACAGCAAAGTAGGAAATAAAAGATGCAATAAAAGTACCTTGTGCTGATCCAATCGTTTCAATTCTACATCAGCTATATCTAATGCATCAATGATTAAGTCAGCTGCAGTGAGGGTTTCTCGTGTCTTCTTTCCTGGTAGACCTACAGACCCCTCCTCTGGAAGTTCTTTTGGGACATATTTATCTTCCTCTAAATTGTCAATCTCAGACTCAAACTTCTCCTCAAGCATTTTCTCCTTTTCTTCCTGAATACCAATAAGTTGCCGAAGAGACAGTCAAACAATAATTATCAAATAACACTCAAAAGTACAAGAGATTAGAATTTAGCTTAGACAGTATTTTGCAATACCTCAATAAAAAAAGGTTCTTCCGTACGATCCCACCGTCGAATTGAACAATCACGAGATCCTGTGACAATAAAATCACCTCGATTGCTAACTGCAAGGGCCCAAACATCAGCATGATGCCCCTCCAGAGTTAAGAGAATCTGGAATTTATCAGCATCCCAATATTTCACAAGACGATCTGCCCCCACACTAAACACGTAATGAGTATTACGCACGAACTTCACTGCCATAACACTACACTCAAACAGAAACTGGATTTCAAAATGGTTTACGATTTTATATTTTACAGCCCAAGTACAAAATTACCAATGCCAATAATCAAATTACCTGCCAGCATGAGCAAAGAGCGACTTATGGCAGTCACCAAAATCCAAACCCCATATCTTCATATTTTTGTCAGCAGAACCAGTAACTATAAGGTCTCCATCCGATGATATATCCAAACAAAGCACCACCATGTTGTGACCAAATAAGGTAAGAAACAATTTCAAAGAGTCCATGAAAAACACCTGCGGACAAAACACAGTTCCAAACACAGATTTTATCTTCAAAATTTTACTCCAAAAAATTTAATTCATTTGATTTATAATTACACAAGTAAGATTACACCAATGAAAGCAATAGGAAGTTTGTTATTTAACATCCAGATCAGAAAAATAGAGCCTTCTGAATTTGACAACGAATTGATGGGCAAGGATAGCTACAGAAACTAGATCCATATTTGACAAAGAGCATTTTCTTTTTTATTGGACCAAGTGGGTTCTCAATTAATAACGAGATACCACCAGGCAATGTCTTGGATGGTACTAGGGTGGAGGGTAAAAATTGTGGCTAGGTCATGGGGTCGAGGCCTAGACATGTCCTCTTAACACTCAAAACAAAAGTAATAAGATAAACATGTCTAGGCAGGGAAGTATTACAAACTTTTAAAGATTAAAATTTTATAACGAATTTGAGGTTTATCTATGTAAATCAGAGAGAACCTTTGTAGGACTCGATTTCAATGCATTAAAGTTTATGGGAACTGATTCTGTAGTTCCTTAAACAATCCACTGCCTGCTGAACATGTTTATAAAAGGAATGCATACCCCTTATTCAATTGATGTCTGCCTTTTATATATGAACTAAAATTTTGTTGTTGTTTTTTGTGTTTTTTTTTTTTTTTTTTTTTGGGGGGGGGGGGGGGGGGGGGAGGGGATATCTATGCTCCTTTGACAACCAAGCAATAATCAAGTTATCTGAAGTTCATTTCCCAATTCATTATGTCACGTTGAAAAACTAAACAATTTTTAGCCATACAACTTTGTCATGTTGAACTTAAAATAACTTGATTGTACACCCTTAGCCTATCTAGGCATGTAGAACAAGATGAATGGTTCAGATTTTCATGGAGTCATATCAATGGGCTCACATACGAGGGTGAAAAGCAGGGGTGAGGTCGGGTATCACACAATCACCCACCGCCCATATATATACACTCTTTTGACTACAAGCAATAATCTCAGTCATATGCCATAATAATATGGGAATACATACATACATATAGGGCTGTAGACGAGCCGAGTTACTCGCGAACTACTCGGCTCCAGCTCGGTTCAAAGCCCGATCAAAGCATCTCGAGCCGAGCTCGAGCTTGAAAATCGAACTCAATGGCTTAACAAGCCGAGCTCGAGATTGGGCTTGTTGTGATTGTTAGGCTAAGCTCGCAAGCTACTCGAGCTCGGTCAAAGTTCGGCTCGAGCCGAGCTCAAGCTTGAAAACTGAGCTCGATTACTTAACAAGCCAAGCTCGAGCCTCAAGATACTCAGCTCGTTTGCAGCTCTCTCTCTCTCTCTCTCTCTATATATATATATATATATATAAAGAGAGAGAGAGAGAAAACTGAAGAAAAGGTGGCATAGGAGGAAATTCCTCCTATGCCACCCTTAAAAACCAATCTCCTCCCAAATGCACGATCTGCATTGTTCAAGGTGTTCAACATGTCATTAAACATGATAGAATAATATATGATTGAAGTTGAATATGTTTTCCCCGTGCATTAAGTGGTTGCAAATGTTCCATTGCTGAAAAACCATATATTTTGCATCATCATGATGAATGGGTAAAACATGTTTACATTTAGTAATTTTATATCAATCTATCTTGTATGGTATGATGACTTTTGAATGCAAATCATTAATTTTGAAAGTGGAGCCAAGGCTTTTAGTGCGCCATAGGAGAAAATTTCCTCCTATGCAACAGGACCTCCCGTATACTCATATATATAGGGCCATGATCCAGTGAGAACACCTTTGGTGAGAACCACGTGAAAACTTTTGTTTGGGACATTAGTTGAAAGATCGGAACCTTTAATTCTAATCTACATGACTAAATTAATCTATAGATGAGAAATTAAGTCGCTAGAAATTCGTTTGCCCATATATTGAAGTGTTACAAATTGTATGGTTGAAAATCGTTAATGTTCTTATAGTGACATGATGCATTTACAAATAAATTTCAAATGAATTGATTTTATAATTCTAGACTAATTTATTCATGTTAAACAATGTGAACAGTTTGGATCATCCATAGAATGGATATGCATGGAGTTCTCACAAAGCTTATCGTGAGAACGGTTCTCACCGATTGCTTCTATATATATATAGTACGGATCTAGTAAGTGACACTACTAATAAGTGAAACTTATTTAACCCATTTTCACTTCTCAAATGCATGATCCTAAACCGTTCAAAGTGATCTAATACAAAAAGGATAAAAATATCACGAAGTTTGAATATTATTTGTTCATGCAACAAGTGGTTGCAAAATGAACGGCTTTTCAGCAATAGAACAAATGAAACTCATTGATGCATGAACAAAACAAGTTCAAGCTTCATGATATTTTATCCTCCAATGTTTTAAGGCATGTAGCCCACTTTGAACGATGTGGATCATGCATTTGAGAAGTGGAGATAAGTGAAACAAGATTCCCTGCTCAAAAGTGTTACTAGATCATTACTCTCTATATATAAGGAACTTAGAGTGTCACCCATTTAGCATAGTTTTCTCCGTCGAACGCATGATCCACACCGTTCAATATAATCTACATATCATAAAACTTATGCATATGCAAAATCACGAGGTTTAAACACGATTTGCACATTTATCATGTACTAGCAAAATGAACGATTTTGAGTATAGAAAAAATGAGCATACATGAGCAAGACATGTTTTACATATGCATAAATTTTATAACATGTAGATCATATTGAATGGTGTGGATCATACATTTGGTCGAGAAAAATATGCTAAATGGGTGACACCCTAGGAAAATTTCCTACAGTGCCACTCTAGGTTCCTCTCCCTCCCTCTCTCTCCCTCTCTCTCTCTCTATATAAGATGAATATTAAATGAGATTACCTTGACGCTATTGTCGATGAGAGAAAGTGCAATGTACTTTGCATCTGGACTGATGGAAACTGCAAGAACCTCGAATTTCATTTTTAATGTTCTAGTATTTGTCACAGACAGCTGCTTCGCAACCTGCAAAACAGAAACAAGTTAATAAAGATTAATACATGCATACTTAAATAAGTCAGTTGCTGATCTATATAGATCATCATATTGCAATAGAAAATAGGCTAAATTTTGAAAAAAAAACCACGGAACTTTAGGCCATTTTTTAAAAAAAAACCGCACTAAGTTTTTTTATATAAAAAAACCGCACAAACTATAGCTTAAAAAAACTCACTTTAACGGAGTTAGGTTTCCGTTAGGCTTAAATTAAAAAAACCACTTTCATCTTTCATTTGTGTTTAGAAAAATATCACTACTTAACTAATCTCAGATGTTTAAATAAACCCCACTGAACTAACCCTAACCCTTTCGGTGGGTGTTTTATTAAACTATAGTTTTGTGCGGTTTTATTATTAAAAAACTTTGTGCGGTTTTTTTAAAATGGCCCAAAGTTCAATGGGTTTTTTAAATGCCTAGAAAATATTTAATGTACAAAAGCCAACTTCCTAAATTGCATACAAATCAGCATACAAAATATTTATGTATTGTAAAAGCAACAAATCAGCATACATAACTACTTACCAAAAATGGAGTCAAACATTCTTTCCAGATTAAAAAAATATTCCAGAACAATCTGCTGCTTATAATAGATTCTGGATATACAAGCATATATGGTAGCATACAGAATCCACTGGCTAATGTTCTAAATCGGGGAGCTTACCGTTTAATTTCTTCCAAAATTTTACAACAATGCTGACAGTCAAGGGTAAGGACTTAGTTCTTTCGTGGATCTTATTGACTTCGAGACATCGCTCTTTAGCCAACCCCACTTGAATGGATGGGCAAAAATGAAACTATCCTAAATTCCGGATAAATAACGTTGGAATGAATTATAGAAAGAATAAGAAAAAAAGGTCAATTCAAGATGATATCTAAGAAAAAAAGTTGATATTCTTCTATTTGCTGCAATATGACCATGTAAATAAAACAAATAATAACCATGGGAAAAACTCACGCTATCAGGTTTCTGCTTCAGCTGATACTCCCAAAACTTGACATCGCCATCTTCACTTCCTGTAACGAAACCCTTCCAACCAATAGAGCCATTATCATCTGGAATTGGAATAACTGATCGGATAGATTTATCGTGAGCTTGTACAGCCTCAGTGCAACTCCCACTTCCAACATCAATGATCTCTAAGGTTCCTTCCTTTGTCCCAACAAGAGCATACTGATCACTTGGGACAAAGAAACTACACAACCCGCACCCAGAATTAACAGTCCGTATGCAAGTGCCCGTTCTTGGGTTCCAGATTTTAACAGCATTATGGCTAGTTGACAACAATAGAGTGTTGTCAGAACTCAATGCAACGCTCCTAACAGCAGAACGATGTCCCTGGAGTTCAATCGAATATGTTTTAGCAATCTTGCTATCTTCAGCAGAATAAGTTTCCAACATGTTATTGTTTAGAGACAAGGACAGCGAGGCAAGGGACCCTTTTGTTATAACAGTTGGAGAAAAAGAAATCGAACAAATCTTCTTGCTTGCACGTAAAATATGCAAAAGCTTGAAAACATCTGAGACTATAATAGTTTGATGTTGACCATCTAAAGGATCCACCGCACTACCATTCTCTTTTCCCTCTGCAACTGCTTTGGCTGAAAGCTTTTCCTTTTTCCTATGAATCCTCCTTCTTGCCTTGCGTTTCACTTCTACATCATTTAAAACTCGGTAAATTTCAACAGTCCTCCCTGCCACCTGGCACGCAAGCAGATTCGATGATTTGTTAAACCTTACACTCGCCACCCTATCCTGGGATTGGCGCTGAATCTCTCCAAAGAGCTTCAAAACCTCCCACTTGCCTGAAGATTCAATGCCGTCAGATGAGTTCTTTATCTGGTAGAATCTGAGATCACGGTCAGAAGATCCAGTTACAAGAAACCTCTCTTCATGGTCAATATCCAGTGACCAGATTTCGCTCTGGTGACCGCTAACAATTTGCATGCAATGTTGCATGTCGATATCCCATACCCTTAAAAATTTGTCCTTGGAGCAGCTCACCAATTTTTTCCCTGAATCAAGAAAAACAAGGTCGGTTACCTGCATCAAAAATAGGTCACCATAAAGTCATTATAATTGTAATGAAAGGCAATACAAAATTCATAAGACTGACTCTGACATACAAAATTCAGACTCAGAACCACAGCAGTTTGACTTCCATGATGTATCCAAAAAATTTATCCATCAATTAAGCGTTTCAAAGTAAAACACTATTAGGGGTTCTAAATATGTTCATTAATTGGTATTTACTTGAATTGCAACTAGCCTATTTGAATATCGAATCCTGCAAGTTGATAGTTTGCAACATTTCCAAGCTACGCAACTTGCAAGTTAAAAAATTCTGCAACCATGTTACAATGCTTTGACCTCGGTTACTATCCTCCAGTTGTAGTAGCTTTTGGTTATAATGACTTGCATGCAATTGCAACCTCAAAGTAGCCAAACACAAAGAGCCACCAATTATTATATCCCTACAGAATTTTTTTTATACAATTATCAAAATAACTCAGATAATACTTAAATTAGTTCCTTCAGTAGAGATGTAACACATTATACCATTCACCACAATATTCATCTCATCATAACTTTCAACCTTCAACCAAAACCTCTACAACTAGGAAAAATTCCAGCACAAGAATGATACCTGATCTCGATGCCCACGCAACCTAAACATCCCCGCTTCCGCAACCACATCCCAAAGAATAACATCACAATCCTTACTCCCAGACGCCATAAATGACCCATTCTCGCTATACCTCAGCGCCGTAACAGCCGACTTATGCCCATTCAGCGTCGCCTCGCAAATCCCCTTCTCTAAATCCCAGAGCCTGATGCTTCCGTCAGCATGACCGCTCGCTAGCGACGATGATGACGACGTAGCGGAGGAGTTGAAGGCGATTGAGGTGACGCTGAGCGTGTGAGATGAGTTGGGAGAAGGGGATAGGGTTTTAGCAGCGACACCCTTTTTGAGATCCCACTGTATGATTTTGTCGAGGGCGGGGGCGAAGACGTGCTTGCCGGTGGAGTCGTGGATGATATTGGAGCCAGTGGAGGCTATGACGCCGAATGTGAGAGCCGGTTCGTACCGGAGGTAGGATTTCACCATCACTGATGATGGTTAGCTGTGACGGGGTACGAATTTAGAAATCAACAAGTAAACATGGAATCAGTTTGGCTTAGATGTAAACAAGATCAATGACCAAAAAATCTAATTTTCAATTCATGGAAATATGTTGCAATTTTAATACATCATACCTTTTTGGGACGGGGATGCACAGCAGCAGCAGCGGTGGAGAGATCAAGATTCGAGATGGGGCAGTGTGTACAGACTAGAGATCGAGAGTAGTTGCAACTCAGCCGCGACTCGCTAGGTGTCTGGAGTCTTCGGCGTGTTCAAATTTGGGGGCGTCGGTACGATGGCGGTTTGGAGAGGAGAGAGGGGGCGATGGCGAGGTGGAGCACTGGAGCTTGCGGAAGAGGAGAAGTTCTCAAATTTTGATCGGGGATTTGGGTGATCAACGGGTAGCAATTTGGCGATTTGGGGGGGTTGCCGGACTTGGGGAATGGGATTGCGGCTAGGGTTTGAATGAGAGGAGGTGATAGGAGGAGATGCCCAGGTGAGGAGGGCGTTTACAGTATTTAAGTGCCCTAGATCCTACGGCTAGAAATGCATAAGACAAATAAAAGTTCGGTTTTTTCCGGTTCGGTTTTTCTAAACCCAAATCGAACCCCGAACCGAACTCTATATAAACAGCCCTAGGGATTAAGGTTTAAGAGGGAAGAGGGTATGGAATATGGTTCCGGAAGAGGAGGAAGAGAAATGTTACACTTACATCAAATATTATCCCAAACATACATCATTTAATGTTGTGGGATTCATCTTTGCTAAAAGACAAATCTAAATTAATGGGTAAGTGCTGATCCATTTGGATTGTGAGACCCGGTTTGATTTTACACAATCCAAAACCCACATCAAGAACACCAACAGCCATCAAACAACCCACAATACAAATTACGTTGTTAGAGAAGTACTGAAAGATCTCACATGTTCTCTAATTGTCTCCCTCATATCTGATGAACTTCCTGGATCATCAGATCCACTGCTTTGGGAAATCATCAAAATTACTGGAATAAAAGTATTTTTAATCCTGTGCTTTTCACAACCTGACTCATTCAGTAATTGAACAGAAACAAACCAGAAACACAATTCAACGGCAACCTCTACTGTTACCGCTGATTTCGGTGTGGGGGTAAACAGATAGAATTTGTGAGTCCGGGAAACACCTGAACGATTGACTCGATCTCCTTGCTCCTGGCACAACCTGCAAGGAAGCGCGAAACACCGGGGTTGATTCCGGCGACGCACCCTCCGACGCTCTTGTCAGTAATCAGGAAAAGATTAAGAAAGAGCTTAAGTGGTGAAAGAGTGATTAACCTGGTCTCGGTGGTAGAGGGGTTGTATTTATAGTCGCCTTTGGAACGATTTGGGGCCTAATTTCCTGCCTAACAAATAGGAGAAAAATCCTCCCATTCTGTTTTGGGAAGTTAGGCCTTGATTCCCTGGTGAGAGCTAATCAGGTTTATTGATTTGACCAAATCAGTGGCCTGATTCTCTTCTTGGTGGATTGGGCTTGTATCGGGTCGGGACCCGTACCCAATTGAAGTGGATCTATTCGCGGGTGGTTGGTTCTGTGAGAAGGAGGCCCAATACCCGTTTTGGATCCATCTGTATGTGAAATTATCTTTTTACCCCCGTGCTTCAGGATTCGTGATCGATCTGGACGGTCTCGATTTAACCTCAATTTTAGCCATATCACGAGCCCCCCACTCCTAAAGACTGAGTGTGATCAGACTTTGAGGAGTAGTTTAGCTGTTTTAGTGGCTGATGGAGTTGTATCGGAGTCCAGACGTGGGATTTTGAATCTAGAAAGGGGGGTAGTGAGGCGACTTTTGACGCCGCTGGCGGTTCTCTGGTGACATCGGGTATTCAAGAGTTTTTATCTATTTTTTTCGGACTATTTGTTTAACTTTGCGACGCGTTTGCTAATCATTCGGGGGCCCTAGCCGTACATTCTGGGCGATAATTGTTTGTTCAAGGGTTCGAAAATGTGCCCCCTAAATCTCAATTACTCTCCAGAATCTTTGGCTAATTTTCCCGAATTTTTAACAATTTTCTCGCAATTTTTAAACAAATAAAACAAATTAAATAGATAAAAAATGATTTAAATACCGATTTACGACGTGGCTCGATCTGGGCCGCTGATCGCGGAAGGGCGCGAATTTCGGAAAGATCTGACGGTTGCTACTGCTCGGCAGCGTTTTTCTCCGTTTACCAGTTCGGGAAGGCCTCTGCTCGGCAGCCGACCGAAGGGATGGGGGTTCGGCAGCCGACCGAGGGCTTGAGTGACGTGGCGTAATCTGGGCCGTTGGATGTTGGCACGCATCTCGAGACGGGAACGGTTCTCAAGAAAACGCTATCTTGTCTTCTAGCGCACGTGGCGCAACCTGAGCCGTTCGCCATTGGGAGCGTGAATTTCTGAGAGATCTGACGGCTGAGATAGCGCGGTGCCTTTTTTTCTCCATTTACCAGTTCGGGAAGGCCTCTGCTCGGCAGCCGACCGAAGGCGATCTCGTGGCGCTATCTGTTCGGAGGCGATCTCGCTTCCGAGGGTATTAATGGCGCTCGGGGTTTGTGCTGCATTCCCCTTCCCCAGGCCATTAAGAATAACTCCTTTGATTAATGCGTGGCGTTCCGACTTCCGGGGATCAATAATTCCCTCAATTAAAACGCGGCGCTTCAATTTCCGAGGGTAGTAATGGCTGGTTATAGGGGGCAGGCTATAAGTACCCCATCCCTTTTGTCATTTTCGTCACAACCAAATTGGGTTCCAGACCTCGGAGGCATCTGCCTTGGGTAGCTTCTCTCTTGAAGTTCGGAGTGGTGGTTGCTCTTCTGCCTGGTTTTCCCTTTGTTCCTGACGGCCCCAAAGTGGATGTCAGGAGCGAGGGGGAACGAGGCAGTAGTGGTGACGACCGTAGTCCGCACTCGGGGGATGAGTTATCTCCGAAGGACGGGTGGTCGCTCTCTTACCTTATTCTTCTCCCGTTCCGGACGGTTCCTAAGTGGGTGTCGGGAGCGGAGGAGAATAAGGCAAGAGTGGCGACGACCGTAGTCCGGATCCGAGGGATGGGCCTCCCCGGAAGGACGGGCGGTCGCCCCGCTGTCTTGTTGTTTCCCCATCCCTCCCTGCTCCGAAGGGGTGTGAGGGGTGGGGGCAACAAGACAGTAGCGTCGACGGCCATGGTCCGGACCCGGGGCGCGGACCTCTTTCGAAGGACGGGTCGCCGTTCTCTCACCAAGATCTTCTGCCTTCTTCGGTTGCTCCGAAGTGAGTGTTGAAGTAGGCAGAGATCTTGGTGGGAGAGTGACGACCCCTGTCCGATGTCGATCTCCGGGCCATCTGAGTCCGTTTGTTGCAACTGTGAAGGCGCCGCTGTTAGAGTCTTTCGACAAGCCGAGCCTTCCAGTTGCAACCAACTAGCTCGGGATGGTGCGTCTCTTTCGACCTCTGAGTGTTGGTGGGTCCCCTCCCATCTCTGTCTTCCTTCTCGGGCTGATGGTTTTTGGCGGAGGTCAGCCCGGGGGAGTTAGAGATGGGGGAGTGCCGATCTGCTTCTGACCGGGGCCTGTTGTCGCGGTTATACCAACCGAGGCACGGGACCCGGGGGGCGCCTGCCGAGGGCGGCGCCTTAAAACATAATCAAAAATTTTCCAGGTTCTTTTATGCATAGGCGAGGCGTCCGAGGTCCCGATCGTCCGAGCGACGTGGCGCTATCTGAGCCGCCGGATGCTGACACGCATCTCGAGATGGGGCGCGTTCTCCAAGAAAACACTATCTTGTCGTTTAGTGCTCTCGGCGAGATCTGGACCGTTTGATGAAGATCAGGCGCGGAAGTTGAGGGGGAAAGGAGTTTTCCCCATTTACCAGCTCGGGAAGGCACTTGCACGGATTCCGAGCGGACCCTATTGCAGCCACGTTCGGTTTTGCTCGCAGCTCGGATTCTCGTCCCATCTTGCCGAGCTGGTTGACTTTGTGGTGGGCCTTCGAGATGCTTCGAGAGTAGCCCAAAAGTCGCTCTGGAAGTCCAAGAGGCGCCTCATTTTCACTATAAATCTTTACCCCCCCTTTGACCAAGTCTTCACTTTTCACTTTTACTCTCTCTCTTTCGTATTTACTTTGCTTCGAGGTCTTTAGCTCCCTGGTGGTGTCGCTAGCTGTCGCGGTAGCGTTCCTAGTTCCGGCGAAGTTTCCGACCGTAGCTGTCAATTCAAGGTCAGTCTCTTTCCCTTCTCTCTTTAGGAAAATATGGTTAAGATTTCGGTTGAGACCCCCGCCTCGGAGCAAGCCGTTGGCCGAGGGGAGAAAGAGAAAGGAGTAGTGGAGCCGAGCGAGCAGGACGTTGTTCGTCCGGACGCGGAGGGCGGAGTGGCCGAGGTGCCCCAGGAAGTCACAGCGGAGTCCCGAAAGGGCAAAGCCGTAATTACTATAGTGGAGACGCCGAAGAGAGCGGGGGAGTTCGGTCGGCAGCCCATCGCCGTGTCGAGCGTGGGAGGAGTCCGGGATTATGCTGAGGATATCTTGGAGAAGGTCACCCAAGGTACGGCTAAACTGGTGGAGGAGAACGAGCCTAGGGAGCTATCCGAGGTCGATCGCAAGATCTCGACTCTTACCGAAGGGGACCTTCGTCTGGTCCGAGAGGGCTTCCGGATCCCTCTCGAGTACACGTTGCTTCTCCCTGGGCCGGGGTTCCGAGCCAACACTGGGTCCTCTCCGGACATGTGCGTCTTTCCGGTCGACTCCCTCATTGCCGGTCTTCGCTTTCCCCTCCACCCGTTCGTGGTTGAGGTCCTGGTTTGGTATGGTCTGAGTCCCGCTCAACTGATGCCGAACACCTGGAGGCAAGTTGTGGCGTTCCTCCTCCGATGCCAAGAGATCGGCGCCAAGCCGACCATGTACCTCTTTCGGAGTCTCTTCCGACCCGTCCAGCCGAGGAAAGACGAGAAGAGGTTTTATCTTTCGCCCCGGCCGGGCGTGAAACTGATCGAGAATCCAGACTCGATCAAACACTGGAAGGACAAATACTTCCTCGTTCGGAATCTGACGCCATGGGTGATACCGACAGTTTGGGCGGACGGACTACCCAAGCGTACAAAGAAGGACGCTCTGCTGAACGCGGCAGAGACCGAGGTCCAGAAGAAGATCCTTGCTCTGCCGACGCTTAGCTGGAAGGATATCACCGAAGAGCATCTGTTCCGTGGGGGTCTCAGTCCGATCGACCCTCGTACGCTTCTGGTATTTATACTTCTCTCCGTAAAGTTTGCATTCAATTTTTCTAAGTTTTTTCGTTCGACTCTTGCAGAGACCATGAAGCTCGATTACAAGGCCCTGGTGGCGAAGGGCAGGTCCGAGCAGGAGAAGAAGAAGAGGCCGTCGGCAGCGCCTCAGGACAGCCGAGCCTCGAAGAAGGCCTCGGTAGTGAAGGCGGCTGATCAACCGAAGGTTGCGGTCCTGAAGGAGGGAGAGGTTGAGGTTCTTGTCCCTTCGGCAAAGGTCGCGGTCCCCGAGCAGGGTGGGGTCGTGGACCTCGATCCTTCGGCCCCGGGTGCTACTGCTCCTACCCCGGAGGCGGACGCTCCTGGTCCGTCGAGCAATGAGTTCGGAGTGGCCGATGCGCTGTCCCTCCAGGTTCCGCCACTCACCCCCGGCGCGGAGAAGATCTTGACCGAGCGTCATAAACAGATCTTCGTCCCTGATTGGCAGGTGATGAACGTCGACGGCTTTTTGGGCGACGGGAACATCTGCATGGAGGCAGTGAGGCACCTGCCGACCCCGAAGGACCGAGCGACCCTGAGGGCCGGGATGGCAGGGGACAACGTGATGCAGATGGCCCGGAGCACTATGTCGGTGAGTGTGTCGAACCCTTCTTCATTCATATTTTTCATGGAGATTTTTTTTTTCTAAGTTCTTGGGCTCGGATTTTAACGCGTTGTTCTCTTCCAGACCCTCTGCCACTTCAGTTGGCTGGTCGAGGAGATGGCGAGGAAGGATCAGGAGAAGGAGAAGGAGAGGACGGAGCGCGTTCGGGTGGCGAAGCAGCTTGAGTCCGAGCTGCTTCTTTCGACGAAAAGAGTTGCCGAAGCGGAGGACCTGGAGAAGAAGCTGGCCGACGCTATCCAATCGTCGAAGGATACGGCGGCCAAGTTTGAGAAGGAGGTGGCCGAGCTGAAGGAGGAGCTGGCCAGCGCTCGGTCGGGAGCCGAGAAGGAGGTCACCGGGCTAAAGGATGAGCTGGCCAAGGCTCGGTCGGAAGGGGAGACTGCTCGGAAGAGAGCCGAGAGGATCAAGGCCAACCACCTGAGGAAGGTGAAGGAGGTGAAGAAGGCCGTGCAAGAGGAGGCCGCGCAGCACATGATCCAGAATATGCTGGACGCCTACGGCCGTGCCCTGACCCATGTAGCCGCGAAGAACCCTGGCTTCGACTCGTCCTCCTATGACTTTTACGAGCCCGTGGAGGGGGAAGAAGGGATCACCGAGGGTTTACTCGGACCCGATGGTGAGACAGAACCCGTGGAAGGCGATGGTGAGACCGAAGCCGAGGGCGAGGAGGAGGAACTCTCCGAGGAGGAGAGCTGGAGCGAAGGCGGGGACGAGGGTGACGGCGACGGCAAGGCCGAGGGGTCGGCGAATCCGAGCGGCAAAAAGGTCGACCCCTGACTCGGTTGTCTTCCTACTTTCAGTCTTTTTGGTTTTGTTTTCTTTTTGTAAGCCTTATTGCGGACTGGCCACCGCCCTTGTTTTGAATGAAAAAGTATTTTGTTTGGCCAAAAATTTGTCCAAGTGTTGAGCCTCGGACTTAGTGTGCGTTTTGGGCGTTTTGGGCGTATATTTCTCCAACTGTTGGGCCTCGGATTTATTTCCGCTTTTCAGGTGGTGTTTGGTCCGGTCACGGAGCTGGTCTTCCTTCGGAAGGAATTGGCCAACTTGAAGCGTGAACTCTCGGACAGCCGGCAGAGGCGGTTTCTCCTGCTCGGCCAGGCGGAGGAGGTCAGGGCAGTCCTGAGGAGGAACTGTCGCGAGCTGCATCAACTCCGGAAGCGCTCCCTGGGTCCTGGTTCCGAAGGGGAAGTTGAGCGGCTTCGCGGGGAGCTTAAAGCCGCCGAGCAGAAGAACGACGACCTTTTGGACGAGGTACAACACTTGGAGCTATCGGAGAGAGAGCGCTCTGCGGAAAGGGAGAAGATGGCCTCCGAGCTGGAGGGGGCTTTGGCCGAGCGTAAGAGACTATTGGCCGAAGTCGACATGCTCAGGAGGATCACAGTAGATAGGGGGATCGAGGTCACCCACTATCGGCGGCTTGCAACTGATAGTCCCAATGCCTCCGGGTCGTTGAAGGCCCCTCGATCAAAGAAATTGGCGAAGGACGTCGTCCTGAGGGATCGGATTATCGAGCTGGAGGAGGAGATCGCGTCGCTTAAACCTGCGCCGGAGAGGGCTAATGTTCGTAGCACGTCGTGCACTCGCGAGGAAAATGAGAGGGGGATCACGTTTTATGAACTCGCGACGCGCCCGCTGACGACCAGGCGGAGTCCGACTGACGCTCAGAGCAGCGCGGCTGTCTCGTCGAGCGGGGCATCGGTCGGCGCGGCTGTTAGGACTAGCAGTGAAGGGGGGTCGCGCTTCGTTGGTTTAGGGTCGAGCTCGGAGGGTCGGCCTCGTCGTCCTCGCGTTTCCCTAAACCGAAGCATTCCCCTTCCGAAGAGGACTTGATTACGTCACTTTTCCTTTCTGTTGGCCGTTGTAATAACTTAGTTGTAGGGTCGGTCGACCGTCTGTAACACTATTATGTCTGAATGCAAAAATTCTGGGAAACTTTTTAAGTGTTTGTCTTCGACACTGTATTGAAACCGCTTTGTTCGTTTTTTCTATTTTTCAGCTTGTCGCGGCGATCCATGGATCGGACTCCGGGCGTCCGAATGATGACTCCGCATCCGAGGCGACTTCTGGGACGGTGGTTCTGAGCCCCAGGAGTGTCGATCTGAAGCTACGCCGATCCGAGGGCGAGTGGAATCATCTTTCGTTGGTTCTCAGTCTCCGGGAGGCCGAAACACAACGCTTGGAGAGCAAGATCGTCGAGCTGAGCCCCGTAGGGGAGGACGAGGACTCGCAGACCGCATTCAGCAATGCTCTTCGGGTCAAAAGTATTCGGCACATTCAGTCGAAACTCATCGCCGAACGGGACGACTTGCTCTCGGAGATGGGACAGCTGCGGGCGGAAATGGCGAAGCTTCGAGGTGAGGCGGAGGAACCGTCTGCCGAGGAGGGCGAACAAGATGGAGAGGATGCATTTTTATGAAAGACAAGTGTAGTGGGTCGGGGGGCGTATGTTTTGTTTGCCGACACTTTTGTAATGGTCTATTTTGTACTGTACGCCGATATTTAATAAAATCTCCTTTCGGTGTTCTTTTGTACGTCTGTCTTTGTTTATAACTGTGTTGGCCGTGCCGAACTATCTGAACTGAGTGTGTCTATTCAGTCGAATGGATCCCCAGGGGTACGGCGATTTGTCGCTTAGTGGGTCTGACACGGCGATGTTCTCGAGAGTGCTATTTCGCCGTGGCGAGATCTGAGCCGTTGAATGTAGGCGCGGATCTCGAGGTGGCTCGTTTTCCAAGAAAACGTTATCTTGTCGTTTTGCGTGAGTGGCACGATCTGAGCCGTCTGATGAAGATCAGGCACGAAAGTTGAGGAGGAAGTGTGTTTTCCCCGTTTACCAGCTCGGGAAGGCACTTGCTCGGATGCCGGCCGGATATGTCCGCCTTCGACCTTCGGCTGTCAGTCAGGAGTGGTCTGGATGCGTGTTCCGGACCTTAGGCATAGTCCAACGGCTGTGGGAGCAATTCCGAACGGCGATCTACCCCTGGTTCGTCCGGAGACGAACCGAGGAGGTAAAGTCGAGCCGAGTGTTGGACTCCGAACCATCGGTGTAGTTCAACGGCTGTGGGAGCAATTCCGAACGGCGATCTACCCCTGGTTCGTCCGGAGACGAACCGAGGAGGTAAAGTCGAGCCGAGTGTTGGACTCCGAACCATCGGTGTAGTTCAATGGCTGTGGGAGCAATTCCGAACGGCGATCTACCCCTGGTTCGTCCGGAGACGAACCGAGGAGGTAAAGTCGAGCCGAGTGTTGGACTCCGAACCATCGGTGTAGTTCAACGGCTGTGGGAGCAATTCCGAACGGCGATCTACCCCTGGTTCGTCCGGAGACGAACCGAGGAGGTAAAGTCGAGCCGAGTGTTGGACTCCGAACCATCGGTATAGTAAAGAGGGGAGGAAAAACAGGCAAATTCAAAAACAAAATGGAACTTTCTTTATTTGATATTTGACGGCGAACCGTTTTACATAGTGGGATTCATAGAACAGGTTACAAGTTAAAGGAGAGGAATGGCGCGACACCTCGGATTACTTAGAGAGGCGCCGGGGCGCTCTCTTGGTATTTCAGGAGGTGATCGGCATTCCAGGTCCTCGGGAGCTCTCTACCATCCATGTCCTCGAGTCGATATGCTCCAGGCCGAACAACTTTTGCGACCCGGTACGGCCCTTCCCAATTCGGAGCTAGCTTGCCCTTCTGACTGGGGAGGGATATGGCTAGCTTTCTCAACACCAGGTCTCCTTGTTCAAGGTTGGCGGGTCGGACTTTCTTGTTGTAGGCCAGCTCGACTCTCCTTCTGTAATTCTGCTGCCGAATCGATGCCCTTTCCCTCAGTTCATCTACCAGGTCCAAGTTTCCTCTGAGTTCCCTGGCATTCTGTGCTTCGTCATAGGCGATGAGCCGAGGGGAAGGAATTCCGACCTCGAGGGGTATTACGGCTTCGGCCCCATAAGTAAGGCTGAAAGGGGACTCTCCAGTGGGCGTCCGCTTGCTTGTGCGGTAGTTCCACAACACATTAGGGAGTTGATCGACCCACTGTCCTTTGGAGCACTTGTCCAACCTCTTCTTGATCCCCGCAAGGATCTGCTTATTAGCGTTCTCGGCTTGTCCGTTCGACTGGGGGTGCGAGACGGACGAGAAACGCTGCTGAATGACGAGGTCGTCGCACAGGGTTCGGAATGCTGAGCCAGTGAACTGGGTCCCATTATCTGTCACGAGGACGCGCGGGATGCCGAATCTGCATATAATGTTCCTCCAGAAGAACTGCACCACTTTGTTCTCGGTTATCGTGGCGAGGGGCTCGGCCTCGACCCACTTCGAGAAGTAGTCGATAGCTACGACTAAAAACTTGAGCTGACCCGGAGCTGGAGGGAAAGGCCCTACTAAGTCCATTCCCCACATCGCGAAGGGGATAGGGCTCGATAGGGAGGCGAGGTTGGCTTGAGGGAGGCGTCGGATGCTGGAGTGTCTCTGGCAGGAGCCGCACTGCCGAACGTGTCGCTCGGCGTCTTGGAGAAGTGTCGGCCAGAAGTACCCATAATTCAGAGCTTTTCGGGCCAGGGACCTAAATCCCGAGTGTGCCCCGCCGATCCCTTCATGAAGCTCCTGTAGGGCATATTCGGCCTGTTCCGGAGAGAGGCATCGTAGATATGGTCGGCCGTCCATTTGGGAGAAAGAGCGCTTGTATAGGATGCCCTCGATTAAGACATAGCCCTCGGCTCGGGTTCTAACTCGGCGAGCTTCTTTGGGGTCTGAGGGCAGAACTCCATCCCTTAGAAATTCTACCAGTGGCTTCATCCAGTTGTCTTGCAGCATGACTGGCAATGACTCCGTCGAGCCTAGTGCCTCGTCTTCGATGCTCGGCTTAGTGAGGACTTCAATTAGTACGGTCTGCTCGAGTCCTTGTAAAGAGGACGAGGCCAACTTGGAAAGTGCATCGGCCTGTGCGTTTTCTTCCCGAGGGACCCGCTGGATGATGGCTTCTTCGAACCGACCCATGAGATCCCGGACCTTGGCGAGGTACTTCGCCATCCGCTCGTCCCGAGCTTCATATTCGCCCAAGACCTGGTTCACGACCAGCTGGGAATCACTGTGAATCCGGAGACGATGCGCCCCAGCGCTTCGCGCGAGTCCGAGGCCGGCTATGAGTGCCTCGTACTCCGCCTCGTTGTTCGAGGCCCTGAAGCTCATGCGGATCGCGTACTGTAGGACGAAGCCATCAGGGCCGTTCAGGATGATGCCGGCGCCGCTTCCCTCACTGCAAGAGGATCCGTCCACAAAGACTGTCCAAATGGGGGGTCCGCTCGGGACGTGGCCGACCTCGGGGATGGTGGATTCTACAATGAAGTCGGCGAGGGCCTGCGCCTTAATTGCCGTCCGAGGTTGATAGGAGATGTCGTGCTGACTCAGCTCTATCGACCACTTCATCAGCCGGCCCGAGGTTTCGGGTTTATGGAGGACTTGCTTGAGCGGTTGATCGGTGAGGACGATGACTGAATGAGATTGGAAGTAGGGTCGAAGCTTTCTTGCTGCCATGACGAGGGCGTAGGCTATCTTTTCTATCCCCGGATAACGGAGCTCAGCATCCCGAAGTACCTTGCTCACGTAGTAAATTGGCCTCTGGGTCCGGTCCTCTTCTCTGACCAGGACAGCGCTCAGGGACTGCTCGGAGGCTGCCAAGTAGAGAAAGAGAGGCTCGCCTGGGACCGGCTTACTGAGCAGAGGGGGGTTCACCAAATAGGCTTTCAGCTGGTCGAACGACGCTTGCTGTGCCTCGCCCCATTCAAATCCCTTAGCGCCTCGGAGTGCCTTGAAGAAGGGAAGGCACTTTTCCCCTGACTTGGAGAGGAACCGACCAATGGCTGCGAGCCGACCGGTGAGCTTCTGCACTTCTCTGACGTTCCGAGGCGGGGCCATGTCTAATATGGCTTTGATCTTTTCGGGGTTAGCTTCAATCCCCCGCTGGCTCACCATGAAACCGAGGAACTTGCCAGAGGAGACTCCGAACGCACACTTGTTCGGGTTCAGCCGCATGTTGTACTTCCTCAACACGCCGAACGCCTCTTGGAGGTCGGCTACATGGTCGGTACCGTGGATGCTCTTGACGAGCATGTCATCGACGTACACCTCCATATTTCGGCCGATCTGATGCTGAAAGACCTTGTTAACGAGGCGCTGGTAGGTGGCTCCCGCGTTCTTCAAACCGAACGGCATTACTCGGTAGCAGTAGAGGCCTTGGTCGGTGACGAAGGAGGTCTTCGGGATGTCCGGAGGGAACATCCGGATTTGGTTGTAGCCCGAGAAGGCATCCATGAAGCTGAGGAGCTCATGGCCCGAGGTGGCGTCGATTAGGGTGTCGATGTTCGGGAGAGGGAAGGGATCCTTCGGACACGCTTTGTTGAGGTCGGTGAAGTCGATGCATATCCTCCACGAGCCGTTGGACTTCTTGACCATCACAACATTCGACAACCACTCGGGATAATTCACCTCCTGGATGAACTTGGCCTTCAACAGCTTATTCACTTCCTCCTTGATTGCCTGCTGTCGCTCGGGAGCGAACTTTCGCCTCTTCTGCTGAACCGGTTTGCACCCCGGCTCGACACTTAGGCGGTGGACGAGCAAGTCTTCGGAGATGCCGGGCATATCCGCGGCCGACCAAGCAAATAGGTCGCGGTTACCCCGGATGCATCTCACAAGGTCGGAGAATAGCACGGTCGGTAAGGACTTGCTGACGAGGAATTTCCGGCTCGGATCCTCGTCGGAGAAGAGTACTTCTTCTAACTCGTCCGCTGGTTCGGACGTTGGGCGAGCCTTCGGCTCGGGGATCTCGAGGGTCTCGAGCGAAAGCACTGGTCCCCTGGTGGAAGTCATGTAGCACTTCCGAGCTGTTTCCTGGCTCCCCCTGACTTCCCCTACTCCCGACCGAGTGGGGAACTTCATCTTCAAATGGTATGCTGATGGGACGGCCTCAAGGGCGGCCAGGCCGGGGCGACCGAGGATGACATTGTATGCTGCCGGGACGTCAACGACCATGAAGTCCATGGGCTCGGTCCGGGTAGTAGGGGTGCTCCCCGCAGTAACGTCGAGGGTTATTACCCCTTCGATGGTTACCGGGACCCCCGTGAACCCGTGTAGAGTGTATCCGGCCGGTTTGAGACGGTCTCGGGACAGCTGGAGGCCCTGGAAGGCCGAGAGGAATAGAATGTTGACCGAACTCCCGTTGTCAACCAAAATCCTCTGCACCTTGAAGTTGGCCATGCGGAGGTCGATGACGAGGGCATCACAGTGAGGGGTTCGGACTCCTTCGAGATCAGCGTCGGAGAAGGACACGGGCACACCGAAGCCCTTGGGAGGAGGAGCACTGTGGACCGAGTTCACCTCTCGGACGAAGGCTTTCCGGGACGTATTAGAGTTGCCGCCCATGGGACCCCCGTGGATCATGTGCAGAACCCTTTCTTCTTCGAACTCAGGCGTTACTTCGCGCCGCTTGTTAGCCCCCCGAGGGGGAGGAGAGTTCCGATCTGTCCGATCGTTAGCCTTCACGAACTTCGCCAACTGCCCCCTTCGGATGAGGGCTTCGATCTCATCTCTCAAAGCCCGACAGTCATTCGTCTCGTGCCCGTGGTCCCGGTGATACCGACACCACTTGTCTTTGTCCCTCCTCTTCGCCGGTTTGTGCATCCTCGGGGCTGGAGGGAGGACCCCCTCCTCCTCTACCTCCATGAGGATAGTGGAGACATTAGTTGTGAGGGGCGTGAATTTCTCGAACCTGGGGGGAGGACGACGCTGGCCGCCTCCGTCCTTCATAGTCTTCTTGGCCCCCTCTTCCTCCGTTGCCTTCCTCTTCGAGCCGGAGGAGGGTCCTCCGAAGTTCGGGAGGGACTCGGCCTCCTCGGCTCGGATGTATTTCTCGCACCTCAGTAGGAGGTCGGCGAAGTTGGTAGGCGGCTTCTTTGCTAGGGACGAGCGGAGGTTGGAGTTGAGGACGTTCGACTGGAACGCCACTGTTGCCACGGATTGGTCTAAGGAGGCGATCGACCTGACTTCTGCAGTGAACCTCTTCACATAGTCACGCAGCTTCTCTCCCCTTTCCTGTCGGAGGTTCAGAAGGGAGAGACTCGTCTTCTCGGCCCGTCGGCTGCTCACAAAGTGAGTTATGAACAGCGTCTCAAACTGCTCAAATGAAAAGATGGAGGCGGGGGCAAGCCTGGAATACCATTCCCGAGCCGAACCCCGAAGGGTGGCCGGGAAGGTCCTGCAGAGTATGGCATCGGAGACTTGGTGGATCAGCATCAGAGTCTTAAAACTCTCGACGTGATCTACTGGGTCGGACTCGCCTGAGTACGTTTCAAACTGTGGAGGTTTGAAACCCCTCGGTATGCGAGCTTCCATGATTGTCCGAGAGAAGGGCGGTCGGTTTGGGCGAACAGTCCCCGCTCTGGACTCCTCTTCTCGGTCCATACGGACAATGCGCCTCTCCACCTCATGGAGGCGGCGGTCAAAGGCATCGTCCCCTCGCCGGTAACCGTATGACCCTTCGGACTCCTCATCATAAGAGGGAGAGCGTGGACTTCGGCGCCGGTATCCCTCGGATCGGCGGGGACTGTAATGTTGCTGACGACTGGGAGCCTGGAGAGGACTTCGTGACCGGCGGTGAGGACTGGGAATCCGAGGGGGTGTTGGGACCCTCGGGGGGTTTTGGTTGTTGGCACGGGCGTTCAGGGCCTGCAGTACAGTCTCCTGAAACTGGAGGAACTCGGCACGGCTGATAGGTACCTCACGATCCCTCGTACGATGCCGATCCTCGGGGGAGCGCGGCCTCCTCCTTCGGTGTTCGGGAGATGCCGCTCGGCCTCTCCGGTACGGAGATCTCTGTCTGTCTCGGCGACGAGGTGACCGCTCGCCCTGACGCTGTCGGGAGGCCTCCGCTCGGGCCCGCCTCTCGTCAAGGTGCGTGCGGAGGTCATTCTCCTTCCGGCGGTTCCGGTCGGGGTTATGGGAGGCCATCGAGTCCGAGGACCCGTTATGGACCGAGACATGGTCCTGGATAGGTTGCTTCAGCTTCTGGCCGTTGAGACCGGCGGGACCATTGTTGGGTTGCTGCTGAGGATGAGGAGGCTGGACCGGTTGGGTCGGCGGAGGAAGCCCAGATTGGGGAATTTGGTTGACGGGGGTATCCTCCGTAGGGTCGGCGGGGTTGGCCACCCGGTTGGATCCTTTGGATCTGTTCTTCTTCGGAGGCATGGCGATGGGAGGCGATGAAGGAGAAGCTGAGGTCGTTCGTGTGGTGGTTTCCCACAGACGGCGCCAATCTGTTACCGCTGATTTCGGTGTGGGGGTAAACAGATAGAATTTGTGAGTCCGGGAAACACCTGAACGATTGACTCGATCTCCTTGCTCCTGGCACAACCTGCAAGGAAGCGCGAAACACCGGGGTTGATTCCGGCGACGCACCCTCCGACGCTCTTGTCAGTAATCAGGAAAAGATTAAGAAAGAGCTTAAGTGGTGAAAGAGTGATTAACCTGGTCTCGGTGGTAGAGGGGTTGTATTTATAGTCGCCTTTGGAACGATTTGGGGCCTAATTTCCTGCCTAACAAATAGGAGAAAAATCCTCCCATTCTGTTTTGGGAAGTTAGGCCTTGATTCCCTGGTGAGAGCTAATCAGGTTTATTGATTTGACCAAATCAGTGGCCTGATTCTCTTCTTGGTGGATTGGGCTTGTATCGGGTCGGGACCCGTACCCAATTGAAGTGGATCTATTCGCGGGTGGTTGGTTCTGTGAGAAGGAGGCCCAATACCCGTTTTGGATCCATCTGTATGTGAAATTATCTTTTTACCCCCGTGCTTCAGGATTCGTGATCGATCTGGACGGTCTCGATTTAACCTCAATTTTAGCCATATCATCTACTTTTGTAGAATGCGGTCCAAGTGATTATTATTAGCTTCCCACAATATGCCACAGTATCTGACAAACTTGTTGGGAATTCTTTAAGAAGAGCACAAAACTCTAGAAGAGTTATATGCTCCCTATCACTGCTAGCAGCCATCAAGATACTACTAGCAAGCTTCGGTTTTGGTCAATGACTGTAAGATGACTACTCTTACCTCCAAGAGAAAATCTACACATACATCAAATATTACCCCACATTTCAGTCAGTTTCTCAGTAGATAATTGTATAAAATATGCTTCTAACATAATGCGATTTGCATTTTGAATCAAAAATATAATAATGCAACCGATAATACAAAACTATCCAATACATATGGGTAACATATACTATTTGTCTGTGTTAAACTTCAAACATTATATTAGCTATAGAAACTAAATTGCAAAATTATTGCAACTTCACGAAAAAGTGCATTACTGAGGCTTTCAATATACAAAACAGAGAAAATCTGGAAAGTCTTTCAAAAGAAATTTGAACCACCTGATTTGTCATTCTTAATCTATTTTAAAACACAGATGAAGTGAACAGATGTTAATACTCAGGTGTTACAAATACTTACAACTACAGTGTGACAGTAGCACTTTAAAGAATTAAACATAGATAGGAAATTTCAACACCCCTTTGAAAAATATGAAGAATTCACCACATCAGAAAACTGATAACATATACCTTCAACTAGAGCGTAGCAGTATCACTTTAAAGAGTTTAACATGAACAACAAATTTTCAACGCTCCTTTGGAAAATATGACGACTTCTCAACATAAAAAAATTGATAACATATAGTTTAAAAGATGCATGGACCCTCCACATACAAATAAAAAAAACATAGCCACCATTAACTTTGCTGCTGATTTGGTCGTGCATTGTACAAACTTATTCCAAATGGATCATCTTGTAGGAATGTAAGCTCTAGGGATAACTCTCCAACATCATTGGAATGCATGGCGCTATATGAAGAACCATTGAGATCCTACTGAAAAAATTATAACTGCCATATAAGTTCACCACAAATGACATAGACACTAATTAAGAAAGTAAAAAATTTACCATGAATTGGTAATGGACAGGATTGTATCTCATATTTACCTCCAATTTGCTCCACATCAGGCTGCATTGTCGACAGTCAACATATAAGCATTTAATGTAATAAGGATGACAAACCAAATAAAATGTCACAATGAAAACACATGGAACGTACATTGCCACAATATGGTGTATAATATTTGCTCTCTTGTGTATGAGGGAACTCTACAGATAAACTATCTTGTGTTGGTGCTACCTAACAAGTTCAAAATATCTTTTTAAGTACAATGTAACACTAAAATAATAAACCATAAATGCACCTTTTCGATAAACAAAGTACCTCTTGTTCATTAACCACACTTGGTGCACCATTTGATTTTGTCCGCTTGGAACCCCTCCCTTGTTTCGGCGTTTTCACAGTTACGAGGTTAGAAAAATGTTACTGTTATTTTGTTTGAAGGTACAAAATAATACCAACAAAATGAATTTATTTGGTCATAAAACTATATGCATACCCTTAGCTTTTTTTTTTGCCTTGACCACTTGTTTCCCAACATGCCCGACAATTCTTTTGTTAGAATTACGACCCTTTCTTTTAACAACTCTTGGATTTTGAATATCTGTATCGTTGCTTGGAACCTCCACATCATCAATGTGCTTTTGAGGATTAGTGCCATCGTTAGGAGATGTACTATTGCTTCCCCATCTTGACCTACTTTTGGTTAGTTTATTCTTTTGACATTTCAACAACTCCATAACTTCATGAGAATCATCTTCATCCATCGATGCCATGTCTGCAATTTTCGGTGAACATAGTACACATCTCATTGTACCGTTTATATTCGTCGGTCACAACCCAACCACTGTCTATAATTTGAATCCTCGAGTGAAGTCTCTTCACATCTTTCCTCCACCTTCTAAGTATATATTTCTCTAAAAGTAATTTGACCTTGTTTTCCACTAACACATAAATAGCATGCTTACAAATTGTTCCTCTATACTCAAACAAGTGGCAACTGCACTCAAATTCAGTTAAATTGCTATTGTATAAAATAGTAAAGGTCTGATCTTCCTTACCCTCTCCAGACATGTTGAGTTGTTTAATTTCATATACCGAAGATGTGCCCTTTATTCATGTAGAAGTGGTATGACAAAACATTTGTGCATTCATCTGATCTTGGAACTCCTTGAACTTTGAAATGGTATATACACTTTGAATCTGCTTCTCAACCCCAAATGATGAGGTAAGAGGGATCATCTTAAAATTTGACTTATAATCCTCTTGAGTTTCTTTTTCAATCTTATACCTCAAAGCACTATCGTACTATTCCACAAATTGCTTCAATGTTGTTTTGTGATGGACATATCCATCAAAGAATGCATTTATGCTCTCACTTCGCTGTGTGGTAGACATCCCGGCCCAAAAGTTTGTTTTCACATAAACTGGTACCCAACGATGCCTCTCCTCATACAAACAACTAAGCCACTGGTTATCCTGCAAATCATACTTGTCTATCATTGTAATCCAACTATGTTCAAAATCCTCTGGTCGTTGAGAATCATACACAGACCCGTGCATATCTTGAACAATTGAGTGGTAATGAGTGTGACCATTAAGTTTCTCAGGCAACTTCTTCAAAATATGCCATAAACATCATCAATGCGTGGTATTAGGAAAAACATATGCAACTGTATTTTGCATTGCTTGGTCTTGGTCAGTGATTATTCCTTGTGGAGCACAACCATCCATGCAAGCTAGCCAAGTACTAAACAACCACACAAAAGTATCTGTGGTCTCATTTGACACCAATCCACATCCAAATAACATCGACTGCCCGTGATGATTTACCCCAACAAAAGGGGCTAATGGCATGTCATACTTGTTTGTCAAGTATGTAGTGTGAAAAGTGACAACTTCTCCAAACTCCTTATAGGATAATCTACTCCTCGCATAAGCCCAATAGACATTCTCCAATCAACCTTGTTCATTAATGCCCATAGTGAAATAAAACTGTTTATTCCACTTTTGAATCTTCATAAAATAATTTCGAACTGTGGTTGCATCTCCTTCTCCAAGTGGTAATCACCTAATCTTCTCAACAAAATTTATGGCATCTTTTGAAATGTATGGTGTATTTTCATATCCCCCAATTCTTCAATACTTGCCTTGAAACTTTTAGGAACACTAATGCCCACTTGATCCCTTATTGCAAGATCTCTCTTCGCTTTTAAAGTTAACTTTCGGTTGCACCAAAACAGACATGATTTTGATAGACTACATTCATGAGTATGGACAAGGTATATATTAATAATATGCCATTTTCCATATTCCACTAAGAATTTTGTTGAAACTTGAACCTTGCATCCAACTCCACTCATCGGTCTAGGCCTCAAAGAATTGCTACTTTAATTTTGGGGGAACCCTTCACGAGCACAAGAATATCTAACATATGTTAACACCCCATCTTCGTCTTTGGTGCTCGATCTTTTTCTGACAGAAAACCCCTTTTGACGTGCATAGGCCTTAAATAATTTGTACAACTCTTCGGCAGTATTAAACTTCATCCCCAATTTGACCTCAATTATTTCATCGGCATGTTCCTCTATGTCTTCATGGACATCTATGTTAAATTCACAATCCTTATATTCGAAATTTCCCCCTAATATCCCATCAGTTGAGTATCCCATTTCCATTCCCACAACCAAATTTTTTTTAGAACCACCTAGTAGTGAACAAGAAACCAAGAAATCCAGAAACATAAACCACTACACTGAACTATATTGAAAGCTAAACATTAAGAATTTTCCCAACAAGTCCTATTTAGCACAAAATAGGACTCAAGATAACGTGAATTTCTACTTTGAACATATGTGCTACAAAACCCCTAAGTACTACATCAGATCTTTCAACAATAACAACAACAACAACAAAAGAACTAATAATAATAATACTAATCATAATAATTGATTACCTAGAGAAATGCTACCCAAGTGTTGTTGGCGGCTCGAGCGGGAGCCAGATGAGGGGAGGACGAGGATGACGATGAGGTCGAGCCGAAGGTGGAGCGGGGGTAATGGCGACTGGGTGGATGTGGGGCGAAGCAGAGGAAGAAGGGGACGATGGGTTGACGATGCGGGGCGGAGCAAAAGCAGGAGGGTAACGGGGCTTCGACGCTCAAGGATGAGAAGGAGCGACAATGGTGTTGGGTGCTGTTGACGGCTCCAGCGGGAGGCAGATGAGGAGAGGACGAGGATGAGGATGAGGTCGATGGGTTGATGATGCGGAGCGGAGCGGGGGTTGAAGGTGATGACGAGGTGGAGAACGGGTAATGAGATTATGTTTGCATGATGGCTGTTGGTGTTCTTGATGTGGGATTTGGATTGTGTAAAATTAAACCGGGTTTCACAATCCAAATGGGTCAGCACTTACCCATTTATTTAGATTTGTCTTTTAGCAAAAAATGGGTCCCACAGCATTAAATGGTATATGTTTGGGGTAATATTTGATGTAGGTGTATCATTTCTCGAGGAGGAATGTTGGGTTGAAAATGTAAGTTGTATTATCACTCTACCAACTTTTTTAAAGTTCCCAAATTACATAGCCTCTTATACCGCCCTCTTAGAGCATCTGTAGTCGTTTAGACTCAAATTTTCTATATTTGAGTTTTAGAAATAGGAATTTTAAGTTGGGCTTGTAGTCATTGAAACCAAAATTGTGAGTCCAACGGTGGATGATCTTTTTGCTTTTGAATCTCGAACGTTGATTTTATATTTAAAAAATGAGTCCGGCACAACTTTTTTATTAAAAAAATTGTACGCATAGGAATACATAATAATTCATATAGATCCATTCAATCTCATCCCTTGATCAAATAATCAAACCAATCTAAAAGTAACTTTATACGCATAAATAATCGTATAGGTTATATTCCATAGGGGGGAAATGGTGGAAAAACAGGGACACAGCAAGGTATTGCGTCTGTACTGGTTTTTGTTTTTTTAAAAAAATTTTTGCATCTGACTCCTTCAATTTTTTTTAATCAGACGCAAAATGATCTTGTGGCCGAAACATTTTTTTAAAAAATTTGATCGTACGACCTTTTTAAAAAAAAAATAATTCCTCGTATGCAAGATCATCTTACGTCCGATAACTTTTTTGGGGACGGACGCAAGATGATATTGTGATTCCTATATTTGGGTAATTCCTATATCATCTCTTAGATATAGAATGCTACTATTCCATTTTTCCCCAAAATTTAGAAATATAAGGAACAACTGCAATGGATCGTTTCCTATATTTTCCAATATTTGGAAATATAGGGAATGACTACATATGCTCCCACACATCTACTATCTATTATTTACTACTATTTAATTTATCTACTATTATTTAATGAGAGAGTTTATCACAAACAAATATTTTTTAATATTTTTTTGTCACAAAACAAACATCACTTTGTCACTAAACAAACTCGTGCATCGCACGTGCAACTTCAAATTTATTTATCAACACGTGCATTACACATACAAATTAAAGTTTTTCATTCTTAATTTTAAATAATACATGTTTCGCCAGTTTAGCTCCATTTTAGAAAAAAAATAAATTATTTATCGCACACGCTAATTACTACCAACTTACGTGTATCGCACGTTCAACTCCAAATCCTTATGAAAACGCGCATCACACGTGAAAATAGTAGTTTTAATAAAATCCGTGACTGTCAATTTGTATCACGCACAAAATTAAGTGTGACGAAGATCACACATCTAGTGCCTCGTAAGAGTATTTGGTATCTGAACTTGCATGACATAGCGAGCATCCTATCATTTATACTGTTAATATCCTTGTATCTCATACTTATATATTTGTACAGATCAATTATTTTCCCCTTCAAAATTAATTAGTGGGCAAGCAAGGGGTTTATCAATATATGGATAATTTCTTAGAAACTGAGTAAATCTTAGATCTAAGCAACTATGGGACTGGCAGAGAAAGCAGTGGGTCAAGAAGGGTTTCTCAGGCGATCAGACATGGGCAAGCGCGAGAGGGAGGAGGACTACGACCGTCGACATGTTAGGCGATCCAGAGAGGAACATCACTATGGAGCTCACGAAGAAAGAAGGGAGTGGTCGGAGAAGAGGGTACCTCGAACGGTCCATAGAGGGCGTTCGAAGGAGAGGTCTAGACTGAGAGATGATAGAGTTAGAGATGATGGAAGGCAGAGAGGATCACCAGAGAGGGTCTTGGCTACTACTCAGAGAGTATTGGCTGACAAGAAATCCTATGGAGAAGTCATGAGGCCCCATCGCCAGAGCTACGAAGTCCACCCCAAGGAGCCGAGGAATGCCTCGCCGGAGGAGGAGCCCAGGAAGACAAAGAAGAACGAGGAAGGAGAGTGGATACTTGTGAGGCCCAAAAAATTAAGACTAGCTGATCGACCCGCCGGGAATGACAAGAGTGGCTCATCAGACTCAGCTAAATCGGCGATCGCTCCATAGTGCCACAAGTGCGCTCAGCCGGAGCACACGATTCACGTATGTCAGAATCAATGGTTCTACTACGCTTGCAAATCGTACGGCCACATATCCACCGCCTGCAACAAGGGAAAGACACCGCTAAAGACTACAACAGGGTTGACGTCACCTCCGAAGCTCCCGATCAAGGTAGACTCGCGTCACAGTGGAACAGAGGAAAGTGCGGCAGGGGGGAGAAAAGTTATCAAAGCTGTTATTACTCCGACGCCTATCATGGCAGAGTTCGAAAGGCGTTATGCTACCTACATCATGATTAAAGTACAAACCGGGTACCCCTCCATTGTTGATATTGAGAGTCTACTGACCGTTAATACTATGAAGTTGCCGGAGTGGAAATGGAATGTACAACAACTCAACCAAATCGGATTCTTCGCACACTATCAAAGCGCTGAGAGAGTCCAGGAGGTCCTAGACTTGAAGGGGCTAGAGGGACAAGGTCGACAGGAGTTCTTCATTACCTTCTCGCGATGGTCGCGGAAAGTAGGAGCATTGAAAAACGGAGTCCCTACCGTCGATATGGATTAGATTATTTAATCTTCCCTTCCATGTCTGGGTTAGATCGGCATTTCAAAACCTCATAAGGAGCTTCGGTTTTTTTTTTAATGGAGATTGACAAAAGTACTCTGCTACACAATCACCGAGATTTCGCTCGCATAAGAATCAGCATAGAGGCGAAGAAGGAAATTCCGTCCATGATCCAAGTGGAGTTTGACGGAGTGGTATACGAAATAAAGGTCATTACGGAAGTCAAGAAAAGTGTTACGGTCGGTGGGACGCTGGAGGGATTTTCGACTTTGGAAACAGAGGAATCAAAAAGACGAGAAGTTGAAGATGATGGAGAGTCGTTGGATCTGGTGTGGAGCAATCATATCGGTTCATCACATACAAATCAAGGGGGAGGACGTGAACCATCCATTCTAGTGGGGGATAATGGGGACCGTTCATTTCAAAAAAGCTTTACTCTACAGATAGCGTCCAAAGGAGAGTGGCGGAATAGGAGTGACAGGGACAGCAGACAGCTACACTCAGGACGATAGAGACGTGACGAAAGATGTAAAGGTGATGGAGACACTTCCACTGTACTGCCGCATGAACGTCAAATCAATGGGTGTCAGAGCGGAGGAATACTAAAAAAAGGGAACAAGGGCGTTAAGGAAGCGACAGTATTATCGAGGAGTCAGAGTAGCATTAACGTTATGAGCAGGATTGATTTTGACAAGTCAATCAAGAGGGCTGTAAAATAAGCTATAAAGGGATTAAGTGAATTGGGCCAACAACACGGATTGGGCCCAAGTGAAGGTACTAGTATGGCCCAAATAGAAGGAAGCCAGCAAAGAGATAAGCAAGACATACAGATGAAGCGAATAGATGAAGTGGCCCAATAGTAAACAACGGATTTTGGCATAGAGATAGATAATGAGGTGATGGACACAGTGGAGATTGAGAGGCTAACGGAACAGGAGGACCACGTCAGGGAGGAGGTACAGAGGATACAACTGCTAACTATAATTTAGATGATTGCTCCAAGGAGTGTGTTAATAGTGACGGTAGAGGGGAGAGAATCGAAGCACTAGATGGAGTGGGCGAGGACTCACATGTTTCAGAGACCGGCACTGACAAATGGGAGAAACAAGTATGGAAATTGGGCGGAGGAGAGACCGCAAGTAGGAGATCGCTTGAATACAAGAGGAAGAGTAAGAAACAACTAGACAAGTGGGGTGAGCAGGAGTCAAGTGAAGACGATCTAATTAGGGTGGCGGCTAAGGCAAAAGAGCCAGTCTCAGCATGCGGAGGTATCTCTGGTTATAATTCTTCAATTTTAAATTATATTCCTGATGTTACTTTGCTTTACTATGCTAGTCTTTTCGGTCTAGCCACGGATCCTAATGAAGCCGAGCAGCTTCGGACAGTGAAATATCTTTGAGGAAATAGTGCTACTGTCCCATTTTAGCCGAACATAGGAGCCATACTATAGTAGAAGTTAGAGGGTAGGGTTCTCAAGTAGTTTTTAATGTCATACATCTTCTGGAACGTTAGGGGCATGAGGCAGGGATCAAAGTGTAGGTTAATTAACAACACAAACTCTAAATTTAACCCGTCAATTTGTGTGTTACAAGTGACCATAATAGAGAATCCTTGGGGGGGGGGGGGGACTTTGAGAGGATTAGATCACTTAGTGGATTTCATTGGAAATTTAAATCGGCTATAGGATATTCAGGAGGGATAGCTATATAGGAATCGACTCGGCAATGCTTGAAATCATTGACGACATGATCGGAATATACACTATTTCTGTTAGAATTAGACGGAGGAGCGACAACTGAATACACTTGGTAACGTCTGTTTATGGCCCATACAAATCAAGAAGGCGGGAGACGTTGTGGGGGGAAATGAGAGCGATCAGAGAACGATGGGTGGGCCTGTGGGTGATTGGAGGAGACTTCAATATTACTATATTTCAACATGAACACAGAGGAAGGGGGGCTAGCGGCAACGAAAGAAATAATTTCAACACCACCTTAGATGATTTAGAACTCATGGAGCTAAACCCAACTAATAGAAGATTCACATGGACAAATATGCAGCAGATTCTGATCCTTGCAAAACTAGATAGGATCTTCGTGTCCACAGAGTGGGAGGAGACCTTTCCGCTTGTGTCCGTCAAAGCCATCACGAGATTTACATTGGATCACACCCCTTTAGCACTTCAATGTGGCGATAGACAAATAAGCGACAGACAACCATTCCGCTTCGAGAAAGCTTGGACGTTGCATAACGATATCTGAAATATTATCAAGGAGTCATGGAATGTGGATACCTCTTCAACAAATGCCATCGGAAAGTGGATCATGAAGACTAAGAGATTATGCAAAAGTTTGAAAGACTGGGCGAGGCGGGAGTTTGGTCAGATCAAAAGAAAGATTGAGGAGTTGGGAGAAAGAATTAAGGAATTAGAAGTGGCAGAGGAGGGAAGAGATTTACTTGGAACAGAGGTGGACGAGTTGGCGAATAGCAGACTAAAAATACATCAGTACGCAGATATGGAGGAGCCATATTGGAGGCAACGATCTAGAATTCAATGGCTTAAAGAAGGGGATGCAGATACAAAGTTCTTCCACAAAGTCGCAAACGGAAGGAGGCATAATCGCATTACGGGACTGGAGGTGGGATCTACATGGACCGAGGATGAGGGGGAGATCAGAAGACATCTAGAAGACAAATTCAAAGAGCTGGTGGGTCAAGCATATAGGCATAGATGTAGGCTGCAACCCCAGTTCTGGGAGGATATCACTTACCTACAATTAAACTAGCATGGTATATCACATACCTATAATTAAACTAACATGGTATATCACATACCTACAATTAAACTAGCATGGTATATAACTTTTCTACTATCATCCAAGCATGAATCTTTATTAAGCATGAATAACTACTAAACATGAATGTCTTACTAAGCATGGGTAGCTACTAGTATGAACATACAACATTCCTAAGTATATATGTATATATATATACTTCTAATCATGGTAAGTAATTTTATCATGGATCCTACAACATTCTAGGTACAATTGAATTAATCTAAACATGGTAGGAAACTCTTAGATTGAGTCCTACAACATTCTAAGCATAAATGAGTTGATCTAAACATGGTAGGAAACTCTTAGATCGAATCTTACAACATTCTAAGCATAAATAGACTAATCTAATCATGGTAGGAATTTTAGAATTTATCCTACAACATTCTAAGCATGAAATAGCATTCCTAAAACATGATAAGTAATTTTAGAAAGCATACTACAACATTCTAAGCATAAAAATATGATAGGTAATCTTAGAAAGAAACCTACAACATTCTAAGCATAAATAATACATCTAAACATGGTAGGATTTTTAAAATGAATCCTACAACATTCTAAGCACAATTAAATTAATCTAACATGGTAGGTATTTTTAGAATAAATCCTACAACATGTATATCATTTCTACATATGATAGATAATTTTAGAAGGAATCCTACAACATTCTAAGCTTAATTAAATTAATCTAATACAATCTTAGCATGGTATTTGCTTTATGAACATAAAATAAATATCTACAACTACTACTACTACTACTCCATTTTAATCAAAAACATAACACGCAACTATCTACCACTACTACTACTTTATTTTTTTGTCAAGAACATAACACCCAACTATCTACTACTACTACTACTTTATTTTAATCAAGAACACAACATACAACTTACTACATAAAACATCTATAATTACTTACTACTACTCCTTTATTTTAACAACATACCACTACTACTTTACTTAATCAACATACTACTATTACTCCATTTAATCAACACATTACTACTTTTTATTTTAGCATGCTACTACTTGGTTGCCTACTAGTTTTTATTATTACTAGTGATAAAAGGAAAGATCCTTTTTATTTATTCTACAACTAGTGATTAATAAAGAAAGGATCTTTTTATTATTTCTACAACTAGTGATTAACAAAGAAAAGATCTTTTTATTATTTCTACAACTAGTGATTAATAAAGCAAAGATCTTTTTATTATTTCTACAACTAGTGATTAACAAAGAAAAGATCTTTTTATTATTTCTACAACTAGTGATTAACAAAGAAAATATCTTTTTATTAAGAAAGAAAATTACAATAAAACATATGCTTATTATTATTAGTCCAAGTTCAATCAAAGTCCTACAACCAACAATGGTTGTAAAAATGTTCATATGCTTATGTATACCAAGTCCTACAAGTCCTACAACCCCCAATCGGTTGTATGTTCAAGTCCATATGCCATATGTGAATTTTAGTCCAATAACAACATAAACAAGACTACAATTTACAAAGGTTTGATCTTTATGTGTTTTAGTAAATACTACTACTACTTTATTTCTTTTATTCATCATTCACAACAACACAACAACACACCCATCAAAACAAAAGAAAACAAAACAAGAAGGTAAGAAGAAGAAGTCAAACAACAAAACAAACAAACAACCAAACAATCAAACAAATAAGTGGAGAACCCCCACCTTAGCTTCTATTGGAAGGACTTGCTTGCTAACCTTCTCCTTCCCCTAGCTTTTAGAATCTCCTAGGAAACCCTACAATAAAAACTCTCTTGTTAGTATGAGACTATCTCTCTCTTTTCCTTTCCTTTCTTTCTTTCTTTTTGTTTTCTAAAATGAGAGAAGGAGGAGAATGAGGAGGTATTTATAGGAGGGAATAGGAGGGGGTAAGTGCAAAATTGCACTCACATTTGCACAAAAACCCCAAGAAGAGGGGTGGCTGGCCATACCCTAGGAGGGGGAGGGGTATGGTGTAGGTGGTGAGGTGGAGGGATAAGGCTTCTAGAAGGGTTTTAGTTCTTCTCATGCATACAAACCCTTTTTTAAACCTCCTAATCAAACCCTAATTATCTTATTAAGTTGCCATGACAAGTATGAGTACATTGCCCTAAAGTACATACTACATAATAGGTATAATGTACTAAGTACCATACAATTGTATGTATGTGTACCTGTATGTGTATACAAAAATCCTCATAAAATTCCCATAAAATAGTTTAATTTAGAAAATAATAGTAAAGTAAATTTTATTATTAATTCGGAGGATCGCGCTATCAATTTGATGCGCTTCGGATGCACACCGACCGATAGATGCGCGTAGACACTGTTTGTGGGCAAACTGGCGAAAAATCACCAAAATAATCTGATTTTGGAATTAAAATAAAATAATAATGAAATAATAATAAAATAGTAATTTATATGAGTTAATATCCGTCCGGAATATTACACCTCCAACTCCTCTCGGAAGGCCTTCGTCCGAGAGGTCAACTCAGTTCACAGCGCCCCTCCCCCCAAAGGCCTCGGCGTCCCAGTGACTTTCTCCGATGAAGACCTCGAGGGGGTCCGAACTCCCCACTACGACGCACTTGTCATCGACCTTCGCATGGCAAACTTCAAGGTGCAGAGGGTCCTGGTAGATAACGGGAGCTCGGTGAATATCTTCTTCCTCTCGACCTTCCGAGGGCTGCAGCTGTCCCGGGATCGCCTCAAGCTGGCCGGCTACACGCTCCGCGGGTTCACGGGGGTACCAGTAACTGTCGAAGGGGTTATTACCCTGGACATAACTGCTGGGAAGACCCCTACTACCCGGACCGAGCCGATGGACTTTATGGTCGTCGACGTCCCGGCCACATATAATGTCATCCTAGGCCGACCCGGCCTAGCTGCCCTGGAAGCTGTCCTTTCAGCGTACCACCTTAAAATGAAGTTCCCCACTCGGTCGGGAGTGGGAGAAGTCAGGGGCAGCCAAGAGACAGCTCGGAAGTGCTACATGACTTCCACGGGGGGTCCGGTGCTCTCCCTTGAGACTCTAGAGATCCCCGAGCCGAATGTCCGACCCACGTCCGAGCCGGCGGATCAATTGGAAGAAGTACTCTTTTCGGACGAGGACCCGAGTCGAAAGTTCCTCATCAGCAAGTCCTTGCCGACCGCACTATGTTCCGACTTGGTGCAATGCATCCGGGATAACCGCGACCTGTTTGCTTGGTCTGTCGCGGATATGCTCGGGATTTTCGAGGAGCTGCTAGTCCACCGCCTCAGTGTCGAACCGGGGTGCAAAACAGTTCAGCAGAAGAGGCGTAAATTTGCTCCCGAGCGATAACAGGCCATCAAGGAGGAGGTGGACAAACTCTTAAAGGCTCGGTTCATATAGGAGGTGAACTACCCCGAGTGGCTCTCCAACGTTGTAATGGTTAAGAAGTCCAATGGTTCTTGGAGGATATGCATCGACTTCACCGACCTGAATAAGGCGTGTCCAAAGGATCCATTCCCTCTCCCAAATATCGACACCCTCATTGATGCCACCTCGGGCCATGAGCTCCTCAGCTTCATGGACGCCTTCTCCAGCTATAACCAGATCCGAATGTTCCCCCCAGACATTCCGAAGACCTCCTTCAATACCGACCAGGGCCTCTACTGTTATAGAGTCATGCCGTTCAGATTGAAGAACGCTTGGGCCACCTACCAGCGCCTCGTCAACAAAGTCTTCCAAAGTCAGATAGGCCGCAACATGGAAGTGTACGTCGACGACATGCTCGTTAAAAGCATCCGAGGTACCGACCATGTGGCCGACCTCCAGGAGGCTTTCGGCGTATTGAGAAGGCACAACATGAGACTAAATCCGAACAAATGTGCATTCGGAGTCTCCTTAGGAAAGTTCCTCGGCTTCATGGTGAGCCAGCGAGGGATCGAAGCAAATCCTGAGAAAATCAAGGCCATACTGGACATGGCCCCGTCCTGGAACGTCAAGGAAGTGCAGAAGCTTACGGGTCGGCTCGCCGCTATTGGGCGGTTCCTTTCGAAATCGGGGGAAAGGTGCCTCCCCTTCTTCAAGGCTCTCAGGGGGGCCAAGGGTTTCCAGTGGGGTGAATTGCAACAGAAGTCTTTTGAACAGCTGAAAGCATACTTGGTCAATCCTCCCCTGCTCAGCAAGCCTGTTCCGGGGGAACCTCTCTTCATCTACTTAGCTGCCTCCGAGCAGACCCTAAGTGCAATTTTGGTGAGGGAAGAAGACCGGGCTCAGAGGCCCATCTATTACGTGAGCAAGGTGCTTCGGGACGCCGAGCTCCGCTATCCGAAGATAGAAAAGATGGCCTACACCCTGATCATGGCGGCAAGGAAGCTCCGTCCGTACTTTCAGTCCCACTCGGTTGTGGTCCTCACCGACCAATCGCTGAAGCAGATCCTCCACAAGCCCGAAACCTCGGGCCGGCTTATGAAGTGGTCCATAGAGCTAAGCCAACACGACATCTCCTACCAGCCTCGGACCGCTATCAAAGCTCAGCCCTCGCCGACTTCATCGTCGAGTCCACCATTCCCGAGGCCAGCCATGTCCCGAACGGTCCCCCCATTTGGATGGTTTTCGTGGACGGCTCCTCCTGCAACGAGGGAAGTGGCGCCGGTATCATCCTGAACGGCCCTGATGATTTCGTCCTCCAGTATGCCCTCCGCTTGAACTTCAAGGCCTCAAACAACGAGGCGGAGTATGAGGCGCTAATCGCAGGCCTCGGACTTGCCCGAAGTACCGGGGCGCAGCGCCTCCGAGTCCATAGTGACTCTCAGCTGGTTGTGAACCAAGTCTTGGGCAAGTACGAGGCGTGAGACGAACGAATGGCGAAGTACCTCGCCAAGGTCCGAGCCCTCATGAGCCGGTTCGAAGAGGCACTCATCCAACGAGTCCCTCGAGAGGAGAATTCACAGGCCAATGCCCTTTCCAAATTGGCCTCATCCTCCCTCCAAGGTCTCGAGCAGACCGTTTTGATCGAGGTCCTCTCAAGGCCGAGCATAGAAGGCGAGACACCCGGCTCGATAGAGTCATTGCCGGTGTTGCTGCAAGATAATTGGATGAAACCGTTACTGGAGTTCTTAAGGGACGGAATCCTCCCCGAGGACCCTAAAGAAGCACGCCGAGTCAGAACCAGGGCCGAGCGGCATGTCTTGATTGAGGGGATCTTGTACAAGCGCTCCTTCTCGCAGATTGATGGCCGACCATACCTAAGGTGCCTCTCCCCAGAACAGGCCGACTACGCCTTGCAGGAGCTACATGAAGGCATCGGCGGAGCACATTCGGGGTCCAGGTCTTTGGCTCGGAAAGCTCTGAATTACGGATACTTCTGGCCGACTCTCCTCCAAGATGCCGAGCGACACGTTCGACAATGTGGCTCTTGCCAGAGACACTCCCACATTCGTCGCCTCCCCCAAGCCAACCTCGCCTCCCTATCAAGTCCTAACCCCTTCGCAATGTGGGGGATGGACTTACTAGGGCCTTTCCCTCCAGCTCCGGGCCAGTTCAAGTTCTTGGTTGTAGCCATCGACTACTTCTCGAAGTGGATTGAGGCCGAGCCCCTTGCCACTATCACCGAGAACATGGTACTTCAATTCTTCTGGAAGAGCATCATCTGTCGGTTCGGCGTCCCCCGTGTCATTGTAACCGACAACGGAACTCAATTTACCGGGGCTGCGTTCCGAGCTCTGTGCGAGGACCTTGCCATCCAGCAGCGTTTCTCTTCCGTCTCCCACCCACAGTCGAACGGCCAAGCAGAAAATGCCAATCGGCAGATCCCCACAGGTATCAAGAAGAGGTTGGACAAATGTTCCAAAGGCTTATGGGTCGACCAACTCCCCAACGTACTATGGAACTACCGCACGAACAAGCGGACGCCCACAGGAGAGTCCCCTTTTAACCTCACCTATGGGTGTAACGCCCCGCCCCAATGCTCAGACAAATTATAAATGCTATGTAGTTCCACTGCCCACCACAGGCTGCCTCTCAAAAGGTGGTTAACCGAATTGGTGACTCTTGATCCTCGGCAATAGTATTTATACTCAATTTATCTTCGCAAATTCCCGATATGGGACTATATTTCTCAATCCTTTCACAAATCCCGTGTAGCAGTCGACTGCTACACACACCAGTCGACTGTACACAGACCAGTCGACTGCCAACCCTAACAGTCGACTGTTCGCTCAAGATCTGGGGTATTACATACACCCCCCCTTAGGAATCATCATCCTCACTGAGAGCACAGGGCACACATCTCGTGTAGGACCGCCCTTTCTAGCACCCGGCATGCTCCGTGAATAGGCCCGCAGACCCTCGACACGCAAACATATGTACCCCACGAATAGGCCCCCCTCCCTCGGAGGCACCCTCGACGTGCAGATACACCCCCACCCGGTGTGTCGAAAGTCGGCTCTGATACCATTTGTAACGCCCCACCCCAATACTCAGACAAATTATAAATACTATGTAGTTCCACTGCCCACCACAGGCTGCCTCTCAAAAGGTGGTTAACCGAATTGGTGACTCTTGATCCTCGGCAATAGTATTTATACTCAATTTATCTTCGCAAATTCCCGATATGGGACTATATTTCTCAATCCTTTCACAAATCCCGTGTAGCAGTCGACTGCTACACACACCAGTCGACTGTACACAGACCAGTCGACTGCCAACCCTAACAGTCGACTGTTCGCTCAAGATCTGGGGTATTACAATGGGTCCGAGGTGGTGATACCCCTCGAGGTGGGAATACCTTCCCCTCGCCTCGCAGCCTACAACGAGGAACAGAACGCCAGATACCTCAGGGCGAACTTAGATCTGGTGGACGAGCTGAGGGAAAGCGCATCAATACGCCAACAGAACTATCGGAAGAGAGTCGAACTAGCATACAACAAGAAAGTCCGACCCACCGATCTCAAGGAAGGGGACTTGGTTCTCAGAAAGCTAGCCATCTCCTTCCCTAATCAGAGGAGCAAACTGGCCCCGAACTGGGAAGGACCCTACAAGATCACAAAGGTTGTTCGGCCCGGAGCTTATCGTCTGGAAGATCTAGAGGGCAGAGAGATTCCGAGGACCTAGAATGCCGACCACCTCCTAAAATACCAAGAAAGCGCCCCGGCGCCTCTCTGAGTATCACGAGGTGTCGAACCATTCCTCTCCTCTAACTTGTAATCCATTTCTTAAGTTGTTATATGTAAAAACGGTTCGCCATCAATTATCAATGAAGAATGCTTTCATACTTATAAATCTGCTTGCATCTCTCCACCTTTATCTTTTGTTTTTAATTTCAACCAATGGTTCAGAGTCCAATGTCCGGCTCGACGTTACTTCCCCGGCTCGCCCTTAGGCGAGCCAGAAGTAGATCGCCGTTCGGAACTGCTCCCACAACCGTTGAACTACACCGATGGTTCGGAGTCCAACACTCGGCTCGACTTTACTTCCCCGGCTCGCCCTTAGGCGAGCCAGAAGTAGATCGTCGTTCGGAACTACTACCACAACCGTTGAACTACACCGATGGTTCGGAGTCCAACACTCGGCTCGACTTTACTTCCCCGGCTCGCCCTTAGGCGAGCCAGAAGTAGATCGCCGTTCGGAACTGCTCCCACAACCGTTGAACTACACCGATGGTTCGGAGTCCAACACTCGGCTCGACTTTACTTCCCCGGCTCGCCCTTAGGCGAGCCAGAAGTAAATCGCCGTTCGGAACTGCTCCCACAACCGTCGAGCAACGCTAACGTTGGTTCGGATTACATTGTTCGGATCGACCACGCCCACTCAAATCCTCGAGCCGAGCGGACAAGGGACCGACCCTCGTATATGGCGAAAAATCCTTCCGAGGCGAAGTCACCGTTAGATCATCTCAGAATGCATGCTAGAGTGTGATGAACGGACCTGACCATGCCACGTGTCCACAAAACGACAAGATAGTGTTTTCTTGGAACTCGTGCCTCCTTTCTTGTGATCCGCGCCCTGATCAAGATCCACCGTCCAAATCAGGCCACGTGGTCGCAGCTTCGAAACAGTTACATCTCTGCCGAGGCACCGAGCCGCACCGGAATGTACCGAGCAAGAGTCGGAACCGCGGCTAAAGCGTGAGTTTCGTGGCCAAGGTGCTCGACGAAGCAAACACTCGCTTCTCGCGGTTCATTACAAGCCTACTCTAGCTAACGCAATTACAACACTACAACAAGCAAGCCAACCACAATTTCATTAATATAACTTGGATAAATTTACAAAAAGATTACAACAAAAGACAGTTTGGAGGCCCAAAGACACAATACGACCCGTTTACTGCCTCCGCGGAAGGGGAACGCTCCGGTTCAGGGATACCTTGGGTCGGTGCTTCTTGACCTCCGAGCTCGTCTCTAAGCCGACGAATTGAGACGCCTCCTCGCCGCTGACCCTGACGGTCGCTCTAACCGAAGCACCACTTGAAGATACCGCTACTCCACTTTGGGCATCAGCTGCTATCCGACCTACGATGGAGGTTCGGCTCGCGAGTTGATAGAACGTAATCCCTCGGTCTATCTCTTCGCGAGTACACGAAGTACTCCAGACATTAGCCCTCACCAGCTGAGGTTTGAGCCGAGCAACCTCTTCCTCCAGTTCAACGATCCTGTCCTTCAGTGTGTCGTCCTTCACAATTACCTTGAACCGAGGAAGTCTCACCGAACCAGGATACTCGGCGCTATCAGATATGACACGGCGCAAGTGGGTCACCTCGATACTCTTGTCGACCGTTACCCTTTGCAGCTGTTCTACCATCCTTGCGAAATCATCTCGTTCGGCCAAAGCCCGGGCCAACTCTTCCTCCTTCGCAGATAGTTCGGTCTCGACTATCCGCAGATGGTGCAACTCGGCCAACAACTCGTTGTTCCTCTTCTCTACGTTGTGCAGTATTCTCCTCGTCAGATGGACCTCGCCCTTGAGGCGATCCTCTCGGGACTGCCGAAACAACTCCGCACGGTACCGAGCTGCCGCGGTGATACGAGTTTGCTCGGCGATCTGAAATAAAAGAGGGACAACATTGAAGAACTACATGACCGAACCAAACACTTAGACAAGTCCAAAATCGAAACAATCTTTTTCATTCATTCATCAGAGCGGTGGCCAGTCCACAAAAGGCATTACACTTTTTTTTAACAAAACAAAAAAAAACTACAAAAATTTCAAGGAGATCAGGGGTCCACCTGCGTCGCCGCTTCGACCACAGGCGCGTCGCCAGATGGCCCCTCGTTTCTCCCCTCGACCTGGAGGTCTGCCACCATAGGGTCGGCCTCCACCTCCTCATCGTCGTCGCCTTCCCCCTCGTCATCTTCGCCTTCCACCTCTTCGCCGCCCGAGGGTGACCCCGGCCACAGCCTGTAGCCGACCCGCTCGAAGCCGGGGACACGGTCCTGAACATGGTCGAGCGCCCTCTGGTAGGACATCTCCATGTTCTTGGCCATGTGCTTCTTCGTCTCAGCCTCGGCCTCGGCCTCGACCTCGGCCCTAATCTTCGCGGCCAGGGCCTCCTTCTCCGCCTTCAGATCGGCCAGAGACTTCGCCGACGCAGCCAGCTCCTCGGCAGCCTTCGCAGCTTTGGCAGACTCCGCATCAAGTCGCCCCTTGGCTCTTTCCAGGTCGGCCACAAGATCGGCAACCCGGACTTCCAAGGCCTCGACTCGCCTCTGCTCAGTCTCGAGTTGCCGAACCGCCTTGACCTTCTCTGCCCTGTCTTTGTCGCTGGCGGCCTTCAGCTCTTTCTCCTGCGCGGCGAACGTCTCGAGGAGATGGCCGAAGTGACAAGTGGCCTGTGCAAGACAACGATAAGCGCAAGATACAGACCGAGCAGTAGACTTTAAGAAATCCACAGTGAAAAACTTACCGATACGAGCGACCGGGCCACTTCGTAAGTATCATCGCCGACCGTCCCCGCCTTCAGTGCGGCTCTATCCTTCGGGGTCGCCAGGTGCTTGACGACCTGCACCGACATCTGTGAGTTTCCGAGGAATCCGTCGTGATTCTTCACTCGCCAGTTCGGCACAAACAGCTGCTTGTGCTGCTTGGTCAGGATCTCCTCGGCCGCATCGGTCAACCTCGGAGTCTCGAGCGACAACGCTGCGTTAACATCGAAGGCCCCATCAACCGGGGCCGAGGCCACAGGCGCCGAGGGCTCCTCGGCAACAACCACCTCCGAGAGCGCCTCGGTGGTCGGAGGAGGCGGAGTGGTAGTCGAAGCGACCTTGGGCTGCGGAGCTGACGAGGCAGCCACGGTCGGCCTCTTCCTCTTCCTGCCACCGGCCAATTTGGACCTATCGGCCATCATGGCGTTGAAATCTATCTTCATCGCTTCTGCATCAAACGAAACAAAAACTGAGTAAGACGAGCTAAAGACTTGGAAGAAAAACGAAAATAAACGAGATGTCAGGAACATACTCGGGTCGATGGGGCTAAGGCCGGACCCGAACAACACCTCCTCCGTCAACTCCCTCCAACTCAACAATGGGAGGGCCATGATCTTCCTCGCCACCTCCTTTTCGGCCTCAGTCAATACGGGATCGGCTCTCGCAAAGTTGGGCACCTCCGGTTTCCATCGGGTCAGAATTTGCAATATTGGTTCCCCCTTTAATATAAAGAACTTTTCTTTCCAACCTTTAATTAAGTCCGGGGTTTCTATGATCCGAACGCCCTTTCTCGGCCCCAAGTAGTAACGGTGCTCGGTCCTGTGCATCCAGTTTATCCGATATAGGCCTCGGAAGACTGTCAGATCCGGCTCGACTCCTGCGTTTCGGCACTGGAGCAGGAATGCGTTCACATGACGCCATGTGTTCGGCATAAACTGGGTTGGCGCGAGGCAAAACCATCCGAGGAGCTGGCGGATGAAAGGATGCAGCAGAAAATGTAGTCCGGCGTTCAAGGAGTCGAAGTCGAACATGCACATATCCGACGACGACAACTTGGAATTCGCTCACATCCCAGCACCGGGGACCATCAGCTTGTACTCCGGAGGGATGGCAAATCCCTTTCTGATCCGAAGGAGATCCCTCTCGGATAGCACCGAAGCAATCTCGTCGGCTTCGGTAGGAAGAGCCGGGTTAGGTTCTTCGTAAACTTTCGACCGGCCGAAGATCGCTTTCTCCAAGAGGTCGCCTTCGTACTGCCTAACCCCCGAATGCCCGGACAATACAGAAGGATATCGTCCCATTTCGGGGGCTTGCTTCGGGTTCTCCACGATCTCCTCGACCACGGGAGATTGGGTCGCCACCCTCCTCTTCTTCTTCTCCTTCCTCGCCTCGGTCGCAGACGGCTCGGCGACCTGTTTCCCCTTCCTTCGGATCTCCGCCTTTCTCCTCTCCTCGGCGCCATCATTGCCCGAAGACGAGGCCCCACTCCCCGAGTTCACTCTTGACATCTCTAAAAAAAGCTAAGGCTAGTAGACTGACCTTTGAAGTGACGTTCACGGTCGGAATGAGCTCGCCGGAAATTGCCTCACCCACGCGACAGCTAGCGCAACCGCCTTGGAGCAAAAATCACCACAGCAGAGAGCAAAGAATAAAAGTGAAATCTTAAGAGTGAAAAGTGAAGAATGAGCTTGGGGGTGGGGGAATGATCTTTTATAACCCCAAAAGCGAGTTTGGGCCGCCTTGGGAATCTAAAAAGCCCATTAAGAAGCCAAAACGCCAAAGCGGAGCGTTACGACGTTTCAGTTTCAACAAACAGAGAATCCTGAAATCACCAAGTCCACGACTCGGCCACCGGTATGCCTAACCGAGCTACCGAACAGCTTGATTGGGCAACCGAGCCACTGAGTCTCTTCAAAACAACTCCAAGCAACTAAGTCTCCACACCTCGGCCAACCTCACCGAGCTTCCGAGCCGAGAGGACGAGGAACCGGCCCTCGTATATGGAGAAAAATCCTTCCGAGGCGAAATTACCGTCGGATCTCTCCAAAATTTGCGTCAGAATTCGATGGACGGCTCAGATTGTGCCACGCCCACAAAACGACAAGATAACGTTTTCTCGTGATCTGAACCCCATCCTCGTGATTCGCACCATGATGGACGCACCAGATCCGACCACGTGCACCTTCCGAACTGCCTGCCACCGGCCTGCTTAACCGAGCTACCGAACAGCTTTGCCGAGCAGCCGAGCTACTGGGCTCGGAAGAGTGAAACCAATAAAAGACGCGCCCTTCAAAATCTCCAACTCAGTGCCTCGGCCAACGGCACTGAGCCCCCGAGCCAAGAGGACGAGGAACCGACCCTCGTATATGGCGAAAAAACTCGCCGACCTACCTCAACCGTTGGATCTTGTCAAAAAGCGTGCTCGTCATGATGGACAGTCCAGATCTCACCACGTCCACTAAACGACAAGATAGCATTTTTGGGGGATCCACACTGGGATGGACGATCAGGATCATGCCATGTACCTCGGCTAATTCCGAGCTACATGCACCGAGCCGAGTGGACGAAGAACCGACCCTCGCATCGGACAAGATACCCGTCCGAGCCGAGGCGACGAGGAACCGACCCTCGTATATGGCGAAAAAAACACACCGACCATCCTCAGCCGTTGGATCTTGTTGAAAAGCACGCTCGCTATGATGAACGGCCCAGATTTCGCCACGTACCTCGGCAAATTCCGAACCAAGGGGACGAGGAACCGACCCTCGTATACGGCGAAGCATCCGGCCGAACCGAGGGGACGAGGAACTGAACCTCGTATTTGACCAGGTACAAGGCCGAGCCGAGGGGACGAGGAACCGACCCTCGTATATGGCAAAAAACCCACCGACCATCCTCAGCCGTTGGATCTTGTCAAAAAGCGCGTTCGTCATGATGGACGGCCCAGATCTTGCCACGTCCACTAAACGACAATATAGCATTTTTTGGGGATCCACACTGAGATGAACGGCCCAGATGACGCCACGTACCTCGATTTATTCCGAGCCGAGGAACCGACCTGCCGAGCCGAGGTACCGAGGAACCGACCCTCGTTAACGAAGAAACTACCTGCCGAGGAATAGGGGTCGTCTGATCACTCAGAAATTCACGCTCGGCACTGATCAAGGGTCCAGATTGTGCCACGTCATAAATCGGTATTTAAAAACCAATTTTTATTTATTTAAATCGTCTTATTTATTTAAAAATTGCAAAAAATTGCAAAAAATTCGGGAAAATTAACTAAAAATTCTAGAAAATAATTAAAAATTCGGGGGGATATTTTTGAGCCCCTGAACGAACAATTATTGCCTAGAATGTACTATTAAGGCCCCCGAATGATTAGTTAACACATCGCAAAATTAAATAAATAGCCCGAAAAAATAGATAAAAGCCGTCAAATACTCGATACAGCTACAGAACAGCATATGGCTTCAAAAAATTACCTTACTACCCACTTCGAGATTCAAAATCCTCCATTCAGACTCCGATACAACTCCACTAGCCACTGAAACAGTTAAACTACTTCTCAAAGGCTGATCACACTCAGCCTTTAGGAGTGGGGGGCTCGTGATATGGCTAAAAATGGGGTTCCCTTTACTATGGGGATTTGCCCATAAGGGAAATCGGAACCGTCCAGATTGGGCATGAATCTTGAAGCTCAGGGATAAAACGGTAATTTCACATACAGATGGGTCCAAAACGGATACTGGGTCTCCTTCTAACAGACCCAACACCCCACAAACGGATCCACTCCAACTGGGTACCGGTCCCGACCCAAGACAAACCCAGATCAGCAAGAGGAAAATCAGGGTTACTGATCTGACTGAATCAATGAGCCTGATTTGCTCTCACCGGGAATCAGGGGTCAATTTCCTAAAACAGATTGGGAGGATTTTTCTCCTGACAGTTATACAGGAAATCAGGTCCCTAATCACTCCCATGGCGACTATAAATACCTCCCCCTACCACTGTGACAAGGTAATCACTCTTTTTCCACCATAAAGCTCTTTCTTAATCACCACTGGTTACTGACAAGAGCGTCGGAGGGTGCGTCGCCGGAATCAACCCCGGTGTATCGCACTTTCTTGCAGGTAGCGGCAGGAATCAGAAGGCTTGGATCAGCTATTTAGGTCCCCTACGAACTCACAAATCTCATCTGTTTACCCCCACACCAAATTCAGCGGTAACAGGACCTAATGGATATCTTCTAAGAATTTCATGGGGCGACAGCGGACATCGACAGGCTCAATTACGCAAACGTCATTCTAACTCCGAAAAATACGAAGGCTAGGAAGAGTGCAGACTACAGACCGATTAGCATCCTAAATGGATCCTTTAAGATCATCACCAAGGTAATGGCCTCAAGACTAGCACCTCACCTAAATGACGTCATAGGTGAATCACATAGTGGGTTTGTTAAAGGGAGGGACATTATGGACAACATCGCCTCTGCTCACGAGATAGCGTATAAGGGACACAAGGAGAACTCTGATGGATTCCTGCTCAAACTGGACTTCGAAAAGGCATACGACTTGGTGGAGTGGGATTGCATGGATGAGGTCTTGCAACTAAAAGGGTTTGGAGACAGATGGAGATCTTGGATTATGAAATGTGTAAGAGGTGGAAAATCGTTTGTACAATTGAACGGAAAATCAGGGAAGGAAATCATATGTCGGAAAGGATTGCGCTAGGGTGACCCTTTGTCTTCATTAATCTCCACACTAGTCACCGATGGTATAGCAAAAATGATTAGGAAGGGTAGAGAGGAACGAATTATCACAGGAGTGCGGATTAAAGGGATTCCGGAAGCCCTATAAATTCTTCAATATGCGGATGACACGATTATCCTAGGGAAGACAAAAGGGGAAGAGATCTTGGAAATTAATGTACTACTGAGGTGTATCCAAGCGTGGGCAGGCCTGAAAGTGAATTTCACAAAAAGTTGTGTTACTCCACTTAGCAGAAATCTATCCACCGCGATTAATACTATCAAGTCGATGTTGGGATGCAAGGCGGTTGACTACCCAATTACATATCTAGGCACACCCATTAGACCGGGTACACTACGGAAAGAGGACTAGTTGCCGTTAATAGAGAAAGTAGAAAGTAAACTGGCAGGGTGGAAGGGACATTTTCTTACACTTGGAGGCAGGATCACGTTGCTAAACTCGGTTCTCAGTAGTCTACCGTTGTATTTAATGTCGATATACAAGCTCTCGAAGTGGGTTATCAACAAGATCGATAAATGTAGAAGAAGGTTCCTCTGGAAGGGAGCGAACGAAGCAAAGAAGGGATTCCATTTGGTTAAATGGGGAAGGGTGTGTAAAAAGAAAGAGTTTGGGGGATTATGAATTCTAGACCTCAGGGATATGAATCGGGCTCTGGTGAGCAAGTGGTGGTGGAAGATGAATAGGAGAAGAAACAACTGGTGGTGCAAATCCTTTCGAACTTACCAGGGAAGCGAAAAATTTAGATTTGGAGGAAGAACGGCGTATGAAAGGTCATCCTATCTGTGGAAAGAAGTAGTGAAGGTAGGGGATATTTTTCACTCACATACCACATGTAGAATTGGGAACGGAAAAAATACACGCTTTTGGAAGGATAAATGGTGTGGTAAAAATATGTTACTCAGTTTGTTCCCAGTAGCAGCAAGGAATATGGTTTCTACAGATTTGCTAGTCGCAGACGTCTGGCGAAATGGAAGGCTGAAGCTACAGACAGGAGAGGTCGTGTCACAGGAAAGTACCACACAAATACACAATCTGAATAGATTCATTCGAACTGAAGGAAGGAGTAATCAAAGCACGGAAGACGTCAAGACATGGTACTTAGAGTTTAATGAAAACTTCTCGGTAGCATCCCTTTATAACAGATTGAACAACGGAGGAATCAGAAGCATAAACAGTAAGTTCATATGGAGTTCACATGCGTCTCTGAAGGTAAAAGCATTTCTATGGCTGGTAGCGAATGATACTATTTTAACTAGGGTAAATTTACTGAAGCGAGGTATGCAGCTGGATGTCCAGTGCTCTAGATGCAACAACAGCGATGAAGACTCGGATCACCTATTTTTCAACTGTCATAGGGCAAAACTAACTTGAGAGGTTTTGAATCGTGGGTTTGGGTGTATACAAGGTCCGTCCTCAATTTACGAGGCTTGGGACATAGGAAGAGGGGGTAGCATAAGAAAAGAGGATAGAGAAGCCTGAGATTTGTCAGTGGTTGCGGCAATATGGGAACTGTGGGTAGACTGAAATAACTTTTGTTTTCGTAATTGCAATCACAGATTTCTTGTCGTTATGCATCAAATTTACGGTTTCAAATATGCCTAGGCCGGTCAAGCGGGAAACATAAAGAAGCTACGCATGGAGAGGGAATAGGCGGCCAGAGATAGCTCATTCGGTGTTTTATGTACTTGTATTTTGTTTTTTCTTTTGATTGTCGATGCATTATACTGATGAGATGCTAGACTTATCTCAGTTTTTTGTATGTTGCTATGTAACTGGGACGACTGTGTTTCGTTAATCTATCATTAATGGAACGATGAAGAGGTCATGTTTATTCTCAAAAATAAAATAAAAATATATGGCTAATGTATGACACCTTTCAAACTTAATCTACTACTATTTATGTAATACCCCGCAAAAATAGCAAATGGCTATTTTGCATCGTAATATGTGCGCAATTGAGAATTGCACACGATTGTGTATTTTCTAAAATCAATTAATTGTTATTGAGAAATATTAGATTTATTGTCTACTTTATTTTATAATTTTAGAGGATTATTACGAGATAGTTTTAGTGTATTTTGTATTGTTTATATTATTAAAGTAGAATTTTAGGGTTTATTTGAAATAAATTGGGATTTGGGGGCTTATGTGTAATTTTCCCTTACACTATTATCTATTATTTATTTATTTATTCTTTATAAACCCCTCCCCCCAACCTTCTCTCCTCCCAACTTCCCTTCTTTTCTGTTTTTCCCCACCGACCAAAACAAACCCAGCCGAACCCATCAGCCAACCACTCCTCCGCCCCAAATCCACTCCATTTCTCCGTGGTTTTCAAATTAAATTGGGGGATAGACTAATAGAAGGGTTCTCTACATCGTGGCGGTGTCCGTTTTTCGAAAGGACTTCGGAAAGGTAAACCCTAGATTATTTTATTGTATAAAATTTAGTGTGGTAAATTTCCTTTGAATAGGAGGACTATGGTAGGAAGACTAGGAGATGTTGGGAAGGGTGGATGTGAGAAGTTAGCAAGTTAGTAGAGGATTTGTAAGTTGTTAATAAATTAGGATTTTGGGTTTGTAAAAGGGAATTATATATGTAAGAATTAGTTCTTGTTTGGTAGAAATCGTAGTAGAACTATTAGAATAATTTTGGGGTGCTTTTAGTAATTGTTCGAAAATAAGAATCTTGTCGGTATTCGAATGATTACGTGCAAAGCACGTGTATATCCCAGGCGTTCAATAGAATGCCTGTGTGATATTGGAATTAGTATTATTATTTTCCTGTAACTGGCTTGGATGCTTGAGCCTTGATTGCTTTGAATTTTGATGATAGGAAATACTGACAACTTTGGATGTGTGGTGGCGCTTCGAGTCTTCGCAGGACAATTTGTGAGTATGATCTCTTTTATTTTATGTACATTATGTGTTATGAAGATTTTAAATTACGATTTGCTGTGTATTTTCAATTCCGTATCTCAGTACAGCCTAGGTGTTTTGAACTAGGGATTTTCGTGGACACTCTTGTATGTGTCCACAACTATAGTCTAAATTTCATAAATTTTCGAGGTCGTTTGATACCTCAAAAATTTGTGGAGTGCAGCTGGTCTAAAAGGACAGAGCTGAAACTGATTGCTTTTGGACTGAAGTCCAAAAGTTCATAACCAGTTGTATATGTTTGATCTTGCTGTGTAATTGTTTTCCATGGGCCAGATAAGGGCCAAGTGGGGTCACTAATTGAGAACAAGACTATGGTGTTATTTTCATTGTAATATTTCATTGTAAATGTGAACAACAAGACCTTGAGTATTAATAGTTTCACCTAGAAACCAAGTGGTGATTAATGAAGGAGTTAAGCGGTGTTAGATGAAATACGGTTATGCATGGGTATGTATATAATCAATACATGCTTATATGCGTACTTGTTGTGAAGTGTGGTGCACATTGAGTGCACTAGTTTGGTGCATGTGTGGGTCAACTCATAGCATGATTGGAGGCTAGGTTGAACCCCAACTAAATCAAGGTGAGACTTGTTGAGATTCAACTAAGTTGGATTCACTTGAACCTAGTTGGTAGATTAAGAAATTAATTTAGATGATTAGTAAGGACAGGCACTAGTTGGACGTGTACTACTCACCTGTCAAGGGGACACGTGCGGCGGCGTCTCGTCTGGGACACGTGCGACGTGATCGCGACTGTTAATTCCTGAGATTTAGTGATAGAGATATCGAAATCTAGGGGAATGGACCCCTATGAGTACGTTATGTTCTAAGTTATCCATATGAACAATGAGCTAGAGTGTAACTCTTAGTCTCTGGCGGAGTAGGGAAAGGCCCTGCCGATTCGCCCTAGGTTCGGATAACTTATGGTAGAGTCCGGGTGTGGAGAAGGACCACCGATTCCGACAGGATTGCAGCGGAGCTGAATGATCACCAGCCTGTCGGGAGTGGAGAGAGACCACCGGTCGGGCAGAGTGGAGAGAGACCACCGATTCCGATAGATCGGAGTGATCACCGACTTTCGGAAGTGGAGAGAGACCACCGATCTGATGCAGTAGACGGAATAGACCGTATTTACTACATCTCTACCAGTCACTAAATAAATGTCAGGAACATGAAGGAGTACAAGAGTAGGATGCATGGCGAGGGATTGAACCCTACTATCTGAAGAATACGAACTCGATTTGGGGAGTATGTAGTATGGAATGCATACGTTTCCAAATCAAGTTTGCATTAGATTAAGAGCATGGTGTGCATACAAGTTGTGCATTAGAATCTATTTCATGACATACACGAACACTAGGAAATTAGGATACACGTTTATTTTTCATTCATGATGAATTGTGAGTATGATAGTTGGAGTGTATAATGCGTGCGAAAGTAATGTATTGCGAGACGTGATGATATACGTTGTAAGAATGAATGAATGTGATGTTATGTGATATGAAATTGTGAAGGAATATAAGTCGTGAGTATGTAAAAGCAAATGAATGATAAATAAGGTGCAGTTATGTGGAAGTAGAGTTATTTGTGAATATAAAGCTTTATGGGAAAATAAAGCTATAGGAATACTGGAGTAAAGCATAAAGTGAGGGGCGTTAAGCGACCTTTTTCTGAATGATTTTCCAACTAAGGACAAGTATGTTGTGAGCGGGTATGAATATACATACAGGAAATGACTCGGAGAGTATTTGAGGTGAATTCCCATTTATGGTATTTACATGTTCATGTTTATCTTGATATTCTTAAGTTCGTTCCGTTTTTACTTATAAAGTTTAATTTATTTGCTTAATCAATAGATTATACTCACACTAGCAATGGCTAACCCCTTAGTGCTTGGGGGGGTTAGGGGGGAGTCTCTGGACTACCCTAGACCCCTATTGTTGCAGGTCCTCAGCAGTGCAGAGGTGAGGTGTAGATTCATGTTTTTGTGGTATGTATTATAAGTTATTTTCTAGAAACCTTACATCGTCTTCAAAGAAATTTATGGTTTTTATTTGATATTCGTAATTATTGATGTATTAACTCTGATGCCAGTAAAAGTGTTTTAAATTTCCGTACTATTTACTGTGTTGAGATGCATTTGAAGGCAAAGATTCTGGTTGTGTCACGGATGTCCGATGACGGGGATCCGGGGCGTTACAATTTAATGGGAGAGTTTGCCACAAATAAATAATTTTAAAATATTTTTTTCTTACAAAACAAAATTACTTTGTCACCAAAAAAACCCGTACATCAAACGGGCAACTCAAAATCTATTCATTGACACGTGCAACACACGTAAAAAACAAAGTTTTTTCACTCCAGAACTCCAAATATATATGATGTTGGTGAGAGTAGTGTAACTCTTTTTTGGAGTTAGGGGTGTAACTCGTTTTTTTAATATATGGTGCGAGAAGGGGATAGAAGGTGAGTTAGAGTGAAAAGACCCAAAAACTCAAAATATATATGATGTTTTTTGAACCAATTTGCAAAGATGAATAAGGTTATCTATACAAAAAGAAAAGTCAGATGTAGTTTTTTTAAACAAAAAACCTCCAAAACCCTAATCTTAACAGAGTGGGTTTTTTGCACAAAATTTTTTTTAGGCTATTCTCCAAAAAGACTATACTTCAGAGGGGTTTTCTAATTTAGCAATAAATAAATAAATATTAAATTTGCGGATATCCGTATCCGAATCCGTTTTTTAGAGATATTTGAATCCATATCCGTATTCGATTTTTTTTGGGATTTGGATCTCCGAATCCGATCTGAATCTGTATTCTATTCTCTCATAAATTGATTTTTTATATCCTTATCTGTAAAATTTCGGATTCAGATACAGATCGGATCAAATCTATTCTTATCCGAGAACATCCCTATTATTAATCTTGCTGGCTTGCTGCATATTTTAATGAGATAAATTTGGCTATTCCTATATTCAAAGAAGTTGGTTAAATAAAGCATATAATATTTCTATATTATATCCAAGTATAGGGCAATTCCAAGCAGCACCCTACAGTGGGTTCGATTTTATTTGTCCTGGGAGTTGTGGGTTTGGGTAGGGTTGGCATTCGGGGCGACCGGGCCGGGTCGGGTCGGACCCGCCGGGGTTGAATTATAACGTGGGCGGGTTCGGGTCGGGTCAGGGTGGCAACTAGACTGGGCCAGGCCAGGTTGGAAATCGGAAATGTCGACCTGGTCAACCAGCGAACCCATTAGGGTCGAACTCGTTTCGGGTCGGGCCGGGTCGCAGGTTGGCCCGTTTGATTTTCTTTCCTTTTTTACATTTTTTTGACATTTTTTTTTCACTTAAGATAAAATTTACAACAAGTTTAACTTGTATAAAAGTGAAAAAATGCATATATTAATAATTATTCATTTCAACTACTATGAATTTTTTTACAAGTTTTTTGCATATAAATTACAAATACAAATTTTTTCCTTCATCTTTTAACCTAAAAAAAAAAGAAAATAAAAATTGTACAACAAGTATAAAAGATTAAGAATTAAACAAAATTTGGTAAAATCTTCTGAATTTGAGACAAAAACAAAAGGCGATTTTCAATTTCCTAGTTTCTGGATCCTTCTATTCCATCTTGAGTAGATCTGACTGCCCCTCCTTCGGATCGACAGTCCCCATCTTCTACTCTGCTGGGCTTTAAATCTCCTCCAGATCCATCTCGCAGTTTCCACTTCGTTGAGTTCGCTGTTGACATTCGTATTGAGCAGCCCCCTCCCCTATCCAACCTCTGGCATTCAGAGATCTTTTAGGACTGGCGATAAGCTGAGTTGGGTCGACCTTGGGATCTTAGCAGCTCCGCTCCATTAGCCCTTCACTGTAAGTTTTGTAATTTTTGGGGCTTCTTAATTTAGTTCTTTTTCTCCTTTCGCCCTCTAGTGTTTTTCGGGGCTTTCTCTTCCGAGATCCCTCTTGTTCTTTACTCTGCTTCTCCCCTTTCTTTATGGTTTTAGGCGTTACCGATCTTTCTGGGTTTGTTTTGAGTAAGTTTGTTTGTGTTTAGACTCTGTTGATTTGGATGTACAAAGAGCCTGTTTGCTCTTGGATCAGGAGAGACCATTGTCGAAATTTTCGACTATCTTTTCTTATCTTGTTCTTGGGATCTAATTGAGTTCGCCCGGTCTTTTATTTTCCTTTATTTTGTTGAGTTTTGGCAATTATCTCCATTTTCTTGAGGTCATTCAGATCACTACAGTTCTAGTTCTTCTTTCCTGGTTTCTCTCTCCTCTAAAACTGCTGTCTTCGCTCTGGGCTTGGGCCATCATGGGCCCTGCTTGGGTTGATGTAGTGAAAAGAAATTTTAAAAAAAATATTATTCTGGATAAAAACGTTATTCACCCGTTTATAAAGCCCATGAACCAGAAGGTTATAGGGAGCTCTTCTACGTCCTTTTCCTGCCCATTCAGAAGCTTAGTGAAACCCCATGCTAAGAATTCTGATCGATCCTCTCTTTCGTCCACCCTGAGTGTTATCGGTGTCTTCAATCGGGACACATCAAATCCTTTTGTACTGCAATCATGAAATGCTTGTTCTTCTTTAAGGAGGGACATTCGAGAAATCGATGCTTCTCTCTTCAACAAATTCTTGGCCTTTCTTTGGGGGTGCCCATAGCCGATTCAGTAATGGCGGCTCTCGACTTTCTCTCCCTTCGGTCTAAGCTTCTAGATTTACAATCCCAGAAGTCTAAAAGGACCAAGTTATCCCATGGATCTCCGCTTCTCCCTACGCCCCCTGTGTCTCACCGATTAACTGCGCATCCCTCCTCACAAGCGTCAACTGTTCGTGTTCACTGGTGTCTAAGCCTCAAACCACTGTCGTGTTCATTCCCTCGGTAGAACTGTCTGACAGATTGAAGAAGTTCGAGTGCTATGGGGCAGTCTCATTCAGGGGAGGAACGGTATCCTATTTTAACATTGACTCTTTTCTTTGCAACTTTTGTAATGTTCAAGATTGGGTTTGGGCTCTCAACACCTGTTCAAACGGCGAGGTGGTCATTTTATGCCCCTCCGTTAAAATCCTGGAAGAGCTCTCTGCTCTTAACTCCCTCTCCATCGGCTCGATCAAGATTGCCATTCGTAAATGGGTTAATGAGGATGTTCCTCCCTCGAGCCTGGTCCTATCCCCCGTCAAAGTCACACTGCTTGGTCTTCCCCCCTTTTGCGACTCTCTTCGAGTTGCAGCTGACATGACGAAATGCATGGGAGATTTGCTTAGTATTTCTTCCTCGTCTATGCCTACGTCCGGCTGCCTTCAAGTAGACGCGGAGTTTTATTGTCCTCCGTTAAAGGACATGATTGATGCATATTCATTGCGTGATAATAAGTCCATCTTTGCTATTTCTGTCAACTATCAAGACTTCCCTAAAAGTGCGGCTGATACTACTCCTTTAAGTATTGGTACCACTAACTACCCTACTGCGCCTCCCTCTCTCAACAAGCCCTTCGTTATTGGAACTTCGTCCAAGTCGGCCGTTCCGTCTTCGAAATGGAAAGCTGTGCACAAAGCTCCTGCAAAAAAAACATTTTCCCCATCCGAATAAAGGTGTTCCCTCTCCCTCTGTTGTAACACCCCGAATTTGTAAAATACCGAAAATACATGTTTTTATATATTTTGAGTGGTGAAAATTATTTTTGATATATTTTATTTAAATATTGATATTGGTATGGATATTCGTGGTAGATTGGTATTAATGATATATTGGAGTATGGGTCGAGTTTATGTGAAGAAATATTATTTCCCTTATTTTCTACTTTTGGAAAATTTTTATGAGACAATTTTATGTATTTGATGTTGTTAGTATTTTTTTTTTAAGTAAGAGAGTTGGGGGCCTATTTGTAAATATCCATTTATAATAATATAATAATTTTATTTTAATAAAACCCCCCCATCCCCCTTTTCTTCTTCTTCCCTTCTTTTCTTTCCCTGGTCCCGAACCGACCGAAAGAACCCATCGGCCTCCCCTTCTCCCGCCGAAATCCGCTGGGTTTCTTCGTCAAATCCAAATTAATTTGGAGGGATGGCTAATTGGAGGACGCTCTAGCTAGTGGTGGAGTCGATTCGAGGAAAGGACTTAGTAATGGTATCTCTCTTTTTAATTATTTGTGTATTTTTGTATGCTTTTAATTTCTTTTGCTTAGTAATGGAGTATAGGGTTGGGGAGTAGTTCATTTTGATGTTAGGGTTAAGAAATTAGTAAGTTGATGGAGAAGTTGCAAGTTGCTAATAAATTAGGGTTTGGGTTTGTAAAAGAGAATTATAGATGTGAGAATTTTTTCCTTTATAGTAGTTGAATTTTAGTAGAACCATTAGAATAATTTGGGGGTGATTTTAGTAATTTCATGGGGATAAAATTCCGTAGTAATTCGAATGTTACGTGCAATGCACGTGTGCATCCCAGGCGTTCAATAAACGCTTGTGTGATGGTTGGAATAGGGTAATTAGATTTTGTGATTGATTTGGATGATTTGAGCCTAATTGCGTTGAAACTTGATAATAGGAAATATTGGCGACTTTGGATGCGGGATGGGGAGATGGTGCTTCGAGTCTTCACGGGCTATTAAGTGAGTATGAATGTATTTATGTATTTGTTATTTTGAGAAAAATTTTAGTATAATTTGAATGATGGATATGAATCCCGGAATAGGGTGTAGGTGTAAGGGGAAATTAGTGTTTGGTGTTGGTATGCGATATAACGATTAAATACTCGTCGGGTATTGATATAAATTATAGATGATGAATTAGTTATATATATATATATATATATATATATATATATAAGGGGATGAGTTATATTTATATAAGATGTTGGTGTGTGGTGAATTGTTGTGATTTTGAATATCCAGTGTGATGGTAAAGTAATATGTGTATTTATATATATATGATGTTGTGATGTGTTGATCTATTGGGCGTATGCAATCATGTAATATTGAGATAATAAATAGTACGGTATACTCATGGTGTGTGGGGTAATGATAAAATAAATAATACAGTACAGTTGTGATGTGTAATATTATGATGTGATGATTTTTATGTTAATTACAGTGATATTTCTTTTGTGTGATGCATTGAAAGGGGTAAGTGAATTGGTGATTATTGTTTATGCGAATAAGTAAATAAAAGATGAGATGTTATGATGATAAAGGGTGATGTTAATATGAAAAGTAAATGTTAATAACAATAATTTCGGTTGACTTGAATAGATACCTCCGGATAGACCGGAGAGAGATATGATACCCCAGGATGGACCTGGGAGTGTAGATACCTCCGGATAGACCGGAGAGAGATATGATACCTCAGGTGGGACCTGAGAGAGAGTTGATACCCCAGGATGGACCTGGGAGTGTAGATACCTCCGGATAGACCGGAGAGAGATATGATACCTCAGGTGGGACCTGAGAGAGAGTTGATACCCCAGGATGGACCTGGGAGTGCAGATACCTCCGGATAGACCGGAGAGAGATATGATACCTCAGGTGGGGCCTGAGAGAGAGTTGATACCCCAGGATGGACCTGAGAGTGCAGATACCTCCGGATAGACCGGAGAGAGATATGATACCTCAGGTGGGACCTGAGAGAGAGTTGATACCCCAGGATGAACCTGGGAGTGCAGATACCTCTGGATAGACCGGAGAGAGATATGATACCTCAGGGTAGACCTGAGAGGGAGTTGATTCCCCAGGATGGACCTGGGAGAGCAGATACCTCCGGATAAACCGGAGAGAGAATTGATACTTCAGGCTAGACCTGAGATACAATGAATATGATATGAAATGTGAATGAGAAACAGAATGAAGTATTTGGTGTAAGATGAAATGAAATAATGAAGTAAGTGTATTATGAGTTGAGAATAAAGAATAAATAAGTGTTAATAATAAATGGGGTAGTAAAGAAAGTGAATAGTGAAATGTGAATTGTGGATGAGAAAGAAAATAGTTGTGAATGAAGTAAATGTGAAAGTGAACGTGTTATGAGTTAGTGTATGGAAAGAAATGATAAATGCAACATGTGATTAATTTAAAATGATAATAATAAAAGAGGCATGTGTTCTTATGAATAGTACGAAGTAATTATATTATGTATGTGATCCTTAAAGTAAAATACAGTATGATATGAGTGGTTCCACCTTGGGATTGTGTCAAGGAACTACCTGCCCGCTGTTTCTGTGGAAATGGTGGGAACTACCTGCCTTGGCATAATTCGCAGGGTGAGTGGGCATGATAGGGCTATGATTAATGGAAATGAAAAATTAAATAAGTGAAGATGAATAATGATTGAAGTGAATTAATAACTCTTGAGATGTGATGTGATATTACCCTGGCTATGCGTTTGGGGTGTGGCGATTATTACCCAAGCTATCGGCTTTGGGGTGTGATATATTATTGCCCAAACTATGTTTGGGGGTATGGAATATAAATTGATGTGAATGAGAGTGAAATCAGTGATAACTTGAGTTATAGTGAAGATGAAAGTAAGTTGGTCATTAATTAGCTTGAATAATAGCTAAATGATATAACGGGATGAGAATGAGTTATAAAACATATTTTGATGTGATAAGAATGAGTATTTAATAAGTGATATGTTCATGATGTGATGAAATGTGAGTAAATTGCAATGGGTAATGAAGTGTTATATTTTGTCATAAGACAGGAATTAATGTGGTATTATGTGGATATATGCATACGTGATGATATGGGTTATAAGAAATAAATGAACGCGGTGTTATGAAATATGAAATTGAGAAAGAAAGGGTTTATGAATGAAAATGAGTACTTAAGAATATGAGTCGTGAGTTCGTAGATGTAAATGAATGGAAAATGATGTGCATAGTTATAAAAGTATGAAGAGAAGAGTTAGGGACTTTATGTGAGTATTTATGGAAATAAAGAAACGATGAGGTGGTAGGAATTATGAAATGATAAGTATTTGGGTTAGAGAAGATAAATTGAAAAGTAATGGATTGTATGTGTATTCGTATTATGCGGATGTAAAATAAGAATATATATATACGAGGTTGAGGTGAAGTATAATATATATATACGAGGTTGAGGTGAAGTATATTATGAAATGTGGGAAGTTATGGATAATTAAACAGTTGAATGCAGGATTGGCAAAGTATTTGATATATCGTCGTATCGATGATGTTGTTGTGTTCAGGATTCGGGTAGCATTATCTTAACTTGGTATTTGTAAGTTTAAATTATTTTCTTTATACTATTTTAATTTGTTATTAGATTAATAACTATACTCACACCAGAAATGGCTAACCCCTTAGTGTTTTGGGGGTTAGGGGAGTCTGAGGACTACCCGAGAACCCCCACTGTTACAGGTTCGCATCAGTGCAGAGGTGAGGCGTGGACTGGTAGGGTGAAGTTTTATTTTAAACTTTTTGTACTAATTAGTTATGATGACTAGTTGAATTGATGATTTAAATTGTATTATGGATGTATAAGTATGTAAATGATGATGATGAGTATAGTGCGGAGACGTGGTATGTTTGTGACCCGTACCCACCTCGCTGTGGAGTACTGGGCTTTGTGATAGGTTTTACAAGGATTTTTCTAAAATTTTACCTTGTTTTTCAAAGAAAATTATAGTTTTTAATTGAAATTTGATAATCCGTTATGAGTTTGGCCCCCAGAGCATTATATTATATTGCCTGTGTGTATCTGCTCATTTTGGCCTGGGGAGCCCATGAAAATATTATGTGGATTGTGAGCTACGGAATTTTGAGCAGAATTCCGTAAGCTTTTTGTGTTTTGGGGCAAAATTTACAGGGGAGACTCTGTCAAAATTTTTCCTGAAATATAACTTTCTTAGTTTATGATTAAAGTGATATAGAAATTGAAGGAATTGAATTTAGAGACTTAGTTTTCAAAAAAAAAAATTTGGGGCGTTACATCTGTTCCTAAGATCTCTCCGTCAAAAGCCTGCAATCTGGTCTGGATTAACCCGGAAACAGCTTCTTTGAAGCCAAGTTCTTCCAACCTTTTCACTTCTGTCGAGACTCCTTCCAATCCCATTGTTCTTCTGTCGAGGTCCCTCCCTTCACTGACTATTGCAGCTCTGTCTGTCCCTAGCTCTGCCCCAACAATGCCTAAGTTAATTGATTCTGATGAGAAGTGGCCAGCTTGGGAAGTTAATCCGCATTTCTCCTCCGATTGGGATCTATACAAAGGTGCAGTGCAAAGTTCTTCAACTTCTGGGACCAAATTTCAGCCTGCGCTACTTGAAGCTTCCTCTTTGAAAGCTGATTCATGGGTCGATCAGGATGATCTCTTGGAATAAGAAGTTGCGATTTTAGATCGCTCCCAATCGCAACAACAGGTATTTTACTCCTTTTTTGCGATTGTAATTCATTTTAGACCGTCTGTTTACTGTGCTTGTAATGGCGATAGTCTACTTCATTTGCGGTTTGGCCTTTATTCTTCATTTCCTGTTGGTTACACCTTGGATTTCCATCTTACTACGTTCCTTCTTACTCATTATCGATTGGGGGATCTCACTTCGTCTGAGGAAGGTTTCCTTACTCCCCAACGAGGCTATGAGATACCTCATGTATTCCCCCTGTATAACAATCATGCTACTCCTTTTCTCTCAAATTCACTCCCCTCCCCAGGTATTCATGTCCGGGTATTCATTAATAATGGAACTTCTACTCCCCTCACTATTTTGCCATGTAAGTCAGCTTTTAAAACCCACTATGGGGAACAACAGATTGAGAGCGTGCATAAATCCCGCTTTTCTGTCATTCGCTTGAGCGCCTGTATTCGAGCGAAAAGTGCTACTTATTCTAAGATTGATCCTCAAGCTTCCCTTGCGGCTCAAATTCGCAAGATGGATATCCCAATTCCCGCCCCTTTTTTCCTCAGGGCAGGAGCAACTGGGATCCATCTATCAGGTGCACTTCGACACCCTTTCTAATCTTGATATGCTTTGTCTTTCGAAGGATATGAGGTTTATGGCTTCTTCGGATAACTTGTGCGCTTTTGACCATATTCGCCAATGCGAATTTTCTAGAGCTTTTGAGAATCATGTTAATCATGATTAGCATCTCTTGGAATGTCAGGGGTCTCCGTTGTCAGACTAAACAACAAGCTATTTTTCAACTGATCTCTTCTTCCCACTGTGATTTAATTCCTATTCAGGAATCAAAACTTGTTTCCCCGTCCCTTTTCACTCTTCACTTGATAGGTGGGTTTTTAATTACCAATTGGATTTCCCTTGACGCGGTTGAATCCAGGGGTGGTATTCTCTTTGGGTTTAGAGAATCTAGATTCTCACTGATATCTATTTGCCGCATAACCTTCTTCCTGGTCGTTCGTCTCCACTGGGCTGAATTCAATCGTGATCTCACAGTGGTCTCGGTTTACGGACCATCCACTGCGGACCAACGACCTCAATTTTGGAACGAATTTGATTCCTTCCATAACCACATCCTTGGATTCTGTTTCTTCTGTGGTGATTTCAATATCACCAGATTCTCTTCCAAAAGATTGGGATCGGCTGCACACCAAGTAGATTCCAATCATTTTAACGATTGTATTCGAGAGCTCCATCTCTCCGAATTACCCCTTAATGGTAGATTCTTCACTTGGTCCAACATGAGACATGCGCCTACTTTGTCTAAGCTCGATCGTTTTCTATTCTCTTTAGATTGAATCAATTTCTTCCACAACTCCTTTGTTTCAGCCTTGCCCAACCCGTCGTTGGATCATGTACCTATCTCCTTATGTTCTAACTTTAATTTCACCAAACCTTACAAATTTCGTTCTGAAAAATTCTGGCTGCAAGACCAAACTTTTGTCAATCTCATCACGGAGTGTCTCTCCTCTATCACGGGTTCTTCCGATCTCGGGCGCATCCTTCTCAAGCTTCACGCTATCAAACATGGTTGTAAAATTTGAAATAAAGAGAAATTTTTTCATGCTAATTTCCTCAAGCAAGCCTTCCTTTCCTCCATCGATTCTATCGACAAGCTTGAGGAAGTTGGCCCAATTTCGGAATTTCTTCGTTTGGAACGAGCTTCTTGCAAGAGAGAGTATGCTGCCATTCTTCACAATGAACATATTAAATGGGCCCAGAAAGCAAAGTATCGTTGGATCAAGGAAGGTGATGGCAACACCGCCTTTTTCCACAACTATGCTTCGCATCGTCAGTGTATCAATCGCATCACCGCTATTATCGACAATGATAATGTGTTGACAACCGATTTTGAATTTCATGTCACCTTCCTAAGCTTCTTTAAAAACCTGCTAGGCTCTTATAAACCTCGTCCTTTCCAACTGGACTGGAACCAATTGTATGGTCAACAATCCCATGATCTGTCCAGCCTGGAAGTGCCCTTCTCTTTAGACGAGATTAAACGGGCTGTTTTCTTTTTAAGAAGCGATTCGGTCCCAGGTCCGGATGGTTTTCCGGCTTTTTTCTTCCTAAAATTCTGGGAGGTGCTTAAAGATGATCTCTTCAAAATGTTCTCTGATCTTCACCAAGGGTCATTCTCTTTTGACCGGATTAACTACGCGCACATCGTTCTCATTCCTAAGATCATGGGAGCCAACTCGGTCACCAACTTTAGACCGATTAGTCTTATCAACACCATGTTCAAGATCATAATGAAAGTCCTTTCGATTCGTCTGAGTGCTATTATTTCTCCTTTAATAGACCTGGCTCAATTGGGTTTTATTAAAGTTAGGTTTATCCTGGACAGTGTCACGCCCTGCCTCCCAAAAACATAGAATACGAGTGCGTGACGAAGCCCAGCAAATGATTTTAACATCATCCATAAGCTGTAGGATCGACTCAGCATTACAACAAGAATATATTAAGATATATATACAACCAAGCATGCATGAATAATTTATTAAGCAACAGAGAACAATTGAACCCATATTAATATCCAAATAGTTTTCAATGTCTGGATCAAAGATACAACTCGGGAACAAAAGCCCGTTACAAGTGTTAAGTGACATCAAATGAAATAACCCAAATACAAAATGAAGTGATTAAAGAAAGTTTTTCCCAAACAAGGCCTAGAACGTCTGCTTACCAATTCCAGCAGGTAGCACGCCACCAAAGCCTGTTTAATAAATATAAAAGGGGAAAAATAGAGAAAACAAGAGAAAATGCCCTCAGTGGAAGTTAGGGCCACTAATAGCAAAACGAGTACAAGTAATGTGGATCAAGAATTGGAATCAAGAATGTAATTGGGATACAACAAGTAGTGGGAATTTAAGAACTAGCTAGCAAGAAGGACAACTCAAGTAAACAGGCTGGATAACAAATACTAATAGTGGAGCAAGTGACAAGTGAACATGTAGGGTATCTAACCTCAAATGGCAGGCATCAAGTACAAGTGTCAAGTAACATATCTCAAGTCTAGTGTCAAGTTGTCAAGTATTAGTCATCCAGTATCGAGTAAGCATGTATCAAGTTCGAGTTTCATGTTCAAGTCTCGTGGTGATTACTATCTAGATAGCACTTCATGCATCCATACTTTTACTACATGGTTGCTACATTCAATGCAATTTCGTTTAGACCTAGTAATGGATTTTATCGGGTGGCATACTCAGGTATCAAGTATCAAGCAAGCCATGGTTCATGAATCGGAAAATAAATAACAAGTTCACGAAGCAAGTTCGCAAATCCACTAACAAGTTCAAGAACCGCACAATGGGTTCATGAATCAAACAAGTTCATGAGCCAAGTAACTGAATCCATGAATCGATCAAGATACCACAAGTTCATGAACCAAGTATTTGGAAAACACGGGCCCCCTTCCGAGTACACTTACTTATATTGTCCACTAATATAGTCTTTCCCTTAAACCCCAGCTTGTTACTTTTATTAATATTATTCATCAAGGAAGCATGAAAGTGTGCGAAACAAGTTAAGAAATTATAATCATGGACATGGAACAAGTTTAAGATATTTATATAGCATATTCGAGGGTCAACGCGAATAAAAATATCACGAACAACGAAAATCTCAAATCTGGACAGCACGACATTGCTGTACCAAAACTGTGATTCCCGTTGCTACAAGATAGCAAAAATGGATCCGTTAGAAGTTCTAGAAACTAGACTTCAGTCCGATTCCAACGCATATAATTAAGGTACGAGAAAGTTATGGTAATATGTGTCAAAATAGCGAACTACACAACTAATGTGTTCAGGCAGAATTTGTGAATCTAAGTTTAAACATGTGAAATAGGGTTGAAACATAATTAATTAATTCTAAGATAATTTGGGAAGGTTCTCTAGGGTGTCCAGCAACAACATATAAAATTTTGAGTCAAACGCTTACTGTTAACATGGTTAAATTAATTTAAACAAAAGATGTGCAGTAGTTTTGCGAATCTACGTCTACCGACACAGATGTAGTAAAACTACGATAACTCCTAGACCATAACTGAATTCAAAAATTCTGGAGGCTATCGACATTTAGATATCTAGAGATACATTTACTGTTCAGGGCTCGGGTTCAGATTCTAATGTTAAAGAGGTCAAAACAGCACAGTAAGGTCCAGGGCAGCAACATGTGGGAATGTCTAGCATGTCTAGGTTGCGTGGTAATTGGTTGTTAGGCGTCTAGATTAATGAGTGGTACATATACGAGGTAAAAGTTATCAAAACAGCAAGTAATATTTATTTCTCAACTCAAATGGTTGCAAGTTCATCACATACTAGATATAACACATATCTACAAATCTAGGATTCTTAATTTCATGTGTTCATGGGTCTAGGGGATAAAATGAGTCCAAGTAGTTATAATATAATACAATAAAATTGTTGTGACTCTTAAGATTATGAAATTGATGAAGATTAATATTTGATTAACAACGACGAGTCAAAGAGGAGTCACAACTTCTAACTATTTGCAGTATTTTCAAATTAACGCTTGTACTAGAACAAAAAATTGTACAAGATGAATACTTGCCTTGATTGATGACGATTAGATCTGCTAATTGAGGAAAACGGGATCGAAAACCCCGAGCAAAATCTCCCAAAAGCACGTGTGAAGACCGTGCGAGAAATCAACAGTAAGCGAGAAAATCCCACACCGGATCAGCCCAGAACAGCGAATAGCTTCTCCAGATCTGCTGCGCCAAAACACAGGACAGCGAACGCAGCCAATGGGAACGTGACCTCGCACCGGATCTTGCCGAACAGCTGACAGCTGATTTGGATCTGTTGTGGGTGAACAGGAAACAGGGAATCGAACCAATGGCGAGGCGTCTTCTTCCTCGCGACAACAGCTAGCGGGAAAGCGACGGTGCAGGGCTCACGCGACGATGGCGACGTGACGTGGCGGGCTTGCGACGCTGGCGGCGGTGACTTGAGGCGGCGGATGGTCGGGAGGCGACTGTGGCGGCAATGACGGCAATGCTCTGCTTCTGGTTTCGAAACAGGGGAGCGATGAGAGCGGGGAATTGGGTTGGCAAGGGAGTTGACGGAGGTGGGTCGCGAGGCGAGGAGGATGGAGGGGACGAGGGGCGATAGGCAATGGCGTCGAGGTGGTTGTCGAGAGTTTGGGTAATGGTGGAGTTGGGTTCGAGAGTTTGAGTTTGAGTTTGAGAGTTGGGGACGATGGTGTATGGGTGCTGCGGTGGTGATCGTGGGGTTGATGAGGAGCAGCGACGACGATGGTGGTAGTTGAAGGCGAAGGTGATGGAGTGAAGGTGAGGTAGTGGGATGGAGATATGGGTTTGGGCGTTGGAGAAGGAGACGGGAGGAAGAAGATGGGTAGCGGCAGGTTGTATGGGGGTCTATACAGTAAACTAGGTTAGGGTTTAAATAGTATAGGGTCTCGGGTTTTGGGTATCAGGGTATCCGGTTTGAGAGGGATCCAACTAGAGAATTGGTCAAAAATCAATAAAAAAGGAGAACAACGAGATAAATGATGGGAGACAGCTCATCTCTTCATGAAGAGTGACACAAAAGGGCAGGACGGACATACAATCGGATTAGATAAAGGCACCAAAAATTGAGTTGAAACAATATAACGATTTTATTCGAACGGAAACAAAATACAAGATCTCAAATTGAATACAAGAATACCAGAAATGAAAATACAGTAGAAAAAAAATACAGATATGGGAAATAGGAGTTACGACAGTGTGGCTTTGACCCAAGAAATTATCTCCGATTGTCATAGATCCAACTCTGAGGGTATCCTGCTTAAATTGGACTTTCAAAAAGCTTATGACAATGTTAGTTGGGATTTTCTTTTCGACATCCTTCTTAATCGAGGTTTTGGCTTTAAATGGATTGCCTGGATCCAATCCAGCCTTTTCATTGGTACTTCCTCGATTATCATCAACGGATCGGAAGGTCACAAATTCAAGTGCAAGTGCGGCCTTCGCTAGGGTGACCCGATATCCCCCCTTTTATTTTCCCTTGTCGCCGATGTGTTCAGTAAATTACTCTGCAATGCTTGGGATGCTGGTGTCATCGAAGGCCTTGGGGGAACACACAGTTTTCGAGGTGTGCTGAACCTCCAATACGCCAATGATACCATCATCTTTGTGAAACCCAATGGGTGTTCTCTACGTAACTTGAAATTACTACTATACATCTTTGAAAAAGCTTCTCATCTTTCTATTAACTTTCAAAAATCCTCTGTTCTCTGGCTTGGAGGGTCGATCAATCGACAAGCGGAAATAGCTCAATTCTTTAACTGTGCTTCAGCATCCTTTCCTATTCAATACCTGGGTATTCCCTTGCGTTGGGGGAAGCTCCATAAATCTGATTGGATGCCGATGATTGAAAAAGTTGAATCCAGGCTAACGTTTGGACCGGAAGACACCTCTCTCGGGAGGTAGACTAGTTCTGGTTAACGCAGTTCTTTCTTCTATACCCTTATATATGATGTCATTTTTTTCGTCCCCTATTGGGTTATTAAGAGGGTCGACAAAATTAGAAGGAACTTCTTTTCGTCAGGGAATGGTCTTTACAAAGCTGGGTCCCATCTTTGTAACTGGAAGTTGATTTGCATTTCTAAGGTTGCAGGGGGATTAGGGGTTATTAACCTCAGGCAGCAAAATTTAGCTCTGCTGGGTAAATGGTTATGGAGAATTCTGGTTCATGATCAGCTGCCTTGGGCTAGACTCATTTCGTCCAATTGTTTCCCTCGGAAAAGAATTCTAGATTTTCCCCCCTCTCTGTCCCGTAAGCCTTCCCCTTTCTGGAAAGGGGCCTGGAAAGCGGCCAGCCCGTTCCGTTGTGGGATCTCCCACGAGTGCGCTAGTGGGTCGAAGACCAAGTTCTGGGTCAACCTATGGTTCAGAAATATGAAGTTAGCTTTAACTTATCCTTCTCTCTACCAGTTGGCTTCCAACTCCTCCGCGATAGTGGTGAACTATGGGGTCATCATTAATCACCAAAAGTTCTGGTCTATCCCTTTCCTCTGTGCTCTTCCAACGCTCCTCGTAGCGGAACTCAACGAGCTTTTTATCTATCTCAACCAGTATTCTTGGCATCCCACTGATAAACTATCTTGGCGTTAGACTAGCTCTGGGATCTACTCGGTTAAGTCTTTCTACAATTTCCTGAACTTTGGTGGAGTCTACTCCAATCTGGCTAAACCATTATGGAGTAGTTGCGCCCCTCTGAAATCCAAAATTCTCACTTGGCTAGCTCTTAATAACAAACTTCTTACCGTCGACCGTCTCAACAAAATGGACCTTGCTATAGGGCAATTATGTGCGTTGTGTTCAGCCGAACACGAGGATGCTGGTCATCTTTTTCTTCGATGCAGCTTTATCCAACCCTTGTGGACTATTACTGTTGTGGCTTGGCAAGTGCCTTCTATTCCCATTGTTTTTTCGTCCTGTTGGAGGGCGCACTTGCTCAGGAAAGAGTACCACATTTCTTGGTTCCTCTCCATTATGGCCATTATCTGGGTGATTTGGTCGGAAAGGAATAAACGTATATTCTTGCATTCCGCATCGAAGTAGTTAATGGTAGGGGTACCATTTATCCTTTTTCTTGTATGTGTTCATTCTTGTATGTGTTCATAAGAAAAGGAATTTGTCCATTTCATTTTTCGAGGTCTCAAAAAAAGGGCGTGGAAACACATAGGAACTCTGGAATGGAAATGGAAAAGAAATGTAGCTCCAGTTCCTTCGAAAATGGTAAGATCTTTGGTGCATGAAGAAGGGGTGATCCATATCATCTTTACTTGTTCTGCTTCCCCTCTTTTTTTATTTTTAACAATACCGAGTCGGGTTCTTCTCTTACCAGTATTGAATAGAACATGCTGAAAAAAAATCTTCTTCATTGAAAACATCGATGGCTGCGATGATTGAAGAATTCTTATTTTTCACTAATTTGTGGTCTTCCACTTGGCGTCTTTACATTTGGGCCGTCTAGAGGAGGCCTACAAAAACTATAATTCTAATCTTTCTAATTCTAGTTAACTTTCTTTCGTTTTAATATGGTTTTTTTTCTCTTCTCTTTGCAGATTTAAGAGGTCTTAATCTTTCTTGCTTCTACTTTCTCTGGGGATCTCATGTTCATAGTTTTGGTGGATGATGTTAGGCTTTTGATTTATGGGAGTATGTGATGATCTTTGATCCCCTTTTTTGAGCCTCGGTTGCTGCTTAATATACCTGTATTTGTATGCTTTTAGTGTTCTCCCGACTAGGCTGCTCTTGCTTTTGATGGGACCTTGATCGATTATGGTTTATGTTCTGGATGTATGTTTTATTTTCTCCTGGTCTATGTACTGGTTGAATGCTTTATTATCTACTGATCCTTAACTGTGGTGACCGATCTGCGCAGTGTGTTCTTCATTGGTCTTTATTGCAATTGTTTGTGTTGTGGTTTTTATCACCAGAGGGTCTGCTTGTAGGGGATTCGTTTGGGTGATTTTGGCCAAGTAGCTTCGCTGGTCGAAGCTAGCCTCTGGCAAGTGCTGATCCTTTTTCTTTCCTTGTTTTAGTCTGGTTGTAATTCTTGAGTTGGATTTTGATTATTAGTGTATTATCAGTGTTTGGGCTTCTATGCCTTATTTTTCTCCTCTTTAAACCTTCCTGTTAAAGGAGTGAGGAAGGTTTATTGTTAGGTATAGTGTGTGCTCGTGTATTTGGAGCTCTAGAGCACACCGTACCTCAACCCCTTTGTAGTTCAGGCTGTTTTCAGGTTTGCAGTTGGCATTAGTCGCCATTGTTGTTGTTTTCTCCTTTGTGTAGCCTTTGCCAGCCACAATTGGTTCAGATCCGAGCTCATTTTCGTTGGTTGGCTTCCTCTTCCATTATTACGGCTCGATGTTTTACTCTCCGTTGTAGTGGGTAATGGACTGCGCTACTGACCGGAGGCCCTGCGGTATTTCCTGTTTGTCGATCAGGTTTTTGGCGAGTTGTCCCCTTCTCCCTGCACTCTTATCTCAGTAGCACAGCTGAGGAGTGGGTTGTTGGCCTTGTTCATCTGTCGACTGCTGCTTTGGTGGTCAGCCGGAGTATCGATTAGCGGTCCTGCTCCCTTGTCCCCTGTTCTGTTTGTGTAGTTCATGGAATTTTAATTGTTTTTGGTTTTCTATCGAGGAAATTAACTCCATTGCTTTCGTCGATAGTTTCTTTTCTATCTTCGTTGTTTGGTCTTCATTTTACTGCTTGTAAAATTGTATCTGTATGGACCTCCCTTGTTGTTAATTATATATATTGGGCTGGAATCGAACGATTCTATCCTCGTTTTCAAAAAGAATTAAACAAAATTGTATTTATTTATTCATTCCAACTTCTATGAAATTTTTGCAACTTTTTACATATAAATTTAAAAAATATACCAATTTCTTCAATTACATGTTTAAGAGGACATTTTAGAGTTCGAGATAACGTAGAGTTAGATTGAAAGAGGGCAATGGACTATTGTCGTGCACCTCTACTTAACCTAAACCTAAGATCTCATCGCCCTAAATTCCCCAATCTTGTTATTGGACTTCAGGGGAGTTGCTTCCGCTTGTTGATGTAGATGCCGCTTTTTCTTGAGTCATATCTTCAGCCATCATCCAATCTTCAATGCACACGAGCATCTCTAACGAATATGACTTCAAGCGATTCCTTAATCTGTTAGAACTCTGTCACCTGAAGAAAAAGTACTTTCGGAAGCAATTGTGGAGACAGGAGGAGTTAGTAGATCTCTAGCCATATGTGAAATAATAGAAAAAAAAAATTCATGTTCTTTCCACCATTGTAACACTTCAATCTTAGTACTAGAACTTTCACTATCTTGTTGATTATACCAATTTAATTCATTAGGTGCATTAGTCCTAGGTTTTTTTGATTGAATACGAGCAAGTAAATTAAAAGTTGCATCTTCTAATGTACTCTTACCCTGACCTCTAGAATTAGAAGAAAAAGAAGTAACTATACTAGTTGTACTACTAGATGCAAAAGTTCTATCATAATAATCATACAAGTTATTCAATGTCGATTCAAAGCTAGCTAAAAATATGTCGCAATCAATTTCAGATTCATCTCCAAGTAAAGTAAAATACATTTCAATCAAACTCTTCGTATCCGCTAATTTGATACGAGGATCATAACAGTAGTAATATAATACAACATAGGAGGTGGATTAAAATACTTCAAAAAAATGTATAAGCGGGAAGAACAATATGGCCAATGTATTCGTCCGAAATCATTTCTTGAAAAGCTTTCATCATAGTAATGATTGAAATAAAAATACTACTAGAAGTAGAATCATAAGATGTAGAAAACTTCAATGTTGTGGTTTTAAAAGGTTCCAAAAATCGTAATAAAGATTCAGCAAAATACTATGATTCGGGAGTCATCTGAAAAATTTTCATGTTTTTTGCGAGACAAAAATCGTTTATAATATCTTTGTATTGAGTTACAACATTTGGTAAATCGAAAGTAGAGTTCCATCGGTGTTTAACATCTTTAGAAAATTTTCTAAATTGTATTCCCCTAGCTTTATACCATACTTTAAATTCTTGAAGCATATGACCACTCAAAGCAATAAAATGTACACAATTTTTAATTGCAGTTATATATGGATCGACTACTTTCAATACATTTTGTACACATACATTTTAAAATATGACATGCACATCTAACATGAAAAATTTTCTTACATGGAGGAGCTAATTGTGTGTCTAATGTACTAATCGAAACATTGTTGTTAAATACATTATAAAACTAATAGTAAATTTTTAATTGCGAATATAATATAAATCACAAACTTCTAAAATACGTATTGCAATAACTAGTCCACTATGGAGATATGGCAAAGCCTCAAGTGAGATGATTCTCTATTGAATCATCCAATAACTATCTATCCAATGACAAGTTAAGCCATCATCGGAATATCGTTATAAACTTTCAAACAATCGAAAGTTAATGATACTCTACAAGTTAAAGAATACAAGACTGCAATTAAAGCGTCTCTCATTTCATTGTAAAGTTTAAAACAATCGGACTTTAGTGTGTTTCTAGGAATCCTTCTAAAATGTGGATTTAGTACATTTTGGTTGAAAAACTCAACATTTCCTACTCTCGGAATAAGAAAACGGTAACTCAACCTTAATAACTAATCGGGCCATTTCCCGATGAATAAGGTCGGGATCATAGGGTTGGCTATCTATTTGTCCAGTCCTAGGATTGATTTTTTGTTGGCCTTGTTGGTCTTGTACTAAATCTTTGTGTACATTTAAAATATGTCGTTTAATTGTACCCGTTCCCTCACCCTTCTTCCTTTTGTAACTCTTTCCACAATGTTTACAAATCTTATGTCCTACACCCGGATTATTTTCATCGGGGATATAGTCATAAAATTTGTGCCAATCATTTGTTTCTCCGGTAGTTTTTCTACTACTTGTGGGTTCGGTTTGTTGTGTTTGTGTGTCAACATCATGCATTTCTTCTTCTATTTCATGTGTAGGGATATCGTGAGTTCCTACCGTAAGATTATGTGTAAATTCGGGTTCAATTTGTGGGACGATTAGAGGCCGACGTGAAGTACCGGTGGAATCTTGTCCACTTTGGCTACGGCTGCTACCTCGTGATTTAGACATGATAATAGTAAATAGTATATGTGACAAAAAAAAACAATTTCTAGTGTTTACTAGTGTATGTTAAATAATAAAAAACAATGTTGGAGGTATATGTTAAAAAATAAAATCTAAAAAAAAATAGGATGGCTGAGAGAGAGAGAAAAACAAAAACCAACAAACAAATCTGATACAAAAAGTTACAACTACAAAAAAATCAAGACAAGTGAAATTTTAATACCGTACTTTACAGATAATCGGTATATATAGAATGAGAGAGAAAATAAAAGTAGAAGTAGAAGTTCGGTCCGTAGTCGTTGAAAGAGAGAAAAAAATATAGCTTCTTTGTTGGAGGAGTTGTAGTAGACGAGTTGAAAGTTGAATTTGATACGATCGGAATTTGGCACTTCTTTGTTGAACAAATTTGATTGTATTGAGATTGAATTAAGTAGTAGTAGTAGAGAGAGTTAGAGAATTAGGTGTGAAATTTGTAGATTGAATTAAGGGGTATTTATAAGGGATAAAAAAGGCTAAAAACAGAGCCGTTGAGTCTGTTTGTTGCCGTTCGAAATCCACGGGTTGGACGATTTTAAAGGGGTCGAGCGGGTTGAGTTCGCAATATTGGCGACCCGGGTTGACCCGCTTAGACCCGCGGGTCCAACCTGGACCAGAACTGCTCAATTACGGGCAGGTTCGAGCGAGCGGGTCGCGGGGCAACCCAGCCCGTTTGCCATCCCTATATATCCCCAATGAGAATAATCTGGGTGTAGAACATAAGATTTGCAAACATTATGGAAAGAGTTATAAATGGAAGAAGGGTAAGGGAACAAGAACAATTAAATGACACATTTTAAATGTACACAAAGATTTAGTACAGGACCAACAAGGCCAACAAAAATCAACCCTAGTACCGGACAAATAGATAACCAACCCTATGATCCCGAACTTGTTCGTCGGGAAATGACCCGATTAGTTATTAAGGATGATCTACCTTTTTTCTATTCCGTGAGTAGAAAATGTTGAGTCTTTTAACCAAAATGCACTAAATCCACATTTTAGAAGAATTTCTAGAAACACACTAAAGTCCGATTGTTTTAAACTACAACGAAATGAGAGATGCTTTAATTGTAGTCTTGTATTCTTTAACTTGTAAAATATCGTTAACTTCCGATTGTTGGAAAGGTTGTAACGATATTCTGATGATAGGCTTGTTGGGATTGGGGGGGGGGGGGGTCAACAAACACCTCTGGATGCAGTGGAACTAATTAGAGCAATGAGGAAGTCAAAGTAAATGAGACTAATCAATTGAGCAAGCAAGTAGATCCACCAATCCAAATACAAACATAACAAGGATTTATCCTGGTTAGCTTTTGCTTAATTCGAGGGGAAAATATAGGGAAATCTGATATTCAACTAGAAGAGATTACAAGGAGTTATAGTTTCACTCAATACAAGAAATTAAACTCACCCACCAAGAACTATCTCTCTCGAGCCTCTCTTTGCAATGGAGAAAATAATCTATGAAATACTCTACTCTCATACTGGAGAAGTTTACAATATAAATAGAAGAATAGAGAGAAAACTAGGTTTAATCTTGATTCTCAGTCGTCTGATATAACCTGAAAAAAAGTAACTGAATAGGAGCCGTACGATTTGACATGGAGATGAAGATTGGGTTGAAACGACCTAACAAATTGAGGCTCAAAATGAACACAGTGCCGCGATCGGTCGATCGGCCAACAAAACCGATTGACCGTCCACCTTTCGGCCAAACCCAGTGCAACTGCGGTTGGGTGTGCGGTCAGGGGTGCGGTCGACCATAACTTGGGAAAGTCGACCGCAACTATGCCTGCACTACGGCTGCTCTATTTTCTTCGACTCTCTTCGACGCTTCGACCTCCGTGCTTCATCTTACCTTATTCTAATCTGAACCACGAGTATTTAAGACACATTCCTAACAAACTCCACCTTGGATTGCATACGAGTGCTATCACATGATGTGTTATTCATTTCCAAACTCTAATGAACTTCACTTGCAAAAAAGACTTAGAACAATAGTTTATTCTTCTAGTTGAACTGATCTCTACCCAATCTCACCTGATCCAGTGTAGCCCCTCAAAGGCACATCTCCGTAGATGTACTCACGAAGTTTCCAAACTCCGCATGAACTCCACCTACCCTTAGGCTTTGTCCACCTCTCAACGATATTCGAACGTCGTGGTCTCGTCTCGATGATTCTAGTTGCGACAAACTAGCTGAGCTTGCGGGAATAATGGGAAAAGAACTAACAACTCTTGCACAGGATTTTCAATTTCCTAAAGCTTGTAGAGATTGTGTTGGCTTGGCCCAACCACTCTCATATTTTTAATCACTTCACGATGACCTTGAAAAATAGACAGAACTCTACCTCGAGCTGTGTACCTACAACCCCGTGCATCCAGAGTTTCCAAGGAAATCAGGTTTTGTTTCAACAGAGGAACATGCAAAACATCCTTTAAAGTGAACAAATTTAGACCTGGCATCTTCAACTCGACTGTCTCCTCAACTGCTACTTCACAAATCTCCCCAGTTCCCATTGTCACACAACGCTCTGTAGTAGACTTATAAGTAGAAAACAACTCCCTCTTGGAGCAAATATGAGAAGAACTCCCTGAGTCAAGAAGCCAACTAGAATCCACTTTTAAAGAATTTGAAACAAGAAGACACGAATCACCTGAATCAAAGGCACTAACCACATTAGCGGCTGAACTCCCGTTCTTTGCGATCTCTTGATTCTGCAACTTCCAACAATCTTTCTTGATATGCCCTGGCCTCTTGCAATAACGACAATGGATCAAATTCTTTTGAAAAGCACTTTGTCTTACCCCGAAGGACCATCCACTGCTAGACAACTTGTAGGAATAGACGATGATGATTTATGGGTCTCCTTCCTAAGTTGATCTTCCTTCAATGCTTTGATTACACCATTTACCGAAATACTATCCTTGGCAGATCTACCGTGTAGCATGGTAGTTATCAAAAGCTCGTATGAGTCCGACAGTGAATATATCAGGTTGAAAGTTTTATCTTCCTCACACACAACTGCGTTAATTGCCTTAAGTTTAGATAATACCTTATTGAACTCAGTAATGTGGTCTTGGAGATCGGTACCTTCCTTCATAGATAAACGGAGCAACTTCCTCTTCCAATGCAACCGATCTAATAACGAAGAAATAGAGTAGTCAGCTATAAGTTTTTTCCACAAACTCGCCGCATTAGTTTCTTCCAGAAATCTGCATTGGACCTCATCCGCCAATGATAGTCGGATCAGACTTATGACTCTTTCAAGAATATCTTTCCAAACATCCTCCTTCACGTCGGATGGCCTTTCTTTCTTCTTAATGGCTAACTGCAAATGTTCTTGAACAAGGACATCATACATGTCAACCTTCTAAATATTGAAATTGATCTTTCCATCGAACTGCTTGATCTTCAAAAGACCGTGACCTGTCATCTTAACCAAGGAGCTCGGCAACCTGAAGCTCTGATACCAGTTGTTGGGATTGGGACATCAACAAACGTCTCTGGTCGCAGCGGAACAAATTAGAGCAATGAGGAAGTCGAAGTAGATGAGACTAATCAATTGAGCAAGCAAGGAGATCTACCAATCCAAACACAAATACAACGAGGATTTATCTCGGTTAGCTTTTGCTTAACCCGGGGGGGGAGGGGGGGGGGGGGATATAGAGAGATCTGATATTCAATTAGAAGAGATTACAAGAAGTTACTTATTCACTCAATACAAGGAATTAAACTCACCCACCAAGAACACACACTCTCTCGAGCCTATCTTTGCAATGGAGAAAATAATCTATGAAGCACTCTCCTCTTATATTGGAGGAATTTACAATATATAAAAGAATAGAGAGAAAACTAAGTTTAATCTTGATTCTCAGTCGTCCGATATAACCTGGAGGAGAAGTAACTGAATATGAGCCGTACGATCTAACTTGGAGTTGAAGATTTGGCTGAAACGACATAACAAATCGAGGCCTAAAATGAACACAACACCGCGGTCGGTCGACCGTCCAACAAGACCGGTCGACCTTCCACCTCTAGGCCAAACCCAGTGCAACTGCGGTCGGGTGTGCGGTCGAGGGTGCGGTCGACCGTAACTTGGGACAGTCGACCGCAACTATTCCTGCACTACTTCTGCTCTGTTTTCTTCTACTCTCTTTGACGCTTCGACCTTCGTGCTTCATCTTACCTTCTTCTAATCTGAACCACGAGTATTAAAGACACATTCCTAATAGGGCTTAACTTGTCATTGGATAGATAGTGATTGGATGATTCAAAAGAGAATCATCTCACTTGCGGTTTTGCCTTATCCCTATAGTGGACTAGTTATTGCAACACGTATTTTAGAAGTTTGTTATTTATATTATATTCGCGATAAAAATTTTACTATTGGTTTTGATAATGCATCTAACAAAAATGTTTCGATTAGTAGTACATTATAAACACAATTAGCTCCTCCATGTAAGGAAAATTTTCATGTTAGATGTGCATGTCATATTTTAAATTTATGTGTACAAGATGCATTGAAAGTAGCCGATCCATATGTAATTGCAATTAGAAATTGTGTACATTTTATTGCTTTAAGTGATCCTATGCTTCAAGAATTTAAAGTATGGTGTAAAGGTAGGGGAATACAATTTAGAAAACTTTCTAAAGATGTTAAACACCGATGGAACTCTACTTTCGATTTACTAAATATTGTTGCTCAATACAAAGATATTATAAACGATTTTTGTCTCGCAAAAAACATGGATAATTTTCATATGACTCCCGAATCATGGTATTTTGCCGAATCTTTATTACGATTTTTGGAACCTTTTAAAACCGTAACTTTGAAGTTTTCTACATCTTATGATTCTACTTCTAGTAGTATTTTTATTTCAATCATTACTATGATGCAAACTGTAACTGCTGTATCCCATTTTCTGTATTTTGTAATGTATTTCTTTTCTCCTAGTGTATCCTATCTGTTTGTACTCTTTCTCTTTCCTGAACCGTGTATTTGTTCTTCTTTCCTTATATATTTTCATCTATTGTTTGTCAGCTGTGATTTGACCTTTTGTGATTCATTTGTCTGCCAATTATTCTGTCTCTGGATGATTTATTGTTTCTAATCTATTGCATTTTATGGCCTAATTGCTATTTATTTGATTTTTCCTTATTGGATTTGGTTTCTACCCAGTTTACCCTATTTGAACCCTTCTATCCGTCCCATTGGATTCTAATTCGCTACTCAATACCCTCTTCTTTGACCCAGTCATCCCAGATATTTCTTTACGCTCTCTTTTGCTAATAAGCAGATCACATCTCCCCCACCTTCTCTTGATTCTCAAAATCCCAACTTGCCAAAATCTCTCATTATAATCCCCAACAAAATTTGTTACTCCTATCTCTAATTTCTATCTCCTAAACCCTAACCCTAATATCTCTTCCTCATCTCTCTCCCCTACCCTGCATCCCGATCTCCTGTCGTGACCCCGTCGCTGGAGCCTGCTCGCGGCCGCCCTCCGACTGCCGACCACTCCCCTCGTCGCACCTCCCTGTGCTGCCCTACCTCCACGACGCCAGCCCACAGTGCTGACCCTTTCTTCCCTTCTCCTCCCGAAGCCACACAGCAGCGACAATAGCCCCAACGACAGCAACATCCCACAACCAGTGCACCCTCATCTCGGCCTATCCCCTCCGATGTCGACCATGTTCGCCGTCGCCGTTGCTTCCCTTTTGCGTCTTCGTTCGCTGTCGATCTCCCATCGCAGTTCACACCCATCCCCTGGCTGCCTCTCTTTTGTTGTGTGTGTGCGATTGATCCTTCAAGCGTGTTCTTTGTGTTCATGATTATCTTGTTCAAGATCCATTTGTGTTATTGTGTTCATTGCCAGGAATCTATTCCCGTTATTCTCATCTTCTCTTGTCAGATTCGTCAACTATATAAGGCAAGTAACTTGTATTAATTTTTGTTGTATATACAAGTACCAAATTCCGCCTGTAGTGTCGCTTTTGTTTCTAGATTCATTATCATGAAAAAATCTTGTAGATCTTGAACCTATTTGTTGATCCATCTGTTGTTTCGATCTGTCATCATATTTGTTACACACACGACATGAAATAAATTTAGACTTAATTAAATTCTTGATGCATGTATGTATATTGTTCGTGATTCCATGATATGTTGTATACTTCTTGCATGCTTGATGTGTTAGTTGTAGTGTCTTGTGGTAGATTTGTTTAAGACCCATACCATGTTGTTTTGGATATCTAGTATACCATGCTTTGTATTTTGTTCTAATTTGGATTTGTTGCATATGAACTATTTGATTTGATGCATAAGAAGTGTTTCTGTTTTGCTGCTGCCCTGTTTTGTTTCAGTATTCTAGACCATGTTGAAGTCAATAAATCAAATTAATTTGTGAATATAAATCGTAGACCCTGCTGTCTATTTTTCAGAATTTTTGACATATCTCAGATTCGATTTGTGAGGTATGGATTATTGCTATTTTGCTACAGATGTGTTGAAAATTTCAGATTTTGTTTTATGTGATTTCTGTATAGTTATTCATTTTAATACTATTGTTAAAGATAAGATTTGGATCTAATATTTTTCTAATTATGACTAGACTTGACTGGGAGTAACCCCAAATTTTTGGAGATTTATTTAATGCATTTTATAAACTATTCTTGCTTGTGAACAAACTACTATATTTTCCAAACTGTATGTTGTTCAGTAAAGAATCATATTTTCAGCCTGATTCTAGTTACTGTTGATTAAAACTTTGTAAAGATAAAATGTAGCCCACTGTATCTATTTTACAACCCTTTTGACGGATTTGGATTTCAAGTTATATTTTGTGATCTATCACTGTTTCAGTACTGCTGTGTCAAAATTTTCATATTCATAAACTTGCTATATCTTACTGTTTTCCGAATGTACTTGGCTATACTATCTGAATTGGAATATTATGAAATTTTATTTGCTGATACTAGACATACTAAGGAATATCCCAAATTTTTCTTAGATTTAATCTGTAAGTTTTTAATGCCATTTTTATGCTTATGAGTACAACCTTGTGATTTCTGGCTGAACATGATTTCTGTATATAATTCTGTTTTGAGCCCTATTTCTGTGGTTATTCTATGACTTATATATATGTGCTGGCCAGCCGAGAGTCTATTTTCTATATTTTCTGACGGATCCAGATTTTCATGTCTGTGGTAACGGGAATCTCAGATTTGGTACAGTAGTGTCTTGCTGTCCAGAACTGAAAGTTTCGTTGTCAGCCTTTGATGAGTCATTTTGTCACCCGTTCGTGTCCTTTATCCAACTTGAACTTGTCCCTTGTTATCTTACCATGTTTCATGCCTTTGTGCACATTCATGCTTGCTTTAATAATAATAACAAGAAATCAAGTCGGGGTTAAAGGGAAAGATCTAGTAGTCGAAAATGCAGAAATGTGTACTCAGAAGGGGATCCATAGATCCTACTTGATACTTGATACTTGGTGCTTGATACGTGATTACTTGACACATGACACTTGACACTTGACACTTGATACTTGATACTTGACACGTGATTACTTGATATTTGTACTTGAGTACACTGCCCTATATAATCCACTACGAAATCTAAACGCAACTTGTTTGAATGTAAAAACCATGTGGTAAAAATTTGGGACGCATGGAGTGCTACCTAGATAGAACTAGATACAAGACTTGAGAATAACATGATCACTTGCACATTCCTGATACTTGTACATGCTACTTGACACTTGTTACTTGTTACTTGCTTACATATTACTTGATATTTGTTACATGCCACTTGCACTTTACTATCTGTCCATGTCATTTGATTCTGTTCTTGATTAAGAATTGTTTGCCTTGTTTGCTGTCACATTCTTTCCATACTTAATTATGTATTTGCTTTTGCTGTTACTCTATACTTGTCTATCTGTTTTCCTGTACTTGTTGCCTGCACTACAAGTGGCCCGTAACATGCATTGACGAACATTTTGTTTCTCTTTCCTCTTCCTGCAATTTGTAACTTGCAGACTTTGATGACCAGCTGCCCGAGGGAGTAGGTGACCAAACATTCTACTTTGCTGGAGTTCTTGCTACAATTTGTTTCTTGTTGTTTTTGAATAAATGTAATTGCTACATGGATTATCTTGTATTGGGCCTTTTGTCCCAGATTTGTGTTTTGTTCCAGATTTGGTTATTTGAAGATTAAATATTCTTGTTTTCAATAATCATGTTGGTTATGTTAATTCATTTGCGTGATTGATTATTTCTTTTGTATATCTCTTGTTTACCCTTATACATGTTGTAAAGATCCTTACAGCTTATGAATGGTGAAAGTTATTCGTTGGACTTATGTCGCGTATCCGTATTCCGTATTCCATTTTGGGAAGTAGGGCGTGACACAAACTTTTTAAGAAATGATTTCAGACGAATACATTGGCCATATTGTTCTTCTCGTTTATAATTTTTTTTTTGAAGTATTTTAATCCCCTTCTTATGTTGTATTGTATTGCTACTGTTTTGGATCGTATCAAATTAGCAGGTACGAAGAGTTTGGTTGAAATGTATTTTACTTCACTTGGAGATGAATCTTGTAGATTCTTGATTTTGGTGACTACAACACGATACACATATATTCTATTCAACAAGTCTCTTGCAGTGTATACCCAAAGCATTCAAGGTTCAAGATCATGCTACCAGACAAATGTCGCTCAAGCTTCAAAACAAGAAATCAAGCTATAAGACAAATGTCACTCACCCTAGTTTTCATTTATGAGATATTTTGTGATTTTATGTGTTTTGCACGTATGATTTCAATTGTATAATTTTTTGTATAAAATATTTTTATAGTATTTGTTCTCCCTTAATTTTCCAAAAATTATTTTATTTTAAAGCCTAATTAAAATTTAAAGCCCAAATTGTCCTTTCAAGCCCACTGTATTAATAAATTATTTTAATTATTTGAGCCCATGGTCTTTTGGCCAATAGTAAGCCCATTTAGTTTAAATCCTCTTTTAATTAACCCAACTTGTGTTGTAGAACAATTTAATGAACAATTAATTGAAAATGCATGAACAAAATTTTGTAGGGTGTACTAGTTTGCTTGTGCATTGCATTTGCACATGCATGCACAAGAGTGTGCAAAACACACCTTAGGTGTGGCTAGATGGAATCAAAAGAGAGGGAGAGATGAGAGTAGTGGTGAGGTGGTTAACTCATTCATGGGTGGTTATGGCAACTTCCAAACTCATCCTAGCCTTTAATCCCTAACATTTTGATCAAATCCTAGCTAGTCAATCCACCCAAATTCTTGTATAAATACCCCTCTTTTTCCTAAGTTACTCTTGCACCCATTTTTCATTATAAGAGAGACCTATACTAGAGAGTAAAAGATTGAGAGTTAGAGGAAGATTGAGTGTATGCTAGTGTGTGTGCATCCTTGGAGGCCAGCAAAATCGACAGGAAGAAGGGAGCTCGGGTTCCAATCTAGCACCAAGGAGGAGAAGGCAATTTGCAATACATTTTAAGAGGAGAAGGCCACTTTCTTGCATTCTAGGAGCGTTCATTCCATTTTCTCCAAAATAGGTGGGTGTTTCTCATGACTTCTAATTTAGATACCATTCTAGGTTTTGTGCTAATCATGCAAGAATAAACAAGTAAAAATATTGCTCTTGATAATACTATGATTAAAGTGAAAATGGAACACAAGTGAAATTGCATGAAATGAATGGGGGAACTTGATTGAATGATATGATTGTTATTGTGATATTTCGATATTAATCTAGCATGCTAAATTAGAATGAAATGTTTATCCATGTAGAAAAACTGTGGTTATGGGAAAAGTGCAAATTTTAGAAGTTGTATGGAAAATACTAATCGTAAGAATCTCTATATTATTAAAATTAGTTAGTAAATTATGCATGTTGTGATTGATGTTAAATGAATCATAAAGCTGTGTGTTTAGTTATTGGGAAAATAAACATTTTTGTAATTTAAACCAAGTTCTTGTGTGTTAATAAAAAAGAAAGAAGAAATAATTCAAATTTTCGGATTTTGATGCTGAGCAGTCGACCGAATAGGCGTAGATAGTCGACTGTCCTGAATATCTAGTTCTTCGAGTTGTAATTCTCGCAGAATAGTCTACCGTATATGTTTAACAGTCGACTGTCCCGTCCATGTTATCTTCGAGTTTTTAAAGCATCGCAGGTCAGCCGACTGGTTTTGTTTAACAGTCGACTGCCCTGATCCTTTTATTTTCGAGTTTTTAAATCTTCACAGAACAGCCGACTGGCCAAGCTTTAACAGTCGACTGTTCTGACTATTTATTTTTTGAGTCTTCTGAATTCTTACTGAACAGTCAACTGACTGTGCTCTAAGAGTCGACTGTCCAGACTATTTTGACTTCTAAGACTTTAAATTTGCCTCGTGATAAAAATAAATATACTGTTTGAAAGAGTTTGAAAAAGAGATTTGATAATGGAAAGAATGGAGATCGAATTTGACAAATTAGAAAAGTGAACTTTATTTGTCTTTTGCGTGAAATTGTATATGAAAGTGAAATGAAATATCCTGATAAATTATGAAAGGTTTTATGAATATGAATGCTATGAACATGGAAAGGAAAACTATTGTTAGTCATGAAAAGAGAACTTATGAGCTTGAAAGGCTCAATTTTTGTGTAATTGTGAATTGAAATTGAGAACTAGAATGTAGCTACGCCTCATACCGGCATTGAAAAGAAATGAATTGAAAGGAAATTTGAAATGAAAAGACCAAGATTTGGGTCATGTTGAATAAAGGGTTAAGAACGGTATAGTGAAAAGGCTAACTCTAGAGAATTGATTTTTTTCATGATTCTAATAAACTAAGGATTTTGACACATAGTGGTGATGTGATGAAAGTAAGAGAAAAACACGAGTATGAGGGCCATCGGATTGGCGGTGTGAGAGTGATTCACATACTGCCTGCTTGATGCGTCATGACATGGCGTGAGCACTACTCCCGAAATCGTCCTGGTGGCGACGCTTCTGGAATGTTTGGTGAATGCGGGTGGTGCCATTGTTCCACGGCAGAGGCTAAATTGTCCATAGTCTACCTGCTTGATGCGTCATATCAGTGCGTGGGATTCCCCTCCAGACTGCCTGGACATGGGCTTGTAGATCATAGAACATCTAGGATACTTAACGTAGTTACTGTAGCGGTTTAAGTCATGGCGAGGGATTGAACCCTATAAGATGAAGTATGATTAAGGGCTTGCCCTCGGACCTATATCGAATGAGATGCATAGAATCTGAACAAGTGCGCATTAGTGTCATATAACATAACAACTGCATTAAGGACTAAGTGCACATTCACAACACGACATCAATAGGATAGTCCCTTGAGATTTGTTTATGAACAAGTTTGTGGTTGTTAAGTATTGAGAATTGTTATACTGTTTCCGGCATAAAGAGGATGGATATGTATATTATTTCGTCAGTGAATGAACTGACACGCCCACAGTTTTACATGCAGGGTAAAGATGCTTGACAAATTGAAGTATATATGCTGCTCAAAGATTGATTTAAATGTTGTATTGTTGTTTTATGTAATTACTATAAAATTGCTTCCACTGTAATAATGTAAATGTGTAATGCAACTCTGATGTAAGAAATGTTTCAATTTCCTTGTAAAATTGTATAAAAGAAGTGTAAAGATCGTGTGGAATTTCGAATTCAGTTGTATTTAGAATTCGGGGTGTTACAATAAGAGTGTCTATGTAAATTGATGTACAAAATTGTAATCTTTGATATGTTTGCATAGAAATCTTGTAATAGCCTTGATGCACACACACACACATCCCCTAGGACTAAAATGAACTTTATTAAAAATAAAAAATGTCAAATTCAAGCTTGTATGAGTTCACCTGTCTACTACCAGTCGACTTATGGTGTTAAGTAGTCGACTGTTCAAGTACAAAACAATCTGAACTTACTCAAGCTCTGACCAGTCGACCCCTTTGGCAACCCAGTCGACTGTTCGGGCAGCTTTGACAGTTTTCTGAGTATTTAAATTTGATTTTCGAATTCAAACCTTTTCTGTCGTTCGATGGCAGCTGGTTAACTGTTTTCCAACGACTATGGAGTTTTTACTCTATAAATAGAGTCCAAATTTCACTTGGAAACTGTTACCTATTTTTTGCATAAAACAAGTCCTTGTTTTTATTTAAGTTTTTGTGAGAAAGAACTCAAAGTTTTCAAAGAACTCTCACTCTCTTAGACTTGGTTCTCTAATCTCAGTCTTGTATAACAACAATTAAGTTCAAGATTGCGATTAGAAGTTGACCTATAGCCTCCATACAAAAAACACATTCAAAAATTAAGGCTCTAGGTGTTGTAATTTTTAATTTCTTTGTTGTTCACTCTCGAGTTGTGAGAGTGGTCTTGTCGGTTGGAGAGAAGGGCTTTTGGTGTAGAGTCAGTGTTCACTCTAGGTTGTAGAGTGGGGTTTTTGCTCTCTCTAGTGGTGAGAGAGGTCTACGGATTTGGCATAGTTGTTGTCAAAGGTCATAGGTTATTCTTGTAATTCTTTTCAAGAATAGTGAAAAATCTCAAGTGGGTTGCTTGGGGACTGGACGTAGGTCGGGAGGACCAAACCAGGATATATCGTTGTGTTAGCATTGCTGATTCTCTATGGTTTGATCTCTCTAACTTGTAAATTTAACTTCGCTGCATTTTAATTATGTCTGTGTCTAATCAGTCGACTGGTAGCCCTATTAAGTCGACTTACAAATTCGTTGTTTTTTAAGTTGATTAAGGCTTTTTTATCTATCGATTCAGTCGACTAGTTTTGTGTCTTAGTCGACTTAACAGGTATTTCAAGTTGAATAATTTTAAATAATTTTTTAATAACACAATTCACCCCCCCTTCTAGTGTTATCTGCCATGCAAACAGGATCCAACACATGGTATCAGTTCCTGGTTAATCGCAATGGCATCTACTTCTTATACAAATGCAAATAAATACCACGAAGGTCAATCTACACAAAGGCTGCCTCTTTTTGATGGAATAAACTATAACTAGTGGAAATGTAGAATGAAGATTTACTTACAATCCATCAACTATGAGATTTCTAACATGACCGAGACAGAGTTTACGTTGCCTAGTCTTCCCTATGCTCAATGGAATGACGACATGAAGAATAATACCATGAACAATGCAAAGGCAATGAATGCCCTCTTTTGTGCACTTACCAAAGAAGAATTCAACCGTGTTTCAACAGCAACAACGACATACCAAATATGACATACTCTTGAGGTAACACATGAAGGCACAAATAACGTCAAGGAATCTAAAATTTTTGCTCTTGTTCACATGTTCGAGATGTTTCGGATGTAGGAGAATGAAAGCGTATCGAAGATGAACACAAGATTCACCGACATCACAAACTCTCTTGTGGCTTTTGGCAAAACATATATGCAAGCAGAGATGGTGATAAAGGTTCTTCGTGCTCTTACCCCCAAGTGGGAAAAGAAGACTACCGCAATTGAAGAAGCCATTGATTTAAAACAACTTTCACTTGAAAATCTTGTTGAAAATATAATGGCTTATGAAGTACAATTGGAGGAGAGCAAGAAGGACATAGAACCGCAACAAGCCAAAAATAAAACTCTTGCTTTCAAGGATATTTTTGAATCAGAAGATGATGAAGATGATGAAGAAGAAATGGCTATGTTCACAAGAAAATTCAAAAAATTCCTTCGCAAAGGTAAATTTAATTCAAAATTAAAGGATACTAATGAACCTCCTACTTGTTTCAAATACAATAAGATAGGTCACATGAAGAAGGACTGTCCATTGGAGAATGCAAAGTATAAATACAAAGTCTCAAACTTCAAGAAGGACAAATTTATCAAGAACAAAAAAGTATAAATGCAAAGTATAAATACACTGCGACCAAAAACAAACCGCATCAATCATCTATTACAAAAAAGTATCATGTTCCACTCTAGAATGTGCATCATCATTTCCATCATCTTCATTCATAATAGGTTTAACAGTAGCTTGTGTATTACTTACAGTCACAAATTCGTCGTTTATAAATAATTGAACAAGATTTAATATTCAGAAATGAACAAAAATCGGACAAATTCGGGAAAAATTCGTGCAAAAATTCAAGAATAAAGAAATACAAAATTTGATGTATATAAGTAGTTAGTACTCTTTCTAATTATATCATTTTCATAAAAAAGCATCAAATATTCGGCTTTTTCCCGGATACTCGGGTTCAAATACCCATGGATTTTTTGATCACCTAAGTTAAAGTATATATAAATCTACAAATATTTATTGTATAATTAGCTAAATCCGCAAATTATTCGCGCTACATTCGTTTTATTCGTGAATAATTTGCGAACTGCGGGGATTAAATGCAAATCTGCAAGTAATTCATGAATATATTCTACAAATTATTTCTCTATGAATAATTTGCGAATTTAACAAATTATTCACAAAATTTGTTAATATGGTATTATCTACTGTTGCACTAGGTTATATATCAACTTCAACAACACCAAAGTTGAGATGTGGAAATAAAACATTGATGTTGGCATTGATGTTATTTTGTCAAAACAACAAACACGCATTATATATTATTCAAAATCCTAAAACTGTTCCGTCCAAACAAACAACATCTCATAGTTTTTTTAAATAGTGAGGATATATGGTAGTTTCCGCATTTTAAATGAGGGCATTTGCTAAAGTATCTCAAATATCCATTTTTTTAAATAGTGGGAGTATATGCTAGTTTCCACATCTATACTATTATTAAGCAAAGCCCCATTTTGACGGTTTTTTACTATCATGCCCCCCATATACATAAAAAGCTAAAAAATATATATATAAGGTTAATTCTGTCAATTCCCTAAAAAATTGAAATCGTCTATTCCTCTTCCTCCATCGAATTAAAAGCAGCCAAAAAGACGTGTGAATCAAAGAGCCCATACAAATAAAATGCTTAGTAGCTCTTAACAAGCAACATTTACTGCAACATGCTAACATACTCATCTCTCTCCCCTTAATTACCCGACCGCTTGCTCTCTTTCTCTCTCTTTCTCTCTTCATAAATACATAAGAAACCCCAAACCCACCACACTACTGTTAGAAATGCACCCATAGATTTGCCCTCTTCCCTTCCCTATCCCCATTTGTGAAGCTTCATTTTTAGCAACAAAAAATCTTATCAAACAAAAAAAGTATATTTACCATCACAAAAAAATGAGGCATCTTTTGGCCTTCTCTCTCATCTCTCTCTTTCTCTCCCTTTCCACAGCCGATGACCCCTACAGGTTCTTCACCTGGAACATCACTTACGACGACATCTGGCCCCTCGGCGTCAAACAACATGTTTCACTCACTTCTAAAATCTTCACTTATTATTATTTTTTTTATATACAAAAAAAAAAATATTAACCAATATTTACATTTGTAGGGGATTCTGATAAATGGGCAGTTTCTGGGATCACAGATTGAGACGGTGACGAACGACAACCTGATCATCAACGTCTACAATGGCTTGCCTCAGCCATTCCTCTTCTCTTGGTATGTTAATATTAATTTATGTTACACTTCCACTAAAACCTTGATTTAGAGAGATTTTTTATTGTCATTAGAGTTTTTTTTCCGTGATTGACTGGAAATGTACAGTTATTTACTGTGTGAGTTTGACGCAGTGCTGACCGATGTCAGCTGTGTTACAACTGTCATTTTTGGGAACTTACTTTTTTAAAATATAATAAAATATTTATAAGTAAATGGATGTCTCAAGTTCGATGCCATATTACGTATTATTATTTACCCTATAAAAAATAATAAATAAAATTTTAATTAAAACGTGCATCACACGTGCAGGTTACTAGTAATGAATGAGGGTATTTGGTAAAATACATTTTATCGTGGGTATTTAGGTTATTTTACATATTATGTGTGATGCACGTGAGTTCACTTAACCGGGATTTTAACGATTTCATCCAAACTTGAGGTATTTCTTAGTTTTTTTAAAATAGTAAGGATATATGCTAGTTTCTATATTTTGAATGTGGACATTTGCTAAATTATCTCTTAAAAAAAATTAAGTCAACTCAACTCACCTCAAGTTGTAATAACATTGTATAAATGTGAGTTGTTTTCTCATTTGTTATAACCTCTTTATTTGCATTATTCAGGGGATATTCTGGTAATTTTATGTTTATTTACGTACGGTTGCATTTTTATTTTTTTTGGTGACATGTTATCGTTATATTGTTTTATGTATCATTATTCTTTTAATGTATTTTGAGATGCAAGTAGGATTGGAATGGGTTGGGCTGAAATAGACAAATTCGGGGTTTGTATTGTTTCTTGACTAAGGCCCAGCCCATTTAGTATATGGAATATTTGGACAGATTCCAATTTGTGTCCATTTCAACTATCCGACTTTGCCCTGTTACTTTAATTCCAACAACAACGGCCCAATTAATTTCAAACATTCCCAACGGTCCAATGCATTTCAAATTCCTAACGGTCAAATTTTTTTCTTCTCTCACAACCCTGATCAAATCTCAGATCCTCACACAAACTAAGAAAGGAAGGATAGCAAAGATCCATGGCAACTCGATCTCCTTCACCTAATCCTTGCAGACCAACAAAACCCCAGAAAGTGCCAACAGCCTAAGAAGGAGTAAAGGTAAAAACCCTCATCTCCTTGCTCTTATAGGTTTCACCATTTTGTTTCCTGGCTTAATCTTTTGTGGGTTTCATTTTGTTTTAGAAATTCCTCCATGGAATTCTTTTACCAAGTCTTCGGGTCTCCCCGCACTTCGCTCGACCTTAACGAGAACAAGGACCCCAACTTCTTGAAGCCCGTGAAGTTGAAATCCCCCGTTGTCTCCTCCGCTTCAAAAGGGCCGAAGAACTTCATGTCACCTATGATCGATCTCCGCTTCTTCCAAAGCGGTTCCAGTCTCCCCGATAAAGAATATTCTTCAAGAAAGGAATGAGTTAATAACTCCGGTTTCTGATTCATTGAAGCTTCCAGTCAAGGCAGGTGTGAGGACGACTCACGAGGTCGGGGCGAAATTAGAGATGCGTTTTGGTTCTCAAGAAGTGTGTTGGGTGGTTGCGGCTTGAAGAAGAGAAGACGGGGACTCTATGATCAAGAACCACCAAGCAAGCGGTTGCTGTTCCTCCTCCATATGATCCCAAGAACAACTACCTCTCACCTCGGCCTAAGTTTCTTCACTATAAACCTAGCCCCCGAATCGAGCATTACCTTGACAGAGAAGAAGAGGTTCTTGATGTGGGAGATGGGAGATGGGCTCGAGGAGAGCAGTAAGGATGATGAAACTGTGCTCACAGAGAAGGATTTTGAGGTGGAAGAGCTTGCCCATGCCATGTGGATGAAGTTGAACAATCAAGAATCCATGTTACTCAACCTGCACTGAAATCAGAGCCCTGCCCTTCAATTCTCACAGTTGTTGTACGAGATTCAGATTAGCCCCTCTTCTTCTGGTTATCATTTCTTCTTCCTCTTTGTTGTTGCAAAATCATTATCTCCCAAAACTACATGTACAGCACATAGGATCCTATGGAGTCTTCGAAGGTTTGCAGAGAGTGGTGATGTCAGTCAATCTCCAAGGTTCAAACACTGGTCGGTCAACTTCTTGCATTAATTATTTTACTTGTGTAGCCTTCCCTTAGGAATGTTGGCTTGTGTATCATCTAGATGAGACTGAAGGTTTGGGCGTGTTTGCTATGTGCATGAAATTGAAACCCCAGAAGTGGTCATGGAAAGTGAACGAGAAGAAATCATTGCATCTGGAGTTGTGATAGAAAGTGGTGGTGATGCAAGATGAGGTCGAGGAGATTGATTGACGTGGGGCGGTCAGAAGATGCCGGAGAATCTCATTTTGGTGCTCAGAGTTTTGAAATTGAGACATCGAAAGTGGGTCTGCTAAATCATGACAAGAATGAAGAGATCGATCTCCAAGTTTGTTTGTGCACAACAGAACAATGAAGTAATGGAGACTGAGGAAGAGATTGCGAATGACTGTAGGGAAGCTCCTTCAGTTCAAGAAGATAGCAGTGATGTTGTGGTCATAGACCATGCCCAACCAAAAAACTCACTTGATGGATCTCATCTCATGTTTGTACTGGGATTTTTCTGGTCGCAGCGAAATTTACACCACACCACCGTCAAGGACTCTCTTAAACAATGAGGAGACTATCAGTGAGTTGAGTTCGGGCCATCAGAAGTGAGCAGTAGCTGGAACTATGAGAGAAGGCTGAGAAGGGACTCCGCGGCATCTTCTTCTACTTCTTATGGGAAGCTATACTACTTACGAGAAATTGTCCGTCAAAAAGGTGTTAAGTTGCTGCTGCTTTTTGTATATTGTTCATTTTTATTTTGCCTTGAAAGTGTAAAGTTAGAAGAGAGGATAGGATTATATAGTAACATCTGCTCTGCTTAATTATGTGTTGTTTCCTACAGGGATACCAAGATGAAGAAGTGGTGACTACTCCGGTCAGGCGGTCAAGCAGAATCCGGATCCTAGCAACTTCTCCATGATCATAAATCAAAGTATTAGTTTTCATACGTTTGCTATCTAACTTTGGCACGCGCCTTTTCTTTTAGAATATTGCTCTATTATTATTATTATCTGACTTAGATGCATCCGCGCCTTGTGGTTACTTTTAGCTTAATTCCACAAATCATTTTGTACTATGAATTGAATGAATGGATGAACAAACATCACAGCCTTTTGATGTTCTCAATTGGTTGATATCTCTATCATTTTTTAACACTATTTTAGGGACTATTGTTCATTCTCTTTATCATTTTGTCAATTACGACGTAGATGGCAGAGAGAGATTTGATATTTCTTTCTTTCTTTCTTTCTTTCTTTTAAGTCATAATTCAACTGTAATGCTAATATGAGGAACCCAAACTTTATGATTATTTTTTTCTCCTTTTCTCCTCTTGTAAGAGTTTAGAAAGAAATGCTACAGAGTGTGAAGTTTTTAAAGTCAAATGTTTGATGAAGAAAAATGAAACTGAAACTTGTGAATCTATGTGAATCCTTGAGTAAACTTTTCTATCTAAAGGAACATCCTCGACCTGCTTGCCACTCACATAATGCTCACAAGACACAACGACTACACGACACTCCGAGTTATGCAGTCATATAGGTTATTTTACCAATTTTGACAGTGCAAATAAGAGGGAAATGGTTGTCTGCAAACTAAATCTGCAGCTCGAGGATTATCCGTTCATAGGATACGGATGGATGTTTCATCATGAAGGAAAGATGCGGATGTTCATCATGAAGGAAAGATGCGAAAGCAGAAGCAGCTCATTAAGTGTTAAAGTACTTCAAGGTTGAACCAAATCTTCCAAATGTTTTCGTTCCATAATAGCCAGCACTTTTCAAATATTTGATTTTTTTTTCTTCTTCTATTTTAAAACAACGTTTATTTCCGACTTTGTAGAATGTACTGAGCCGAGCTACACACTCTCAACTGCCCCATGGCTTTGGCTTTGGAAGAAATTTGTCAGCAAGATAATTTTGTTACTTCGGACTGAATGAACCAGGTATTAATCTTCCTGTTCTGCAAACAGCTACCACTTAATTTGAATCTTTGAAGCATAGTATCCAAACTCATCGTCCAAAAGATTTGTTCTTTGCATGGTCCAAAAGAAATATTTAACTACATGCGTAGCCTTTCTATTGTTCAATACCTATACTGAAGGTATCGAGTAATGCACAAAGTATTTCAGTTATATATGTTAATGCTTGAACGTGATTGTTGTTTCCTGTTAATGAAAATTGCAGTGTGAGTAAACAACTTGTCCATCGAGAAAGAATAAAGTATGACAGTGAAATCCGTTCTAATGCAACACATGATTCTCTCTTCAGCCCAGGAAGGGGGCCGAGGGGAATAGATTGTGTGCCTATATCTCAACCAAATGAGGCTTTGAAGGTAATTTGGTTGTATTTTCAGATTAATATATCATGGCACCTTTTATACTATTTTCCTCCCCAAAAAAAGAAGGTTCCGTTAGATTACTAGTTATTACTACATTAAGAAATTTGTATATTTGCTGAGAGTTAAACATAATAGTAATGATAATTCTGTTAGAAATAACCTTGATCAAAGTATCATATTTTCAAATTTTACAACCAAAGTGAGTGTCACTAAAACTGTAAACTACTCGTTAGTAAGCAAGAAGTTGGGAGATTTACCTCACTTACACCAACTCCTTATTATGAGATAAGAGTAAGTGTGTGCATGGCTATTGCCTTGTAGCAAAGAGATGTGTTAATAAGAAGGTGAGCAATGTTCACTAATTTAATTTTAAAAGAACAAACTAGTAACATAATATCTAATGGAATCTGACAATTAAAGCGATGGTATATATGGCTTAATTAATTAATTAATGACGGAGGTGTGCCCATCTTTTGATAGGGTTTGACTGAGGTTTTTGATGCAACCTGGTGTCTTCTTTACCAAAATGGGCAGTTAATTGAGCTTATAGTTTTTTGAAGAAGTAAGAGCAAATCTTCCTGTAGATACAAAACACTGAATGTCAGAGCAATTGCAGAAGTAAGAGCAAATCTTCCCAATATTTGACTTATAGTTATTTGAAGGCTGCTAATAGTGTTTGGTCTTTGTGTATTTATTTCTCAGTAGTCTTGAATTGGATTTTAGATCCCCTTTAACTATAGTCCACATAATCTATTGCTATAGCTTTACCTGACTAACATTATTCATTTGAATCCATTGACAAACTTTATTGCATGAGCTTTTCAAAATTAGATAGAGTCTAGCATTTACCAATTTAAAGAAATTAAGTTCGGATATCTGTTTTGTAGTTTTGAAACTTTCACTTTCGGTTTTAATCTCTATAAGTTCTGGTCTGATATCAATTTCGAAAGTTTTGAATATAATATTTCAAAAATAATAAATATGATATTGAGTTATAATTGAGTGAGGAGATATGTTGACATGATTAATATCCATTTCCTGCTTTCACACACTTGCACCTTCAATACATATTGAGCCATTGGCAAGATAATTCAAATGACTGCCATGCTATTTCTCATAGTACCCTATGTGCAAGTTCTCTTGTTTGTCTAATTTGATAGGCATATTGACATATTGACTGTTACAATTAACTTTGAATGGTTGTCTCTTGATCTGTCAATTATTTCTTGAGTATGAGCCAGCACTGATAGTTGTAACTATTCATTTAGTCAATTCCTTTAAATATCTCTAGTTTTTTTCCTCAACAAGTGCAACGACCATTCATTTAGATGAGACATGTTATTGAGGCATGTTATTGAACTTAGATGAGACACAACTGCGTACCTATATATGTTAGTAATTACTCACTCCAATACCACATTCCGGTCGCTTTTGAATAACTTAACGAACCGAGCCTGAGTCTTAAGATACTCAGCTCGGCTCATTTGCAGCCCTAAATAACAGTACATAAACTATATCTAATGTCATGATAGCTAATCAGATTATCCTTTTTGGGTTCAGCTAAACTTGATGCTAAGCAATTTCATGGTCTCAATTTTTGATTTTACGATGAAATTATGATCATAATGTTATGTCAACAAAATTCATTTCCCTCCTAGGAAACTTAAAATATGCTAAGATTCACTTCACCTGCACTTTTATGTTATGATTTATGACTGCTTTCTTTGGTTAAAGAGTTTGGATTCATTTCGGGAGTGACATACTAGCAGTTTTAAGAACAAAACAATTTGACGGAAGAATCTAATGTATCTGAAATAACTAATACCTGAAAGCAAGATCACTTCACACACATTCACCTGAAAGCAGGCGAAACACAAGAAATCTTTGCATGTTACTTACAAGCTTGACTTGAGAAATGCAGAAATACCTTAAAATTAGAGATATTGATAAAGAAAAATGTAGCTGAAATTATAAAGTTCAACTATTTTGGTTTATAAAATTATAAAGTTGCTGAAAATTCTTTTAAAGCTACATATATGAATAAAGTTTGTTTAAACTATAGGAACTAGGAACCATCTAAACAACATAAACATGTTTGTCCATAAAAAATAATTTAACGATCTCTTCTTGTGTTTGAATATCCTCTGATGTCGACCATTCGTATTACTAATCACTTCCCGTCTCTGAATCAGTGCTGAGGAAATCACCTGTGGGCGATTCTGAAGCATCAGAAGTGAGTGCACTGAGTGGTGTATCTGCAAATGCCCAAGACGAAGAGGTGAAGTTCCATTCTTCAGTAATACGGTTTGGAGCAACAGAAGTGTGTGGTGGGAGAGCATCAGCAAACACCCAAGACCATCCTTCAGTCTTACAGTTTGAAGCATCAGAAGTGAGTGGTGGGAGTGTGTCAGCAAATGCCCAAGTGCTTTCTACAATGTTACTGTTTGAAGCATCAAAAGAGTGTCGTGGGGGAGTATTAGCAAACGGCCAAGTGAAGTCCCATTCTTTAGGTTTACTGTTTGAAGCATCAATATTGGTCACTACCCAAATCTCCAGGAACACCCAACAATGGCCAACATGTCAAACATTCCATCTTGCTGCAAGAAATCAAACTACTAAGAAGTGACGAATATTCCGCAAATAGCAAACAGGGCAGCATTTTTGTACGAAACCTCCTGTGAACTCGAACAACAACGTTACAATCCTACCTTTTGAAGAATAAATGTAAAGAGATGGCACCTCAGCATGGGACTGCCCAGCTTTGAGATGAAACACTACTAAGAAGTGACGAATATTCCGCAAACAGCAAACATGGTAGCATTTATGTACGAAACCTCCAGTGAACTCGAACAACAACGTTACAATCCTACCTTTTAAAGAATAAATGTAAAGAGATGGCACCTCAGCATGGGACTGCTCAGCTTTGGGATGAAACACTACTAAGAGGTGACGAATATTCTGCAAATAGGCAGCATTTATATACGAAACCTCTTGTCAACTCGAACAACAACGTTACAATCCTATCTTTTAATATAAAGTGATGACACCCCAGCATGGGACTATCCAGCTTTGGGATGAAACACTACTAAGAAGTGACGAATATTCCGCAAATAGCAAACATGGCTGCATTTATGTACGAAACCTCCATTGAACTCGAACAACAACGTTACAATCCTACCTTTTAAAAAATAAATGTATAGAGATGTCACATCAGCATGCGATTGCTCAGCTTTGGGATGAAACACTACTAAGAAGTGACGAATATTCTGCAAATAGGCAGCATTTATGTACGAAACCTCCGGTGAACTCGAACAACAACGTTACAATCCTACCTTTTAAAGAATAAATATAAAGATGACACCCCAACATGGGACTGTCCAGCTTTGGGATGAAACACTACTAAGAAGTGATGAATATTCCACAAATAGCAAACATGGCAGCATTTATGTACGAAACCTCTAGTGAACTTGAACAACAACGTTACAATCCTTCCTTTTAAAGAATAAATGTAAAGAGATGACACCTCAGCATGAGACTGCCCAGCTTTGGGATGAAACACTATTAAGAAGTGACGAATATTTCGCAAATAGCAAACAGGGCAGCATTTATGTACGAAACCTCCGGTGAACTCAAACAACAACGTTACAATCCTACCTTTTGAAGAATAAATGTAAAGAGATGGCACCTCATCATGGGACTGCCCAACTTTGGGATGAAACACTTCACCAACCGCTCAAACCCCACCATCAAATTCGAAGATGTACACCCAATCGTCTTCCTCGCCAATTCGACGCACCTTCTCATATAAAACCCATCGGCTCTGATTTCTCACGCACCACCCCAATCGCATTACTGCAGCTGATTCCGATTGATAGAGACCTAAGTGCTCTTCTAATTGGAGAGCAAAACCCCGACCTTAATTGGATTATGTTAAACAGGGTTTTGGAGCGGAATTATGATACACTGTGACATTGATTTAGACATTCAGTTCGGGCTAGAAAAGGAAAAAAAAAAGGACAAAAAGAAGAAACAAATGGCCCAGTTAAAGGCCTTGTATGGATAAAGCCAGATCAATGGGCCTAAAAAAATAAAGCCTACGTTGAATTCGATCAAGTGCCTAAATTTATTTATTTTTATTTTTATTTTAATTTTAAAAAAAGTTGGAAAGTGCCTTAAATTTCGTTTAGCTTCCCATATTATAACCCTGTGCAATATATTACACATAATTTTAAAAAAAAGAAAAAAAGAAAATTATTTTAAAAAAAATCTCTAATAATATCTATACAATATTGCACGCTTTTTAAGGTTTAATTAAGGGATATGATTATATTTTAAAATTTGAATGGTAAAAAAGTGGGGGGTTGCCTCCTACATTTTCTCTCTTTTGTATTTTTTAAAAATAAAAAATTAGAAAAATCCTTAAACTAAAAGTGGTTTAGCATAATATATTGTATAGATATGATGGATGCAGAACTGCATATTATACAAACCATGCAAATTACAAAACATATAAGTTCTCCAATAGGAAAGCTCCACGTAAGCATTTATACTATATCATCAAGTGCTAAAATTTCACCATTTTTGTAACAACAAATTAGTAATCACAAATGCTCAATCTTCTCCCCAGTACACCCACCACCCATCTTTCTATATACAATATACACCCATCAAACCACCACCACATTACCACCGCCTCCCCCACTCCTCCTCATGCATTCAGATAACTACCCTTACCACCACCACCAATTAGGTGACTCTTGATCATAGGCAATTTTAATCCCCATTTAGAAATCCCGTGGGCCCCTCAACCATTATATGTATATTTTATATGTATTTTTATATATTCGAAATTACGCGCTGAGTACGGGCGCGGATAGGCCCTCTTCCACACCCGGTGTCGAAAGTCGGCTCTGATACCATTTGTAACGCCCTGCCCACCACAGGCTGCATCTCAAAAGGTGGTTAACCAATTAGGTGACTCTTGATCATTGATAATTTTATTTATACTCAATTAGTTTTTGTGTACTCCCGATATGGGATAACTTTAATCAATTCTTCCCTCAATTCAATCCCGTGTGCACATTTAGAAAGCCCGTGGGCCCCCCTCATATGCACACGTCACCCAGCAATACAATCCAAGACCGCATCTCTTCTGATTTTCTTCATACCGCAGGCGGGCCCCCCCACAGGATTGCTGACGTCATCAGCAATCCACACACACAGCCATCTGCGGTGTTTTTTTACAAATAGTGGGACCCCCCACCTCTCATCGGGGGGGGGAGACATGTTTTTTTGGGAGTGCTGAAAGGAATTTTTTACCAAACTATCCCACTTTTTGTAAGTATGTACGAAACTGTCCATATTTGAAAATTTAATACCAAAAAATCTCTGTCGCTAACTGAGTTAGCGCGCCTAGTAATTTTCTTCGCGCTATCTCAGTTAGCGTGTTCTAGGGGATACAACTTTTCCCCTCAAGTGGGGGTGTGCGAAAAAACCCACCAATTATATACACGCTAACTCTGTTAGCGTGCCTCTTTCAACCACTCGCGCTAACGGGGTTAGCGTGATAGGTGGACAGTAGGGGTGTAGGCAAAAAACCCCAAGTATAGACATGCTAACCCTGTTAGCACGCCTCTTTATACCAGGCGCGCTAACCAGGTTAGCGTGTGTCGATTGGGATCATATTAAATCTCAATCGCTGATTGGTACATCATTATATTTATAGTGTCTCTCTCTCTTCTCTTTCTCCCCCAATTTCGGAATCCAACTCCAAAACCCTAGCATCTCAATTGTAGATATTACTAAAAAATTCTCTACAAAATCTTAAAGGATCTTCTTCTTCTTCTCTCATATTCATCTTCTTCTTCTTCTCTCACATTCATATCTCCTCCCACATTGGAAACCCTAAATCCATGTTTGGGCTTTTCTTTGTTTGGGGATTTACATAGCGGATTTGTTATCAACCCATTCACTACGCCGTCTTCTCGAAGCTCGAAATTTCTCATCTTTTCGATTCATACATTTCAAGGTATGATTTGTATATCATCTTGTCAAATATATTTTGTTTAGTAGATAATGATTTTTTTTATATATAAATATGTATAGGTATGGATTACTATATTCCTATTTGGCTTTATTTTGGTGGTGAAATTATCCGTGACCCAAAAATAGGTTGTTGTTATAGTGCCGTTGACCCCGAAATAATTTGGGTACCCCGTACAATCACAATGGAAGAATTTGTAGAGAAGGTTCATGAGGTTACTAATTGGGATAAAGAACGATAGAAGATTAAAATTTTAGCACGTTATGCAGCGGAAAAGGTGATGGTCAATATTTTATGACCGTGCCCGTAGGAAACGATAACTCTCTGAAATTCATGATTGGTAGAACACTTGATCTGAATTTTAGTTGGTCTGCATTAGAGCTATATATTTAGCGAACTGAAAATATTAATGCCCAACCACATGCTGAAAATATTTTCAGCAAACTAAAAATATTAATGCCTAACCACATGCTCACCCTGGTTCAAGCTCCGCACGTGAAGTGCCGATCCATAAGATCGTTTCGAATCCAATTCAAACATCCCATGCAATCCCACCGTCCTCACAAGAAGACACGTTTACAAATACTACAAGCCCATAACCTACTGAATTTGAATTGCCACGTCAACCAAGTTTGGTTAATGATTACTTTCCAAATACCAATGTTTTCGGGATATTTGAAAACGCTACCGTTAATAATGATTTAATCGATGATGAAGAAGAAGACGAAGAAACAGACGATGAACTTGAAGAGGGATTACAAAATGAAGACGAGGAAGAAGAAGATGAATATGTAAATATTAATTTAAATGAGAGTAATGATGTCGATGTGAACCTTACTGATGGCGTCAATAATATCAACGATCATGTTACCGGAGGATAATATGAGGAAGAAGATGGTCCCGGCTGACTAGATGGAGAGGAAGGGCCAGGTTGATTTAGAGGAGGAGGAGACAGGCCAATTTGAGTTGCCGGAGAAGAAGAAGTACCAGCCTCAACCTATACCATAAAAAGTTGAAATTCAACATATATATTTATAATTTTCTTGATGTTAAAATTAAACATACGAAATTAATGTCAAATCATCTTACAGTAGTGGTACGTCTAAGTCCACCACGGTGAGTTTTTTTGGGAGGTTGTCCGTGACATGTTCGTGGACCTTTCTGGGTAGTTGGAGGTCTACTACTACTCCCTTCTTCGGGATTACCCATTGTCCGTGCCATATTCTATATCAAATTGAATTCTACAAGTTAGATAATATATGTTAACAAATTTAATTTAAAATCGCTATAAATTACTTATACAAAGTCTCCTCCTTCTACACTCCTATTACTCAAAATTTAACTTAACACTGTCTAATTTCCAACATTTAAATATCAAACATCATTACTCAAAATGTAAAAATGTCTAATTTCCAACAATTAACAATGTCTAATATCAAATATGTAAGTAGCGTATTCAACATGATGGTTAACAGATATATTGAACAAAACCCCCCTCCTTCTACACTCCTATTTCCCCTCCTTCTACACTCCTATTTCATCATGAACCAGATTAGAAACATAGACGGTATTCTACTTGATGTTTCCTTAAATTTGGCACAAATGAACCCAACATTGCAAATCAAACACTAGACCCCAAATCACAAAAATTATATAGCATAATTTGGGGGAAACCCTTTATGGGTTAAATAGGCAATTTTTTGCGAAAATTGTATACTCAGATGAGTGTTTTAGGAGTGAAGAAGAAATTCGACCGAAAATTTCGAGAGATTGGGATGCTTAGAGGGCGGAATCGAAGACCAGGGTTTGGGGGTTTGGGTTAAAATCGCTGGATTTTGTTTTTCGGAGAGAGGAAAAGTGAGATGAAAGTGAGATAGCGAGCTTTAATTAATAAAAGCCCAAACGACACGCGTTAACCCGATTAACGCGCCTAGTAAAAAGAGGCACATTAACCGAGTTAATGTGTGTGAGTATCTCAAACTTCCAGAAAGTTTCAACTTTTTGGAAAATTTGAAATCCCAACAGTCGTTAACTCAGTTAACGGCCTTGGTAAAAAGTGGCACGTTAACTGAGTTAACGTGTGTGAGTATCTCAAATTTCCTGCACATTACTTGGGGTCTTTTGCCTACATCCCTGTTGTCTACCTATCACGCTAACCCTATTAGCGCGTGGTTTAAATAGGCACGCTAACGGAGTTAGCGTTAGCGTGTCTATAACTTGGTGATTTTTTCGCAAACACCTTGCTTAGGAGAAAAGTGTTATCCCCCTAACACACGCTAACTGAGAAAACGCGAAGAAAAGTACTGGGCGCGTTAATTTAGTTAGCGACAGGGAGTTTTTGGTATTAAATTTTCAAACAGGGACAGTTTCGTACATACTTAGAAAAAGAGGGATTGTTTGGTAAAAAATTCAATTTAGGCCATTTCAAAAGATTCATAAATTTTAGCAATTTTGTCCGATTTTGTGGGTTATATATAGTCCATCGATTTTGGAGATTCTAAAAAATGTCTTTATTTTCGCCACATTTTGTGGGTTGTAGTCTATCGAATTTGGCTTTTCAAGAGTTTCTAAAATTCATTATTTTAGCCTCATTTCATGGGTTAGAAAAATTTATCGATTTTGATCGATTTCAAGAGATTTTGAAATTTCATTGATTTTGATCGTTTTTTAGAGATTCTGAAATTTTATTAGCATTTTCGTCCAATTTCGTGTATTATATAGTTCACTAATTTTGGCCAATTTCGAGAGATTCTAAAATTTGTCCTTCGACTGTGGTTGGTTTCTAGAGATTTTAAAATTTCATCATTTTTGCTCGATATGGTGGCTTATAATCTACCGGTTTTGGTCGATTTCAAAAGATTTTGATATTTCATCATTTTCATCTGAATTTGTGGGTTATGGTACATAGATTTCGACCGTTTTTACTTTTTAGAGGTTATGAAATTTAAGCATTTTCACCCAATTTTGTGGGTTATCATCCACTGATTTTGGCCGATTTTGAGAGATTATGAAATTTCACCATTTTGGTCTAACTTCTTAATTATAGTCCTCCGATTTTAAAGATTCTAAAATGTCTCTATTTTGCCTCATTTTGGCTAGTTTCGAGATTCTTAAATTTCTTCATTTTCGTTCGATGTCGAGGGTTTATATAATCTAGAATTTCACTATTTATGCCCAACTTTGTAGGTCCACCAATTTTAACAACTTTCAAGACATCCCGAAATTTGCATTTTGGTCTGATTTCGTGATTTATAGTCTAATGATTTTGTTTGATTTCGAGAGATTACGAAATTTTATCATTTTCAGCAGATTTCATGGGTTATATAGTTCATTGATTTTGGCCGACTTCGAGAGACTTTGAGTTACACTAGTTTCACCCGATTTAGTGGGTCATAGTCCATAATTTTGGCTGATTTCTTGGTATCTAGAGATTCGCATTAGGAAGGCCAGGGTTGTAGCGTTATATGGTTTGAACTATAGATTCATAGAATTTTGCATATCAGTCCCCAACACATCTAGTATTTGAATTCATTTATATAAAAAAAATTGCTATTTGTACATTCATCCTCAAGTAGTTGAGAATGAATTTACAAAAAAATAGTCCCTTACATAAGTTTCGATTCGAAATTTTGAATATTACCCTGGTATCTTTAACTGATTTTATCGGTTCTGACATTTTTGCTCTTACTTCTTCTTATCTCTTCTCGGTAGCGGGAACTCACTTATTTCCTTATTCGTATTTGCTATCGATTAGGATTTGACTTTTGGGGATGCAAAGGGAAGTTATGTGTATGCTGCACATTGTTGGTGTTGAATGCAAATATGTGGCGAACTGATATGCAATAAATCCCATTACATACAAAGTAAATATCTTCATAAATGTTTTCCTAAAACTGGGTTAAACTGTATTTACACACTGAGGAAAGTGTGCAACATAGTAGCAGGAGAAAATTTAGTCATATAGAGTAATTCTAATCACGTATTACCGATCCTATGGATGATACAAACCGTTCATTGTGTTTTTCTTATACCATGAGGAGTTGTCTACCAAAAATCAAAGTGTGGATCATCCATAAAAGGCTCACCAAGTGATTATAATCACTTTGTACACAGATATCATGGTCACTATTTTCCCTTCTCGTCTTTTTGTACTCAAAACAGTACGAATACACAATGACCAGCAAAAAAGAAACAAAGCGAATACAGGAAAACACCCCAAAATCACCGAGGTTCACATATCAACTACCACAATGAAACAAAGTAACTTGCATTACAAAATTGGGAAACAAAGACGGGATAACAAGTTCAATAATACCGAAACAGGCTAATAGTTACATATGTTACATACAATTGCATCACCATACTTTTAAGTTACAAAATTCTCACACTATGGCAGCTCTTTCACATGTATGAACTCCATCTTTCATTTTCTAGCATCCAGAAATACGTTTTGTTTAAATTTTGCTGGAGGATGCGTCCAGAAATACTCTTCTCATCTGCAATCTCTGTCTATTCATTTGCTAATATAAATTACCAAAAGTCTGGTGACACTTCAAGCTTCCAGCTTCAAGGAGTTTATATGCATGTGAAGAACGAACCTGTGCACGATGTAGACTTAACAAATCTAACTGCTATCGTCGACCATAAATTTTCACGGTGGTGTCTGTTTGGTGTGTGCTCCCAGCTTCCAGTGTATGAAGAAAGTTAGGATGTAGAGTGAGTTCAGGGTAAGGACTAGAAAACACTAAGCTTTGCATGAGACCGAGGCACTTTATAGTTCTTTTAGCACACAAATCCGAGCGCGCCCAGGGTTAAGTAGTGATTTTGACATTATCCATCCCTGTAAGAGAAGGGAAAGAAAATTAGAAGCAGTAAGAATGAAAGAACAGGAAGAAGTAGTAAATGTAATATAAATTAATCAATCAGAGTTATTAGGCCTTTTGTATGAACAATATTTCCTGAAAGAGTACATAAACATAGAAAAAGAAAGCCGTGAAAGAGTCACCTGGTCTGCTGCTTTCAACTTGAAGTCCCCGTACGAGGATGTCACAATCTTGCAGGACTCTTCTATAAAATCCAGAAAGTCAGAATTTGTAGGCATAACTTGGTTTGATGAGGAATATTTCATGTCGAGGGAACTGGAAAAGTTGGCATTCCGCGATTGAATGAATTGTGAAAGGACATGAGCCTGAAATATCAAATAAACGCATTATCAAAGATTAATTCAGCTTTTTTTAAATATTTAACTGGAACATAGAAATCAGTACTCACATGAAAAGCTGCTTTTAAAACGTCGTCGGACTTTGCTTGATCTTTAAGCAGCGCATGGATGTTGCCCTTTGAAGGATTATAAGTAACTATATATCCTTCTTTCTGCCATTAAGGATAAATCACCTTTAGCCTACTTGCATTGAAGGGACTCAGTTCTCAGTGAAAAAGCAAATGGCTAAATGGAAATCACGATAGATTGAAGAGAGGTGCACGACAGTAGTCCAATGCCCTCTCTTCAATCTAACTCTAGGCTATCTCGAACTCTAGATTATTCTCTTAAACATGTAATTAAAGGAATTTGTATATTTTTTTAACAGTATTTGTATGTAAAAAATTATAAAAATTTCGTAGAAGTTGAAATGAATAAATATATACAATTTTGTTTAATTCTTAATCTCTTATACTTGTTGTACAATTTTTATTTATTTATTTATTTTTTTAGTTTAAAAGAGGAGAAAAAAGCTTGTATTTGTAATTTGTATGTAAAATACTTATAAAAAAAATTATAGTAATTGAAATGAATAATCATAATATATGCATTTTTATCTTTTATACAAGTTAAACTTGTTGTAATTTTTTTTCACCTTTATAATCATAATTTTTTTTAAGTAAGAAGAAAAAGCACTACAAACAGTAACATGAACGCCGGCGTTTTTTACCAAAATGCCCGGCGTTTTTAAAACGCCGGGGAACGTTAATGGCGTTTCGCGAAACGCTGCCGCAAGCGCCGTCCTTGCCGCTGCCGGGGAAACTTATTCGATTCCCTGGTGCAAATGAAACGCCGGCCATTGTTTTAGATATCCCCGGCGTTTGGAAAATGCCGGGGATTTACTTCTGAATTTTCAAAAAATCCTACCGTTACTAAACATACCCCGGCGTTGGTAAACGCCGGGGAATGTTCTATTCTTGCTTCCACTGCTCCACTACTCCACAAACTATCTCAAACTCCACTACTCCACAAATTATCACAAACCCTACTACTCCACAAATTATGAAACTCACAAATAATCAAACAAATACTCCTTGAAACTTTCATAAAACAAAGATCTTTCAACTTAATTTCATACATCACATAAAGTTTTTTCAACTTCAAAATATAGATCACATAAAGTTCTTACATAAACTATAGTGAGAACTCCAACCATTCAACAAGATGGATCACATAAAGTTCTTTCATAAACATAAAGTTCTTTCATAAACATAGATCACATAAAGTTCTCCAACCATATCAACAAGATCCCAGTACGTGCTTCCTATTCAATACAAAGGTTGATAAACAATAGTGAGAACTCTAGTCGGGTGGTAATCCTGCAAAAAGAACAAGAACAAATTCTATAGTTAGAGAAAAATTTATAAAAAATTCATGCAATCACTCACTATAGATTAGAACTAGAAGTAAGCAAAGTACCAAAATCATCGTATATGGTTGCAGTAGACTCCAGTAGTAATATCACCATTTGTTAACTATTTAGTTATCAGACATGAATTTAATCCTTCTAATTAAGGAAGCTATTGCGCTGCAGCTCTCCTAAATGCTTATAATCAAATACATTATTGACATATTAAAGTTGCTTGCTATGAATTCTAAGCTTTTCTTTTACACAGTTTGCTATTAGTTTTCTTTTACACAGTTTGCTCATATCATGTAGAAGCTGACAGCCACTATATAAGAATATTATTTTTCATGGCACCTAATCTAACAGAATGATCCTTCTCGGGATCAATTCAAAAAGTTTTTTGCCTATCTTCTAACTAATCCATGATGTTCTAATCAATTCATTATATATGATGCAGCATGCAATTGCTAGAATTTTTTTGTAGTAGACTGATGATAACGCGACAATGCATACATCACAGGTAACAAACGCAATTATTTCTGTTGTTATGGGCTGACATATTCATGCATATCTTCGGGAACCAGGTTAGATATCCTGGTAAGCAAGAATGACGATAATTACATGAAGAAAAACATGGAGATATATACAAGTCTACCGATTTTTTCTACCACTGTAGACCGTATATGTATACAATTAATTTTCAGATTCGCTGAAGAACAGAAGTTCTCCTTCCGTGACTGATAATCAGGATTGAATTGATACACATTGAAACTGTTACAAATATTGTTTACAAAATTCCTTTTTACAAAGAAAAGATAGAGAGGTACGAAAAAACCGAGAAGGGAACAACAGAGAAGGTAAACCGAAAGTAAAAGAAAAAGGAAAAATGAAATGAACAACTTACAAGAAGAAATGAAAATTACAACTTGAGAAGCCGAGGTCTGTGTATCACACAGTGTCCTTAAAACAGATTTCGCCTCTTCTGGTTGCTGGAATGAACGAAGGCGTCTGTCTCCCAGGATGCAACGACTCGGAGCGATCACGTAGGCACCACGTACCAATCCCGAACTGAGTATGAACGCTTGAACCCTATCACCAGACTTACCAACAAAACCGGAACCGAAGAACAGCACGTACCACTCCCGAACTGAGTATGAACGCTTGAACCCTATCACCAGACTTACCAACAAAATCGGAACCGAAGAACAGCACAGAAGAACTTAGAGAAGGAGAGAAAGAAGACCTGGTTTTGTGCAGGGAAGAAGGTAGAGGGGAGGCCTCTATTTATAGAGCCTGGGTTAAAACCGTAATGGCAGACAAGGCTGTTAATGCCTTCACTGTAACGGCAGACAACGAATTGAATGCCGACACTGTAACAGCATACATCATTTACTGCGTTCAGTGTAACGGCAGAATTTCAGCCGTTACAAAAGGAAAACTGGTGGGGTCAAGTCGGTCCGGTATTCGTGTCACACAAGTCGCATGTAATCCAGTCCGTGATTTGCACCCCTACGCGCGCGAGAGAGAGCCTCTCTTCTAGCCATCTTACAATGCTTAGAAGGAGATTACTATATATCCTCTTCTATTTCCTTTGTTATTTCCGATGTGGGACTATGTTCCCTTAACCCATTTTCAAGAATGAAAACGTCTCACTTTGAGAGACAATTTCTCATTCACCCCTTAACCGATTTTAGCAAACCAATATATGATTTTGATCTACTCACGAAGGAGAACACAAAAGATCTCTCAATAATTCATTGAGGATCTTACTCAAAAAATTGCTAAAAAATCGGTTCGTAAATGGTGTCTAAAACACTCATTTTCTAACAGAAATTACATCAGTTTGTGTCGAATAAAGCCATCTATTTATCAAGATTTCTAAGCAGTTCTTTCACACACAAAAATTGTAACAAAACACTCTTTGCAACTACTTGCAACTAAATTATGCGATAAAAAAAATAAATTTGGCATGTTTGTATCAGTTTCCACATTGTATCAGTATATATAATAGATTCAGCAAATCTCCATGAGTAGAAGTTGCAAACCTCAATTTAATAGTATTTAGTTTTTTACTACAATTTGTTATTGCAAGAACATACTTCTGGATCTAATTGCATACAAAATGCATCTGGATCACAATTGGAGATTGGAGATTGGGGCGTCGAAAAAAAGAAAGAAAGAATTGGAGATTGGTTTCGTCGAAATCGAAGAGGAACGAAATCGAAGATTAGTTTTCGGAGAGATAGGGTTTAGGGCGCGGGTGATTAATAGATTAGGGCGCGAGTAATTAGGGCGAGTGAAAAAAGAGAGAGGGAAGTGGGGAATTTAGTGCGCGGGGGGGGGGGGGGGGGGGGGGGGGGGGGGGTTTCAGCGCCGGGGATTTGTGAAATCCCCGGCGCATTTAATAAACGCCGGGGAATCTCCCGGCGAAATACCCCAAACGCTGGGGAATTTACGCCAGACATTCCCCTTTATTTTGTAGCGAAGAAAAAAATCAAACGAGCCAACTCGCGACCCAGCCCGACCCGAAACGGGTTCGACCCTAATGTGTTTGCGGGTTGACCAGGTTGACATTTCCGATTTCCAACCTGGCCCAGTTGCCACCCTGACCCGACCCGAACCCGCCCACGTCATACTTCAACCCGGGCGGGTCCGACCCGACCTAGCCCGGTCGCCCCGCATGCCAACCTGATCAAGAGCGAATTGAAGTCTTGGCCTTGTCCAATCGTTTGCTAACTGTGGCTCCAAGCACTGTTAACATCCATACCAGAGGCTTAATAAACCATGGTTTATGACACTACCTATTGGGTACAAAGGCCCACCCGAGGGATATATGTATTGCTTAATAGGCTTGCAGCCACATTGATCCAAATGGCTCAATTCTATTTGATTATGATATTGCAATGTTGTCTACCTCCTATGGTTTGGCATGATTTTTTTAATACTAGTTTTCTGATAATATGCTTCTAGTAACATACTATTGCTGTCCAAATGTTTGAAAGTTTTATCGCCCATTTAACTTCCTAACACAATTTAGCTAGGAAATGTTTCGTATTCTCCATTTACTTGAAATTATTATTTTTCCTTCTAAAAATCATATGGTTGTCTTTTCCCCTTTGGAGTTTTTAAGATGAATGATATCATTCCAATGTTGCTATGGCATGTTCCATTATATTGTGTGGAATATGCTTCAAGCAGAAAATATGGACATACCGGACTGATTTGGTGTATAAACCTTTTGACGAGAACTCTGCTTATGTTTAGAGATATGTCGGCTATCATTGACATTATATGTTTTCGACTTTAATCTGAACAGGGATATAGTGAAGCTCAGCTGAAGGAATGTTTAGAAGAGTATGCTGCACTGAATGTATGGCAAATTCATCCTAATACCTTTGACATCCAGTTCATTGACGCCTAATATTCAGCTGCCATGTTAAAATTTTTACATGCATGTTGCTATGTAATCCTATGAAGGACTTAGTTGTGGAAGCTCTGCTCCAAAATCACTGTTCTCTAGTTTAACAATCACAGAAATCAGAATTTTCCATACCGGCGTCGAGTTTAATGTAGTATTCTCTTTGAGCTTGTTGAGATTAATGATGTATTCTCCTTGAGCTAGCTGATTATTATGACAATCTTTATCAACTTGTAATTTCTGAAGATAATCTATCATTCTTATATGCGCATCACAACGTTAGCACGATATATTTGTCACAGGAAAGGAAGAACAGAGGAGCCTACTGATTTCCTTTCTCATACTCCTCTTAATCGGGGCGTGAACTTTAGCAGTAAGAACTCTGCTATCTTTGAAAATCAACGATTTACCTTACAAGTATGTCAGCTAATGAGGACAACCGATAGCTTCTATAATAACGTCTGACTTTTTATTGTTTTGTTTTGAAGGCCACCGAATATGAGGTCAACTCAAGCTGGAGATTATCGATTCATCCTCTTCTGAGGTAAACACTTCTGATGAATTACTGCCCATTTTTCTTGATCATAAACCAAATTGGTGCGGTTTACTTCTTTGGTATTGGTTGATGGTTGTTGATAGCTACATTTTGGCCATTTTTTTATATAATAAAAATTTATATTTTACAATGTAATGGCGGGTCGCTGACTCGCTCTCTACTGTGTAAAGTAATGCAGAGGAGTCTATAATATACTTACATTTTTACGTATGTACTGTCCATTTATCTAACTGCATGTGTTTATGTAAATGTATAATGAATAATATCGTACAGACACTTGCAATATATCAAAGTAGGAAAGTATGCAACACAAAAATAAATAACGTAATGGTGACGAGTGACTCTTTACTACAGTAGTAATGTTTTATAGAAGAGTGACACTACAATATATACACTTGTATTGTATGTATTACCCATGTACATAAAAGGGTGTGTATATGTATGTGTTCAAACTTATATTATTGTGCTGGCACGGGTATGGTTCTGTCTGCCAGATTTACAGTGTAAAAGTATCCACACCAACCTCTCATTTATGTTGCAATTTTCATATTTGGTAGCCTAAATGGCAAATATTCTCAACACCAACACCTTATTTGGATTGCCAAATTTGGCAATGATAATTTTTTTGGTAAAATTTGACAAACCAAATGACAATGTCATATATCACAACATCATATTTTTTCTCTTCTCCCTATACAGGGCCATTCCGTTGTGCACTACCCTCCGTGTGCACTCCGTGTGAACTTTTTACACGGAGTGCACATGCATGATCCGAACCGTTCATATTGATGTATACGTCTAAATTAGTCTAAATATGTAAAATCAAGTCATTTAGAATTCATTTGTACATCCATTGAAGTGTTACAAATTGTATGACTGAATATCGTTTGTTTTTATACTGTATGACTGAATATCGTTTGTTTTTATATTGACTTGATGGATGGGCAAATGAATTCCAAATGACTTGATTTTACATATTCAGACTAATTTAGACGTGTAGATCAATGTGAACAGTTCGGATCATCCATGGGCACTACGTGTAAAAAGTTCACACGGAGTGCACACGGAGGGTAGTCCACAACGGAATGGCTCTCTCTCTCTCTCTCTCTCTCTCTCTCTCTCTCTCTCTCTCTCTATATATATATATATATATATATATATATATATATATAGGGAGCCCTTCGGTTGAGAACTAATTTTGGTGAGAACTCTGTGAGAACTCACGGAGTAGATCCCCCATGAAAAATCCGAACTGACCACCTCGCTCTACACGTCTTAGATAGCATAACATAAAGAAATCAAGTAATTTGAAATTCATTTGCCCATCCATCAAATGGCGTAGAATTTTCAGCCATACAATTTTGCGATGATGTAAATTATGAGTAAATGAACTTCAAATTACTTGATTTCTTTATGTTATGCTATCTAAGACGTGTAGAGCGAGGTGGTCGGTTCGAATTTTTCATGGGGGGTCTACTCCATGAGTTCTCACCAAATTAGTTCTCAACCGAAGGGCTCCCTATATATATATATATATATATAGAGAGAGAGAGAGAGAGAGAGAGAGAGAGAGAGAGAGAGAGAGAGAGAGAGAGAGCGCTCAGTTGAAAACGAGTATGTTTGCACAGACCCGTTGCGAACTGGCTTCCTGGTCGTCGGATCGCTTAGATCGAGTTCCAACGGCCAGGAGTAGCCCTACCTATCTTCCGCTCTCTATCACATAAGTGAGGAGGGGTAAAATTTGAATTTCGCCCCAGAATAACTCTTCACTTAGCCTTTTTCTCACACTCTTTCGCTCGTTGTTGAACAACTTGTAATTTTTTGGGCCAAATTTTAACCTAGGCCGTTGCTTCATACAATGGTCTATGTATAACCTAGAACGCTGTTTGGAACATCTTAGGTTATATAAATGTTTAAAACTGTAACACCCTGGAATTTTAAATAATAATTTTTGAGTTAATAAATGAATTAAAGTGATTTTTTGGTGATTTAGTAAACTTTTTTCTGAAGTTTGCCTTTTTGCACGTACAAAATACGTGCAAATACTTTCTTAGGAAACACAAAGTCAAGAATTTTTAATTGGAGGACCTAATATTTGTTATTGAATATTAATTTCAAATTTTCTGAATTTTATAAATCACTAATGGTATTTTTCGCAAATATTGCTAAATGAAGGGGTCTTTTTGCAAAAGTGCCACTTGGAGGCAAATTTTTTGAAAAGTCAATTTTTTTCTTCTTCTGTGGTGCAGTTGAGGCCGACTAGATCTGGAGAGATTTGTGGGGTTTAAATCTTACCTCATTTGGTTTATTTAACTACCTAATATGATAAGTTTACATATGTAAAGATATTTCTTAAAAAGAATATTATACAAAATCTTCACAAAACCCTAAAAAAACAGAAATCCCGGCCTATATAGTTAACAGCCCCCCCCCGGCTGTGAAATAAAAACTTAATTTCTCTTCATATTTCTTGAATTGGAGAATTGAATGTTGGAGTTTTTGCAAAGTAAGGAGAAGGCTTTCTTATTTCTTTATTTCCCTTCATGTTAATCTATTTAAAGGTGAGTGATATTTTTATCTCTTGTTTTGTAGAATACGATGGCTTGTCTAGTAGGGTGCATGCTAGAATATGTTTAATGTAGTGAATAAATTTGATGAGTATATGATAATTCTTTTGGATGTTATTTACCTACATGACGAATTGAGTATATGATACGAAATAAGATAATTAATTGAATAGATTGCATGTTGAGTTCTTACTGGATTACAAATTGATGAATTTAAGTGAATGAATAATCAAAACAACATCTTCACGAACGAATTAGAAATCGATGTGTGATCTGTTATGTACAGTGGCCGAAAATTGCTATTGCAACAAATCCTAAATTTTTTATACCATGCTTGATTGATTATGTATGAATTGATGTGGAATTTGTATGAGACTTTTAGGATTTGACATCTAGTCGATAAAGATCAAAGTTTTACTTGTATGAGAGTTGTTTGACCTATATGACAATTATAACATATGTAGCTAGTACGCAATTAAATGTTGGTTTTGTATATGCATATGGATGAATGTTGAACTATTAGTTGCTGTTTTCCCCACTTTATTTACTGTTTACTGGAATGAGGAGATATGTTGTTGTTTTGAGTTTGATCTAATGAGAAAATAGAAGAACTGGAGTTTTAGTTGAGTTGGAATTGGAACATTTGATTAACGAATGATTATTCTTGGATAAACCTCAGTTTTGATGTGTATTTATGTCCATATTTTTGGTAAAAGAAGGAATCGTGACTGTATTTACTGATGTTCAAGAGATTTCATGTAAAAGTGCTCTTTAAATTCTTTTAATCAATATTGTGATTTCGAAAAGTGAGATTTTTGTGATGATTTGAAAGAATTTGTTTGAACTGAGATGGAAATTGGCCATGATTGTGCCTATTATATTGCAGATTTTTATCGTAAGAAACCATATATATATATATATATATATATATATATATATATATATATATATATATATATATATATATGGAAAAAAGGGTATGAGCAACTTGCTCATTTAGTAAATAAGCAATTGATGATGTGACATACATGTGATTGAAAAAGCCTTAAAAGGTTTAGTTGTCCAATGTATCACATGCATGCCACATAATCAATTGCTCATTTACTAAATGAGCAAGTTGCTCATATCCCTTTTACCCATATATATATATATATATATATATATATATATATGTAAAAGTTTTTTTGACATTTAAATTGTAGGTTGATTGCAGACTGCATGTCGGTCGACCATAGTACTTCTGAACGTGCAGTTGCGGTCGACTGTCATGCTGGCTAATGCCATTTCTCCATAAGCGGTCGACTATAGTATTTCCTATTGTGACTGTCGGTCGACTGCCACATTTCTTGGGTTGATTTTTCTTTCGAGCGATGTCAATCGACCGCAGTAGCTCTACACTATGGCCGTCGGTCGACCGACATGATTTAATTTTTCCACAGAATTGTGTGCTGCAGTTTTCGATTATTTATTCAACTTTTATAAATGTTAAATCTCTGTTTTTCAGAGTGTTTAGATTCAGATTGTTGTAACTTTAGAAAGTAGGTGTTCTCAATTTTATTAAGTATTTGAATCCTACTTTGGTGATTTTAAAAAAAGTATATGTTTTTGAATTTGAAGAGTATTCTATTACGAGTTATCTTCTCCTATGTGTTTCAGTTTTGATTTAGATTATTACAGTTTTATTGAGCGAATTTTATGGTTATGGTTGCAAGTGGAGGTGCTTGGTTTTGACTGTTGGATACTTCTTTTTTTGAAATTCTCTTAACATATTAAATGAATTTGAAAGATAAGAGGTGTTGTGATAACGTTGTGGTTTGAGACTTTAGAGGTTTGAGTGAGACCCTAGTATACCGGCAGTTAAGATTTTGTAGTTTATGGCCAGTTGTGGCCTTGATGTTGTTTGGTTGAGTTAAGTCCAGTAGGGTACACCAACTGTAACACCCCGAAAAATTGAGTAATGACAATTTTGCTCACGGGTGTTACGCACAAGTATTTTATACTTTTACGGGTTATATCCGTAACGTATTTTAGTATAAATATCATACGTATATTTCGGCTATTTGTACATTTTTTGTCTTCTCGAAATTCATTCTTATCCTATTTGAGACAACTCAAATATTAAGTTTTCAATCTTTGTGTTTTTATGTGCATTGCACGTGTTATCGATGCATATGTCAATTTCGTATATTCTACCGTTACGTATAATATTTTCTATCTGTTTAAATTATTTATTTTATGACGTGATCAAATTTTTTTATAAATTGAAATTTATTTTTCTCCTATTTTGATTAAAATATTTTATACGTGCGGTGCACGTGTTTTCCATGTACGTGTTCATATCATTATTGGATATATGTATATATATTTATTGAAATATATTTTTCCTTAGGTTTTATTTCGACTATTTATAAATGTTTCCCTGTCGATAAAATTTCTTTCCTATTTTAATATCTTTACATGCGGCGCACGTGTTTGCAGTGCACGTATTAGTTGCATTCCTTTTTCAAAATAAAATTTTATGAAGTATGTGTGTCTATTTTTATTCATACATGAAAACTCTTATTTTAATTAAACTAAAATAATTTTATTTAAATACTTACTATTTATTATAATCTACATTTTTAAATTAAATAAAAATATTCATAAAATAGTGTGTATGTGGCACGCACGTGCACATGTTTGTGCATTTTGAGGTGAATGGTCGGCTGCACATGGGTGAGTGGAGAGAAAGAGTGGGGTTAGTGGGAAGTAGTTATGCTAACTACCTATAATTATTATTATATATCTTAAGCTAATAGGCTTACCCCATCACTCCTTTCTCTATTTAAAATAGAGAAAGGAGAATAAAAGTATGAATTAACATGTGTAGCTCACATCACTTAAAAAAACACAAACAAAAATTTCTTCTACCACATCTCCCCTAAACCCTCTAACCTAACCCTCTCTACCCTAAAACTCACCCAAATCTCCTTTGTCGCAGCTACCCATCGCCACCCATCGCTACCATCGCCATCGCTGCCCGTCGCTATCCCCCATCGCCACCCATCGCTACCCATGTGGGAAAAACCCTTATATATAGTATATGTCTGTAGTGTGTGCATTTCGATCACTCGAACTTATGGAGCTCCCTCTTCTCTCAATCTCAGGTAAAGATTTCCCTTTTTTTATCAAGGAATTGTAAATTTCTTATTTATAATAGGTTAATTATAAATTAGAGAAGAAGCCCATGAATTATATCTTTGGTACGATCTCCATGGTTCATGATGCCAACCAACTATTTGTCGAAATGCCCATTAGCCATAAGTTGTTCATCTTTTTGTAAATAGAACATGTAATGAGTCCGAGAAGAATCACAACCCAACTTCGGTAATTATTCGATGTTTTTTTATTTCCTTTCAATTGAATAGAAATATAGAATGATGTTGATTTGTTTGAAAGTGTGAACTAATATGTAGATTTTTCCTCTTTTAATTATATTGTGAATGAAATAGTTAAGGGGCATCTCTAAATTTTTAAGTTTCATATAATCTTATAAGTTTCTCAAAATTATTTTAGTCTATGCAATTTGCACAGGGTAACACTAGTTTCCTTTATAATCACTCCTAATCTAAAGCCATACACAATTCATTAATCCAAAAAAAATAATCAAGGAGACCAAACAGAGGTGCTCGGGTGTCACTGTGCTCTTTGATTGAGGATTTTGTTGGGTGGTTTTGTGGATTTTTGGAGTGCTTTTGAAGAGAATTTTGCTTTTAGTATTCTCTTCTAAGGTGGGTGTCTTTCTTGTTTTCTAATTAGTTTAGAAATCATGATTAGGTGTTGTATGGTAATTTTAATCTAGTTTTAATGATTCTTGCTAGTTTTGATACATGTTGAAATGATGAAATCTACCATTATGAATTGCATTGTGTGCTAAATTTAAGTATATGATTGGAATGATATAATAGAATGAGAGAAGGGATAATTAAATGCATGTTTATAAGTTTTAGGCACAAATGTAAAATAAAATAAGTTTCTTTTGTTGCATGATTATTGTCTTGTACAAAATTAGACAAAGATATATATAAGAAATGTGATAATTTGTGAAGAGAAATTAGAAATAAATTGGGAAAATAAAATGAGTATTGTTGATTAATGAAGAAAATCACACTAATTGAAAGTTAGACAAATTAGCATGGTTGTATCAACTTTTTAATTCTCTTATAGAGGAAAAGTGACTAATTTGGAAAAGAGAGAGTTAAATTCTCATAAAAAGAATAAAAATCAGTAAAGGTTATTAGCTTTGGGTAGTACATAAATCCAAATTTATTATTATTATTTTTGAAGAAAAGAAATAGTGGTTCTAAAGCAATTTCATGTATATGCATTTTAAAAGATGAATGGGTAAAAATGGGTATAAATTGCTTTAAAAATAACTAAATCAGTAAGTGAAGAATTCTGGAGCTTAGAAATGTATTTTTTATAATATTAATTTGGGGAAAAAGAATAGGAAACAAAATAGTTGAAAAATAAGAAAAGATGAATAAACAAAGAGCGGGTATTTAAAGTATATAACAAATAATATATCAGTTGAGCATTTGTCTTAAGTGGCTAGCGCATGCGCGGCTGTGCCTACGCGCCACGTGGCGGCATCTGGGCGGGGGTTGATGTCGCAGGTTCGAGCCTAGCTCCTTTGAAGTATGTTTTTTTGTTGTGTTCTTTTATTATTTTTGGGAGTTTTAAAAAATTATATAAAAATTATAAAAATATTATGGGGATAAATATGAATATTTTTCACAGATTAAAATATATTTTTGAGATTAAGAGTTATATTTTTGTTATGGATATGATTTAATATATAATGTATATGATTAAAGCGATAAAACTTGATTTTGTGCTATAAAGAAAAGTGGTGGATTTTTTGAATAATAAATTTCTAAGTATGTTTTTTTAAAAATTATTTTATTATTTTTGGGAGTTTTAACATCCAGAAAATTATATAAAAATTATAAAAATATTATGGGGATAAATCTAAATATTTCTCACAGATTAAAATATATATTTGAGATTAAGAGTTATATTTTCGTGATGGATGTGATTTAATATACAATGTGTATGATTAAAACGATAAGAATTGATTTTGTGCTAAAAAGAAAAGTGGTAAATTTTTTGAATAATAAATTTCTAAGTATGAATCTCAAGAGTTGATATTTAATTCATTAATAAATTTCTGTTGGAAGTTAGATGATCATATGAAAGAAAATAGTTTTGTGAGAAACAATAAATTGAGTTTGTTCTTCATGAATGATAAATACAAGAATGAGATAAATTTATTAAGATGTGAATAAATAGAGTTGAAGATGTGAATAAAGTGAAATTTAATCCATGAATATTGAAGGGTATGAGTATCCATGATTTTGGAAAATGAAAAGATATAATTCTAGAGGTTAGTAGAACCTAAGTACTGGCAAATGATGAAAAGAATAAATTGATTTGAGATTTGGGTATATGAGCTATCTCGATATTTTTGTGTTAGTCCGGTAAGAGGTGTAATACCCCGTAATTTCTAAGATATAAATATATGTATCTATATAATAAAACACAAAGAAAGCTATCAAGTGGCTCACATTCAATCTCTCCCAAAATCAATGGACCAGATCTACTATCACAAAACATATTTTCCCGCCTAAAATTTCAAACTCCACAAATTCAAAAACCTACACACACACTCTCTCTCTTTTTTTCACTGTCTATCTCTTTCCGTTCCCATCTCTCTCTCTCTCTCTCTCTCAGCTACTTTCCCCAACCCCCTCTCTCTCTCCTCACTTCCCAACCCCCCTATCTCTCTAGACGCAACGCTGGCTGAAGCCAGCCTCGACGCTCTCTCCCGACGGCCCGCTGGTTGACGCTCTCCAGCCTCGACGCCCCGCTCCCCTTCTCTCTCTCGATGCCCCGCCTCCTGAAGCCAGCCCCGACGCCCCACCTCCTGGCGCTGCCCTCTTCTAATGCGTTTCAAGGTATAAACTAATTGAGCGATGGTCTAGGGTTTTGGCAACACGGTGAAGGAGATGGCAAGGGTTTCGGCAGTGAAAGTGATGGCTAGGGTTTTCGAGTTCTGCGTTCTAATTCTTAGTGGTTTTGAAGTGCGCAATCCATTTTTTTATCAGGGTAACTCCTTCTCATTCGTCCTGGTTTTAGGATTATTGAAATTCTGCTTGCTAACTATTCGGCAAAATGCCACAACGAGAAATTCATTAAAATCTAAAGATGTAGTGTCTGATTTAGCCATCACATAGGCCAATTCACGCAAAAAATCTTATGTAGATCTATTTTTTGCAACTATCTTAGCCTGTTAAATTATGATTTCTTCTGTTGTTGAATTGCAGTTTTTGTTTTGTAAAAGCAGATTTTTATGAACATTCTGCATCTACTTAACAATTAGACTCACTTCAACCGACCCGCAAGGTTATAAAAGACTTTACTTTTTTTGTGTTTCATTCAATTCCGAAAACTCTGAATTGTAATTCTTTCTGTTCATATTAACTCTGTTCTTTTAATTGTGAATTCTTTTTTAATCTGATGCTCATGGCTGTTGGTTGTTGGTGCGTTCTCTGTTCAGTTTTGCATCTTTGTTAGTCAAGTGCGAAACAAATGCAGGGAATATCATCTAGCACCTTCTGGGCCTTTTGTACTCCTCGGTTCTGTGCGAGGTATGCATTCTTCTGATTGTTCAATTAGTTTGAATTATGTTGCAATTTCTTTTGTCAGTGTGTTTACATCTAAATATCTTCCTTATTTATGTGTTGAATATTCATGGTTATTGTTTGTATATATGGATGTGTTTCAAGAAAAAGAACGTATCCTGTAATTTTTGGTTATTGAGTTAGATTGTAACAACTGAGATAATAAAATTGCCCGTGGCCTTTTTTATATTCACTCTGCACATAACGGATCCCTTTTTCTTTTGGCTATGTAGGTTACAAAAGAAGCTGATGTTAAAGAGTTTGAAGCTAAAACTATAGAGGATCAGATTCAGAGAAGAAAGATCCGAAGAGTTTATATTGAGGTCTGACTTGGGAGTATCTGTTATGTTGGCTCTGTATATGGAGGACATCTGCAGCTTATCTGACCTGTCTTTGTTTTACAGGCTTTTTTGTTCAATGCTTTGTTCTGAGCCAAAGCTTGACTCACACCGCTTCAAGGATATAATTGATGAAGCAATAGCTTAAGGTATGACTTGAGTATTTTCTATTTTATTTCATCCTAATATATATTGATACGATTATGAGTCCTTCCAAAATCAGTGCAAATTTAGTTCTTATTCATGTCAATTATTCTATTAACAATCACTTCAGATGTTACTTTGAGGTCCAAACTAATGCTGGATGCCACATCTAGCTGTTACACTTGACAATTTTAGATCTATTTGCTGATTAGGCTTATTTTTCTGTTGTTTGCTTTCTTTTTATGTCAGGAGTCTCTTGCTTACCCCACTGTGAACTCTGTGATCTTATCTCAGCAGTGTCTAGATATATTTTCATGTAACTAAGGAGTAGAATATGCAACTTTGTAGGTATCATGAGAAGTATAACTCTATAACTAAGGAGTAGAATATGCTTTCATGTAAGAAGTAACTAAAATAATATACAGAGAGAGCATGAGATGAGGTGAAGTATTTTGTAGTTGAATCCCTCATTTTTTAGTGCATGAACTCCTGAAGCTTATAACACACAATTTTGAATGATACATGATCTCCTAATGCCAAAACTGTTTCATATGCTTAGACCACAAACTTTTTAGTGCATGAATTTTTTAACCAAGTTTGTTTTGATCTACTTTACGCATCCTTGCTTTTGCTAAGTTAGCACTATACTGTTTGGATTAATGTGTGCAAAGCACGACCTTTATTGAGATTGCCCAAATGATCTTAGTTAAATACTCCTCATTCTATGTGGAACTTGAGTTGCCTCTACCCATACATGGTATCATATTATTTAGTGGTTTGACACTCGATCCAGTGAAATATAATGTTCTCATTTCAGGTTTGACACTTGATCATGTTGACAATCTCACCATTACTGGGTACAGTTGATGTTAAGTTCCAAAGGTACAACTCTTAAATATTTCTTGAGCATCAATGCAAATTGTTCTATTTTTCTTAAAGTTTTTCTGTGTATACATCTATGTTCATCATTACCCAAGTGCTGACTTACAATATTATTCTCAATTTTTCTTATAGTTCTAGATCTCTACCCAAGTGTTGACTTACAATATTATTAACTCAAAGTTCATCATTAGTATCTATTATGTTGAGCTCCAATGCCATTAAGAAAAAAACTAATTTGGTACTGCAAGTAGTTACATATACAAGTAATCACTAAATTGTTGGTATATACTTAATAAATGTTCCCAGTGAACAAAATGTGTTTCATGCACAATTTTGGAATGATTGTTCGTTTTTTCACAATAAATTTGCCCACAAAATTTTAATCTTACCAAATTAGCATACAAACACAACATGCCTATGACTGCTATAGACATCACTAACTCAATCACCCAGCTTTTCTAATACAAAAGTTTTTTTTCCCCTCAAGAACACTCAATCATATGGCATAAATTTTCTTCAAGTATCGGAAGTATGTCTGTAAAGAAGATACGATATTTGCATAGCAGAAGACTGAATAATGATGTACTTTACATGTTCATTTAAGTCTCCATTCATTTAGAAGCTGAAGAGTTTTGGTCAGTTTGAACAATTAAAAAAGTTTCCTCACAACTGACCTGCTCCCCAGTAAGAGAACCCAAGTTTCATTGAATGTGGAATTACTTCAAACTCGCATAACTGCTTCAAAGAATCCACCACTTAACTGGGAATGTCAAATTAGACTGTTTCATTGCAAAATAGATCACTGATGACTAATTGTAATAACAAGAATATCAACAATATGTGAGAAATAAACTTTCAAATTTTACTATATTTACAAGATTAAGAAAGCGAGAGAAACACATTTAAACTCAACAATTAAATCATCATTATTTTCCTTCACTGTAAAAACTATAAGAAAATTTTAATCAGGTCTTTCTAAAACTCATATTGGCAATATATCTCCACCTTGATCACATGGACAATTTTGCTCTATAGTCTTCCTTCCGCGTCTCTGTCTCTCCCTCACGCGTCACCGCAGATTCCTATTGCAGAATTGACCATTAACCCCTGAACACAGCAACACAAACACATTATCCTTATATATCAGCTCCCTCACCATCATACCAACTCGCAGAATGAGCATCCTGACAATAGGGTAACTGTTTTTGTATTACAATCATTTTTCTTATGAGATTGGATAAATGTTGTTATTTTTTTGCCTAATCAATCTTATCATGTATATGTCATGTCATTTTGGTGAAAAGGAACACCATCTAAACCGAGGAATTTGTTTATTGATAGTGTATTCAAAGCAAAGAGCTTTATTTATTAGCGATAGGATTTCTAGGATATTAGTCCCCTAAATTAAGTATCGTTAAGTATCTATTTTCTCCAAATTTATTGAATTCACATGAACATTGCTAGGGATTTTGTAATATAAAGATGTTTCTATTAAGAGAATCATCGGCTTCGTTACTAAATGCTAGCATGCCAAACTAATCCACAATTTACAGAAGGCAAACTGTGTGTGGATTGAATAAATCTAGAGTAATATGTACACTGTCTTGGACATTGGATATGACTTAAAGCAAATTAATTAGTATACCCAAAAATGAAGCATTTCTATGAGAACGAATACTTTGTGAATGAACTTTTTCTTGCATTCTCCTACGTTTGTCCAAATTTCGCTTATTGATAAGAAGAAACATTAATGTGGTAGTATGGCATGTGAATGTGAATAAAGAGATGACTGTTTTAGTACATGCGAATATGTGATGATACCTATAATTTCAAACATGTGATGCAAATTTGAGTCCTCAAGATTCCACACTTATCGAATATCATTGAAATTAGGCCATTACCGAGCTTTACAGATGATGATCACCAAGATAATCATCACCAACGACGACATGCATTCTACATCTTCACCTGCCATGGGTTGTAGTTTGAATGCTCCAGTCTATCCAAAGTACAGGTACATACATATTCCGTGATTGTAGTCGTTGTAGCTGCAATATGCAAGTGCAGTCACTGTTAAAATTAGTATTATGAGTTATTGGTGTCATGCATCTAGAAGTCATAAGAACACATTTAAGCTTAGTTGGTTAGGGGTTTAGATGGGGGCTGCGATGAGTCGATTAATCCATTCCTTCTCAATTCTAACTAAACTTTTCCATCCGCTTTTCTAGCAGTATCCATTATGTTGAGCTCCAATGCCATTAAGAAAAAACTAATTTTGTGCTGCAAGTAGTTTCATATACTTGCAGAATCATTTATTGGTGCAGAATCATTTAGTGCTGCAAGTAGTCACTGTTAAACTAATTTGGTGCAGAATTATTTATTGGTTTATATCTTTGCAGAATCATTTTTTAATTGTCCAAACTGAAACTATATGAAACTACTGATAGAATGATTTTGCAAAGATATAAACCAGGTCTATATAATAAAACACAAAGAAAGCTATCAAGTGGCTCTCCTTCAATCCCCCGATATAAACCAGGTCTATGTAATATTTTTTTTGCTATATATGTGACTATAATGAACAAATAATTATGAGCCCTTTTGTCACTTTATGTAATCATGGTGTATGTATATACCCTTTCAGCTAGACTGTGACTGTCAGTTGCTTGGCCTCTTCTTGCCCTCACATGAACAACTTCCATTGGCTTCTCCTGATCTGCCTTTGCTGGACTGCTCCTTCCTCCTCTCTTCACACCCCTTGAGCTCTGGAAAAAGGAAACCGAAAACAACTTCTCATCATCTATATAATTGGTTTGAGGCAGTAATAATCTGACTATATATAGCTAGCTAGGGGGATGACTCTTAATCTAAGAACAGACATTTATTATACTAAACTAGGAAATATCATGTCAACTACAAATATCCAATATGACAAGGCTTCAAAATATTACTGTATGTAGATTAATTAATTACCATTCGGATTAGGGGTGGCGAACGGGCCGAGTGGGCTAGGCCGGGCCCAACCCGTAAGGGTTGGCATGTACACTTAGCCGGGCCGGGCCGGTTTGCTCTCTTATCCGGGCCGGGCCGGGCCGGGTTGATGTTTCGTTTGGGTGGCCCGCCCAACTCGTGAACCCTTTAGGGTTCAACCCGGGTTGGGCCGGGTCGACCCGCGGGTTGGCACGTTTAATAAATTTTTTTTTTGGTAGCTTAAATTAAAAGAATAATTATAATTATAATACTAAGTAAGTAATAATACTAATAAACAATAAAAATCGTAATAATAATAATAAGATTGAAAGAGTGAAATTGACAACAAATTTTGAAATATTATTCATATGAATTTAAGTTATACAATTTTAACAATTTATAACGAAATGAAGAATTCAATTCACAAATAAGTTTTATACAATAACATATTTGTTATATACAATTTTAATTGAGTACAAGTTTTCTAATTTGACGTAACAAGCAAAGCTATTGTTGTTGTTGTTGTTCTTCTTCTTCTTCTTCGGGCGAGTTGCTCCCACTTGTGGAACTTGATAGTGCTTTTCCTTGCGTCATATCTTCAGCCTTCAGCTAGTCTTCTGTGCAAACAAGCATCTCTAACTCTTCGGGCTTCAACCGATTCCTGTAATCAAATAGAACCCTGCCACTTGTAGAAAATGCACTCTCAGAAGCAACTGTAGAGACAGGAGGAGTTAGTAAATCTTTAGCCATAATTGAAAGAATACTAAAAGTGTGTTCATGTTCTTTCCACCATTGTAAAATATCTAGTGGAGAAGTAAAAGGCTCAGAATCTTGTTGGTTATACCAATTTAATTCATTTGGTTGATTAGTCCTAGGTTTTTTAGATTGAATTTGTTCAAGTAAACTAAATGTTCTATCACCAATTCTACTTTTACCCTTACCTTTAGAACTACCAGAAGAAGAACTAACTACAGAAGTTGTACTACTAGAAGCAAAACGTCTATCATAATAATCATACAAGTTATTTAACGTAGATTCAAACTGAACTAAAAAAGTAGCGCAATCAATTGTTAATTCTACATTTACCTCTAAATATCCAAAAAATATTTCTATCAAATTCTTCGTACCTTCTAATTTGATACGAGAATCCATAACAGTAGCAACACAAATCAACATAGGAGGAGGGAAATAATACTTCAAAAATTTTTGAAATGCAGGTTTTACAATCTCACTAACATGGGTATCATTTAACATTTTGTTACATGTTTGCATTATGCTAACTAATTCAACAAAAATGCTACTAGAAGTAGATTCATATGTTTTTGAAAATTTTAAAGTTGCGGTTTTAAAAGGTTCTAAAAATTTCAATAAAGATTCGGCAAAAAACCAATCAGAGGGAGTCATTTCAAAATTAGCCATATTTTTTGCGATACAAAAATTATTTACAACTGCTTTATAATCGGTGACAACATTTAGTAAATCAAAAGTAGAATTCCATCGGTGTCTAACATGCTTTGGAAATTTTCTAAAAGGAACATTTCTAACCCTACACCAAGCTTTCCATTCTTGTAAAATGCTTGGACTTAATGCAATAAAATATACACAATTTCTAATTTTAACTATATATGGATCAGCTATTCTTAATGCATCTTGAACACATAAATTTATAATATGACATGCACATCTAACATGAAAAATATTGTCAGATGGAGGGTTTAATACAGATTTTAAAGTAGTAATTGCTACATTGTTGTTAGATGCATTATCAAAACTAATAGCCATAATTTTATCGCGAATATAAAAAACATCACAAATTTCTATAATACGGTTTGCTATTTCAGCGCCACTATGGGGATACGGCAACGCCGCAAGTGATATGATTCTTTTTTGAAGAATCCATCATTGTCGATCCAATGACAGATTATTCCAATCGTTGGAATATTGTTGACACCCGTCCAACAATCCGAAGTTAAACTAACCCTACAAGTTAAACTCCATAAAATTGCAATCAAAGCGTCCTTCATTTCCATGTACACTTTAAAACAATCCGATTTGCAAGTATTTCTCGGAATTCTTTTAAAATGAGGGTTTAAGGCCGTTTGATTAAAATTTTCCAAGTTCCTACTCTCGGGATAGGAAAATGGTAACTCTTCCTTAATGACTAATCGGGCCATTTCCCGACGAACAAGTTCGGGATCATAAGGGTGGCTATCAACTTGACCGGTCCTAGGATTTATTTTTTGTTGGCCTTGTATTTGATCAAGAAGTTTTTTATAATTATGTTGGATGTGCCTACTAATTGTACCGGTGCCGTCACCCCTCTTGAATTTGTATGTTTTACTACATGTTTTACACACTTTCAAACCTATACCCGGAGTATTTTCGTCCGGGATATAATCATAAAACTTATGCCAATCGCTAGTTTCTCCTCTATTTTTCCTACTACTACGGGGTTGTGCAGTTTCGGTTTGTTGTTGTTATTGTTCTTCTTCTAATTGTATGTCACCTACAACATCGTCGTGTGTAGGATCAATGTAATCTTGGGCGGGCTCACTAGTTGGGACAATTGGTGGCCTACGTGAAGAGGAGGAGGAATCTTGTCCGCTACGACCGCTACCACGTGATCTAGACATAATGTAGTAATGTGGTATGTAAAAAAAAAATACAATGTAGGAGCGGTGAATTATACAAAAAAAATCTAAAAAACAAGAGGGTTGAGATAGAGAAGTTCAAAAAACGAACAATAATTTTAACTACAACGCAAAAAAAAAAAATTAACGAGAGAGAGAGAGATATTTTGATACCGTTTACCGTGGAATACGCGTATGTAAAAAAAACTGTTAAAATAAGAATACAATAGAAAAGATGGAGGAGCGCTTTGTCGATTCCGCAATTGAATAGTTGAGAAGAGGTTGAAGTAGATTTGACGAGGGTTGAAGAGAGTTGAAGACGTTGAATTTTGATTCCGATACGACCGAAATTTGATCGTGTATATGCCTCCTTGTAGACTTGTTTGATGAATACTACAATTGTTCAAAAATTCTTTACAAATGATGTATAATAGTAGAGAGAGTAAGAGAGTGAGGTGTGATTTTTTATAAAATTTTTGGGGATATTTGTAGGCTAAATATGTGGGAAAAAACAAAAAAAACAAACAAAAAAAAAAATCCCACGGCTCAAAGAGCCGTTCCAAACGGCTCTGTCCCAAGACAGAGCGCAGCAGCAGCGCAACGGGTCGAATTTCGACCGTTCGACCCGCGGGTCAACGGTCGACCCGTCACGGGTCGAACGTTCTACCCGTACGGGTCGGAACCTGCGGGTCGACCCGTGGGTTGGCGGGTTGAATTCGCGGGTTGGGCCGGGTTCGTGGGCCGGGTTTTGCGAGTTTAATTCACCTTAATTGCTACTCGGGTCGACCCAGTACTGTTCACCGGGTTCTACCCGAACCCGCCAAGACGCTAAGCGGGCCGGGTTGGCAGGCCGGGTCGCGGGTGGGTCGCCGGTTGACCCAGCCCAGTTGCCATCCCTAATTCGGATTGAAGCAGTTAAGAAAATTAGGAGTTAACTTGACAAAGATGACTTTTAACAGAGCAAAAAATTATTGGAGTATAATTAAGAAGAAAAGAAAAAAAAATGAAGGCATTGTTTTTGTTGTAATCAAATTAGTAACAAAAGTGATTTATAGATGCACACATTTTTGCTCTTAGCCTCTGAAGGAGACACTGAAGAGCTCCCTTAATTGGCCCGTGAGACTGCATCAGCCTTCCGCTTCTTATAATCTCCTCCCAGCAGCTCATTATCCAAAGCAGTCGGAGCGACGATGTTCGCCGCAGGTTTCGCCCGTCAAATTTTCCAAAAATGGCAAGAAGTTGTCATTGGAGAAACCCATAAGATTTGCACTATGGTTGTCCATGACATTATTGTTGAGCTCACCCAAGTGGCTCATTAAATCCAAGCTCTGCTCAAATTCAATGAAGGAGATGGAGGGTTTAAATGAACTGAGACTTTCTACTAACTCTGCCATGATGTAGAGTAGAGTGATGGAGTTAGCGAAGGGAAGTTGTACAAGGTGTTGAAGACACTCCAATAGAATTTAAATAAAATTGAGATGTGTGCCTACTTTTCTAATTGAATCCTATATATAGTGTTGTTTCCAGGTGTATTGAGCTTTGTTTATGTTGTTTATAAGCATTTTCAGCTATGTTTATGTTGTTTCCAGGCTTATTGAGCTCTGTTTATATTGTTCCTGAAAATTTTAATATATTTTTATGTTGCTACCATGCATTTTTATGTTGTTTCCAAGCATTTTAAGTTCTGTTGATGTTTTCATTGATAGCTTACTTTCATTTTGGGTGCTAATGGTAAGCTTTATTATGCAGATATGTTGGGTTCAAACCGTCGAGTTTGAAGGCAATCTCTTTTGTACATCATCCTATCTGAAAGGTATTGGTTTGAGAATAAATTTTCCTGCATGCTCTTACTATTTATTTCTTTAATTATCATTGGTTTTGATTGATTCTTAAAAAACTCTTATTGTTTGTGTAGGCTCATTGTTTTGTCACATATTGAAGACTCGAAGCTTTGTGTTTAAACCCTATTATAACAACCCTGTAAATTTTTTTTTATAGTAGGGTTAGTTGTATATTTTGTTCCCTTAAGTTATGTAGAATAAGTAAATCTGTGTAATATTTAGGATTTTGGGAGATGATGTAAGTAACTGTATATAATGATGATATAATATAGTTATGTTAATACCCGTACCCGTAATTTTGTGGAGTATTGGGTTCTGTGTTTGGTTTTTTTAAAGGTTTTTCGAAGGTTTTTCAAAAAATCCATTACATTTTCAAACGAATATTTGGTTTTTATTTTGTATCTTGCATTATATTCTGATTTTTTCTCCCAGAGCCTGATCTATATGATGCCTGTGTAATGTTGCTTGGTTTCGCTTGGGGAGGATTGATATTTATTGCCTGTGATGTCATATTTTTAATTGTTAGCAGAATTCCGTAAGGAATTACTGCAAAAGGGCTAATATTTTAGGGGAGGTTCAGTCAAAATTTTTACCAATTTTTCTAAAATCTATTATGTTTTCAAACTATATCTTGGTTTTTATTTTGTATCTTAGTCATATGAAGATTTTTTCTTCCCAGAGTCCTATATATATGATGATGTGTGTGATGTTGCTTGGATTGGCCTGGGGAGGATTTATATTTCTTGCCTGTAATGTTAAATTTTTAATTGTGAGTAGAATTTCGTAAGGAATGACAGTAAAATGGCTAATATTTTAAGGGAGGTTCTATCGAAATTTTTACAAAATTTCCTAAAATCTTTTATGATTCCAAATGATATCTTGGTCTTTTATTTTATATCTTTAGTAATATGAAGTTTTTTTTTCCAAAGCCTTATATATATGATGCATGTGTGATGTGGCTTGGATTGGGCTGTGGAGGATTCAATTTGACTGTCTGTGATGTTAATTTTTTAATTTGGAGCAGAATTCCATAAGGATTTACTCTAAAAGGAATAATATTTCAGGAGAGATTCCATCGAAATTTTTACTACAATCCTGCCTGCAAAATTTTAAATAAGGCTGTCGAAATTTTTACTAAACAACTTAATTAATTAATCATTCTTCGCGATAACGTGCCGTAGGAAACAATTTAAATGCGCCTTATTAGAAAACTATTAGGAAGCAATATAATTTCAGAGGAGGCCTGTATAGAGTAGATGATTGTATTAGAAAGGTGGTTGTATTTGTTTACAATCAATTTTTTTTTCCTGTCATGGTGCATTTTTTTAATTGATGTTCTCACATCTCCTGATAAAAATTTAGCTTTTTTAAGAATTGGATAAGTCAATATTGACATATTTAAGGGCAATAAAGATAAATCCCTAAAAAAACTAAAACATTTTAACGAATAATTGTTAAAGAGGTAGAAAGAGGTGTATTGAATGATTTTTTTTCTTAGCATGTACAATGCATAAATTTATATGCAATTCAACCGCCAAATAACTCCAACTAAATTTATATACAGTTCCGAATACGTGCCGTAGGCACGTGCCACGGGCATACCTAGTAGATTAATATAATATAAATATAATTGCCTATGATCAAGAGTCACCTAGTTGGTTAACTACTTTTTGAGAGGCAACCTGTGGTGGGCAGTCGTACCATAAGTATTAATTTGTATTCTAAAAATAATAAAAATTGTATGAGTATTGGGGCAGAGCATTACAAATGGTATCAGAGTCGACTTTCAACACTGGGTATGGGAGAGGGCCTCAATATGATCTGCGGTGTGAGATAGTCCCCGGAATTATCGAGGTGTGTACCTGCGGTGTGGGACTGATCTCCGAAATTATCGGGATCGAGGACGACCCTACATCGGCTAGAAAGAAGGATCCTGTGCTAGATTGTATACCCCGTACTCAGCGACGACGCTGATTTCTAAAGGGGGGGTGTATGTAATACCCCATAATTTCTAAGATATAAATATATGTATATATATAAAGAGAATGGCAAAGTTGTGAATAATGTGAAGTAGGGAGGGGGGCCCATGGTTTGAATACACAGCAAGGTTGGCATGCTGTGTGGTTTGGGGTGACTTCGTGATTACATCACCAGGATGAGGGACCCAGTTTAAATTGTGGAGACAGTGAAGCTATTGTCTTTGGTTGAGGTGTGACATGGCATATAGGGGCCCACGGGGTCTCCTTGTGTGCACGAGATTAGTGAAGGGGGTGAGAGGTATTAATCCCATATCGGGAGTTTACAATAGATTAATATAATATAAATATAATTGCCTATGATCAAGAGTCACCTAATTGGTTAACCACCTTTTGAGAGGCAGCCTGTGGTGGGCTGTTGTACTATAAGTATTAATTTGTCTGCTAAAAATAATAAAAATTGTCTGACTATTGGGGTGGGGCGTTACAAGAGGAAAGCTAACTCTAGGTGGTGTAACTTATTCATGTTACAAGTATAAGGATTAGACACTACGTGAAGATGTACTAAACTTGGTCAAACATAAGTGGTGGGCCTTTATATAGTTTGACGGTGGACTCTTGGGACTATAAACCCAGTTTGACGGTAGACTCCGGGACTGTGGTTGCTTGCAATGGAGGTGAGCCTTAATTAAATCCGGGACTATGATTGGTTTGGCGGGGGACTCCAGGATCATGAATAGTCGGACGGATGGTAGGCCGTACTCCAGTGTATATGCGTATACCGGGGCTAGAGGGACACTAGCGGGAAGTTCGCACGACGAGGATTTCCGTATAAGCTTGACGGTGGATTTCAAGGCTGGGATCCGTACTTGTGGGACGTCTAAAATTTGTTTTATTACCGGGTAGTTATCCTGGCGAGGGATTAAATCCTTTAATGTGAAGTACGTAGGTGTTTGCCCTCGGACCTATGTAGTATGAGATGCATAGAATCTGAACAAGTATGCATTAGTGTTATTTTAGCGTAAACATCTGGATTAGGAACTAAGGCATTTGCATACATTGACATGATTAGGATAGTCACTTTTCACTCTTTGTTTTACATTCAAGTTTTTGGTTGTTAAAATAAGTAAGTCGTTATATTTTCGGCATAGCAAGGATGGCCGTGTATAATATTGCGTCGGTTGTAAGTAACTGACGTGCCCACAGTTTCAAATGCAGGCTTTGGATTTGCAGGAAGATATAAAAATGATCGATGCTAAAGTTTATTTCCCGCTTTAAGTTGTTGATGTTTAAATTGTACAGTTAAATCATGTTGTACTTCATTTATTTTTTCGCTGCGTTGTTGTTGAAAAAAAAATGATGTAATAAAAGTTTCAAAAATTTCTTGTAAAATTGTACGAAGTGAAGTGTAGATCTTGTTGTGCTACGAATAACTGTATTTTGGTATTCGGGGCGTTACACCAACTCTGGGGAAGTTGTAGTTAATTAATGAACTTAATAAGTATAAAACATACACTAGATGGTGATATGATGAAATGGAAGCAAACGTGAGTTATGGACTCCAGAATGATCCGAGGAGTGAAATAATTCCCAGTATTCCGGGACGATGGATGAAATAGGCCACAGAATGATCCACGTGAGTGAGATTGGTCTCCAGTATTCCAAGAACGAAACCGACGCTCATGGGATGTTTGTGCAAAGAGGGTTCCAGGATGACCTGCGGAGTGAGGCAATCCCCGGTATTCCGGGACAATGGATGAAATAGGCTACAGAATGATCCACGTGAGTGGGAATGGTCTCCAGTATTCCAAGGGCGAGAGCCGATACTTGCAAAATGTCTAAATCTCGTAGCAGTCATTGTAATAGGATAGTTGCATAACGTGGGATCGAACCCTATAAAGTGGAGAACGATAAGGCTTGACCGGATCTATGTAGAGTGGGGAGCATAGATTCGACAAGTATGCATTAGTTTTCATCATATGCATTTGTGATTTCCCTTGACTTGATTTATGTTTGTTTTCTGTTTTCTATACTTGACACTTAAGCTAGTTCACTTGATGATTTACATTTCTTTTATTGTTATTTAATATTTCATTTATCATTACCATGTTAATATGTTGAGTATGATTTTGTTGTTTATGTTTTGTTTAAGTTGTATTTCTTTTGAATATCACTTACATTGTTATGGCTGACCTCTATAGTTTTGAGGGTTAGAGTTATCTTTAGCCTCATGTTTCACAGGTATGTACTATTAGCATGGAGCTGGGAGCATGTGGTAGAATGTTTTATGTTATCGTAAATGTTGTAAAAAGATTGAAAGTAAATGAGTAAATATGGAACTGTTTTGTAAGATGAAATGCAATTTAAGGTGTTTAATTTTCCACTGTGCTTGTGAAAGAAATATTGTAAAAAAAGTTTTAAAATTTTCCTGTATTTGTATTGTGTGTATAATTATAATTGAGGTAGATGTTGGAAATCGTTCCACATAATTTTAAGTTTATTTATTGAAAATTCAGGGCGCTAAAAAAATACTTGTACAAATCTCACTCTCCTCCTACATTCTATCTTTCACTCTCACACTAGCCTCTCTCTCTCTACCGCTCGTTCCCGAACCCAAACTCGAAACCCTAGCTCCTCCTTCACCTAATCCACCCATCCTCCGTCAGTTGACTCTCTCACTCACTCCTCATCTCCTCGAACTCCTGCCCTCTTTCTTGAATCTCCCGATCCCCAAAAACCTAACCTTAACGGGCTCTCCGAAACCCTAGTCCTCCTCCTCTGTCTGCAACAGCATAACCACATGGTCTCTCTCCTTCTCAAAGACCCACATTGTGCAAGAAATTCACTCTATTTTAGCCTTTAGTAGATGTACCTATGTTGCTTGATTTAAATTTTTTAAAATTTTTTGAGTCTACAATTTTATTGTGATGCGTAGTTAGTTGTTTGATGTGTATTGTATATAGTTTTTTGATAGTTGTAGATTGAAATGTAGAAGTAGTTTTTTTTTTCAAATTATAGTTGTAATTGTAGTTGTAGATAATATCGTTTTTTTTTCTAAAACCGCGCAAAGGAAATCAAAAAATTTGAAATTATGCGAGTAGGTTGGAATCACCATGCACAAGCCAATACATCTTGCAGAAGTGAGTTTCGATTCACGGTTTGCGATATACGACCGTGTATCGCTTTCGAATCTTTTTCGTGAGTGAAAACAATAAATTGCAATTTATTGCAAACCGTTAGTCAAAAATCGCTTCTACAAGTTGTGTTGGTTTGTGTGTGGTGTGTCCGACTGACTCACAAGGTTTTGGAATTTTTTGATCTCGTTTGTACGATTTTCTCCCATATATCAAACAACAATAATAATTAAACTTTGATATTTTTTGTGTGGCTTTTCACTAGAAAATCGCACAAATGACATCAAAAAAATACGAAATTTTGCGAGTAGGTCGGACTCACCAAGCACAAGGCAACAAAACTTGTAGAAGTGAGTTTCGACTCACGGTTTGCATGATACGTCCGTGTATCGCTTTGTTTGCTTTGAATTTGAAATAAAACGATACATTGCCATATCTTGCAACAGTCAAAACTCGCTTCTACAAGTTGCGTTGGCTTGTGTGTGGTGAGTCCGACCTACTCACAAAAGTATGAAATTTTTTGATGTCATTTGTGCAATTTTATCACGTATTTTGTTTCGTATCTATATATATGAATAGTGTATTGATCAATTGTTATAAAATATTTTTATAGAGAAATGATTAGAACGAGGGGAACCAGAAGGCCGTCTGGTAGTGGTAGGGGAGAAACATCCATAGAAGTAAGTGTACTACTAGTTTTTATTGTGAATTTTGTAGACGTAATATTGTATGTACAATAATAAATTTTTAAATATTGGTGTAGGTTGGTATGTCGTCTTCTGGTGAACATCGCTGTCCAGGACCTTTAGAGCCACACATACTCACTTTGCAAGGCCGCCACAGATATAAGGAAGTGTGGAGAGGGACAACGCGGAATTGTAATTTCCGTACGCACGAGATATTGACGATGCACCCGCGTACCCATGAGTACCTTGTATAAGCCGGTTTTTACGAAGTTGGTTTGATGGGTAAGGTGAAACTAGACCGAGCACTTCATGCAGCCCTCGTCGAGCGATGGAGGCCAGAGACACACAGTTTCCATCTGTCGGTGTGGGAGATGACGGAGATACTGCAAGATATTACCATGATTTCCGGTCTACCAATAGATGGGATGACTGTGACGGGTAATATGAATTTTCAGAAAATAGAGTTGTGTAATGAGCTCCTCGGTATAGAGTTTGCTGATGATGATGAGGATGATACAGCTATTTTTGTTTGACAATCAATCTGACTTTCATGGTTGTAGGAAAGCTTTGAAGGGAATTTGACCGATGCTTCGAGCGAGTACGACGTGCAGTGCTACACTAGGGGATATATTCTAACTGTGCTTGGAGGTGTTCTCTTGCCTAAATTCACCAGAGATACTGTCCCGCTTATGTATCTAGATTGCTCGTCGACCTAAGCTTAGCCGACCGGTATAGTTGGGAAAGTTGCACATTAGCCACCCTGTACAAAACATTGTGTGTAGTTGCTCTCGATGGAGTTGAGATGATTGGGCCGATGATCTTACTTCAGATTTTGGCTAGGAACATATACATTTGGGCCGTCCCTGTATTACGAGACCCACGGAGGTTTGGGTGGCCACTGCACCCATCGTTGAGATGCGACCACCTTTAGGTGTGTATTGGGCCGGTTTACGAAGCTACAAAGATAACCCAAAAGTAGTTCTAACATAGTATAGAGACGAGCTCGACCAACTGCGAGATGAATTGATAATTTGGTCCCCGTATACCCCCGAGCGCATGGAAAGATTACTACCAGTGTGTACAGCTGGTTCACAGTTGTGGTTGACGCTGGCTGCACTCGTCAACTTTGGTACGGTGGAGCATTATTGGACGGATAGAGTCCTTCGCCAATTTGGGTTGGAGCAGGAAATTCCTTATTTGGGATGCTCGTACAACACTGAGTTATACGCTGTTAGAGGTACAGGTCGTATGCCCAATCATGACTGGGCAGATTTCCACCGTGGTTATGTCGCAATGTGGAATGAGCGAAGATTTGAAATTGTGTTTGATGATGTCAAGCCGTATGATGACACGTCACTTACAAAGTACAAAATTTGGTATCGGGCGACAACAAGTTTATACATATCTCCGAAGACCGAAATACCAGTTGGCATTTAAGTACCAATTCTAGATAGATAGAGAGAGAGAGAGAGAGAGAGAGAGAGAGAGAGAGAGAGAGAGAGAGAGAACCATCACCGGTGTATTCTACGTCACAAGCCATGTACCAACCGAATGCATCATCATTTCGGTTGTTGGTAAGTCAAACTTGTTTCATATATTTTTTTTGGTATTCACATGAATTATTTTTAAATTGATGATTTCATAATGGAATTGTGGTACTATATTTTCAACTTTGTTTTAGATCGAGAATACATGGGACTTGGCAAAAGAATGTGCACACGTACTTAAGAGTAATGTTACCGAGGAGATGAAAGTTTTCATTCAGAAGATGCTTACTTTATGCAGGGGCTCACTTGAAGAGGTAGGAGATGGCGAACTACTCACCCGTTATTTAGATACGACTGTACGTTCACAACGGCGTAAGAGTGTGAGTACTAGGCCATCTAAGCCGTGGTAACAATGACAACACCAACCTTCGAGGAGTGCAGAAGAGCATCAGGAAGAAATTCAAGAAGGAGAAGAAGAAGAAGAAGAAGGAGAAGAAGAAGAAGAAGAAGACCAAGAAGAGCAAGGAAAAGAGACCGGCCCTTCACAAGTAACCCAAGTTGGGCGTACTCGGCGACAACCGATCCGGAATTGGCGAAAGCCACAACACTACACTCCGGGTTAGGTTGAGTGTTTTTTGTGATTCGTGTTGTATGTTGAACTTTGTTTGTATTATTATTAATGTTGATGTTAATGTTATTGTAAAGTATATGGTTATTGTTGTGAGTTAAGTTTGGAAATTGTGGCTCTTTTTGTTGTTGATTATATTTCCATTGTTGTTAGTTTTTTGTGGAGTTGAGACAAGTATATGGCGTTTGTATGAGTTGAATGTTAGAAATCTGGCAGCGGAATTGTGAAGTTTGAAAGTCATGAATGTAGTTTGAAAATGTAGCAGCTGTTGCTGCTGTTAATGAATGTATTTGTGAATTTCCTTGCTTGAACTAAAGTCGTTGTTAAAAACAACGACTTGGTATAACTTAGGCCATTGTTGGAAACAACGGCCTAACTTAAAATGGAAACATTTGTGAAATTTGCCTTGCTCTCTAACTTGCAACAGTCATTTGTGAATTCCTTTGCTTGAACTAAATCCGTTGTTAGAGACAACGACTTAGTATAACTTAGGCCGTTGTTGGAGACAACGACTACAGTTAAAATGGAAACATTTGTAAAATTTGTATTTCTCTTTGACTTGCAGCATAGTCATTTGTGAATTTCCTGGTTTGAACTAAAGCCGTTGTTAGATACAACGACTTAGTATAACTTAGGCCGTTGTTGGAGACAACAACTAAATTTAAAATGGAAACATTTGTGAAATCTGTATTGCTTTCTGACTGCAGCATAGTCATTTGTGAATTCCATTGTTTGTACTGAAGCCATTGTTAGAGACAACAACTTAGTATAACTTAGGCTGTTGGAGGAGACAACGACTACAGTTAAAATGAAAACATTTGTGAAATTTATCTTGCTTTCAGACTTGCAGAATAGTCATTTGATAGAGTACATCCCTGTTAAGTTCAACTGAACCCCCTTATGCTAATCCTAAACCTCACCCCTAACCCCTAGCCCTCCGACCATATCCTTGACCTTAACCAGTAAGATATACCTATCTACAATCACTTACATATATTTTCTCTAATGTCTAACTCTAACCCTAATATGTATCTTATTCACGCTCTTCAAATTTTTGTTATTTAAAAAAAAAGAAAGGGAAAAAACACCAAACATTTTTTTCTAAAAAAATTCTTTAAATAAGTTTTTTTTAACCATGTTTCAGTTTTTTGAAACTAAAGTGTAGTCATAGAGTGAACCAAGTTATCGGAGAATATAATTTAAATTGTCAATGTGATGACATCTTTAATGTATGGGATGAACACATCTATTGTGATCATATTGGACGTAAGGAACAGTTTTTTAAAACTGAAATTACTAAGATTATTTTAAACATAAAAAAATTATGATTAAATAAGTTCTAATGTATTATCAATATATAGAATCGTTTGCGTACACCACAACCCTAACCCTACCCAAACCCCTAACACTCTTTAACACTAACCTTACCCTAACCCTCCAACCATAACCAACCCAACACCTAAGGGGTTGTGTAAGGAAAACTTTTGTTCATTATTTTTTTCCGCTATGATTATTTTTTTCTCCTAAAAGTCCCACTTTAATTTGTTCTTCTATTCTATCTGTACCAATTTCTAAAAAACAGTATGTTCTTGTGCCTTGGTTATTATGGATAGTTTAGTTATTTGTTACACTGCATGCATGAATTTATCATTTTCTTCATATGGAATTACTAGTATTCAAATAACGATTGTAGGTTAGCTAATTCAGTAAACTCTTGGTTATTAATATTTTTTTCTAACGAAAATTATAAAAATAATAGGGTTGGAATTTTAGGGATTAGGTTAGTGTAAGGAATAGGGTTAGGGTTATGGTTGGAGGCCACAGATAAGCTAAACAGGGATGTACTCTCTCATATTTAAAATTATAAATTGTTCTGAAAGTGGTACATACCCTTGGAACATTTTTGGGACAACAACTTTAGTATTAGTAGAAACGACTGACATTAGGATAAGTTAAGGGTTAGGAAGGGTTAGAGTTAGGGTAGGGTAGAGTTACGGTAGGGTTAGGGTTAGGGTGTACACAACAGCCTAAGCTAAACAAAAAAATATGTAGAACTATTCGTTTGTATTTTTTCCATTTTCTTATTTTTTAAATAATATATATTTGAAGATAATGAATAAAATATATTTTAGGGTTAGAGTTAGACATTAAATAAAAGATATGCAAGTGATTATAGATAGGGATCTTTTTATTTTGTATAAATTGAAATTAATAAAATATAGAGACGAAAAACAAGAATATGAATGTCTTTGGTGCAGAGTTCAAGAATCTATGTTCGTAGAGATAGAAGAGAATGTTGTAAAATGAAAAAAAATTAATATAAACCTAAGTCGTTGTTTCCAACAATGGCCTAGGTTATTCAAAAAAAAATGTAAAACCTTGGTAATCTCCTCTCAAGTCAGAGAGCAAGTCAACTCGAACAAAAAAATTCATATCAACCTAGGCCTTTGATTCCAACAATGGCTAAGGTTGTTGAATTTTTTTAAAAAAAACCTTGGTAATCTCCTCCCAAGTCAGAGAGCAAGTCAACAGGAACAAAAATTTTCATATCAAACAACGGCCTAAATTATTGATTTTTTTTTTTTGAAAAAACCTTGGTAATCTCCTCTCAAGTCAGAAAGCAACTTAATTGGAACAAAAAATTTCATATCAACCTAGGCCGTTGTTGGAAACAACGACCAAGGTTATTGATTTTTTTTTTTGTTGAAAAAACCATGGTAATCTTCTATCAAGTCAGAGAGCAAGTCAGCTGGAACTAAAAATTTCATATCCACCAAGGCCGTTATTGGAAACAACGGCCAAGGTTATTGATTTTTTTTTAAAAACAACCTTGGTAATCTCTTCTCAAGTCAGAGAGCAAGTCAACTGGTACAAAATATTTCATATCAACCTAGGCCGTTGTTGGAAACAACGTCAAGGTTATTGAAATTTTTTTTTTGAAAACACCTTGGTAATCTCCTCTCAAGTTAGAGAGCAAGTCAACTGGAACAAAAAATTTCATACCAACCTAGGTTGTTGTTGGAAACAACGGCCTAGGTTAATGGAAATTTTTTTGGAAAAACCTTGGTAAGCTCCTCTCAAGTCTGACAGCAAGTCAACTGGTACAAAATATTTCATATCAATCTAGTCCGTTGTTGGAAACAATGGCCATGGTTATTTTAAAAAAAATTGAAAAAACCTTGGTAATCTCTTCTAAAGTCAGAGAGCAAGTCAACCGGAACAAATTTCATATCAACCTAGGCTATTGTTGGAAACAATGGCCTAGGTTAATGGAAAAAAATTGAAAAAACCTTCGTAAGCTCCTCCAAGTCAGAGAGCACGTCAATTGGAACAAAAAAATTCACATCAACCTAGGCCGTTTATTGAAAAAAAATCTTTTTTAGCCTTGAGCCGTTGTGTCCAACAACGGATTAGGTAAAAAAAAAGGTTTTTTAAAAAATAAGATTAAACAGAACACTGACACCACAACATTTTCTGTTCAACTACTACTGTCAAATATTTCATACCCAATTTCATTCAACCTTCGTGTGGAATACTCGTACTTTTCCGACAAGAACATATTAAGGCCCATCATTCAACACACAAAACATAAACATAATGACTAAAAACTAAAACAACTAAAACATTATCAACAAACACACTACATCCACACATCCAACCATATTCATTTGGAACATATATTATCATCAAACATATAAAAAACAACAAAGACACATAACATTAATCGATTACATATATATTTTTTATATGATGCAACAACAGACAAGGGAGCTGATATGGCTAAAAATGGGACCAAATCGAAACCGTTCAAATTGGGCACGAATCTTAAAGCTCACAGGGGCAAAACGGTAATCTCACCTACAGACAGGTCCGAAATGGGAACTAGGTCTCTTCTCTAGGGCCCAATAACCCATGAACGGATCTGTTCAACTGGGTACGGGTCCCTGCCCATTGAGAGCCAGTTCAGGAGGATATGGAGAAATCTTGATCCGTCTTTATCCTTAGGAAGTGGTTCTAACCACTTCTATCCAGCCACACCCAAGAGTAGAGATTCATTCTTATCTCGAAGCAGATCCCCACGGCGACTATAAAACCCCCCTATCTCCTACCGTTACAAGGTGATCACTCTTTGCCTACCTAAAGCTTTTTCATATTCTTTTCTAAGTACTGACAAGAGCGTCGGAGGGTTCGTCGCTAGGATCAACCCCGGTGTTTCGAACTTTGTGCAGGTCAGCAGCAGCAGTAAGGAGCCAGCCAAACAACAGTGGAAGAGGTCAGGTTTGACCCATTTGATTTTCTACGAACCCACAAATTCATCTGATTCCCCCCACACCGAAATTAGCGGCAACAGATTGGCTCCGTCTGTGGGAACTCGAATAGCAATCTGACCCTACTCCATCAACAAAAGCCACTCCTAGCTATTCCTCCGAAGAAAGGAAAGTCTGCGGCCTCCAACCGCAGAACAACTTCCATTCCTCCCCACCTCCGGGGGATCTCCCTCCACCAGTCCAACCGGCCCAGCAGCTCGAACAACCGATCCCTCAACCCGTTCAGCAACCTCAAGGGCCTCAAGTGGTTGTTGGAGAACCATCTGGCCGAAGTCGCCAGAAGCAACCTCTTCATCAGGTCCATATCTCCGTACACAACCCTTCTTCCGACTCCATGGCCTCCCATAGCCCTCCAATGCCGAGAGATCTGCGAGATGTTCTCAACAACCGGTAGAATGATATAAATCTTCGAATCCGCTTGGACGAGAGGCAGACCCGTGATGGGAACCCTCGTCGGGAGCATCAGAAGGACCGGTCACCCCACAAGACAGATTGCACGGGTCCAACTCTCCCAGAAGGCGGAGAGAGTCGCCCCAGCATTGCTAGAGAAGAAGCAGCTCTCCAGTCGGCCGTCCTGCCCCCCAAGCCCATCGGGAGAAGGAGGCCCTCGTCACGAGAGCGGAGTTCCAATAGTTCCAGGAGGCCATCCTTCGGGCACTCAACTTTGCCCCTAAAAATGACCAACGAGCTCCCAGTCCTCGGCTGACTCCCAACCATCTCCGCCGCTCTCCCAGTCCTTGCCGCCGCTCTCCCAGGCCTGGCTGGCTTCGAGCCATTGCCATTGCTCTCCCAGTCCTCGACCGGCTCTAGGCCATCGCCGTCGCACCCCCAGTCCATGGCCTACTCCAAGCTATCGCCGCCGTAGCCCCAGTCCTCCTCTACATGAAGAGGAGTATCGGGGCTCAGCGAGGCATGACCGAAGGGAGGACTCGGTCTACCACCATCTCCACGAGATGGAGATTCGCCTTGGTCAGCTCGACAGAGATGAAGAACAACGGGCGAGGAACCTCCGCCCGAGCAGGCCCCCATTCTCCCGCACTATCATGGAGGCCCCCGTCCCAGAGAACTTCAAGCCTCCAAACTTTGAGTTGTATACCGGGGAATCGGACCCCGCTGATCATATTGAGAGTTTCAAAACTCTTATGATGGTCCATCACGCCTCTGACGCCCTTCTCTGCAAGACCTTTCGAGCCACGCTCAAGGGGCCCGCTCGGGAGTGGTATTCCAGACTTGCTCCGGCCCCCATCTTCTCATTCGACCAGTTCGAAGGTCTCTTCTTCACACACTTCGTGAGCAGCCACCGATCATTGCTCTTCCTCAGTCAAAAGAGGGGCGAGCAGCTGAGGATTACGTCAAGCGGTTCACCTCGGAGACCAGGTCTATCGCCTCCCTGGATCAGTCAGTGGCTTCAACTGCTTTCCAGTCTAATGTCATTAACCCTGATCTCAGGGCATCCTTGGCCAAGAAGCCTCATCGGGACTTATCAGAGCTACTTCTCAGGAGTGAGAAGTATATCCGAGCTGAAGAGGCTCTCAACTGCCCCACTCTAGAGGGATCGTCTTCCGGGAACAAATGAAAGAATGCTGAAGAAGGAGCTAAGAAGCTCCAAAAAGACAACGGATGTCAACATCGCCCTCTTCCCCGCTTCGAAAAGTTCACTCCGCTTAATGCGAGTGTCTTCGCCATCTTGATGGAAATTGGGAACGAGGGTATTCTACCGCCACCTCCAAAGATGAACACCCCCAGAAAGAAGAGAAACTGGGATAAGTGGTGCCGCTTCCACAGGGACCACGGGCACGACACTAACGACTGTCGGGCCCTGAAGGACGAGATCGAGGCCCTTATTCAGAGAGGGCAGCTCGGTAGATTCGTGAGAAGAGACAGGGATGATCTACATCCACCCCACAGGGGGGCTAACAGGCGAACCGAACAACATGCAGAGACCCCGGATGTTGAAGCAGAGGTCATCCTACACCTCATACACGGAGGCCCAATGGGGAGGGGGATTCCAACTCCTCCCGAAAAGCCTTCGTTCAAGAGGTGAATGCCGTGCAGAGCCATCCTCCTTCGAAGGGCCTTGGGGTTCCTGTCACATTCTCTGATAGGGACTTGGAGGGCGTCCGCATGCCCCATTGCGACGCCCTTGTTATTAACCTCCGTATGGCCAACTTCGACGTACACCGGGTCCTGGTGGACAACGACCACTCGGTTAATATTCTTTTCTTAGAGGCGTTCAAGGGCCTCCAGATGTCGATAGATCGGCTCAAGCCCGCTGGATACACTCTTCATAGATTCACCGGGGTGTCGGTAACGATCGAGGGAGTTATAACCCTCGACGTGACCATTGGCAAAACCCCAATCCCCCGCACGAAGCCGATGGACTTCATGGTGGTAGATGTGAAAGCTTCCTATAAAGTTATCCTGGGTCGACCAGGTCTGGCCGCCCTCCAGGCCATCCTTTCGGCCTATCATATGAAGATGAAGTTCCCCACCCCCGCAGGAGTGGGAGAAGTGAGAGGGAGCTAGAAGGCGGCTCGCAAGTGTTACATAACCTCGATGGGAGGCCCGGTCTTATCCCTTGAAGCCCTCGAACTCCCACGAGAAGGTAGCCAGACCATCTCCGAACTGGTAGATGAGCTGGAAGAAGTGGCCTTTTCAGAAGAAGATGCCACCAAGACATTCCAGATTAGTAAGGCCCTTTCCCCTTCTATCAAGAAAGACATCTTCCAATGCATAAGGGAGAAACACGATTTTTTTGCCTGGACCGCGGCGAATATGCCTGGGATCTCAGAAGAGATCTTGATGCACCACCTCAGCGTTGCCCTGAGATTCAAGCCCGTCCAGCAAAAGCGACGTAAATTCGCTCCCGACTGCCAACAAGCGATCAAGAAAGGGGTCGAAAAGCTCCAGAATGCTCGATCCATCCAAAAGGTGAACTACCCCGAATGGTTATCCAATGTGGTGATGGTTAAAAAGGCCAACAGGAGCTGGAGAATATGCATCGATTTTACTGACCTGAACAAGGCGTGCCCGAAGGATCCATTCTCCCTTCCGAGCATCGATGTTCTGATTGATGCGAACTCTGGCCATGAGCTCCTCAGCTTCATGGATGCCTTCTCGGGTATAACAAGATCCGGATGTTCCCTCCCGACATCCCGAAGACCTCGTTCATGACTGACCAAGGCCTGTACTGCTACCGGGTCATGCCATTCGGGCTGGAGAACACAAGAACTACATACCAACACCTAGTCAACAAGGTCTTCCGAGACCAGATATGCCGGAACATGGAAGTCTATGTGGACGACATGTTGGTTAAGAGCGTTCGCGTGTAGGAGCATGTCCTTGACTGTAACGCCCCAATTTTTTTTTTTTTTTGACTCCCAAATTCAATTCTTTCAATTTCTGTATCACTTTAAACATAAACTAAGATAAGTATATTTCAAATAAAATTTTGGCAGAGTTTCCCTTGAAATTTCTGCCCCGAAACACTAAAAGCTTACGGAATTCTGTTCTAAATTCCGTAGCTCACATCACACGCAATAATATCATGGGCTCCCCAGGCCAAAATGAGCAGAATCACACAGGCAATATAATATCATGCTCTGGGGGCCAAACTCATAATATAATATCAAATATCAAATAAAAATCCTAAATTTCTTTGAAAACGAGGTAAACATTTTAGAAAAACCTTTGTAAAACCTACCACCGAGCTCGTACACCACAACGAGATGGGTACGGGTCACAAACATACCATACCACTTCGTACTATACTCATCATCATCATCTACATGCTTATACATTCAAATTACAATATAAACCATACATTCCACTATTCACATAACTGAACTTATACATAAAATTTAAAGTGAATAACTTCACTCTACGAAATCTACGCCTCACCTCTGCATTGCTGAGGACCTGAAACAGTAGGGGATCTAGGGTAGTCCAAGAACTCCCTAACCCCCCAAACACTAAGGGGTTAGCCATTTCTAGTGTGAGTATAATTCGCTAATCTAATAAATAAATTAAAATGGTATAAAGAAAATAATTTAAACTTACAAACATCAAGTTAAGATGATGCAACCAGAAATATGGACATAAAAACATCACCAATACGATTTTATATCAAAATACTCTTCAAATCTGCATCTGATTATATAATTATCCATAATTCACACATTTCACTATATGCTTCACATCAACCTCATATATATCCCTATATTACATTCGCATAATACGAATTCACATACAATCCATTCCTTTTCAATTTGAATTCCCTAACACGAATATTCATCTTTCCACAATTATCGTCATATCAGCATTTCGCTATTTAGATGAATATAACTACATGATATTATTACATCTTTCTTTAATAACCATTTATATGAATATAAACTCATAACACAACATACTTTCTTTAATAACCATTTTCACAACCACTCTCTTATTACATACATCGCACGCATACAAACAACAGTACCCTCTACCTCGTCATAACTTCTCATTACAAGTAGTTATTTTATTGAATAACATCACATATCACATCATAAACATATGCATTCCTACCCATAATGCCACATTCATTCGTATCTCAGAACACAACACAACATCTCATTGCACATTGCAACTTGCTTGCAGTTCATCATATCATTATCATATCACTAATAACAAAAATTGACATTAACTTCACTTGCATTCTCATCACAATATACTCCATATCCCAAACATAGTTTGGACAATCACATATCACACCCCAAAGCCGATAGCTTGGGTAATAATCACCACACCCCAAACACATAGTCTGGGTAATATCACATCACATCTCAAGCCGATAGCTTGGTTATTAATTTACTTCAATTACTTTTCATCTTCACTTTACTTTATTCTTCATTTCCATTATTCATTACCGATATCATGCCACTCACCCTGCAAATTATGCCAAGGCAGGTAGTTCCCACCATTTCCACAGAAATAACGGGCGAGTAGTTCCTCGACACAATTCCAAGGTGTATCAACTCAAATCATCCTGTATTTCACTTTAATAATCGTTCTCATTACACAATTACTTCATACTATTCGTATTAACACACGTCTCTTTTACTTTTCATTTTAAATTAACCACATGTTTCATTTATCATTTCTTTTCATTCACAAACTCATAACTTGTATTCCTTCATATTCATTTCATTCACAACCACTTTCTTTCATATTCACAACTCACTTTCTTTACTTACATATTTCATTCCCATAATACACGAATACTTTCTTTTCTTTTTCATTCTCATATCATATTTCACATCACATGTTTTCACCGCTTTCTCATAACACAAGGTATTCTACCTTTCATTTTCCATCTCATAATAAAATTCACATTAACTCTGATTCTTTTTAGATAAGACACCGCACCCCAAATATAGTTTGGGTAATAATTTACTGCACCCCAAGTAGAACTTGGGTGATAACTCATCACATCTTAAGCCAATAGGTCAATTATTAATTTACTTTAATTCTATTCATCTAATACTATATCATATATATTATCGTACTTTGCTTCTCTTGTTTAATCACACGCTTCCTATTACCAATTATTTTTATTTGCATACTCATGAATCACATTCTTTCATGCTCTTCATCATATACTCATTTTCTTTCACTTATTCATTTCCACCCTTACACTTACTTCATTTCATTTCATTTAATTTTACACCAGGTACTTTCTTCTCTTTCTCATTTACATTCTATATCATATTCATTTTACCCCAAGTCTATCCTGGAGTATCAGTTCTCTCTCAGGTCTACCCTGAGGTATCAACTCTCTCTCCGGTCTACCCGGAGGTATCTGCTCTCCCAGGTCTATCCTGGGGTATCCACTCTCTCTCAGATCTACCCTAAGGTATCATATCTCTCTCCGGTCTATGCGGAGGTATCTGCTCTCCCAGGTCTACCCTGAGGTATCAACTCTCTCTCAGGTCTACCTTGAGGTATCATATCTCTCTCCGGTCTATGCGGAGGTATCTGCTCTCCAAGGTCTATCCTGGGGTATCAACTCTCTCTCAGGTCTACCCTGAGGTATCATATCTCTCTCCGGTCTATGCGGAGGTATCTGCTCTCCCAGGTCTACCCTGGAGTATCAAATCTCTCTCAGGTCTACCCTGAGGTATCATATCTCTCTCCGATCTATGCGGAGGTATCTGCTCTCCCAGGTCTACCCTGGGGTATCAACTCTCTGTCAGGTCTACCCTGAGGTATCATATCTCTCTCCGGTCTATGCGGAGGTATCTGCTATCCCAGATCTATCCTGGGGTATTAACTCTCTCAGGTCTACCCTGAGGTATCATATCTCTCTCCGGTCTATGCAGAGGTATCTGCTCTCCCAGGTCTACCCTGGGGTATCAACTCTCTCTCAGGTCTACCCTGAGGTATGATATCTCTCTCCGGTCTATGCGGAGGTATCTGCTGTCCCAGGTCTACCCTGGGGTATCAACTCTCTCTCAGGTCTACCCTGAGGTATCATATCTCTCTCCGGTCTATGCGGAGGTATCTGCTCTCCCAGGTCTACCCTGGGGTATCAACTCTCTCTTAGGCCTACCCTGAGGTATCATATCTCTCTCCGGTCTATGCGGAGGTATCTGCTCTCCCAGGTCTACCCTGGGGTATCAACTCTCTCTCAGGTCTACCCTGAGGTATCATATCTCTCTCCGGTCTTTGCGGAGGTATCTGCTCTCCCAGGTCTATCCTGGGGTATCAACTCTAGTCAACCGAAATTATTGTTATTAACATTTTCTTTTCATATTATCATCACCCTTTATCATCATAGCATCTCATCTTTTATTTGAACTTACTAACACAAACAATGATCACCATCCCACTTACCCTTTCAATGCATCACACAAAAGAACATATCACTGTAATTAATATATAAAATCATCACATCATAATATTGCACATCACAACTGAACTGTATTATTTATTTTATCATTACCCCACATATCATGAGTATACCATACTATTTATTATCTCAATATCACATGTTTGCATACGCCCAGTAGCTCAGCACATCACAACATCATATATATATAATTACACCCAATACGTTACCATCACACTGGATATTCAAAATTACATCAATTCACCATATACTGACATCTTATATAAATATAACTCATCCCCGTATATATTTAACTAATCCATCATCTATAAATTTATATCAATACACAAGGGACACGAGTAATTAATCGTCATATTGCACACCAACACCGAACACTAATTCCCATATATACATACACCTTATTCCGTAATTCATACCAATCGTTCATATTATACTAAGATTTTCTTAAAACAACAGATATGTAAATATATTCATACTCACCTAACAGCCCAGGAAGACTCGAAGCATCACTTCTCCATCCCGCACCCGAAGCCGTTAACATCTCCTATTATCAAGTTTCAAAGCAATTAAGGCTCAAAACATCCAAATCAACCACAGAAAATATCAACACTAATTCTAATATCACTCAGGCATTTTATCGAACGTCTGGGATGCACACGTGCGTTGCACGTAATATTTAAATTCCTACGGGATATTTATCCCCAAACAATTACTAAAATCACCCCCAACTTATTCTAATAGTTCTACTAAAATTCTACTACTGTGAAGAAGATAATTCTCACATATATAATTCTCTTTTACAAACCCAAAACCCTAATTTATTAGCAACTTGTAAACTCTCCAATAATTTGCTAATTTATCATCTCTACTATTCCCAACATCTTCTAATCTCCCTACCATAATAGTTCTACTCAATAGCAATTAACCACACTTAATTTCAAACAATAATAAAATCTAGGGTTTACCTTATCGAAATCCTTTTGAAAATCCGATGCTACCACGATGTAGAGCACCCTCCAATTAGTCTATCCCTCGATTTAATTTGAAAATGACGAAGAACTTTAGTGGATTTGGACGGGAGAAGGCCGAATGGGTTCGGCGCTGTGTTTGGTCGGGATCAGGAAAAAGAAAAGAAAGAAGAAGGAGGAAGAAGAATGGGAGGGGGGGGGGGGGGGTTTATTAAAATAAATAAATAAATAAATAAATAAATAAATAAAGAGGAGTATTACATATAGGCCCGCAAATTTCAAAAATATTTCAAATAAGCCCCCAACTCTCACACTTTAAAAATACTAACAATATAAAATACATAAAATTGTCTCATAATAATCCTCCAACAGTTGAAAATAAAGTAAACAATATTCCTTCACACAAAACTCAATTCATAACCTCCAATATATCAATGATACCAATTTACCACAGATATCCATACCAATATCAATATTTAAATAAAATATATCAAAAATAATTTTTCACCACTCCAAATATATAAAAACAGGCATTTTCGGTATTTTACAAATTCGAGGTGTTACATTGACCTCCAGGAAGCCTTCGGGGTGTTAAAGCGACACAACATGAGGTTGAATCCGAGCAAGTGCGACTTCGGCGTCTCGTCCGGAAAATTCCTTAAATTCATAGTGAGCCAGAGGGGCACAGAAGCCAACCCTGAGAAGATCAAAGCCATACTCAATATGGCCCCTCCCACCAATGTCAAAGAAGTGCAGAGGCTCACCGGGCGCCTTGCGGCGATTGGGCATTTCCTCTCCAAATCCGGGGAGAAATGCCTCCCGTTCTTCAAGGCCCTCAGGGGGGCCAAAGGCTTTGAATGGGGGCAACAGCAACAAGAGTCATTCGACCAGCTTAAGGCGTACTTAGACAACCCCCCACTCTTGAGCAAGACAAGGCCCGGGGAGGTCCTCTACCTATACCTTGCCGCTTCGGAGCAGACCTTCAGCGCTGTCTTAGTAAGACAAGAAGACAAGATGCAGAGGCCCATCTACTACGTGAGTAAAGTCCTCCGGGACACTGAACTCTGTTACCCAAAGCTAAAGAAATGGCCTTTGCCTTGGTTATGGCGGCCCGAAAGCTTCGCCCATATTTTCAGTCCCATTCGATGGTCGTTCTTACCAACCAGCCGTTGATGCAGGTTGTCCACAAGCCCAATACATCAGGACGCTTGATGAAATGGTCCATAGAGCTGAGCCAACACGACATCAGCTATCAACCCCGAATCGCTATCAAGGCACAAGCCCTAACGAAATTCATTATGGAGAGCACCTAGACTCTATTTATAGAGAGGAATCACTAGGACGTTGTAAAACAGTTAATAAAACTGATTTAAAATGGATATAAAACTTTTGAATTTGAAAAACAAATTTTAAATTCTGAAATCTGTCGAAATGACTTGAACAGTCGACTGGGTTGCCATGATGAGTCGACTGACCAGAGTTTGAAAAAGTACAGACAGTTTCGTACTAGTAAAGTCAACTGGTGCTAAATGGCAGTCGACTGGTACTCAATAGCTGATCTTAATCAAGCTTGTTTCGACCTTTAAACTTGTGAAAAACACTCAATTATAAAGATATGTGTAAGTGTGTGTGTGTGTGTGACAAGGCTATTACATCAATCTAAGACTCAAAGAAATAAAATTACAATTGTTTACAAGACATTTAATAAAATACATTGAAGCACTAAATCTTGTCTTGATCTTAAGTCTTGAATTTGAGCTTGATCCATTGTCTTTAGTTGTTGAAGCTTGCTTGACTTGATCAAATTTTCTTTGAGAGCTTCATTGGATCAACTTTGCCTTTGTGTATCACACATGATAATGACATTGATACATCCTGCAATATATAAGAAGTAGCACAACTTTGCATTGTGTTGTAGTCATCAAAACCAAGAATCAATATTCTCCCCCTTTTTGTTGATGACAACACAATAGCTTACAATAATAATGAAACTAAACTACAAATGCTCCCCCTAACTAATGTACAATATGCATAAGTTAAAAGAAACATGCACAAAAAACATGCACAAAATGCAAATGCAAACAATATATACAAATACACAAGCTTTTTCTCCCCCTTTGGCATCAACAAAAAATAGAAGGAGAAAAAATAAAGAGGAAAAGATTGCAAGAGAACAAACACAAGTCAAAACCAAAGCAAAGTTATGCATATGAAATTTGAAGTACATTTTTCAAAAGACAACATAAAATAGAAAATACATAAAAAGTAGAAAAATATAGAAAAAATATAGCTAACTAATCTTTGTCTTCATCATCAACTGGTTTTGAGGAACAGTCAACTTAGTCGAGAGCAAATAAAACAAACAAAAAAACTCAAGTAATACTTCTGGCAGTCGACTGAGTACTGTTCACAGTCGACTGTCCAGAGCACTAAAAAACTCAAAAAAATAAATCTCGAAAAATACTTAGGAAGTCGACCGAATATTATTGCTAAGTCGACTTACCATATATAAAAAAATCAAGAAATATCATAAAAACTGCAAATTCCTAGTTCTCTTTTTAAGGTGATAAATGTGTCTTCCTTAAGTGGTTTAGTAAAGATATCTGCTATTTATTTATCAGTAGAAATAAAGTCTAAAGATATATCTCCCTTTAAAATATGATCACGTAGAAAATGATGTCTAATATCAATGTGTTTTGTACGTGAATGTTGAACCGGATTTTTAGATAAATTAATGGCACTGGTATTATCACACATTATTGCAGGTTTTGAAAATGAAATACCATAATCTAATAGAGTTTGTTTCATCCACAAAATTTGGGCACAAGCCAAACTTGCAGCAATATATTCAGCTTGTATAGTAGATAGAGATACCAAATTTTGCTTCTTACTACACTAAGAGACTAGGGAGTGTCCTGAAAAGTGATATGTTCCACTAGTACTATTGCGGTCAGTTTTACTGCCAGCAAAATCAGCGTCACTATACGACAAAAGTTAAAAATTATCGGTGCGTGGATAAAATAGACCATACTCAGACATGCCTTTAATGTATCTTAAAATACATTTCACAGCTTTTAAGTGAGACTCTTTAGGACTTGACTGATATCTAGCGCACAAACATACACTAAATATAATGTCTAGTCTACTAGCAGTTATATATAAGAGTGAGCCAATCATACCTCGATAGAGTTTTTGATCGATACTCTTACCTAATTCATCTTTGTCAAGGGTAGTGGTAGTAGCCATAGGTGTGGTCTTACTACTCGTGCTATCCATGCCAAACCGTTTGAGTAATTCCTTAGCCTATTTTTCTTGATTAATAAATATGTCATTTGGTGAGTGCTTAATTTGTAGTCCTAGAAAATAATTGAGTTCACCCATGTGACTCATTTCAAACTCATTTTTCATGGTATTAGCAAACTCTTGACATAGATTACTATTAGTAGAAGCAAAGATTATGTCATCTACATATATTTGTATGATCAAAATATCGGTCTCTTTTCTCCTAATAAACATAGTAGTATTTACTTTACCTATTTCAAAACCAGTTTCTAAAAGAAAAGTCTTCAATCGATCATACCAAGCACGAGGTGATTGTTTAAGACCATATAACGCAAGTTTCAATTTAAAAACATGGTTTGGGAATTGTTCATGTTCGAAACTAGGTGGTTGCTTAAAATAAACATCTTGCTTTATAAAACTATTAAGAAAAGCACTTTTAACGTCCATTTGGAAAAATGTAAAGTTCATAAAATAAGCAAAAGATAACAAGATCCTAATTGATTCTAGTCTAGCAACAGGAGCATATGTTTCATCGAAATCTATGCCATCTTCTTGATTATACCCTTGAGCAACTAATCTAGCTTTGTTCCTAACGACTTGTCCTGATTCATCTAATTTATTCTTGAATACCCATTTGGTACCAATTATAGTATGGTCAGGAGGTCGTGGAACTAAATCCTATACATCATTTCTTATAAGTTGGTTTAATTCATCTTGCATGGCATTCATCCAAAACTCATTCTCACAGGCTTCTTGTATATTTTTAGGTTCAAAATCTGACAAGAAAGCCGTGTGAGAAATCATGTTAACATGAGATCTGGTTTGAATACCACATGAGATGTCACCAATTATTAAGTCATAATGATGATCTCTAACTTCAATAAAAAATTTTGGTAAAGTTTGAGTCATCACAACAGGATCAGTCGACTTGACTTGTCCATCAGTCGACTGATTTACATCAGTCGACTTGATTTCCTTATCAATCGACTTATCTACTAGGGTAGTCTGCTCTAATGATTTAATGACGTTATTTAAAGGTGATGAATCAGTTTCATCATCTTTAATAACAGTAGATGAAGTCAGAGGTTCATCAAATGAAACATGCATGGATTCTTCAATAGTCAAAGTTGACTTATTGAAGATCCTATATGCCTTACTCCTATTTGAGTATCCAATGAAGATACCTTCATTAGATCTAGGATCAAACTTATCTAAATTATCTTTAGTGTTTAAAATGAAACACTTACCTCCAAATATTTTGAAATAAGATACTTTAGGAATTTTATCAAAGAATAGTTCACAATATGTTTTCTTAAGCTTAGGCCTAATCAAAATTCTATTTAAAACATAACAAGTTGTAGCAACAGCTTCAGCCCAAAAATACTTAGGTAAATTGCTTATAACAAGCATGGTACGTGCACACTCTTGCAAAGTCCTATTCTTTCTTTCGACCACTCCATTTTGTGGTGAAGCTCTAGGAAATGCAAATGAATGTGTTATACCATTCTTGTTGCAATATTCTGAAAACATTTCATTTTCAAATTCTCCACCATGATCACTTTTAATAGTGACTATGGTTAGAGACTTTTGATTTTGAATCCGTTTACAAAAATTTGCAAATTCATCAAATGCGTCATTCTTATGTTTTAAAAAGAAAACCCAAGTAAATCGTGAAAAATCATCTACTAAAACAAATACATACCTACTTTTATTTAAAGAAGCAACTCTAGTAGGGCCAAATAAATCCATGTGGATTAATTCGAGAGGCCTACTAGTAGAAATTATTTTTTTTGTCTTAAAAGTAGATTTAATTTGTTTACCTAGTTGACATGCATCACATAGCTTATCCTTTTTATAGGATAGTCTTGGCAGCCCTTTAACTAGGTTGTATTTAGACAATTTAGCAATATTTTTCATGTTCACATGGCCAAATCGCTTATGCCAAAGCCAAGAATCATTATTAGAAATTACTAAGCAAAAATCATTCGAAAATTCAATTGATTTTAAACACAATTCATAAATATTATTCTTCCTAATTCCTTGAAAAATTATATTTTGCATGGTAGAGTCATAAATTAAGCATGCATCTTTTTCAAAAATAATTTTATATCCCTTATCAAACAATTGGCTAATACTTAACAAATTATGCTTAAGACCATTAACAAGTAAAACATCTTCTATTGAAGGGTTAGTGTGCTTACCGACCATGCCTATTCCAATAACCTTCCCTTTTTTGTTGTTACCGAATGTGACTGTTTCTCCATCAATCTCTTGAATGGAAGATAGGAGGTTGGCATGACCAGTCATGTGCTTTGAGCATCCGCTGTCAAGTATCCAACGTTCTCTTTTAGGTACCTATAAAATTTACAATGTAAATATGGCACTCTTTTCATTGGGTCCAAAAGAGATTAGTTTTTGGAAAACCAAACCCAAAGTGAGTTTGATTTTCCACCAAATGCAGAAATATAATCTACATAATTACATACAGCAAGAATATATGATTTATATAAGTAACTCTATCTTTCTGACTCAGATTGACTGGAACTCATGTATTTTTGCTCTATCCAGTTGACTTTATCGAACCTTTCAGTCGACTGTTATTGAAATCCAGTCGACTGGGAGGTGTAATAGGTCATCTTATCTGAGGTTTTCATCTTGTTGAATAAGACTCAGAACCTCTGGACAAGCAACTAAAATTTGGGTTCAGTCAACTGGTCTGAACTACAAAATTTCCTTTTCCATTAAAAACTGCAGTTATAGGTTTTTCAAAAAAATCATATAGTTTATTCTTAGTAACATGAGGTTTTTCAAGAGACTTTTGAAAACCAAGTCCAAATCTCTTATTAGATTGAACTTGATTTTGGAGAACATCATTTAAATTCTCCTTCCCTTTATTAAATTTAGATACATTCTTGGATATCTCTTCATAATTTTTCTTAAGAGATACAAGATTTATATCTAAACTAGAAAGTCAAGAATTTAAAGACTTGACTTTTTTAACTAAGTCAAGACTCTCTTGGGAAAGTGTTTGATTTACTTTCTCCAAGTCTTTAGTTCTAATTTTTTCTTTTTTAAGCTCTTGAAATATCTCATTGAATGCATCTAATAAATCATTCGAATTATAATCATCACTTACATAATTTTGTGAAGCCATAAAGCATACATTAGCAACCTCGTTTGTCTCTTCACTTTCTTCTTCCGATGAAGAGTCGCTATCATCCCAAGTTGCTTGGTACACCTTTTTGTTCTTCATGTTCGTGTTCTTGGTGTACTTCTCCTTCTTGAAGTTGAAAGCCTTTCCTTTAAATTTTGCATTCTCTAGTGGGCAATCCTTCTTCATATGTCCTGTCTTGTAACACTTGAAACAAGTTGAAAGTTCATTAGTATCCTTAGATTTTGAATTAAATTTACCTTTCCTTAGAAACTTTTTGAACTTTCTCGTGAACATGGCTATCTCTTCCTCATCTTCTTCTTTATCCTCAGAGTCCGACATGGCCTTGAATGCTAGAGTCTTTTTCTTTGATTGTCGAGGTTCGTGATCCTTCTTGCGTTTTTCAAGTTGTACCTCATATGCCGTAAGATTTCCCACAAGATACTCAAGAGAGAGTTGTGTTAAATCGTTGGTCTCTTCTATGGCGGTGGTCTTCTTCTCCCATTCGGGTGTTAGTGCACGAAGTACTTTCCTCACCATTTCGGCTTGAGTGTACGTCTTTCCAAGTGCCACAAAAGAGTTTGTAATATCTGTGAACCTTGTGATCATTTCAGACACATTCTCGTTCTCCTTCATGCAGAATATTTCAAACCTATGAACAAGAACAGATATTTTAGACTCTTTAACTTTATTAGTTCCTTCATGAGTTACCTCGAGTGTGTGCCAAATTTGATGCACCGTTGTTGCATTGGACACACGATTGAACTCCTCCTTGGCAAGGGCACAAAATAGAGCGTTCATCACCTTTGCATTGTTGATTGTTTCTCTCTTCGTGTCGTCGTTCCATTGTGCATATGGAATGGTAGGAGCGGTGTAATCGGTCTCCGTCATGTTCCATATCTCATAATTGATGGACTGAAGGTAGATCTTCATTCTACACTTCCAATAGTTGTAATTGGTTCCATCGAATAGGGATGGCCGTTGTGTGGATTGGCCTTCATGGTATTGGCTTGCATTAGAAGTAATTGCCATTGCACTCAACCAGGCTCTGATACCAAGTGTTGGATCCTGTAGGCAAGACAAGAAACACTAGAGGGGGGGGGGGAGTGAATAGTGTTGTATAAAAATAATAACAAAATTGAACTTTTTCTTACTGTCCAATCGACTTGAAAAGGGAACACAGTCGACTAGGGCGTCATAATAGAAGATTATTTTATACAAGTCTGACCAGTCGACTTGTATAAAAATTTTCGATGATTATATTATACTAGTCTGATCAGTTGAATTATAGAAGAGGGACAGTCAACTTGCCAGACAAGTTTCACAGAGATATTAAAATGCAAGTAAAGAAAATACAACCATAGAGAGAATCAACCACAGAGTACACAGCGATGTATCCTGGTTCGGTCCTCCCGACCTACATCTAGTCCCCAAGCAACCTACTTGAGATTTTCCACTATTCTTGAAAAAATACAAGAATACCCTACGGCGTTTAGACAATAACCTTGTCCAACCCGTAGACCTCTCTCACCACTAGAGAGAGCAAACCCACTCTTCAACTAAGAGTGAAAATCTGACTCTACAAACTAGAGCCCTACTCTCCAACGGAGAGGACCACTCTCACAACCCGAGAGTGAAAGAAAATAATAAAAAAGTTACAACAACCTATAGCCTTGTTGTGATTGCGATTTTTGTATGGAGGCTAATAGGTCAACTTCCGAAATTAGTCTAAAATGAATTCACTATTATACTAGACTGATTTCAGAGAACCAAGACTTAGAAGATTGTGAATGCTTATTTGAATACTTGTTCTCCTTTTCAAAAGCAAAAACTTAAACTGATCAAAATGCTTGGAACCTTTCCATGGTGATTCCTAGGCTCTATTTATAGAGATGAATCACTAGGACGTTATAAAACAGTTAATAAAACTGATTTAAAATGGATATAAAACTTTTGAATTTGAAAAACAAGTTTTAAATTCTGAAATCTGTCGAAATAACTTGAACAGTCGACTGGGTTGTCATGATGAGTCGACTGGACAGAGTTTGAAAAAGTTCAGACAGTTTCGTACTAGTACAGTCAACTGGGGCCAAATGGCAGTCGATTTGTACTCAACAGCTGATCTTAATCAAGCTTATTTCGACCTTTAAACTTGTGAAAAACATTCAATTATAAAGATATGTGTGAATGTGTGTGTGTGACAAGGCTATTACATCAATCTAAGACTCAAATAAATAAAATTACAATTGTTTACAAGACATTTAATAAAACACATTGAAGCACTAAATCTTGTCTTGATCTTGAGTCTTGAATTTGAGCTTGAGCCATTGTCTTTAGTTGTTGAAGCTTGATTGACTTGATCAAATTTTCTTTGAGAGCTTCATTGGATCAATTTTGCCTTTGTGTATCACACATGGTATTGACATTGATACATCCTGCAATATATAAGAAATAGTACAACTTTGTATTGTGTTGTAGTCATCAAAACCAAGAATCAACAATGACAACCTAAATGGCTAGTAGGGGTGGCATTCGGTTCGGGCGAGCCAGGCCGGAACCACCCGGGCTTTGCCCGGTCCCGGGCCAACCCAGGCCGGGCTGAAGGATATCGCAAGCCGGGCTAAGGGGGGAAATCTAGGCCTGGACCTGGTCCCCGGCCTCAAGGGTTGGGCCGGGCCAGGGCGGTTCGCGGGCTGGGCCGATTTTTGAGTAATATATATATATATATATATATATATATATATATATATATATATATGAGTGATCTTCGGTTGCAAACGGGCCGGAACGGGTCGGTTCGCACGGACCCGTGCGAACTTCGATCTCGACCGTTGGATCAAAGATCCAACGGTCCAGATTTTTTTTGATCAGATCTTGCCTTAACCCGTCGTTGGGAAGAACGCGTTAAGGCAAAATTTGATAAAAAAATGGCCTTAACCCGTTCTTGGGAATAACGGGTTAAGGCTATCTTTTTTCATTTTCGTCGACATACAGTTCGTCTTCTTTCTTCCGCTCTCTTCTTGTTTCTTCGACGAACCCAAACCCAAAATGACGAAAAAAACCCTAAAAAACCCTAGCTCCGACGCTCGAACTCCCTCGAACTCTCTCTTCTCTCCCAACTCCGAAGATCGTAACCCTCGAACCCCGACGATTGAAACCCTAGCTTCTCTTCCCCAATTCGTTACGAAATCGAAGCACTACATTTCTCTTCCAAACCGATCGCTTGCTTGATTTGGACCTATCCCGTAAGGTATACACTATTTCTTTACCCCAATAATCTACATTTGTATTATTTTTTTGAATTTGTGTGTAGTAATTTATTTAGAAATTGGGAAAAAATTTAAATGCGTTAGTAGATTTTAGATGTAGAATCGGGTTGACCTCAAGTATATTCAATTGCCGAATTATGTTGCTTGCATTAGTATCTTGTAGAATTAGAATTGTATATACGAAATTAGTTAGAATTTTCAGTGCGGTTATGGTTGAAAACCTTGCGAACGACCGTAAAAAAAATACGAAACTTTCCGAGTAGGTTCGTCTCACGTAGTACAAGCCACACCAACTTGTAGAAGCCAGTTTCGACTCACGGTTCGAGACATACGGCCGCGTATCGCTTTCGGTTGGAAAAAACCAAGTATAGCGGTGCACGGCCGTATATCGCAAACCGTGACACGAAACTCGCTTCTACAAGTTCGGGTGGCTTGCCCTACGTGAATCCGACCAAGTCGGTAAGTTTTATAATATTCGGATGCCGTTTGCGCGGTTTTCTCAACTTCCTCGCATTACAAGTTTTAGACTTAGAATTTTGTAAGTGCGGTTAGATTAGATTAGAAAACCCTTCAAACGACCTCCAAAAAATACGAAACCGTGCGAGTTGGTTGGTGTCACCTACGAGAAGCCAAACCAACTTGTAGAAGTGAGTTTCGACTCACGGTTCGAGAGATACGGCCGCGTACCGCTTACGGTTGGGAAAAAACCAAGTAAAGCGGTAGACGGCCGTATCTCGCGAACCGTAACTCGTGACTCGCTTCTACAAGTTTGGGTGGCTTGCCCTACGTGAATCCGACCAAGTCGGAAAGTTTTATAATTTTCGGATGCCGTTTGCGCGGTTTTCTCAGCTTCCTCGCATTACAAGTTTTAGCCTTAGAATTTTCTAAGTGCGGGTAGATTAGAAAACCCTTCAAACGGCCTCCAAAAAATACGAAACTTTGCGATTTGGTTGGTGTCACCTACGAGAAGCCAAACCAACTTGTAGAAGTGAGTTTCGACTCACGGTTCGAGAGATACGGTCGCGTATCGCTTTCGGTTGAAAAAAACTATTATAAAGCGGTATACGGTCGTATCTCGCAAACCGTGAGTCGAAACTCGCTTCTACAAGTTCGGGTGGCTTGCCCTACGTGAATCCGGCCTAGTCGGAAAGTTTTAAAATTTTTGGGTGCCGTTTGCGTGGTTTTCTCAACTTCCTCGCACTACAAGTTTTAAACTTAGAATTTTTTAAGTGCGGGTAGATTAGAAAATCCTTCAAACGGCCTCCAAAAAATACGAAACTTTGCGATTTGGTTGGTGTCCCCAAGGAGAAGCCACCCGAACTTGTAGAAGTGAGTTTTGACTCACGGTTCGTGAGATACGGTCGCGTATCGCTTTCGGTTGGAAAAAAGCTATTATAAAGCGGTATACGGTCGTATCTCGCATACCGTGAGTCGAAACTCGCTTCTACAAGTTCGGGTGGCTTGCCCTACGTGAATCCGACCAACATGGAAAGTTTTAAAATTTTCGGATGCCGTTTGTGCGGTTTTTTCAACTTCCGCGCATTATAAGTTTTAGACTTACAATTTTCTAAGTGCGGGTAGGTTAGAAAACCCTCCAAACGACCTCTCAAAAATACGAAACTTTGCAATTTGGTTGGTGTCACCTACGAGAAGCCAAACCAACTTGTAAAAGTGAGTTTCGACTCACGGTTCGTGAGATACGGCCGCGTATCGCTTACGGTTGGGAAAAAACCTAGTAAAGCGGTAGACGGCCGTATCTCGCAAACCGTGACTCGAAACTCACTTCTACAAGTTCGGGTGGCTTGCCCTATGTGAATCCGACCAACTCGGAAAGCTTTAAAATTTTCGGATGCCGTTTGTGCGGTTTTCTCAACTTCCTCAAATGAGAAGTTTTAGACTTAGAATTTTGTAAGTGCGGGTAGGTTAGAAAACCCTCCAAACGACCTCCCAAAAATACGAAACTTTGCGATTTGGTTGGTGTCACCTACAAGAAGCCAAAACAACTTGTAAAAGTGAGTTTCGACTCACGGTTCGTGAGATACGGCCGCGTATCGCTTACGGTTGGGAAAAAACCAAGTAAAGCGGTAGACGGCCGTATCTCGCGAACCGTGACTCGAAACTCGTTTCTACAAGTTCGGGTGGCTTGCCCTACATGAATTCCACCTAGATGGAAAGTTTTAAAATTTTCGGATGCCGTTTGCGCGGTATTGCGTCAATTCCTCAAGTGAGAAGTTTTTGACTTAGAATTTTTTTAAAACGGGCCGATTAGAAAACACTTCGAACCACCTCCAAAAAATACGAAACTTGGCGAGTTGGTTGGTGTTCCCTATGAGAAGTGACCCGAAGTTGTAGAAGTGAATTTCGACTCACGGTCCGAGAGATACGGCCGCGTATCGGTTGAAGGTTGGAAAAAACCTAATAAAGCGGTATACGGTCGTATATCGCAAACCATGAGTCGAAACTCACTTGTACAAGTTGGGGTCGCTTGCCCTATGTGAATCCAACCTAGTTCGGAAAGTTTTATAGATTTTTTTGTTTTCATTCGTGCGTTTTTCAGTATAATCTCGGTATGTTTGTTTTGTTGTCATCTTTATCAACAACACTTTAATTTTTTGTCAGGTAGCTAAATGGCTAGAATAAGGCAACCGAGAATCGAGTCCGGTAACACTAGTGGCGCACCAACTGCTGAGGTAAGATCGATTACTATTATTGGTTTTAAATACAAACATGTAACATTATCTCAATAATAACATTTGTTATATTTATTCGTGTAGGTTAGTGGCCGTCAATCCACATCGGCTGAGGCAGGTCCGTCGTCCTCGGTTACATCACCCGGACCCGTGGACACAAGCGTACTCACCCTGCAACCCAAACACCGATCGGAAGCCGTGTGGAATGGGTCCGATAAAAAATTAAATTTTCGGAAGCACACAGTTCTTCCTTGGGATGACCGTATCACGCCGTATGTGGTAGAGGCCGGTTTCTACGGAGCAAGATTCATTCACTCTGTGAAGCTAGATCGGCCACTCCTTACAGCTCTAGTCGAGCGATGGAGGCCGGAGACCCACACATTCCACCTACCTGTGGGTGAGATGACTGTGACCCTACAGGATGTGGCAATGATAACAGGACTACCAGTCGATGGGTTTGCCGTGACGGGGAACATGGACTTCGATCGAGTTGAAGTTGTTCGGAACTTACTCGGTATCGACCTGCAGTTGGTAGTTCTCCAAAGGAAAGAGGCTGCCGAATTACTTATCCGCGAAAATGCCCCCGCAGATTCTGATGAAGATCAATTGAATGAACAAATAGAAGCTGCGAAAGATAAAGCGGAGGAAGAAGTGATGGAAGACGCTTTCGAGGGTAAATCACTTTACATCACCTGGTTAAAATTTCAGTTCGAGGAGGGATATTTGAATGCCGAGTCGGATGAGGATGACCTGACGTACTATGCACGTGCATATATTTTTAGTTTGATAGGGAGACTTATCTTCTCGAACTCATCCGGATCAACCGTGCCGCTGATGTACCTACGGTTGTTGGGGGATTTTCGGTATGCGGGTCGCTTTAGTTGGGGGAGTGCGGCACTGGCGCTACTATACAGGAATTTGTGCACATGTTCTTTAGGTGGCGTACAGATGGGTGGCCCAATGGTGCTGATGCAGATATGGAGTTAGGAACGTATCCACATCGGACGTCCCCGTATTATTCAGCCTACACCGAAATTTTTGGCCGACCCGGGGGCAGCAGAGTTGTTACCTCCTGTAGGAGCATATTGGGCCGGCCGACACACGTGGGCCGATAACCCACGCCAATCGCTGACCTACTACAGAGATGAGTTGGACAACCTGCGGGACGAGTTCGTCAACTGGGAACCGTACTCGGCCGACAGGTTGCAACGCGTTCCTCCAGTCTGCCTAGACAGATCCCTTTGGTTGACGACTGCACCTCTTGTGAACTTTTCGGTTGTGGAGTTCTAGTATCCTGACAGGGTCCTGCGGCAATTCGGATATCAACAAAAGATTTTCGATGTCAGGTCTTACGATAAAAAGTTGCACGAGGTCAGGGGAACGGGACGGGTGCCCAACTTCGATTGGGCTGATTTTCATCGTTATCATGTAGCCAACTGGAACACCATGCGGCGTCAAATGACACCGAATTTGATGTATGTCGCGATACCATACGATGGCTCCCTCCAGCAGGCATACATGATGTGGTACAAGCGAATAACCCGGTTGTTCGTTTCTCCAACGGCCGCCGTACCAGCTGGGGTGCAACTTCCGATTCCCCCCACCCAGGTAGAACCACCTCCTGCATATTCCTCCTCCCAGCCGATGTACCAACCAAGGGCTGAGGCACATCGAAAAGCGGTCAGTCAAATTTCATATAGTTTGTACGCATGTACTGTGTTTAATTGATGTACACTAATTTTGAATGATGTTTAAATTGGAATTTTTCACCAACTGTAGATTGAAAACGCATGGGAGGTTGTTCGAACAGCTGCTCGCGCCCTGAAGACTAGGATACCCGACAGCTTCAAGACGGTAATCCGGGAGATGTTAGCCCCGTGCCGTCGTACTCTGGAGGACGCGGGTGAAGGTCCACAGGTTGAGGCCTATTTGAGCGCCAACGTGCCGCCAATAAGTGTAAGGCGAAAACAAACTGTTAGTAGGGGAGTTGTAATCCGCGAGCGACAACAAGCACGAGAAGAGCCAAATCCCGAAGGTACTGATGAGGAACAGTCGTCGGATGATTCTGATTCTCCCCAAACACATGGCGCATGGCGATATCCTAAAAGGACGCGGCAACCTCCCAATCAATTCACACCAAGCGGCCGCAAGCGGGGTGGCCGTAGACGGTAATCTGTAGTGAGTCTGTAATAGCGTATCTTTTGGTTGGTGATCTTGTTACTGCAGTAACTAACGTATTGTTTGTTTCTACGTTGATAAACTGTTGTAGGTGAATTTTGGGGCGTGGGATGCAAGGCAAATTCGAGAACGACGTCATTTGTGAATAATTGTCTTTTGGCCATATGCAATCTTATATGTATAATTTTGTTGTAAATTTTTGGATTTTGTGAATATTGAATTTATTTCAAGTAATTAAGTGGTTGGTCGTTATTGGACTTTTGTACGCCTTCAAGTTTCTTGTGAATATATCTGTTGTCTTATTTACTTTGATGTGCTTTCATTTGTGAATTTGTGAACAACATTTGATGAAGTCGTTTCTGTATAAGGAAAAATGTACACCACCCAAAAGATAGGCTGAGTGCTGCACAAATATAAACACTTAACCCGTTATTGACGATAACGGGTTAATTAACTTAACCCGTTATCAGCAACGACGGGTTAAGTGGAGAGATATTGGCAGTCCGTTGGGAGCCTACAGACCATGTCTTGGTTAAGTTCTGATAATATGGATCTCCTTAACCCGCCACTATGAACAACGGGTTAAGTGAACTTAACCTGTTCTTCACAACAACGGCTTAAGTAGAGCGATATTGGCAGTAATATAATTCATACAGACCAAACTACTGCCAATATCGCTGTCTCTAAACCGTTCTTGGGAATAACGGGTTAAGTACCATAATCCGTCGTTCACAAGAACGGGTTAGGTAGAGAGTTATTGCCAGGATCCTATACAAGCTTTTAAAATTATACTGCCAAAATCTACATACTTAACCCGTTCTAATATGTGACGGGTTAAGGTTACCTAATCCGTTGTTGTGAATAACGGTTTAAGGCGTTGTTGTGAAATTTTGGGTTTTCTACAAATTTTTCTTCACTCTTTGCGAGAACTGTCTCCAGAAGTGTGCAAGGTGACATTAATATGCCCATAAATTGTTTATTATTTTTATAATTATCCATTTATTCTCCCGTAACTAACCACTCTAAATTTGTTACCATAATAAGTTTTGTGAAAGTAAAAAAATTAAATTACGCGTTTTTTTGTACCGAGGGTTAGGGTTAGGTTAAGGTAGGGTTAGTGTCGGGTTAGGTTAGGGTTAGGTTAAGATAGGGTTATTGGTGAGTGCATGTGTTTTGTTTTGGTTAATTCGGTTCATATTTGTGGATCCCCACATCTATATTTGACTTCGTAACATGTGGAACCACATGTAAAACATGGCAAGTATCTTAATTTGTACTACGAGTCGTTAACTTGTAGTACATTAACAGGCCGTTCTAAATTTCCACACTAATGAATCCATCGATCCTTCAGTCAATCAAATATATCTTCTCCCACATGCACTTATTGTGCTACTACATGTGAACTCGTGCCCACACATGTGATCCGATCCAGTTTTTGTTAGCCATCTATATTAGATCTGGTGGCATTGCGCTCTAATAACACAGAGGGGCTTTTCCATTAGGAATACCATCATCATCAGTGTTGATCCAAACCCGTTATTGGTCTTTTTGTACGTGGATTTTAGGATCTACATGTGGTTTTTCCCCCATATGGGCTACATGTGGGATCTACATGTGGTTTTTTTAATATTGAACTTGTTCTACTATGAAGACAAGCAGAAGTGAGAGTCTATCAACGGCAAATTAGAATGAGGACCAGCAAGAAAGCCTAAAATGATTCTTATCAGTCCTTCCACAATAAGTGCATGCCCCATGTACCCACATTAGGGAATCTACATATGGTTTTTCCCATACATAGGCTACATATTAAGTGCTACATGTGGTTTTTCACCCATATAGACTTCATGTGGGAATCTACATATGGTTTTTTGCCTGTATAGGCTACATGTGGGATTCTACATGTGGTTTTTCACCCATGTAGACTTCATGTGGGAATCTACATGTGGTATTCACACAAGAAGTGGTGTTGTCATCTAAGCCAAGTGACCACCACAAGCCAGAAAAATTTGAACATACACCTAAGTGGGAAAAAGCACCAAGCTAAACAAGCATAACTCAGCATCCGCCTACTATTATCGCAGACACTATTTAAAATGGGATGCGGATCCCATGTACAGATCCAGTTCTTGATCGCCAATTAATCTCATTTGATGACGAGATGCGGATCACGTGACGCATCTGGTTAGGCCTTTCCATTAGGGATCTCAGCACCGCAAATTAGAATGAGGACCAGCAAGACAGCCTAAAATGATTCTTATCAGTCCTTCCACAATAAGTGCATCCCTCAATTCACACACGTTAGGGAATCTACATATGGTTTTTCCCATACATAGACTACATGTGGGGATCTACATGTGGTTTTTCTCCCATAAAGACTACATGTGGAATCTACATGTGGTTTTTCCCCTGTATAGGATACATGTGGGATCTACATGTGGTTTTTCCCTCATATAGGGTACATGTGGGATCTACATGTAGTTTTTCCCTCATATAGGGTACATGTGGGATCTATATGTGGTTTTCTCCCCATAACAAGCTAAACAAGTAGAACTCAATCTCAAAGCAGACACTATTAAAAGCCAAATAAGTGGAGACTCTACATTTGGGGATATACATGTGGATGTAGCCAATATATAGGCTACATGTGGCGATCTACTTTTGTATATGCACTTTAGGTTTTTTCCATATTAAAGTGTCTGCTACGAAGAGAAAAGGAGTGGATACTCCAACCCTAACCCTAACCCTAACCCTAACCCTAACCCTAACCCTAACCGTAACCCTACTAACCATAGACTAACCCTAACCCTAACCTACAACATTTTTTATATTGTTTTTTATGAACCAAAATACAAATAAATTTGTGTTAATTTTAATATCCGTTTGATGTGATCAATTTTATATTGGTTAGTTACGTGGCTAGCCAAGAAATTAAAAAAAAATATAAAAAAACAAAGCACATACATATGACTGTCTATTTTGTAGAGTTCAGAAGGAAATGTACGTAAAGAGTGGAAAGGCGTATGTGATTAATGATAGAACTTAAATATCTATAAACTCCACATTGGAAACTTATTACCTATTGCCTCCAAGCTACAAATATTAACGTATTTAATATTTGTAGTTTATCATAAATTTTTTTTACATTCAGTGAAGTATAAGTTATATTGACATACTTGTTTACACATTTTTTTTACATGCGATTTAAAAATTATGAGTATAAATGATTTATGTACACTTAACCCGTTACTGACGATCACGGGTACAAGTACTTAACCCGTTATCATCATTAACGTGTTAAGTTAAAGTACTTTGGCAGAAACCAATAACACTTAACCCGTTCTTGGCGACAACGGGTTCAGTGTACTTAACCCGTTGTCGCCAAGAACGGGTTAACCAGGTGAATTTTACAGACACTGTACAAGTTGAGATGTGTATCAATTTGGTGGGGACAATTGTTGTCCTTGCTGCGCCTTTCCGAAAATTGGCTCATAACATGGTTGACTAACTGCTAATTTCATATTGTTATCTTCTTCTTTATGTTTAATCCATCTTTGTTCCTTCCGTTTTGTGCTGATCCCTTCTCTATTTAGCAACAGCCCTCTCTACATTCTTTGGTCTTATCATGCTCCCCACTGAATTTTCTAGCCTATATGATGGACCATTGATCTTCTTCTCTTCAAGAAGGAGTCTCCTCTTCTTCTCTTCAGGAGAACTCAAGTGGAGTCTCCTCAATCTTCATAAGTGGTCTCCTCTTCTCTTCTTCTCCTCAAGACCAGGTGTAATCAATGTTCTCCTCTTCTCTTCAAGACCACTCTTTTCTTCCCAATAGGGAAGACAAAGCTTAAGTTGTAGAAGAAAATTGAGGTGTAATCAATGTTCTCTTCTTCTCTTCAAGATCCCTACAATTGTGCTTGTGTATGAAGAATGGCAAGATTAGAGAAGGGCTGCCGGCTCTACCCGTTTTTCCACAGTGTTTCTCTTAGTCTTCTATTTTTTTAGCTTTTATATGTGTTAGCATAAGTAGCATTTGTACGCCTTTCATACACATTCGTTCTCTATTGTTACACAGAATGTAGAAATTCTCTGCTTTCGTCGGACGGAGTAGTGGTGGGTGTCACGGTGTATTCATGGTACTTTTCGACTTCTTGGCATGCACACCTCACAATTGTGCCACAAATAGTACGAATATGAGGAGTGTGTGTCAAGGAGTCGTTAAGTACTTTGAATATACGGTTACACCCACTACTACTCCGGCCGACGAAGTAGAGAATTTTTACATTCTGTATAACAGTAGAGAACGAAATTGTATGCAGGGGGTGCAACTAGCTATTAATGCATTCAAAAAAACTTGAGTTCAAGGATGGTCGCCTACAATTGTTCTTGTGTATGGAGATGCAGGAGCAGAGAGACTTGTTTCAGTGTACAAGTGCATGCTCGGTTTCTCTCAAGCGGTAGGGAGGGCCGCTGGCTCTGCCTTTTTTTCCCACAGTGTTTTCCTTAGTCTTCTATTTTTTTAGCAAGACCAGGTGTGTTTGCATATGTAGCAACTGTACGCCTTTCATACACATTCATTTTCTATTGTTACACAGAATGTAGAAATTCTCGGCTTTCGTCCGGCGGAGTAGTGGTGGGTGTCACGGTGTATTCATGGTACTTTTCGACTTCTTGGCATGCACACCTCACAATCGTGCCACAAATAGTACGAATATGAGGAGTGCGTGTCAAGAAGTCGTTAAGTACTTTTAATATACGGTTACACCCACTACTACTAAGTTTCGAAGGAAGCCGAGAATTTTTACATTCTGTATAACAGTAGAGAACGAAATTGTATGCAGGGGGTACACCTGGCTACTTATGCATTCAAAAAAAGGCAGAGTCAACAGTCCTTCCTTCCACTTCCGAGAAGAAAGCGAGCATGTACTTGTATACTAAATTAATTTCAACTTCAATTTTCTGTTTCTTCAAACAATATGTTAGTGCCAGTTTGTAATGTTCCTTTATATGAATAAATTTTGTTTTGCAAATGGCTTGTTGTGAATGCAATATCTTGTATATGTATCAACAAAAGAAGATATGTCCAACACCCGTGAAAGTTATTCGGGATATTTTTAAGCGGAGAATGCACAAATATGTATATGTATCAGGGCAAGAAGATAGCACAGAGTTGAAAGCAATGTAAGGAATTCTTAACCTAACCCGTTATTCCCAATAGCGGTTTATGGGATATAAATAGTCAACGCCAATGACGGGCTAAGTGGAGAGATATTGGCCGAGCTTCAGCCACTACATGTGAAGTGTTGGACCAAAGTACTGCCAATATCTATCTCTTTAACCCGTTATTGCTGATAACGGGTTAGGTTAAATAAATCCGTTAACGTCAACAACGGGTTAAGTAGAGAGATATTGGCCGAACTAAAACCCCTATATGTGAAGTGTTGGACCAAAGTACTGCCAATATCTATCTCTTTAAACCGTTATTGATGATAACGGGTTAGGTTAAATTAATCCGTTAATGCCAACAACGGGTTAAGTAGAGAGATATTGGCCGAACTAAAACCCCTATATGTGAAGTGTTGGACCAAAGTACTGCCAATATCTATCTAACCTAACCCGTTTTTGCTGATAACGGGTTAGGTTAAATTAAACCGTTAACGCCAAGAACGGGTTAAGTAGAGAGATATTGGCCGAACTAAAACCCCTATATGTGAAGTGTTGGACCAAAGCACTGCCAATATCTATCTCCTTAACCCGTTATTGCTGATAACGGGTTAGGTTATATTAAACTGTTAACGCCAAGAACGGGTTAAGTAGAGAGATATTGGCCGAACTTACATGTGAAGTATTGGTTAAGGACTGCCAATATCTATCTCCTTAATCAGTTATCCCCAACGACGGGCTAGTTTATAAAATATCTGCAACATCTCGTCTTCTGAATACTCCATACATTTCACAATTTTCCACAATATAGATATATCTTTCACAAAATACACAATCTCCAACACAAATACACAAATTTGTTCACACCGGCATGCAGACAATTTTCATTAACACAAAATTTACAGACAGAACGAGTTCTCCAAATTGTACACATCTACCAATTTCACATTTTTCGACAGCAATAAGCATTCGCAACCAAAAATGCCTGGTCAAAATCCATAGTAACATATCTTTGTTCACAAATACACAAAATAAACTGACATACAGAAATTACATTATGATTAAAAACATCATTAATTTACTTGTACCAAACAAGCCTACGACAATTATCCACACATATATACAATCCAAAAGCACCACAATTTTTCAACGCATTGCGTCTTTCCATTTGGACGCGTTTTTCTTGTTTCATTCCGGACCTATACCAGAAAATTAAAAAAAAAAACAAAGTTAATGATGCAGTTTATTTCTGGGAGACGTGTGGATGCACCAGGTGTGAGTTCGGACTCAATTTGTAGTTGAAGGAGAAAGCTGCTCGTCTGACGACCCTAGGCTGACCGGGCGGACCCTGTGGCGACCTCGGGGTGGTTCGGAGATCTGGGCTCGGATCAGAGGATTCGGATCCGAGGTCTTGTGTACCTGCAGACGGTCCTGAAACACCGGGGTTTTTCCCGGTGGCGGACCCTCCGACGATCTAGTCAGTCTCTGTGAGAGAGTAGCAATAACTAGGTGAATTTAAGTGGCAAAAGATTGATTACCTGAAAAGGTGGGTGAGGGTCTAGTATTTATAGAGAATCCCAACCGGGTTTGGATCCGCTTGGGGGCCGGGTCTAAACCCGAAAGCCCATGGGCCTGTCGTGGCAGAAGGCCCAGGGGGTTTAGGGCTGACGTGGCAATACCAGGAGTGGTATAGGGCTGACGTGGCAAAACCCTGAGCGGTATAGAGCTGACATGGCTGATCGTGGGTCTTCTGAGCCTCTGGGAGAATCGGAGAGCCTAGGCTGTGCCAGGTCATCCCCCTGCTTCGCCAGAGAGGGGGGGGGCGGCTCATGGGGCTGTCACGGATCGGAGACCGAGGGCCACTGAGGCTCGTCGGATACGAGGAGGTCGGCTCGGGGGGGTGCAATTGAGGTTCGGCGCCGACCCTGTAATGGTTCGAAACCGAGCTAGATTGCTATTTTTACCTTTCTTGAGTGAGAGTTATATTGGGCCCTGGTTGGGCCCGCAGGCCATTTTTACCCTACCACACAAGCCCCCCACTCCTGCGGGGGTGCGGGAGCTAGCCGGGGAGGAGTGTTCATGGTCGTGGAAATGGGATGGCAAATCGTTGAATCTTTCGGAGGAGAGTACCCAGGTGCCAGACCGGACCTCGTGCTGGCGAGGGATTACGGGTCGGTAAGGGTGATGGCGAGCCGTTGTTTCTTCCTGAGAAGAGTACCCTGGTGCCAGACCGAACCTCGAGTTGAGGAGGGATTACGGGTCGGTAAGGGTGATGGCGAGCCGGTGGATCTTCCGAAGAAGAGTACCCAGGTGCCAGACCGGACCTCGCACTGGCGAGGGATTATGGGTCGGTAAGGGTGATGGCGAGCCGTTGTTTCTTCCTGAGAAGAGTACCCTGGTGCCAGACCGAACCTCGAGTTGAGGAGGAATTATGGGTCGGTAAGGGTGATGGCGAGCCGGTGGATCTTCCGAAGAAGAGTACCCAGGTGCCAGACCGGACCTCGTGCTGGCGAGGGATTATGGGTCGGTAAGGGTGATGGCGAGCCGTTGTTTCTTCCTGAGAAGAGTACCCTGGTGCCAGACCGAACCTCGAGTTGAGGAGGGATTATGGGTCGGTAAGGGTGATGGCGAGCCGGTGGATCTTCCGAAGAAGAGTACCCAGGTGCCAGACCGGACCTCGAGCTAGCGAGGGATTATGGGTTGGTAAGGGTGATGGCGAGCTGTTGAGCCTTCCGGAGAAGACTATTCTGGTGCTAGGAACTGGCCTCGAGCTGGCGAGGGGTTTTGGGGCCGGTCAGATTGTGGGCGAACCGTTGTGTCTTGGGAATGTTGAGCAGGGTTGTCTGCTGTTTTTGCGGAGCATTGGGGGTGCCTTGGGATCTGTGTGAGGTTCCAATTCCCCAGGTGTTTTAATGGCGCCGCCTAATAAATGTATGGCGCATGGTCTTCCGTCGTTTGGTTTCCCCCATGTCATAAAGGCCGGCCCCTGGGGGAGGCTATAAGTACCCCCCCCCTTTTTTTCGTAGTGGGTCAGATCAAAAGCAAGGGTGGTCTATTGGCCCTTAAAGGTGTCTGCTCCGGCGGACGCCTGTCTCTTGCCAATTTTTACCCCCGGTTGTGTCGGAGAGGTGGTTTCTCTGCCGCCCGGATCTTCTCTTGGATCTGATGGCCCTGATACGGCTGCCAGATCCAGGGGGGATCAGGGTGAGAGGGGTGACGACCGAACTCCGAGGGGTGAGTTGTTTGCGACTGTGAATGGTTCTGTCCTTCCGGAAGGGATGAAGGGCGTTCCGGGCCAGTTGTTTGCAACTGTGAAGGTTCCGTTGCCTTTGTAGGCTGAACCTTTGCAGTTGCATCAACTGGCTCGGAATGTAGCACTTCTCTTGATCTCTGAGTGTTGATCTGCTTTCGATCGGGGTGCTCGCCGAGGGCAGCGTCTTAAAGCTTTGGGCCTCGGATAGACGAGTCGTTCTCCGATTGGAGGTTGACTACTCTGCATTCCAATAGGGATCCAGGTGATGGCAGTTTCTGTCTCACCCTTGAACAGTTCGGGTCTTCGGCCGACGAGGCTGTAAGCCCCGAGCTGCTCAGGGGTGAAAGGGGAACCGACCCTGCCTCGGAGCCCGGGGCGTCTGTCTAAGGACGGCGCCTTAAATCTTAAGTAAAAATGTTCCCCCCCCAGAATATTTTTTCCGAGCTGACCTCCTTGCCTGGCTGCCAGCCTGTCATTGGATGATGTCAGCAGCGCACGTTTTGAGGACGTGGCACGAATTCCCAGGCGGCAGTTGCATGTCAAATAGGTGAACAGTACTTCGCGGGAATCGAGGAGTCTCTTCTATCTCCTATAAATATTCCCCCCTCTCCCCCATCAGTCCACTCCTTTCTTGCTGCTTTTTTCAAAAATTTCACAACCCTTCCGCGCTCATCTTTGCAACTTGCGGTACTAGGCTCGCCCTTCCAAAGTAACCCCAGGTGAGTTGGTAAGTCTGCTTAGTTTAGGCATAGATGGATAGGGCTCAGTCTGGCTCGTCAGCGTCGACGTCTAGGGGGAAAGTGAAGCCTATCTCCGAATCGACGTCCTGGGAGGAGCCCGTACTCGAGGAGGAGTCAGTACACGTTGATGAGTCTTCTGATACGGTTTCATGGGAGGAACCAGTAGGTGAGGAGGAGGTATATGGTGCGAGGTTGTTGCGCTCTCGTCGTCCCTTCGTGGTGGAGAGCAGCGAGTCGGAGGAGGCGGAAGATGGTTCGGACGGCGTTCGTGTTTTGGAGTTGACTTCCGAGGGAGAGGGAGGCGAGGGTGGCATTGTAAGGAGATCCACAGTTCAGGGTGCTGGCCCGAGTTCCATGCTGACTGGCCAGGGGCCCTTATTCACTCCCTCGCCGGAGCGAACCAAGAAGAGGAAGAAGGCTCCGAGGAAGGCAGGATCGAGGATTGGTGGTTCGAGCCAGGGGTCTGTCTATCGCAACTTGTGGACAGGTTCGCCCGTGCAGCCGAAGCATTTCCGTCAATATCCTGACGACCTATCCGATAAGGAGCTCTTTGGTGTGCAGGCCTCTTCGCCGAGCCGGAAGAGGGTGTTGATGGACGCGATTCTGACCGTCTTGGATGGCGGGGACTTGGAGGTTTTGCAGCTGGCGTACCACATAGGTCCTAGCTACGAATTGATGCTGCCGAGCTCTACTCTGCGCCCAACCGATCCCCTATCTGCTTGGTATTGTGTCTTCCCAGTGGACGCGTTTATTTCTGGACTGAGGCTGCCAATCCACCCATTTGTTCGGGAAGTGCTGAACTGGGCCTCCTTGGCCCCGATGCAATATGGGCCGAACTCTTGGAAGCAGATAATCTGTTTTGTACTGATGTGCGAGGAACAACAGGTACCCCTGCGGTTGAACGTGTTCCGAGCGACGCTGATGATTAGTTCGGTGGCTGAGGGTGTTTACTATATCTCCCCCCGGAGTAGGCGGAAGGTTGTTCATAGCCACCCGGACTCTATCAAGGATTGGAAGAAAAAATATCTGGTGATCCGGAGTGAAGAGCCCTGGGACATTCCGACCCGATGGAACTACTCCAAGCCGAGCCATCCCGCGCCGGGGCCGGGGGATCTAACGGCCGAGGAGTGGGGGTTTGTCGAGCGCCTTCGTTTGTCCCCTAGTATTGATTGGACGAAGGTGACGGAGGTCCACTTGGCGAGCGTTGGACTGAGCCTAGCCGTCCTGCGTATGTAGTTTGTTTCTTTTCTCTCGATCCTTTCGTACTTTCTTGCTCATTGCTCTTAATGATTTTTTCTGTAGATATGGATGAGGCATCGATCAAAGCCAGGAGGCTCGCCATGAAGAAGGAGAATGCCGAGAAGAAGAAGGGGGAGGCGGCGAAGAGGCCGAGGGAGCCGTCCCTTGTTATCTCGGAGGTACCGCTCGAGCCGAGGGTTAAGAAGACTCGTTCGGAGACGAGCAAGGGGGCTGCCCCTTCGAGGGGTAAGGGCCCCGCGAGGGCATCCGGTCTCGACAAGGGAAAAGGTCCCTTGGTAGAGGTTGAGGAGGAGGACCCGGTGGTGGAGATGTTGCGGCAACGGTGGGCGCCGGACTGGTCGTTTCGGATGGGAGACTGTCTGACCGGGGAAGCCCAGGCCGTAGAGGTGGTGGAGAAGCTGGCAACCCCTGGCGATCGCCAGATGATGGAGAGCGAGCCCGTGGAGGTGGCCTTTACGCGCCTGGCGCAGGCCACCGTGTTGGTAAGCTTGTCGACCTCCTCCTTTCTGTTAGTCTTGCTTCAGGAGTTCTCTTCTTATGTGTGCCTTTCGGTCGCAGGCTTGTATGCAGGGAGCTAATGTAAAGAATCTCTACGAAGCGTCCCTGTCACAAGAACGTGCTCGGGCGGACAAGAGCGAGCGAGAGATGAAGGAGATGCGGATCGAGCTCGAGGGTTCGCATAAGAGGGAGCAGCAGATGAAGCTGGAGCTCGAGGCCAAGGACACCGAGTGGAGGAAGAGGGTGGCCTCTTTGAAGGGGAAGTTCGCCAAGGAGAAGGGGGAGTTGACAGCTGCGTTCGCCAAGGAGAGGAAAGAGCTGACGGATGCGGGTCAGCGGATGGTGATCGCCGCCCAGGATGAGTGCTACGCGAAGGCCCTCAGTCATGTGAGGCACTTCTATCCGACCGTCGACTTGTCCAACTTTGAGTACGACATGGAGATCGATGGGACCCTGAAGACTCCTGCCGAAGAGGGGCCCGTTGTCGACCCGGCCGTCGACCCTCCGGCGAACCCGATCGATGACGAGGAGGGAAATTGAGTTGTATAGTTTTGCCTTTCTTTCTTTTTCCCACCTTTTCATTGTATTTGCCTCCCGCGGACTGGCCACCGCCTTTTTGTAAGAAGCAGCAAAATTTATAAAAAAGTATCTATGACTTGCCAAGTGTTTTGGCACCGGACATTTCCGAATCTCCTTGCTTATGTGTTTCGAGTTGGTTCTCTTTGTCAGTTGTGGCTTTCCTTCCCGAGGTGGACCCCCGTCGTTCTGTCGTGGCGTGGCTCCGGAGCAAGGTGGAGGCATTGGAGGCCACTTTGGCTTGGTATCGTGAGAGGGCCTGCACCGCCGAGGCGGCCTTTAGCTTTTACAGGAACCTGTCCGGAGCCCTTGGTGAAGAGGCAAGTCGTCTGGGGAGGGTGATGTTGGATCGGGAACTCGTGGGTGTCGGACCTGGATATGCTCTGTCGAGTCCCTTGGTGCAGAGGCCCTCCTCTGAGAAGCGACTTCGCGATGTGCTAGTGGAGAAGGAGGTGGAGATACACCTCGACCGGTCGATGCTGGGCATCTCGAGAACTTCCTCGGGTGGTCAGTGAGCAGGGGGGGTACCTATTGCGGTGTTGCTAACGGAACGTATGCGGCCCAGCGGTGCCTAGAGTTCCGTGGTCGGTATATCAATCGTGGCCGAACCAAAGGACCCTTATGCCAAGGGGAGAGTTCCCAGTTGTTCGTTCGGAGTGATCCTGCCGTTCGTCGGACCAGGGGGGCCTTGAGAGGGCGGCCTCCTGCTGTTCGAGATGAGGGGAGTATTTCTGTAATGGTCTTTGTTTGTTTGCTTCGGTACGAGATGATGAAGGGGAGGTGGTTCGGCCTTATCGCTTTGTGAGGAATCGGAGTGGGGTGAGGTGAAGTCTTCGGTGTCGATCTCCTAACCTGGTATTAGGTCGGATCTGCCGAGGCGATCGGAGTATGATACAACGAGATTTCCTTCGTATAAGATAGGGGGGCCGCTAAAACGGCCCTTTACAAAGGAAAGCTTTACAAAAGGTTCATTTCTTAGCTAAGTTAAAACCTATGCTCGTTCTTCGCAGGAGTTCACTGGGCGCTTGGTGTCAAGGGGGAATCTCTCTTGCTCGACGGCAGGTCCGGGGGTAGGGCCATTCTTCTCTGGTTCGGATTTGACGGCGTCGAGGGGGAACACTCCTCCCCCGACGGTGGTCATGTAGCACGATCGCGCTGCTTCTTGGCTGCCTCGGACGATGCCGACTCCTTGTGGGGTGGGAAATTTGAGCTTCAGATGGTAGGCCGAAGGCACTGCTTGGAGGGAGCATAACCCGGGTCGGCCGAGTATGGCGTTGTACGCCGCCTTGACGTTGACCACCATGAAGTCCATAGACTCGGTCCTCTTGACGGGAGTCGATCCTGCGGTAACGTCGAGGGTGACAATCCCCTCTATCACGACAGGGACGCCGGAGAACCCATGCAAGGTGTATCCGGCCGGCTTGAGCTTGCCCCTAGGTAACTTTAGATTCTCGAAGGCTTCAAGGAAAAGAATGTTCACCGAGCTGCCGTTGTCGACGAGGATTCGACGAACTTCACAATTAGCCATGTGGAGGCTAATGACGAGGGCATCGCAGTGGGGGAGGCGAATGCCTTCAAGGTCCTCCCCTGAGAATGAGACTGGCATGGGTTGTAGCTTGGGAGAGGGGTTGCCTTGGACAGCATTTACCTCTCGGATGAAGGCTTTTCGGGAAGTATTCGATTCCCCTCCCATTGGCCCTCCATGGACGCAGTGCAAGATAAATGGCGTATCCGCGGCTCCCTCGGACTCGGGATCTCGATCTTGGATGCGGTTCGGAGTAGGGTTCGGGGGCGAGTGTCTCCGGTTCCTAGTATCTCGTCGATCCCGCGGGACTTCTCAGGTGAATTCTCGGAGGTACCCCCTGGAGATGAGTTCCTCAATCTCGTCTTTCAGGGCCCGACATTGATCGGTGTCGTGCCCATGGTCTCTGTGGAAGCGGCAGTAGAAGCGCTGATCTCGGTTCTTGCCGTTGTTAGGTCGGGGAGGTAGTCGAACAATGCCTTTGTCTTCAATTTCTAAGAGGATGGCGGATACGTTATGCGTCAAGGGAGTGTACCTCTCGAAGCGGGGGATCGGCGGGACCTTTTTTACGGCCCCCGCGTCCCTCGGAGCTTTCTTTGATGGTTCGACTTCTTCGGCCTTCCGTTTTCCCTTCGAGTTGGCTTTCCTGGCATCTTCGGGGCTAAGGGCCTCTTCTGCTCTAATGTATTTCTCGACCCTGTTGAGGAGGTCAGGAAAGTCGATGGGGGGTCTCTTCGCCAGAGAAGCTTTCAGCTGTCCATGACGGACGTTGTGCCGAAAGGCCGCAGAGGCGACGCCTGGATCAAGGGAGGAGACCGCCCTTGCTTCCGTGGTAAACCTCCGGACGAATACTCTGAGGGACTCTCCATCTATCTGTCTGAGCCCGAGTAAAGAGGCGCTGGTCCTTTCCGCCTTCCGGCTGGTGACGAAGTGAGATAGAAAATTGCCTTCTAGTTGGTCGAAGGAGTAAATGGAGCCGGGGGTGAGCTTCGAGTACCATTCACGAGCCGGACCTCGGAGTGTGGCGGGGAAGGCTCGGCATAGCAGGGGATCCGAGGCGCTGTGAATCATCATGAGGGTTTTGAAGCCCTCCATGTGATCAGCGGGATCTCCCTCGCCGTCGTAAGTCTCGAATTGAGGTGGTCGGAAATTCCTGGGTATTTCTGCTTGAAGGATGGGGGCGGAGAAGGGAGGACGGATGGGTCTGTACCCCTGAGCCACTCGTCGGTCGCTGTCCCCTATGTGATCGAGGCGGTCCTCCATTTCTTGGAGGCGCCTCAGGAGTACGCCGCCGTCTTCTGGCTGGATAGTTGACGTGTGCGACATGCTGGCCTCGGCATCCGACCTAGTTTGGGAGTGGGAGGTTTCCTCCCTGGGGGCCCGTCGGAGGGCCCCTAGAATTTCTCTCCGGAAGTCTCGGAACTCCTTGTGAGTGACGGGGGCTCCCTCGACCCTATTCGGTCGGTCCGAGGGCTGCCTTCCGATGCGGCTGAGTGCTGACCTCCGTCCCTCGGGCGGCGGTCTTGGATGGTTCGGGGCTGGGTTGGAAGCGGCCCTTCCCCTGTTGCGGTTAACCTGTCGGTTGATGATGACTCCTCGGAGGTTGGGCTGGACTTGGCGGGCGACGCTCCTTTGGGATCCCTGATGGGGAGCCCTGTGTTTTGAAGTATGTGGACCGGCGTTAGCGATTGGTGGGGGCGAGTCCCGTCGGTTGACGGAGGAAGCAGCCCCTTTGCCCTTTGAGGCCATGAGAGTTCGGCTGTCGAGGTCGCTCGATAGTCGGGCTCGGGTCGGCTTCTGAAGCAGTGTTCCCACAGACGGTGCCAACCTGATGCGGTTTATTTCTGGGAGACGTGTGGATGCACCAGGTGTGAGTTCGGACTCAATTTGTAGTTGAAGGAGAAAGTTTCTCGTCTGACGACCCTAGGCTGACCGGGCGGACCCTGTGGCGACCTCGGGGTGGTTCGGAGATCTGGGCTCGGATCAGAGGATTCGGATCCGAGGTCTTGTGTACCTGCAGACGGTCCTGAAACACCGGGGTTTTTCCCGGTGGCGGACCCTCCGACGATCTAGTCAGTCTCTGTGAGAGAGTAGCAATAACTAGGTGAATTTAAGTGGCAAAAGATTGATTACCTGAAAAGGTGGGTGGGGGTCTAGTATTTATAGAGAATCCCAACCGGGTTTGGATCCGCTTGGGGGCCGGGTCTAAACCCGAAAGCCCAGGGGGTTTAGGGCTGACTGTTGTTGGAAATCTAGCTACCTAATTAAATAGACTAACTAGACACAAATTATAAAACCTCGCAAGTGCACGAATCGAATCGTAGTAATAGCAAGGGTCGATCCCACAGAGATTGTAGATTTCAACTAACTAATCAATAGAAAATAATAAAAATCATAAGGAGTTGTTTTAAAAGTCTAAAAGGAATAAAAAGATTAAAACTAAGAAGGAATTGTTGAATCACAAATATCTCTTGAATAGTTGGGTTGTTGATCTCCACCAATAGTTAGTAATGCTAAGTCACCTTCTGAATTTACTTCCAATTACTCATGTTGTTCACTTCAAGGGCATGGTATCTACTCCTTAAAGTATTGTTTCCCTAAGCCAAGAATTAGGCATGGTATCTACTCTAATTCGTTTCTTTCATCAAGTAGTCAGCCTAGTATTTACTAAGTTGTTCTTAAAGAAAACATAAGATCAGTGGAAACGAACAAACACTTAAAGTTCTAGAAATTGGTATCAGATCTAGATCCTCTAAGTTGATTGAACCAAGAACCCCTAAAGATTCCTTTGTTACAAATTATGGGCACGAGATTCGGTCGTCTCAATATACTTCATATAACAGATTTAGATAAATGATAACATAAACTTGATATTCTCACGTGCTGTATGTCAGTCGACTGACTCTCACCTCAGTCGACTGCTCTCAGACTTCAAGATCCAAGTTTGATGATCATTAATCTATGTCAATTCAATCAGATTCAATCAATAAGTAATTAGAAGATCTCAGAAGAATATAGCACTACATAACTACGGTTTCGATCTACCCAACTATGAAATTAGTTCCACATAATAATAACTTTATTGCTTAACAAGTTTGAATACATGATCAACATAAAAAGAATAAAGAGAGAAGAAGAAATAAACTAATGGATTCCGGCAATATGGTCGACTGGCTGTCACACAGTCGACTGCCTTCTTGTTGCTGGATCTTCTCTTTCCTTCTTCGATGTTGATGGAGTGATGTTCTCGATGCTTGTTCAGGAACTTGGTGATTGAGTCGCTTCCCAGAGATATATCTGATCGTTGATGGAGTCGTGGATTGGAGAGAGACGCCCTTTCAAGAGATGGTATTCTGATATTTATAGAACACGGCTGAGAATTAGGGTTTCCACTTTTTCAGGAAGGTCCTTCTTTATTTGATTTGATGATTAATATCTTTCTCTTTTCTCCTTTCCTTCCTTATCTGTTTACCACGTCCACTTGGAAACCCCCAGTCTCTAGATTTGATTTGCATAAATCTGGATTCAAATAGATGTGAAATTAGATGCAGGTGAATCTTCGAATATCTGATTTGTGTACTCCGCCGCCTATCAGTCGACTGTCCTTGGGAGTAAGTCGACTGTGTCAAGACTTCAGTATTTTCATGATTCATCCGCCCAGTCGACTGATGTTTTGGGAACAGTCGACTTGGTCGAGCAGCTGTGTAAAACTTGATTTCCTCTGTCCAGTCGCCTGTTATCATGACCAGTCGACTGCCTCTTCAGTTTCCTGTGTATCATCCTGAATTTGCTTCGTTTTGCTGTTTATAGGCTGTTTCCTGCAGAGAAAGAGAAAAGAAGCATAAATACCACATATAGAGCTTTTAAATGTCTAATTATATTAAGATTATTGCTCTTAAAAAGTGAATAATAATGTGTTCATCAAATACCCCCACACTTAGCTTTTGCTTGTCCTCAAGCAAAAAGTGAATTTATGAACAAGGGAGTAATAATCAGAATAAGCTCAACCATCAAGATTTCTTATTATGTGGACATCAAAATGAAAAATATAAAACTACAAACAATTTCAGATAAAGTAAAATTAAACATACCCACTTTCTTTAGTGCAATTGTCTATTCATAAATCCCAAACTTAATCATATTTGTCATGCGATTAATGTAGTTATAGTATGCATCTACTCAGTCTGTGATTATCCCTTTTTTCTACTACAAATCCAGTAGTAAACTAGAGTTTTTTTTTTTTTTTTTTTTCTTTTTTTTTTTTTTTTTTATAGTCTCTTCTTTAAAGTTGTCACTTATCTTTTGACGCGAATGCGAAACATTTGTGATGTATCCACCCGGTTACTCAACAAGTCACAAACATTAAAGTGCTTTGCATACTCATATTTCAAGTTGCCGTTTGACGTAAAGGTAAACATTGGTGATGAATACCCCTAGTTACTAAGCCCTCAAAACATTGGAGTAGACTGACTTTATTCAAATATATATACATATATTGTATCACTCTATTTACTTAAACTCGATTTAGGACTAGATCTGAAGGGAATAATTATCAGAAAAAAGCATCACATTTGTTTATTATGTATAATCGCATGACGCACACAATTTTTATAGGGAATTATGAAACTCAACAATCCTAAAGTAACTAAGTATCCTTACTCTTACTTTATAAGAAATTGTTTATCCTAAAGAAATTGTTTATCCTAAAAAAAATTCAAAAGATTCCAAATATAACTAACTAATACCCCCACACTTAGATGGAACATTGTCCTCAATGTTCGCACAAAACATAAGATATAGGCATGTGTTACCATCTAGTAAGGAGAGACTGAAAAATAAAAATGAATAATAATGAATAAAATAAAGGGAAAGTGTAAATACTCCCCTGAAAGTTGGGTTGCCTCCCAATAAGCGCTGTGTTTCATGTCTTCAGCTAGACATGATGAGTTCATGCAATGTATTGAATGGTTTGAAGATCTACATCTTCCTCTTGCGGTTCTAGACTCATCTCTATGTATGGCTTCGCCCTGTGTCCGTTCACCTTGAATGTTTGATTTCGTTCTTCGCTGTGAACTTCCAATGCACCATGTGGAAAGACTTTTGTGACAATATATGGTCCATACCATCTTGACTTGAGCTTGCCTGGAAAGAGTCTTAATCTTGAGTTGTAGATCAATACCTTTTGTCCTTCATAAAACTCCTTCCTTGCTAATTGTTTATCATGGTATAACTTAGTCCTTTCCTTGTATAGTTTGGCGTTTTCATATGCATCGTGTCTCAATTCGTCAAGCTCATTTAGTTGCAATCTCCTTTTGTCCCCTGCCTGTTTCATATCAAAATTGAACTTTTTGATAGCCCAATAAGCTTTGTGTTCCAACTCTACCGGCAGATGACAAGCTTTTCCAAAGACCAAACGGTATGGTGACATGCCAATGGGTGTCTTGAAAGCGGTTCTATAGGCCCATAATGCATCGTGCAAGCGTAGTGACCAATCCCTTCTGCTTGGATTGACTGTTTTTTCCAAGATGCTCTTGATCTCTCTATTGCTAAGCTCCACCTGTCCACTGGTTTGAGGGTGATATGGAGTACCCACTCTATGTGTAATCCCATATTTCTTCATTAAAGAAGCAAATGGGTAGTTATTGAAGTGGCTGCCTCCATCACTTATTATTGCTCGTGGTGTACCAAACCTAGTGAAAATGTTCTCCTGCAAAAACTTGACAACAACTTTGTGATCATTAGTTCGTGAGGGGACAGCCTCGACCCATTTAGACACATAATCCACACCAACAAGTATATATAAATAACCAAATGAGTTAGGAAATGGACCCATGAAGTCGATTCCCCAAACATCGAAAAGCTCGATTACTTGTATGTTGTGTAGTGGCATTTGATTTCTAGAAGAGATGTTGCCTGTCCTTTGGCATTTGTCGCAAGTCCTGCAAAAAGAAAAAGCATCTTTGAATACTTTAGGCCAATAAAAACCAGATTGCAATACCTTAAGTGCTGTTCTCTTTGGCCCAAAATGTCCTCCACATGCATATTGGTGGCAATGTTGTAGAATACTCCTTTGTTCCTCGTCTGCCACACATCTTCTTATAATTTGATCAGAGCAAAATTTGAATAAATCCCAATAATAGTGTTTGCTCAGATCCACCAATCTTTTCCTTTCCTGATGTGTCATACCTGGAGGAAAAACATGAGCGGTTAGAAAATTGACAATATCAGCAAACCAGGGGAGTTGTTCAGAGAGATAAGTCGACTGGTTGAGGGACCAGTCGACTGCCCCGAGGGTGTGAATATTTATTGCAAATAATTGTTCATCTGGGAAATTTTCATTCAGCGGGGGCACATTTCTCTCGTCCTCGTGCAGTAATCTGGACATGTGATCTGCCACAACATTGTCGCATCCTTTCTTGTCTCTAATCTCAAGATCAAATTCTTGAAGCAGCAGCACCCATCTGATCAACCTAGGCTTAGCTTCCTTTTTAGCCAACAAATATCTCAAGGCAGCATGGTCAGTGAAAACAATAACTTTAGAACCAATTAAATATGATCTAAACTTCTCTACAGCAAAAATAACAGCTAACATTTCTTTTTCAGTTGTAGAATAATTTAGCTGTGCATCGTTTAGAGTTCGAGAAGCATAGTAAATAACATGTGGTTTCTTATTGATTCTTTGACCTAAAACAGCCCCTAAGGCGTAATCACTTGCATCACACATGAGCTCAAAAGGATGGCTCCAATCTGGTGCCATGACTATAGGTGCAGAAATGAGAAGATTCTTTAATGTATTAAAAGCATTTGTACATTCTTCTGTCCATACAAACTCAACATCCTTAGCCAACAAGTCACAAAGGGGTTTGGAGATTTTTGAAAAGTCTTTTATAAATCGTCTATAAAACCCTGCATGTCCTAGAAAACTCCTAATACCCTTAACTGTAGTGGGAGGGGGTAGTTTTGATATGATGTCAATTTTTGCCTTGTCTACCTCTATTCCCCTTTTGGACACCACATGTCCCAACACAATACCTTGTTGTACCATAAAATGGCACTTCTCCCAATTCAGCACTAAATTGCATTCTTCACATCTTTTAAGCACCAGCTGCAAATGGTTAAGGCATTCATCAAAACTAGATCCAAAAACACTAAAATCATCCATAAATACCTCGATGAACCTCTCCACCATGTCTGAAAATATGCTCATCATGCATCTTTGAAATGTAGCTGGAGCATTGCACAATCCAAACGGCATCCTCCTGTAAGCAAAAGTACCAAATGGGCATGTAAAAGTGGTCTTTTCTTGATCTTCTGGAGCAATAGCAATTTGATTATAGCCACTATAACCATCTAAAAAACAATAATGACTATATCCTGCTAATCTTTCTAACATTTGATCAATAAAAGGAAGAGGGAAGTGATCTTTCCTGGTTTCATTGTTCAGTTTCCTATAATCAATGCATACCCTCCAACCTGTGGTTACTCTTGTTGGGATAAGTTCATTCTCTTCATTTGTTACCACTGTAACTCCACTTTTCTTAGGAACTACATGTATAGGACTTACCCATTTGCTATCTGAGATAGGATAGATGATGCCAACATCTAGTAGCTTCAAAATTTCTGCTCTTACCACTTCCTTCATGTTGGGGTTGAGCCTTCTCTGTGCCTCTCTGCTAGGCTTTGCATCGTTTTCAAGCAATATTCTATGCATGCATTTGGATGGACTTATTCCCTTGATGTCTGCAATGGTCCATCCTATTGCATTTTTGTGTTCTCGCAATACCTTCAGCAGCTTTTCTTCTTCCTGTGCAGTTAAGTTGGCAGCAATTATTACTGGTAGCGTCTTGTTCTCACCTAAAAAGGCATGTTTCAAATGATCGGGCAGCTGCTTGAGTTCTATGTCTGGGCGCTTCTGTACAGTCGACTGATCCATGTCAGCAGTCGACTTATCCTGTGTTTCTTGGTTCAGTCGACTGGTTAGAAGACCAGTCGACTTGCTCTGTGCACCAGGCGCCTGATCTGTAGAAAAACAAAGATTATCGGACACAAATTTTTCAAATACAGGACCAAGTTTACCTGGGTCTGACTGTGGAGTTTCAAGTTGATGTACTGTCTCTGCAATCCCCCAGTCATCGTATTCCTGTTCAACATGAGATAAAGTTAGAGATTGAGTGATTGTGGCTTGTAGTGGTTCAACGCTATGTACCTGAAATGTTTGATCAACAATCTCCTGCACCACATCAATATTATAGCATTCATGATCATCTTGTGGTAATTTTAGTGTATCAAACATTTTAAATTCCACTTTTTCTCCGTTTATCTTCATACTTATAATGCCCTTTTTAACACAAATTTTTATATCAGCTGTACTCATAAAGGGCCTACCTAATATGATCGGTAGAGATGATGACATTGAAGATTCCTCCATATCTAACACAACAAAATCAGCAGGCAAAATAAAATCATTTACCTGAACTAGGACATCTTCTAAAATACCTCTAGGTCTTTTGATGCTGCGATCAGCCAATTGTAAAGTGATGGATGTTGGCTTGAGTTTCCCCAATCCAAGCTTTTCGTAAACAGAATAAGGAAGAAGGTTGATGCTTGCCCCCAAGTCTAACAGTGCTTTTTCAAAGAAGTGCTCACCAACTTTGCAAGGAATGGTGAAACTACCTGGATCTTTCAGTTTAGGTGGTAGTTTTCTTAATAATACAGCGCTCACTTCTTCTGTCAAAGCCACATCCTCCTTAACCTGAAATGTTCTTTTGTGAGTACAACAGTCTTTCAAAAATTTGGCATAAGAAGGAATTTGTTTAATAGCGTCAAGTAGGGGGATATTAATTTCTACCTTTTTGAGAGTTTCAAAGACGTCAAATAAATGTTGTTCTTTCTTTTTATTGACTAACCTTTGAGGGAATGGTGGTGGAACTGTCCCTACTTTTTCACTTACCTTACTTGAACCCAAAGCTTTTGATGGTTGTTTTTCTGATTTGTCTGTGCAGTCGACTGGTTTGTAAGAACAGTCGACTGGTTTGTCTGTGTGTGTTCCAATCCTGTTGTCAATTATCTTACCACTTCTTAAGGTAGTCACTGCTTGGAGTTGTTCTTGGCCTCCCGGATTTGGTATGGTTTGTGAAGGGAGTTCACCTGCCTTTCTTTCGTTTAGCTCTTTTGCAATCTGACCAATTTGGGTTTCCAACTTCTGAATTGCTTGTCCTTGTTGGTTGCTTGTTTGATGTTGTTGTTGGAGCAATTGAAGAACAGTGGTTTCAAAATCCAACTTCTTCTGTTCTGGAGCTGGTCTTTCAAACCCACTTCCCGTCTGAGGGTTCCTTGTATGTCCTTGTGTGAATTGATTCCCTTGATTATTTTGATTATTGCTCCATGAGAAGTTTGGATGATTCCTCCATCCTGGGTTATATGTGTTCGAGTATGGATTGTTCTTTGGTGGAAATACTCCTCGACCCACATAGTTTGCATGCTCCTGATCTGTGAAAGTAGACATGGGACATGTATCAGTTGTGTGATCTAAATGAGAACAAATTGCACACATTTCATTTGTTTGATTTTTAACTCCACCCATTGTCGACATTGCATTAACAAGCATATCAATTTTTTTATTCATGTTTGCCATTTCTAATTGAATGTTATTATTAGAGATCTCGTAAACTCCCTGTTTTTTCGTAGGTCCCCTTCTTGTTGAGAATTGTTGGGAGTTCTCGCTGAGTTCTTCAAAAAGTTCAATGGCTTCTTCTCCACTTTTCCTCATCAAAATTCCGTTGCAAGCTGCATCCACAATTGCCTTATTAGTATCATTTAAACCTTCATAAAAAGCTTGTACCTGATCATCCTTAGGCAGATTGTGAGTAGGACACTTGAGAAGCTTGCTCTTGAAATCCTTCCATGCTTCGAAGAATAGATCTCCATCTTTTTGTTGGAAGAGTTGAATCTCCCTTTTTAGCTGTTTGGTTTTCTGGGCTGGAAAGAACTCTTTCAAAAATTTCGTTGCCAATTGCTCCCATGAATTAATTGATCCTGGTTCCAAAGAATTATACCACAACTTAGCATTAAGTTTTAAAGAAAAAGGAAACAAGATTAACCTGATTTGTTCAGCGGTAAGCCCTTGGACGCTTTGTGTCCTGCAAAGATCGAAAAAGTCTTGCAGATGAAGATGAGGCTCTTCATCTGGTCTGCCACTAAAGTGGGGAACCATACTAAGTAAATGAGGAGATAGGTGCATGTTCCCTGTGGCATTAGGTTGAAAAGAGATGCAGGAAGGTTGCTCAATATTCTTAGGAGTGAATTTGTCCTGCATTGGTACGCGATTGGGTGTTTCTTCTGCCATTGCTGTATGTGTACTAGGTCTCTGATCAGTCGACTGGTTCGTGTGGGCAGTCGACTGGTGTGCTGCAAATAACTTACCTAGTCTGTGCAAAGTGCGTTCTGTTTCCGCGTCAATTGGTAGTAGTTCTGGTCGAAGTGATCGTCTACCGTGCATTCACCGAAGTCCTGTAACCTAAAAAAAAAATTATTAATAAAAGAAAAGAAAAACTAATAAAATTCTACTGACTTGTAAGTTAAAATACTAAACAATCCCCGGCAACGGCGCCAAAAACTTGTTGTTGGAAATCTAGCTACCTAATTAAATAGACTAACTAGACACAAATTATAAAACCTCGCAAGTGCACGAATCGAATCGTAGTAATAGCAAGGGTCGATCCCACAGAGATTGTAGATTTCAACTAACTAATCAATAGAAAATAATAAAAATCATAAGGAGTTGTTTTAAAAGTCTAAAAGGAATAAAAAGATTAAAACTAAGAAGGAATTGTTGAATCACAAATATCTCTTGAATAGTTGGGTTGTTGATCTCCACCAATAGTTAGTAATGCTAAGTCACCTTCTGAATTTACTTCCAATTACTCATGTTGTTCACTTCAAGGGCATGGTATCTACTCCTTAAAGTATTGTTTCCCTAAGCCAAGAATTAGGCATGGTATCTACTCTAATTCGTTTCTTTCATCAAGTAGTCAGCCTAGTATTTACTAAGTTGTTCTTAAAGAAAACATAAGATCAGTGGAAACGAACAAACACTTAAAGTTCTAGAAATTGGTATCAGATCTAGATCCTCTAAGTTGATTGAACCAAGAACCCCTAAAGATTCCTTTGTTACAAATTATGGGCACGAGATTCGGTCGTCTCAATATACTTCATATAACAGATTTAGATAAATGATAACATAAACTTGATATTCTCACGTGCTGTATGTCAGTCGACTGACTCTCACCTCAGTCGACTGCTCTCAGACTTCAAGATCCAAGTTTGATGATCATTAATCTATGTCAATTCAATCAGATTCAATCAATAAGTAATTAGAAGATCTCAGAAGAATATAGCACTACATAACTACGGTTTCGATCTACCCAACTATGAAATTAGTTCCACATAATAATAACTTTATTGCTTAACAAGTTTGAATACATGATCAACATAAAAAGAATAAAGAGAGAAGAAGAAATAAACTAATGGATTCCGGCAATATGGTCGACTGGCTGTCACACAGTCGACTGCCTTCTTGTTGCTGGATCTTCTCTTTCCTTCTTCGATGTTGATGGAGTGATGTTCTCGATGCTTGTTCAGTCGACTGATCGTGGGTCCTCTGAGCCTCTGGGAGAATCGGAGGGCCTAGGCTGTGCCAGGTCATCCCCCTGCTTCGCCAGAGAGGGGGGGCGGCTCATGGGGCTGTCACGGATCGGAGACCGAGGGCCACTGTTGTAGGAATCTAGCTACCTAAATAAATAGATAAAACTAGACACAAATTATAAAAACCTCGCAAGTGCACGAATCGAATCGTAGTAATAGCAAGGGTCGATCCCACAGAGATTGTAGACTTTAACTTACTAATCAATAAAACTAAGAAAAAATGATAAAGGGTTGTTGTAGAAATCTAAAAGAATTAAAAAGATTAAACTAAGAAAGATGAGTTTGAATCACAAATATCTCTTGAATAGTTGGGTTGTTGATCTCCACCAATAGTTAGTAATGCTAAGTCACCTTCTGAATTTACTTCCAATTACTCATGTTTGTTCACTTCAAGGGCATGGTATCTACTCCTTAAAGTATTGTTTCCCTAAGCCAAGAATTAGGCATGGTATCTACTCTAATTCGTTTCTTTCATCAAGTAGTCAGCCTAGTATTTACTAAGTTGTTCTTAAAGAAAACATAAGATCAGTGGAAACGAACAAACACTTAAAGTTCTAGAAATTGGTATCAGATCTAGATCCTCTAAGTTGATTGAACCAAGAACCCCTAAAGATTCCTTTGTTACAAATTATGAGCACGAGATTCGGTCGTCTCAATATGCTTCATATAACAGATTTAGATAAATGATAACATAAACTTGATAGTCTCACGTGCTGTATGTCAGTCGACTGGCTCTCACCTCAGTCGACTGCTCTCAGACTTCAAGATCCAAGTTTGATGATCATTAATCTGTGTCAATTCAACCAGATTCAATCAATAAGTAATTAGAAGATCTCAGAAGAATATAGCACTACATAACTACGGTTTCGATCTACCCAAATATGAAATTAGTTCCACATAATAATACTTTTATTGCTTAACAAGTTCAAATACATGATCAACATAAAAGAATAAAGAGAGAAAAAGAAATAAACTAATGGATTCCGGCAATATGGTCGACTGTCTGTCACACAGTCGACTGCCTTCTGGTTGCTGGGTCTTCTCTCTCCCTCTTCGATGTTGATGGAGTGAAGCACGGGTTGATGACTTGATGGTTGGGAACTCTCTGATTAAGTTGCGTCCACGAGATATTGGATCCTCCTGAATAATGCTTCTTTTCTGGTATTTATAGAACGCGGCTGAGAATTAGGGTTTTGCACTTTTTCAGGAAAGTCCTTCTTTATTTGATTTGATGATTTATATCTTTCTCTTTTCTTCTTTCCTTCCTTATCTGTTCACCACGTGCTCTTGGAAATCCCCAGTCTCTAGATTTGATTCGTTGCCTAAGATCTGGGTTCAAATAGATTTGAAATTAGATTTGGGTGAATCTTCGAATATCTTATCTGTTTATTCCGCCGCAGACCAGTCGACTTGTCTTCGAACCAGTCGACTGAGTCGAGACTTATGTAGATTTCATCTTTGATCATACCAGTCGACTGTCTTTGAGAGTAAGTCGACTGTGTCGAGAGTTGTGGAAAATCAGCTTCTCTTGTTCAGTCGCCTGGTTGAGGAACCAGTCGACTGATCCTCTGCAGTTTGCTGTGTATTATCCTTGAAGTCCTAAATCTGCTTCGTTTTGCTGTTATAAGCTGTTTCCTATGGAAAAGAGAAAATAAGAGTTAAATACCATATATAGAGCTTTTAAATGTCTAATTATATTAAGATTATTGCTCTAAAAAGTGAATAATAATGTGTTCATCAAATACCCCCACACTTAGCTTTTGCTTGTCCTCAAGCAAAAAGTGAATTTATGAACAAGGGAGTAATAATCAGAATAAACTCAACCATCATGATTTCTTATTATGTGGACATCAAAATGAAAAATATAAAACTACAAACAATTTCAGATAAAGTAAAATTAAACAGACCCACTTTCTCTAGTGCAATTGTTCAGTCATAATCCCCAAACTTAATCATATTTGTCATGCGATTAATGTAGTTATAGTATGCAACTACTCAGTCTGTGATTATCCCTTTTCTCTACTACAAATCCAGTAGCAAACTAGAGTTTTTTTTTTTTTTTTTTTTTTTTTTTTTTTTTTTTTTTTTTTTTTTAGTCTCTTCTCTAAAGATGTCACTTGTCTTTTGACGCGAATGCGAAACATTTGTGATGTATCCACCCGGTTACTCAACAAGTCACAAATATTAAAGTGCTTTGCATACTCATATTTCAAGTTGCCGTTTGACATAAAGGTAAACATTGGTGATGAATACCCCTAGTTACTAAGCCCTCAAAACATTGGAGTAGACTGACTTTATTCAAATATATATATATATATTGTATCACTCTATTTACTTAAACTCGATTTAGGACTAGATCTAAAGGGAATAATTATCAGAAAAAGCATCACATTTGTTTATTATGTATAATCGCATGACGCACACAATTTTTGTAGGGAATTATGAAACTCAACAATCCTAAAGTAACTAAGTATCCTTACTCTTACTTTATAAGAAATTGTTTATCCTAAAAAAAATTCAAAAGATTCCAAATATAACTAACTAATGCCCCCACACTTAGATGGAACATTGTCCTCAATGTTCGCACAAAACATAAGATATAGGCATGTGTTACCATCTAGTAAGGAGAGACTGGAAAATAAAAATAACTAAAACAAAAATAAAAATGAATAACTGAAAGGAAATAAAGGAAAGTGTAAATACTCCCCTGAAAAATTGGGTTGCCTCCCAATAAGCGCTGTGTTTCTTGTCTTCAGCTAGACTTGATGAGTTGTGCAATGTATGGAATGGCTTGCGGCTCACAACTCATCTTATCATAAGGTTTCCCCCCTCTGCCCATTTACCTAGAACGTTTGATTTGTCGTCAATGCTCCATGTGGGGGAAACCTGTGCAACATTTTATGGACCGTACCATCTTGACATTAGTTTATCAGCAATGGTCCATCTTAAAGCACCATTGTGATTTTGCAAGACTCCCTGCAGCCTTGCTTCTTTGTTCATCTTGAATTTTGTAGCAACTGTCACAGGTACTGTCTGGTTGTTCCCCAAATAATCAAGTAGTGGCCTCAGGTGTTCATGTAGTGGCTTTAGCTCCTCATCAGGTGTCCTTGGAGCAGTCGACTTGTCATGATCTTCAGTCGACTTGTATGTTTCATCAGTCGACTTATCCTCTTCATAAGTCGACTTAACCTGTAGAACACAAGTGTTATCACATACCAACTCTTCAAATACAGATGCAAGCTTACCTGGATAGGACTCTGGAGTTCCATGGTGAAGTACTGTCTCTGCAATCTTCCAGTCGTCGTATTCCATTTCAACTCGAGATAGTGGTAGAGGGTGCGCAATTGTTGCTTGTAATGGATCAACGCTATTTTCCGGAACCACGTCAACTTTATAACATTCATGATCATCGTGTGGAAATTGTGGTGCATCAAACATTGTAAACGCAGTCTCTTCTTCTAGTGTTGTCCTTGATTGGAGCTGTTCTTGTCCTCTAGGGTTAGGTATGGTTTGTGATGGAAATTCTCCTGCCTTTCTTTCACTTAACTCCGTAGCAATTTGGCCAATTTGAAATTCCAATTTTTGAATGGCCTGTCTTTGTTGATCACTGGTTTGTTGTTGCTGTTGGAGTAGTTGAAGAATGGTGGATTCGAAATTTAACTTCTCCTGTTCTTGTGCTGGCTCATCATACCCATTCCCGCCTTGGCATTGCTGCGTATGCCCTGGTGCAAATTGATTGTCTTGATGGTTTTGCCACCCTGGGTTATACGTGTTTGAAAAAAAATTGTTCTGGGGCGGGTACATTCCCTGTTCTACGTAGTTTGTGTGCTCCTGATCTGCGAAAGAAAACATGGGACATGAATTAGTTGTATGATTAGATTGAAAACAATTTGCACAAATTTCTTTTGGTTGGTTTTTTACGCCACCCATCGTTGAATTCCCAAGCATATCAATCTTTTTGTTCATGGTTTCCATTTCGAATTGCATGTTATTATTATGAGAAATTTCGAATACTCCCTGTTTCCTTGAGATGCTCCTCCTTGTTGAGAATTGTTGTGAGTTCTCGCTGAGTTCTTCAAATAGCTCTAAGGCCTCCTCAGCACTCTTCCTCATCAACATCCCATTGCATGCTGAATCAACAATTGCTTTGTTAGTGTAATTTAAACCCTCATAAAATGATTGTACCTGGTCGTCCTTAGGTATGTTATGCGTAGGACACTTGAAAAGCTTGTTTTTGAAGTCCTTCCATGCCTCGAAAAACAAATCACCATCTTTTTGTTGGAAGAGTAGAATCTCCCTTTTTAGTTGTCTGGTTTTCTGGGCTGGAAAGAACTCTTTCAAGAACTTTGTCGCCAATTGCTCCCATGAATTAATTGATCCTGGTTCCAAAGAATTATACCACAACTTAGCATTAAGTTTTAAAGAAAAAGGGAACAAGATTAACCTGATTTGTTCAGAGGTAAGCCCTTGGATGCTTTGTGTCCTGCAAAGATCAAAGAAGTCTTGTAGATGTAGATGCGGATCTTCGTCTGTTCTGCCAAAGAAGTGGGGCACCATGCTGAGTAATTGAGGTGATAGATGCATATTCCCTGTGACTTTGGGTTGAAAAGCTATGCAAGAAGGATTCTCAATATTCTTAGGAATGAATTTGTCTTGCATTGGTACTCGGTTTAAAAAAATTTCACCCATTGTTGCTTTTTGGAAAAATCCTCTGGACAGTCGATTGATCCTCGGGACAGTCGACTGGTCTGCACCTGTACAATAGCTTCTGTACAGTCGACTTGTCTGTGAGACAGTCGACTGATCTGGTTCTGTGCAAAGTTTAACCTGAAAGAAAGTTCAAGAAAAAAAAGAAAAAGAAGAAATAAAATAGAATAAAAAAGAAAAAATTTTTACTGATTTGTAAGTCAAAATACTAAACAATCCCCGGCAACGGCGCCAAAAACTTGTTGTAGGAATCTAGCTACCTAAATAAATAGATAAAACTAGACACAAATTATAAAAACCTCGCAAGTGCACGAATCGAATCGTAGTAATAGCAAGGGTCGATCCCACAGAGATTGTAGACTTTAACTTACTAATCAATAAAACTAAGAAAAAATGATAAAGGGTTGTTGTAGAAATCTAAAAGAATTAAAAAGATTAAACTAAGAAAGATGAGTTTGAATCACAATATCTCTTGAATAGTTGGGTTGTTGATCTCCACCAATAGTTAGTAATGCTAAGTCACCTTCTGAATTTACTTTCAATTACTCATGTTTGTTCACTTCAAGGGCATGGTATCTACTCCGTAAAGTATTGTTTCCCTAAGCCAAGAATTAGGCATGGTATCTACTCTAATTCGTTTCTTTCATCAAGTAGTCAGCCTAGTATTTACTAAGTTGTTCTTAAAGAAAACATAAGATCAGTGGAAACGAACAAACACTTAAAGTTCTAGAAATTGGTATCAGATCTAGATCCTCTAAGTTGATTGAACCAAGAACCCCTAAAGATTCCTTTGTTACAAATTATGAGCACGAGATTCGGTCGTCTCAATATGCTTCATATAACAGATTTAGATAAATGATAACATAAACTTGATAGTCTCACGTGCTGTATGTCAGTCGACTGGCTCTCACCTCAGTCGACTGCTCTCAGACTTCAAGATCCAAGTTTGATGATCATTAATCTGTGTCAATTCAACCAGATTCAATCAATAAGTAATTAGAAGATCTCAGAAGAATATAGCACTACATAACTACGGTTTCGATCTACCCAAATATGAAATTAGTTCCACATAATAATACTTTTATTGCTTAACAAGTTCAAATACATGATCAACATAAAAGAATAAAGAGAGAAGAAGAAATAAACTAATGGATTCCGGCAATATGGTCGACTGTCTGTCACACAGTCGACTGCCTTCTGGTTGCTGGGTCTTCTCTCTCCCTCTTCGATGTTGATGGAGTGAAGCACGGGTTGATGACTTGATGGTTGGGAACTCTCTGATTAAGTTGCGTCCACGAGATATTGGATCCTCCTGAATAATGCTTCTTTTCTGGTATTTATAGAACGCGGCTGAGAATTAGGGTTTTGCACTTTTTCAGGAAAGTCCTTCTTTATTTGATTTGATGATTTATATCTTTCTCTTTTCTTCTTTCCTTCCTTATCTGTTCACCACGTGCTCTTGGAAATCCCCAGTCTCTAGATTTGATTCGTTGCCTAAGATCTGGGTTCAAATAGATTTGAAATTAGATTTGGGTGAATCTTCGAATATCTTATCTGTTTATTCCGCCGCAGACCAGTCGACTTGTCTTCGAACCAGTCGACTGAGTCGAGACTTATGTAGATTTCATCTTTGATCATACCAGTCGACTGTCTTTGAGAGTAAGTCGACTGTGTCGAGAGTTGTGGAAAATCAGCTTCTCTTGTTCAGTCGCCTGGTTGAGGAACCAGTCGATTGATCCTCTGCAGTTTGCTGTGTATTATCCTTGAAGTCCTAAATCTGCTTCGTTTTGCTGTTATAAGCTGTTTCCTATGGAAAAGAGAAAATAAGAGTTAAATACCATATATAGAGCTTTTAAATGTCTAATTATATTAAGATTATTGCTCTAAAAAGTGAATAATAATGTGTTCATCAGCCACTGAGGCTCGTCGGATACGAGGAGGTCGGCTCTGGGGGGGTGCAATTGAGGTTCGGCGCCGACCCTGTAATGGTTCGAAGCCGAGCTAGATTGCTATTTTTACCTTTCTTGAGTGAGAGTTGTATTGGGCCCTGGTTGGGCCCGCAGGCCATTTTTACCCTACCACAGTTAACAATCCAGTCGAAATTCATAAAAATCTGCACGAATAAATATAAACTTCGGTAATTATTCGGTGATTATTTTGAAATTTTGATATGACATACATATTAATAAATTTCTTAAAGCCCCCTTAGCACGAACCTTCGCCTTCGTCATCATCACTCTCTACAGCGTTTGGAGCTTCTTCATTCCCCACCGATCCACTAAAAAAGGAAGAAGAATGAGTTAGTACTGACCAAAATAACATTTATTGAGTCCAATTAACAAATACAGAATCTCTGATATAATACCTTGCTACATTTTTTGGGCAATTCCGTGAATCGTGGCCTACGACACGAAGACATGTCCTGCAAAGTCTTGGCCTCTTCGTTTTTTGACCTTCTCTTACCGACTTCAACCGTTTTCCTTTAGGCCTCCCCTTTGTGGTGCACTGTACAGGGTCACCTACATGTGCATGTGCATGTGCTTGTCCATCACTCTCAGGTTGTGCGCTACCTTCGTGTGGTGTGCTGTTCACTGACTCAATCTTAGCTAAGCCTTCAATTCCCTTCAGCATGTGGTCGAGCATGTACTTGTATCCTCGCTCTGAAGAACAACCAAGATCGACCATATGTCTTGAGTGCATACTCAGTTCACAATAACGCGAAGCAAAATTATCGCCCATATTATTGGGAACCGGTATACTGCTTCTCCTCATTTGATCCCTGGTCCATCGCCTACAAATATATTGTTCGGGTAGTACGGTGTGATCTGTGAACCGAATAAATGCAAGTAGATGTTTGCAGGGAATGCCTACGAAGTAGTACATGGAACAAGGGCATTTAGCAATTTTACTGATTTTACAATAAGAAATCATCCTCCCCGGTTCTGAATTTCCACAAACTGTTACAGAATAAGCTGCACTATCCGGTGTATCCATACTCGCAATTAAACTCACATTAAGTAATAAGCTTTTGACAACTTCTTGTTGAAATTTGTAGAAAATCTTCAAAGTGTATGTCCCTGCCATTTGTGACTCCAATGCCCACTCGGTCTTCAATTTTGGCCGCTCCTCGCGATTACGATGTGTTTCTTTAAGTTCATCGTGTCTTTGTTTTACTAAGAGTCGGTCAAAGATGATAGCAAATTCATGTAGTGAGTACTTTTTATGAGTATGGTGCTTCAAGACTGAATGTAGCGATTCGCTACGTTGGGTACTCAACATGCCCCCCCAAAATGAGTCTCTTGCGTACACACGGGCCCATTTTTCACGGATCTCAAATTTTTCCTTCAACCATTTGTTATTTTCTAATTTGTACTGAGAGATCAAATTTTTCCACTTCTGTTCGAATTCTGTTTTAAATTCCGCCGTATAAATGATAGTCTTCAAAGCATCCCTAAACTCATCAACGTTATTCGACATTTGAACTTTGTGCGGTAGCTTATCCAAAATATGCCAAATGCAATATCTATGTGACGTGATTGGGAAAACTTTGGAAATTGCAGAAGTTATCCCGCGATCCTCATCTGTCACGATGTTGATCGGATCACATGGCATTGCAGCACGCCACTTTTCAAAGAACCACTCAAATGAGGATGTCTTCTCATTGGGGATGAACCCACAACCTAGGAATATTGATTGCCAATGATGGTTGAATCCAACAAATGGTACGAACAACATCCCGTATCGGTTTGTGTTGTAGGTAGCGTCAAAGCAGAGAACATCCGCAAATACTTTGTAATTATTTCTAGCGATACCGTCCACCCAGACACAATGTGTCAATCGCCCTTCGGGGTCACATTGGTAATCAAAATAGAATAAGGGATCGATCGCCTTTTTCGATTCAAAAAAATCAAGTAGCATTTGTCCGTCGTGTACTTTTAAAACCTCCATCTCGTCTCTCCTGATATTTCTTACATCGGTTTCGGTGAATCCAATTTTCTCATTACCTCCACTTGCACCTTCAAAGAATAGCATTTGTTTGCATACAGGGACATTAGCTTCGGTAAGTTGACCAATTACATTTTTGTCTGTCTTAGTCAATTCACGGTTTCGAGGTAGCAAGTGACGTCTACCGGGTGAAGTAAATTCGTGATTGTGTGCTTCATTTAACGAATAAAGAATCCACGAATTACTTTGTGAATTACTATGTGGGTTTAATTTGACACGGACGAAAGCTTTGCAACCCGTTCTAGAAGTTGTACCTCGTCTAGTTTCATTATAGCTATTCGGTGACTCCCCGGCTTTATTACAGACGTATGATTTATCCACTACATCGTTTCCCTTATATTTATTTCTACCCTTACGCATAGCGAATCCCGCACATTTGCAATATGATGAATAAAATTTTTCCGCATCCTCAAGGGTGGGAAATGTCATACCAATCTTCGGTTTTAGGTGCTCGTCAACATGAGGAAGATACTCGCCAAGTTGTTGTGCACGAACAAATTTATCCCCGGTAACAGAACTTCCTTCGAAACTGTCCATACCTAAAAAACCGTGAAAAAGAGAATAGTTAGGGGTACTAAACCGTTGTATTTGGAATTTTTATAAGTGCGCAAGCCATCACAACTTGAAAAGGAGAAAAGTTTCGTATTTTTTTGGAGGTGGTTTGAAGTGTTTTATAATCACCCCGCACTTAGAAAATTCTAATCATAAAACTTATAATGCGAGGAAATGAAGCAAAACTGCACAAACAGCATCCGAAAATTGTAAAACTTTCCGTCTAGGTGGAATTCACGTAGGGCAAGCCAACCGAACTTGTAGAAGGGAGTTTCGACTCACGGTTTGCGAGATACGACCGTATACCGCTTTATAGTAGTTTTTTTCAACCGAAAGCGATACGCGGCCGTATCTCTCGAATCGGGAATCGAAAATCACTTCTACAAGTTCGGGTGGCTTCTCATAGGGGACACCAACCTACCCGCAAAGTTTCGTATTTTTTGGAGGTCGTTTGAAGGGTTTTCTAATCTACCCGCACTTAGAAAATTCTAAGTCTAAAACTTGTAGTGCAAGGAAGTTCAGAAAACCGCACAAACGGCACCCGAAAATTATAAAACTTTCCGACTAGGCCGAATTCACCTAGGGCAAGCCACCCAAACTTGTAGAAGCGAGTTTCGACTCACGGTTTGCGAGATACGACCGTATACCGCTTAATAAAATTTTGTTTCCAACCAAAACCGATACGCGGGCGTATCTCTCGGACCGTGAGTCAAAATTCACTTCTACAACTTCGGTTCACTTCTCGTAGGTGACACCAACCAGCCCGCAAAGTTTCGTATTTTTTGGAGGTAGTTTGAAGGGTTTTCTAATCTACCCGCACTTAGAAAATTCCCGTGCTAAAACTTGTAATGCGAGAAAGTTGAGAAAACCGCGCAAACGGCATCCAAAAATTATAAAACTTACCGACTTGGTCGGATTCACGTAGGGCAAGCCACCCGAACTTGTAGAAGCGAGTTCCGACTCACGGTTTGCGAGATACGACCGTATACCGCTTTATAATAGCTTTTTTCCAACCGAAAGCGATACGCGACCGTATCTCACAAACCGTGCGTCGAAACTCACTTCTATAAGTTCGGGTGGCTTCTCCTTGGGGACACCAACCAAATCGCAAAGTTTCGTATTTTTTGGATGCCGTTTGAAGGATTTTCTAATCTACCCGCACTTAGAAAATTCTAAGTTTAAAACTTGTAGTGCGAGGAAGTTGAGAAAACTGCGCAAACGGCACCCGAAAATTTTAAAACTTTCTGATTAGGCCGGATTCACGTAGGGCAAGCCACCCGAACTTGTAGAAGCGAGTTTTGACTCACGGTTTGCGAGATACGACCGTATACCGCTTTATAATAGTATTTTTCCAACCAAAACCGATACGCGGGCGTATCTCTCGGACCGTTAGTCGAAATTCACTTCTACAACTTCGGGTCACTTCTTGTAGGTGACACCAACCAAATCGCAAAGTTTCGTATTTTTTGGAGGCCGTTTGAAGGATTTTCTAATCTACCCGCACTTAGAAAATTCTAAGGCTAAAACTTGTAATGCGAGGAAGCTGAGAAAACCGCGCAAACGGCATCCGAAAATTATAAAACTTTCCGACTTGGTCGGATTCACGTAGGGCAAGCCACCCGAACTTGTAGAAGTGAGTCACGAGTTACGGTTCACGAGATACGGCCGTCTACCGCTTTACTTGGTTTTTTCCCAACCGTAAGCGGTACGCGGCCGTATCTCTCGAACCGTGAGTCGAAACTCACTTCTACAAGTTGGTTTGGCTTCTCGTAGGTGACACCAACCAACTCGCACGGTTTCGTATTTTTTGGAGGTCGTTTGAAGGGTTTTCTAATCAAATCTAACCGCACTTAGAAAATTCTAAGTCTAAAACTTGTAAAGCGAGGAAGCTGAGAAAACCGCGCAAACGGCATCTGAAAATTATAAAACTTACCGACTTGGTCGGATTCACGTAGGGCAAGCCACCCGAACTTGTAGAAGCGAGTTTTGAGTCACGGTTTGCGATATACGGCCGTGCACCGCTATACTTGGTTTTTTCCAACCGAAAGCGATACGCGGCCGTATCTCTCGAACCGTGAGTCGAAACTCGCTTCTACAAGTTGGTGTGGCTTGTACTACGTGAGACGAACCTACTCGGAAAGTTTCGTATTTTTTTTACGGTCGTTCGCAGGGTTTTCAACCATAACCGCACTGAAAAGTTTCTAACTAATTTCGTATATACAGTTCTAATTCTACAAGTTACTAATACAAGCAACATAATTCGGCAATTGAATATACTTGAGAGTCTCCCCAATTCTACATCTAAAATCTACTAACGCATTTAAATTTTTTCCAAATTTCTAAATAAATTACTACACACAAATTCAATCAAAAAATTACAAATGTAGATTATTGGGGTAAAGAAATAGTGTATACCTTACGGAATAAGTCGAAATCAAGCCAAGGAAACGGTTTTGGAATAGAACTAGGGTTCCGAATTCGTGTCGAAGAGGGGAAGAGAAGCTAGGGTTTCGATCGTCGGAGTTTGAGGGTTTCGATCTTCGGAGTGGGGAGAGAAGAGGGAGTTCGAGGGTTTCGATGGTCGGAGCTAGGGTTTTTTTTTTCGTCGTTGGGTTTGGGTTCGTCGTTGGAGTTGGGATAGAAGAAGAAGACGAACTGTATGTCGACGAAAATGAAAAAAGATAGCCTTAACCCGTTATTCCCAAGAACGGGTTAAGGCCATTTTTTTAATCAAATTTTGCCTTAACCTATTCTTCCCAACGACGAGTTAAGGCAAGATCTGATCAAAAAAAATCTAGACCGTTGGATCTTTGATCCAACGGTCGAGATCGAAGTTCGCACGGGTCCGTGCGAACCGACCCGTTCCGGCCCGTTTGCAACCGAAGATCACTCTCTCTCTCTCTCTCTCTATATATATATATATATATATATATGTATATGTATATATATATATATATATATATATATATATATATATATATATATATTAAAGGAAGATGAAAGATCAAGTATTAAATTGTAATTTTATAACAATTGCAAACAAAGGACTAATAAATAAAAGAAATTAAAACCAAATTTAAATTGATTTAATAAATTACATGATGTTAAATAAAATTAAGTTCATGAATTTCATACAAATTAAATCAAATTACAAAATAAGGGAATTATTTGAATTTAGAGATCGAGATGGCCTCTATTTAGATTGAAGATAAGGCATTGGACTATTGTCGTACACTTCCACTTAACCTAAATATAAAATCTCATCCCCTTAATTTTTCCCAATTATTAACAATACATTACACAAATTATATTCTACTAGTTCTTCACTCGTCGCTACTTGTTGATCCATTTTGTGATTCTTGTAAGTCTTGAGTCATCTCTTTCGCTTTCATCAAATCTTCGGTGCATACCAACATCTCTAAATTCTTTGCCGTCAAGCGATTCCTGTTCGGGCTCATAATCCTGCCACCAAGAGAAAAAGTAATTTCCCATGCAATGGTTGACACCGGTACCGTTAGCAAATCTTTAGCCATTCGAGAAAGAATACTAAAAATATGTTCATTAGTTTTCCAAAAAGAAAACACATCTACTACATCATCAATGAGAGGTTGTGCATTATACCAATTCAACTCATTTGGTGAATTGGTTCTAGGTTTTTTTGATTTTAAGAGATTTAAAACACTACTAGTGGCAAGACCCTTTCCATTTGATAAATAGAAGAAGAAGAAGAACTAACATTTTGTGTTTGTGTAGTGTTAGATGAATAAATTCTATCGTAACTATCATATAATCTATTCAAAACATTTCAAATTTTGTAATGAAAACAACATGGTCAAAATCATCAATTTCTGCGTGTGCAACATAAGTATAAAAAATCTCAATTAAATTTTTTGTGCCATTTAACTTAACCATGAGATTTAATACACTGGCAACACAATATAAAATAGGAAGCAGATGAAAATATTTTAAAATTTTAATATAAATGGCATAAACCATTTCTCCAATGAAAGGGTCATTTACCAAATTTTTAATTGTTGTCATCATAGTGTCAATTGCAAGTAAAATACCACTATATGTAGATGTATATGTTTTTGAAAATTGTAATGTAGCATCATTAAACGGTACTAAATATTTGTACAAACTATCGGCAAAAAACCAAAAATCATCATCTAACATATAATCTTGCATACCCATTGCAATACAAAATTCTCTAAGATTAAAACGATAGTGAAGAACAACACTTAATAAATCAAAAGTAGAATTCCAACAATGTCTAACATTTTTAGGAAAATGTTTAAATACAATTTTCCTGAGTTGACACAAATCATGAAAATCTTGATATATTGGACCACTCAACGTAATAAAATGAACACAATTTCTCATTGTCTCAATTTTATCGTGTCCATATTTAAGTGCATCTTGTACACAAAGATTTAAAATATGACAAACACACGTAACATGAAAAGTTTTCGGTTCTAAAAGATTAAGTGTAATTAGTAAACTAGCAATTGCCTAAGTATTATTAGAGGCATTATCAAAATCAATAGCAAAAAATTTATCAAAAATACCAAAATTGTTACATGCTTCTATGATGTGTGTGGCAATTATTTCACCCTTATGTAGGTACCTAACAAATTCGAATGAAATTATCCTCTTTTGAAGTAACCAATTAGAATCTATCCAATGACATGTTACAAGCATCATTGGTACGCCATTCACTCTTACCCACCCATCCGATGCCAAAGAAATTCTAGTGTTTAGGGACGTGAGTGTTGCTACTAAAAAATCCTTAGCCTCATTGTAAACTAATTTACAATGACCCTTTACTACATTCCTAGGAATTTTTTTATAATGGGGGTTTAATGCGGTTTGTGCAAATTGTCTCTACATTCTTACTTTCACCAAATGAATATGGTAATTCATCTCTAATTACTAACTTAGCCATTTCTCTACGAACGATATCGTGATTGTAGCTATGACTATCTATTTGGCCAGTCTTAGGGTGTATTTTTTGTTGTGTGAGGTTGTCTTTAGAAAATTCGGGTTGACATTTACTTAAGTGTCGTTGAAGTGTACCCATTTCCGATCCTAGTTTAAACTTATAGGGTGTTTGACACTTCTTACAAATTTTTAATCCTACATTCTTATCATTTTGTGAAGGGACATAGTCAAAAATTTGTGTACTTCGGATTTGTTCCCTCTTGTTTTACGGGATTGAGATGGGTCTTGTTCTGATGGTTGTGGTTCTATATTTTCTACTTCTACTTCTACTTGATCCGTGTGTGTTTCATGAATCGGGAATAGTATCATAATTGTAAAGTGTTTCTTCACTGTCTACATATGGAAGAGGAATGAAAGGAATGCGACGACTACCAGTGGACTCTTGGTTACTATGTCTACCACGTGATCGGTTATATGCTATCTAAACTAGTGTATGTTATAAAAATTAATTGTAGTGTATGTTTTAAAATTTTAATTCTACAAAACAAGTAAAGATAGATAAACCAGTGTATATTATATAAAATTATTTTACAAAGCAAATAAAACAACAACTATAAAATTATTATTCTAGTGTATGTTTACCAATTTACCAAAAAAAATCTAAAAAGAAGAACAAGAACAAGAACAAGAATAAGAAAACCCAATCTAATTATGAGAAATAAATGATAACAAACAAAAATGATAATTCTAAAAACTATATAATTACGGAAATACCGTATGAGTATAGAATGTAAGTTGAAGAATGAAGGTAGAGAGAGTTGAGAGCTTGTAGTGTTAATGTTGATTGTTGTTGGATGTTGTTAATGTTGAATCTTGAAAGAAAGTAGTTGAATGTTGTTGATGTTGAATTTTGAAGAAGAGTAGTTGAATGTTGTTGATGTGGTTGATGTTGAATCTTGATTCTTGAAAGAGAGTAGTTGAAAGGTTTTGATTGTTGTTGAGAAAGTTGAGAGATAGTAGAGAGAGTTGAGTGAATTTGTGAACAGAATTGAATGAAATGAGGTTGTATATCTAGAAATTGTAAATTTTCAATTTCCCAAAATATCCCCAAAAGCTAGCTAGTATAAATCCGTTGGGGGGTATTTTGGTAATTTTACATACATTTTTAATTAAACACAAATTCTAGAAAAAAAAGAAAAAAGTGAAAAACGGTAATAGCCAACGGTCGGCTCACGGGCCAGCCCGGACTAGCCCAGGCTGGTTCAACCCGGTCTCGGGTTAATGCGGGCCGGGCTGCTGGCGGGCCGGGCCGATACCTGTCTTTTTTTGCAAATTAACAAACGAACCAGCCTCTACTGTTGGGGCGGCCTGACCCCAGTTCAGCCCAATTTTGGGCAGGCTGGGCTGGGCCAAGGACCGAGCGGGTCGGGCTGGCTCGAATGCCACCCTAATGGCTAGTGCATTGGTGCGGATGCTCTAAGGGGGCTTACATGAATATACCCCAACAACCCACAACAGCCAGGTCTTAATCATCAAGACCCGAGTCTCCCCCCCCCCCCCCCCCCCCCCCCCCCCCCCCCCAGTCAAGACCTGGGCTGGCCCTGAGAAATCAGAGGCCATGTTCGAAACTTAAGATTGACCCCTAATATATAAAAAAATTAGTATCAATTTATTGTTTTATGGCTTGATTATTCTCATAAAGCAAAATATAACTAAGATGTTCAAATAATAGTAAGTTTTAAAAGGCAATTCTAATTTTCTATTATAATTAAATCCATATGTCGTCATTAAACAAAATCACCAGAGCTCTAAAAGAAATATTCAAACATTACAGTTATAACAAACATGCTTTAGATATAAGACTGAAAGTCAAAGTTCAGTCTCAAAACTTCCTACAATCAATTTGTTCATGCAAACAAATAATAAAAGAGTCAGTGCCCAACTAAGTAATTATCACACAATGATTAAAACTAAAAGTGATAATAAAACCTTACTTTAAAATTACTGATGTTTTCCAGTGGATCTTCAACAATTGAAACTTTTACTAGACTTTACCAAGAGAGAAAAACTGAGAGCTAGTGCCTAGTGCATTACTAATTTCTAAAAATTGATCTTCCTGCATTCCTAGAAGCAAGATAATCAATTAAACTTTCATAATCAAGTTAATCTAAAAACTCATTTCCAATTGAAATAAAAGCCAATCTATTTAATCTTTCTTGCGACATGGTTGATTGCAAGTAAGATTTCAATAATTTTAGTTTTGAAAAGCTTCTTTTCGCTGATGCAATTGTAACCAACTTGGCATGATTCAAACCTAGATCCTTTTCAGGGACTAGGAGAGTTGGGGTCTTGACCTCTTGGGAATACGTGAAATTGCCAGGAAAACGAAAGAAGAAGAAAAAATTGACCTTGTGTGATTCGAACATAGATCCCTTTAACATTCCTGATGAGCTTTAACCAACTAAGCTACAACACCAACTATAAATACATTCATTTTTCTGTTAATTAATATTCATATGGTATACTGAATTTCGGAGGCCCTTGAAAATCAGGGCCCTGTGCGCTTTCATTACTCGCCCATCCCTAGGGCCGCCCCTTGGTGGGCCCCGTTGCATAATTTTTTAATAATAACAATAATAATTAATAATAATAATAAAAATAGTAAATCATAATAATAATAAAATAATAATAATAATATTAAAAGTAAAAAGATAGTCACCTATTGTGGGTGAAATAGTGGTAGATATCTTGGTGTTGTAATATATATATACTCTGGTTTCAGTCAGAGTTCACAGGACCACTCTATGTTCATGTGGTCATCACCGCAGAGGAGGATCCTTCTTTTATTATATGTTGATGATATGATTATTACTGTGGATGATTCCGCATACATTGCATCCACCCAGAAATACCTTCACCAGTAGTTTTATATGAAATATCATGGCAGATTACGCTATTTTCTGGATTAGAGATTACCCATGGATCTCGGGGGATACTTACTTCTCAACAGAAATATACATAAGATATTATCTCCGTTGCATGTTTCTCTGACAGTCGATCAGTCGATACTCCCTTAGAGCTTCATGTGAAGCTTCATCCCACAGATGGTAAGCTTCTTCCCGACCCTACTAGATACATGCAGATTGTTGGACAGCTTGCCTACTTATGCATTACCAGACCCGATATTGCTCAAATTGTCAGTATTGTTAGTCAGTTTGTGTTCGCACCTACATCAGTTCACTACGATGCTCTTCTTCGAATCCTCAGATACATTCGGGGTATTATCACTCGCTCATTATTCAAGTCTTCTACATCCAAACTGGTGCTTAGTGCATATTCTAATTCAGATTGGGCGGGTGATCCTACAACCAGACGGTATACCACATGTTTCTGGCTATTTCTTGGTAATTCGTTGATCTCATGGCGAAGTAAGAAACAGAAAGTTGTTGCATGTTCTTCCACCGAAGCTGAGTACAGAGCAATGACAACTACTACTAGTGAGATTGTTCATGTTCGTTGGTTGTTATCAGATATGGGTGTCACTCTTACAGGTGCTACTCTCTTCATTGTGATAACCAGAGTGTATTGCACATTGCAAGTGACCTGGTTTTTCAAGAGCCAACGAAGCACATAGAGATAGATTGCCACTGTATTCGTGAGCGCTTTGAAGTGGGTGCCATTTTCCTTCATTCTGTTATATCTTCACAGCAGACATTAGACTACACTAAATTCTACACTGTTCAGAGATTTCGTTACTTAGTGGGAAAACTCACATTGTTCAACCCACCGTGAGTTTGAGAGAGAGTGTTAGATATTGTAATATATATAATTTCATATCAGATTATCAGTTTAGTATTTAGTTCCCTTCTCTATATATATGAGGTATTGTACTCAGTTATAATCAATCCAATAATATTTTACATTCTCTGTTAATCTTAACAAACAGGAAATTCCAACTAAAAACTGAAGAGTCTACTAAACTCCAAATTATTGTTGTGCATGTTGTGGGCACCGAGTCTGTGAGTATATACTTATAAAAGAAACAAAAATTTTGCATCTTCTTCAACCTCAGTCATTGGTTCCTCAAACACAAGTTGCAAGAAAACTGAAAACTCTCCATACCTTCCAAGTGGATCTTAAGATTCGCAACAAAATCTGATACACACTGTATTCTTCGCCGGCTAGCAACCTTAATTAACCTGTTGTTCAAATACTATGAACATTGAACTAAAATTATTGGCAAAAAATGAAAAATTTCCCATTGATATTCTCAATGATTTCGATGTCACTTTCATATGAAATAACTTTAAATATTGTGGGAGGCGGACTTAAGCCTAGTATGCCAATATGTATCTAATGTCTGCATAAAACTCTCTTAACTTAAACAAAACTAGGAGTCAACATTTTGTTTAGTATCAACTTGGTATCTGAAGGCAAGCCCTATGAATTTTGTCTTCTCTTATTGTTTGGTTTCTGCCAAGAGTCACAACTTATGTTGTTCTTAACAAGATGACAAATTTATTCACCGAAGAAAACGAGATTATAAATTAATAAAAACACCAATAGCCATCTTCCATAATTTGCTATAAATACCAACTTATCATCTTATGCTTCTTTTTCAAGCTGAACAATACAACTATACAAGTAACTACTCTCCTTTTAAACTTTCACCAAGTATATATTTTGCCATGGGCTCAGAAGGCCACCCCCTTCACGTCCTCTTCTTTCCTTTCATGGCCCAAGGCCACATGCTCCCAATGATCAACATCGCCAAGCTCTTTGCTGCCCGTGGCGTTAGGACCACCATCTTCACCACCCCGCGCAACGATGCCCTCATTCGACCATCCATTGATCGATTCTGTAAACCTGGCCACTTCCCCATCCAAACCTTTCTCGTCCCCTTCCCCACTTCAACTGGACTACCTGAAGACTGCGAAAACTTCATAGACATCCCTACGATAGACTTCGTACAAGACTTTCTCGAAGCAGTCAAGAAGCTGAGAGATCCTTTCGATCAAGCGATCAAAGAGCTTTCCCCTCACTGCGTCATATCCGACTGCTTCCTCCCTTGGACCTATGATGTTGCCACCAAGCACAACATACCGAGACTCGTGTTCCATGGCACAAACTACTTCAATTTCTGTGCTGCCGTTAGTGTCGAAAGCTATAAGGCGCTTGGCAACTTTTCTGGAGACAGTGTACCCTTTGTTCTCCCTTGCCTTCCACATAAGATCGAGATGCTCGAGTCTCAAATCCTTGACCCCACTATTATTCAACCTGCTTTCCTTGAAATCTTTCGACAGTCGAAAATATGCGAGCCAAAGAGCTACGGTGTGGTGGTGAACAGTTTCTACGAACTTGAGCCTAGTTATGTCGAGCATTACAAAAAAGTCGTAGGGCAAAAGGCTTGGCATATCGGCCCCGTGGCATTATGCAACAATGATCATGACGACATAGCCGACAAGTTTGATAGAGGGAGTGTAGCTTTCACCAAGCAAGATGTCTGTTTGAAGTGGCTCAACAGCAAGAGGCCGAACTCGGTCATTTTTGCCTGCTTCGGGAGCGTGGCCCAGTTTTCGGGAGCTCAGCTGCAGGAGATAGCTCTAGGCCTTGAGGCATCAAACCACCCCTTCATTTGGGTAGTGAGACAAGGTGGCGACGCAGACCTGTGGATGCCTGAAGGATTCGAAGAGAGGGTCCAAGGAAGAGGTCTAATCATAAAAGGATGGGCGCCGCAGATGCTGATACTGAACCACGAGGCAGTTGGAGGGTTCCTGACTCACTGCGGGTGGAATTCGAGCCTGGAAGGAATGAGTGCAGGAGTGCCATTTGCAACGTGGCCACTGTTTGCTGACCAGTTTTTCAATGAAAGGCTGATTGTCGATGTGCTCAACGTTGGGGTGCCTGTCGGTAATAAGGTTCATGCTTGGGATGTTCCCAAAATGGAAGTGATAGAAGCAAAACACATACAGAGGGCAGTGAACCGGTTGATGAGCCAAGGGGAAGAGACAGAGGAGAGGCGCCGGCGGGCAAGGGAGCTCAAAGCGATGGCTAAGAAGGCGACTCAGAAAGGAGGGTCGTCATACAATGATACGAATGAGTTGATTCAAGAGCTGATGGATAGGCGCATCGATTCTGCTGGATTGTATTAAAAATAATTTTTTAAAAAAATTGTGATTGATCATTGTTACAACTTCGATCATTGTCAAAGTTCTTGTTCCAACTGATTTACCGATTTTCCCCCGAAATAGACCAGTTTTTGAAACTAATTTTCAAAATAGATCACTTTCAAAACTAATTACACCACTCGCAGTTCCCAACTGTGATCTCGATCTGTTATTTTTAGGCTACAGTTGGGAACTGCAGCCTTTATATAACACATTTTTGCTTGAAAATATTTGTCTAAGTCTCAAATTCACTTTAGACCAAATATGAAATAAACCAAGGCCGCAGTTTCTAATTGCGGTCTCTATTTAACAAATTTTTACTTGAAAATTTTTGTTTAAGTCTCAAAATCACTTTAAGCCAAATATAAAATGAACTAAGGCCGCAGTTCCCAATTGTGGCCTCTGTTATTTTTAGGCCCCAGTTGGGAACTGCGGCCTCTATATAACACATTTTTACTCGAAAAAATTGTCTAAGTCTCAGACTCATTTTAGGCCAAATATGAAAAGAACTAAGGCCGCAGTTCCCAACTGCGACCTCTGTTATTTTTAGGCGGCAGTTGGGAACTGCGATCACTATTTAACACAATTTGACTTGGAAAAATATATCTAAGTCTCAAATTCACTTTAGGCCAAATATAAAATGAACTGAGGCAGCAGTTGGGAACTGCGGCCTCTGTTATTTTTATGCCGCAGTTGGGAGCGACAGCCTCTATATAACACATTTGTACTTGAAAAAATTTATCTAAGTCTCAAAATCACTTTAGGCCAAATATGAAATGAGCTAAGGCCGCAGTTACCAACTGCGGCATCTAAAAAAACATTTTTGAAGATGCCGCAGTTTCCGACTGCAGTCAAAATCAAACAGACCGCGTTTCCAACTACAAGTGGTCTATCTTCAGAATTAGTTTGGAAAGTGATCTATTTTAGGAATTAGTTTCAAAAAGTGGTCTAAGTTGGGGGAAAAAATCTGATTTACAGGGGTTGGTTATGGAAGAACTAAATTTCATCCATGATTTTACAAGGCTTTTTCATTTTTTGATAATTACAAGGCTTTTTCATTTTTTGATAATTACAAGGCTTTGTCATTTGATGGAAACAATCAGTGATGCTTCCTAATTTTTGAAGTTGGGAAGACTACATATGTTTAAATTGGCCCAACTGGCCGAGTATAAGCAGAAAAGCTCATTAGGTTTACAATGTTCAATGGGCCTTTCAGTTACTAAAAATAACTTTATTTGTACTGCATGCATTGCTTATGGATTAAAAGTTAAAACAATGGAAGCACGACTGACTCCTACTCGATATTCAAATATGGCTAATTCTAGGAAGTGGGGTGTTGGGACAAGGTAATACAAAGAAGGTTATTCAAGATCTTTTGGTCTCTGTAGAGCATCACTATCGTTCAGGCTATTTTTTTTAAGATATATGGAAATTTGCTTTTACAATTAAATCGCTTCCGCCACTATCGTCAAAGCTATAATATGCCAAAAAAAAAAAAATCATAAAATATATAGACGGAGCAACATCCTCCGTCTAACCCCAAAAAATGATATTTTTAGTACAGAAAATGAATGGACGGAAGATGAAGTTCCGTTTGAAAAAGAAGGAAAAAAAAATTACTTCATACAGTAGAAGATCCTCCGTCTGAGGATATTTAATTATTTTTTTTTATTTTAGAAAGCCCACCGGCCGGAAGATGAAGTTCCGTTTGGGCATTTTTTTTTGTCTTTTAGAAAAAGGATGAAAAGTTAAAAAAAATAAAAATGAAAGGGACGGAAGATGTTCTTCCGTCTCTTTCATTTTTTTTTTATTAAAAAAAAATTGACAAAGATGGAGGAACTTCTTCCGTTTGGGATTTTTTAAAAAAAATAAACCAATTTGTGAGACAAAAGATCTTCTTCCGTCTATAAAATTTTGACCGGTCAAACTCTATAGATGGAAGATCTTCTTTCGTCTATTAGAATTTTTTATTCTAAACAATTCAAAATTTTTAATAGACGGAGGATCATTTAGCGTCTTCTATATTTTCCAAATGCTATTTCACTCTGCTATATATGGCAGAGTACTGCTCACGAGTCTGCTATAAATTAGGTTTATAACAGACAATAGTGGCGTAGAATTTCTGCTATTTTTCATTTTTCAGGTAAATAGCAGAAGATAGTGGATGCTCTTATACTTGGTATATCTCTACTACTATAATGGGAGAAGGTCTTAGTGTAATTTGTCCTTAACCCAACCCGTGCAACGCACGTGCTGGTAGTTTTTTTTTTGCCCTTTTCATTCCCCCAATACACACTAGTATATGGAAAGCTAGATGAGACGTCTTTGTTTTGAGGGTGCTTGTATGATGTCTTATGGAGTGGTCAAGGCTGTTCCAATGAATATAACTGAACGGTGGAATGTTCTGGAAATAACCTTTGCTTCTAGTGGCTCGTATTCGGAGATCCAGATCCTTTGGATGGGTCTCAATATGATCTTCGCTTCTTTTTTGTCGAGTGAGCTATACATCAAGTGGTTTCCACCTCAGGCACTGTCTCCCTAGAAGGGAAGAACTCTTAGGGCACTATCAAACTTAATTTTGATGGATCTCTAGATGGCGGACTGGGAGTTTTTTTTTTTTTTTTTTTTTTTTTTTAAAACTAGATGACCTCTGTCATCGTTTCATTAATGAGGATTAAAGAAACATAGTAGGACAAATTACATAAAGCCACGAAGGCTATCCAAACCAACTAGTCACAGACAGTCAAACTAACTAGCAACTAACTAGTCGCAGACCGGTAAAATGAAAGTCCATATAAAATCAAAATACGACAAAATACATAACGATAATCCACTGCTCCCGCACTGTCTGTGCGATCTCCACTCTAGTTGCTTGCTTTCTACTCCTCTTCGGACCTCCTAATCTTCTTTGCATTCTCCACGCTACCTGCCCAGTCATGAATTAGAAGGAAAATGTTATTCATTGAAGAATTAAATCTGTGATTAATGTTTCTAAAACATGAGTCATTTCGGTCTAGCCATAGTCTCCACATAGTAGCCGCTACAGCTAAATCCCAAGCCCTTTTGTCCTGTGCCTTAATGTACTCGTCTCTCCAAGTACCCCATATCTCCGAAGTGGAGTTAGGGAACCGTGTGCACCCGAAACCTCTACAGACAATCTCCCAAGTCTGGGCCGCTTTAGGGCACGTAAAAAATAAATGTGTCGTGTCCTCATCCGCTTGAAGGCATTGCACGCATCTAACGTCCACCTGAATATTTCTTCTCCTAAGATTTATTTTTGTTAGAATCGCGTCGTTATGAACTAGCCAGCTAAATACTTTAACTTTAAGCGGCGCTTGAGTTGCCCAGATCCTACTCTCCACTATGCACCTTATCACCCCGTCATTGATCCAAGAGTACATTGACACGACTGAGAAAGATTGTGCCCCTTGGAGGTTCCAACACCTCTCGTCTGGCTCGTTAGTCGTATGACCCCCTTCCGCCTGAACTAGCCTATTAAGATCTTCGAATTGGTTGATGCACTCCTGTGTCAGTCCTTCCGACACCGTGAACCCGAGCTTACTATTTCTCCATACATCTGCTACAAGTGTGTCAGGATCGACTACGACCGCCGCGGCTTCAGGGAATAAATTTCTAAGAGTTCTGTTCCCGCACCATTTGTCGTTCCAGAATCTCGTCCCTTTACCGTCCCCTACTCTGCATCTCGTGTTTGTGTTGAAGATCTCTCCTTGCTTGGCAATCCCTTTCCATAGAAAGGACACCCTCCCTCCCTTGCTTCGTCCCCCGAACCGATATTTTTTTCTTCTTCGATAAAGATCAAAGGAGTAGGACCACCACCCTCGTTTGTTGTTGTTGATCTTCCACCACCACTTACTAAGCAAGGCTCGGTTCATATCATGGAGATTTAGGATTCCTAACCCTCCGAACTCTCTTTTCTTACACACTCTGCCCCACTTAATGAGATGACACCCTTTGTTGCCCTCACTGGTTCCCTTCCATAAGAAACGTCTTCTCATTTTATCTATCTTATGAATAACCCACTTGGGAACTTCATAAATAGACATAAGGTATAACGGAATGGTGTTCAGAACCGAATTTAGCAGAGTGATCCTTCCGCCTAAAGATAGGAACCTACTTTTCCAACCGCCCAATTTTTTTGCAATCTTTTCGATCAATGGCGTCCAATCCTCTCTTAATAGCGGACCCGGTCTAATTGGAGTCCCCAAATATTTGATAGGAAATTCCGCAGTCTCGCATCCTAGAATGTGTGATATCGTTGTAGTCGATATTGATAGATGTTCACTAATTGGGATCACGCAGCTTTTCTGAAGGTTAATCTTCAACCCCGACCATCCTTGGAAGCATGCTAGTGCCACTTTCATCGCTACGACTTCCTCCTCCTTAGCCCTCCCGAATAACAGAGTATCATCCGCGTATTGCAGGATGGTCATGGCTTGATCTATTCTTTTTATCTCAATTCCTTTGATTTGATTGTTGATCTGTGCTCTCTTAATCATTTCAGCCAGACCGTCTGCCACAATAGCGAACAATAGTGATGATAGTGGATCCCCCTGCCTTAGGCCTTTTTTGCATCTGATTTCCTTTCCCTGCCACCCGTTTACTTGTATGAACGATTTTCCTCCATGAACGCATCTTCTTATCCACATTCTCCATTTTTCTCCAAATCCTTTCAGTCGAAGCGCCTCCTCCAAACAATCCCAGTGCACCGAGTCATAGGCTTTTCGGAAGTCTAATTTCAACAGGAAGTCGTCCACATTTCCTTTTTTCCCTCTAAACATGACTTCGTGTGCTGCCGCTATACTGTCCATGATGTCCCTTCCTCGAATGAACCCACTTTGCGATTGTGAGACGACATCTTGAATATTCGGTGCTAATCTTTGTGCTAATACTTTTGTGATGATTTTGAAGGAACCGTTAATTAAGCTGATCGGTCTTAGGTCTTCAGCTGTTCGAACTTCTTGTTTCTTTGGGATTAGAATAATTGCGGCGTAGTTGAGTCTCTCCAGGTTAGTGGATCCGTTGTGAAGCTCGGTGAAGATGTTCATCAAATCTTCCTTAATAATCTGCCAGTAGTTCGTATAGAAGAAGATCGGCAAACCATCAGGTCCAGGAGCCTTATCTTGCCCTAGGCTCTTAATTGCCTGAAGCACTTCCTCTTCCGTGAAGATGTTTTCGATCCCATCGCTTCCCTCAATCTTCGAATCTCTCCACATGTCCGGCATTAGACTGCATCTGTCGTTGCTTTTGCTTCCCAGCAATTCGTGAAATTTGGCGTCCAGGTGACATCTAATTAGGTCTTCGTCTTCGGTCCAGCTTCCCTCAATAAGAAGACCACCTATGTGATTCTGTCTTCTTCTACCGTTGGCGACTTTATGAAAGAACTTTGTATTTGCATCCCCTTCCTTCAGCCATTGAATTCGCGATCGCTGCTTCCAATGCATTTCCTCCCTTGTTTGAATGTTAAGAATTTCTAGCCTCCCGTTTGCCAATTCCTCCTTCTCTGGTCCTGTCAGGTCTCTGTCCTCCTGCATCGTTTCTAGCTCGTAGATCCTGTTGCCTAACGTTTCTTTAATAACGCCAGCATTGCGGAATTTTAGCTTTGCCCAACTCTTCAGATCCCTTCTCAAGCGTCTTGTTTTCTCCACCCAAACTCCAACTGCTGAATTCTGATTTGTTGCACGATCCCAAGACTTCCGAATAACTTGTCTCGTTTCTACGAATGTAGTCCATGATTTCTCGAATCTGAACGGGTGGAATTTAAATCTGTAATCTAGGTCACAATCTATTAACAGGGGAAGATGGTCCGACGTAAAACGAGCAACGGATCTTACTTTGATGCGCGGGAACATATCCTCCCACTCGTTGGACACTAGGATTCTATCAAGTTTCACTAAAGTCGGGTTTGATTGCATGTTCGACCATGTGAATTTTCGATCGGTCATCTCTAGCTCTAGCAACTCTAAGTCGTCAATGATTTTGTTGAAACAATCTTGCTCAGACTGCGCGTGACCTCTCCCTCTATGTTCATCTTGGAACCGCGTGATATTGAAATCTCCTCCAACCACCCATGGTTTATCCCATCTGTTCCTGATGTATATCAACTCCTTCCAAAAATCTTTACGCGTTCTTGATTCGTAAGGACCGTACACCGTTGTAACGACATGCTCCCAGTCGTCGCTTCTCCTTCTCAATTTAATTGACACCGAGTAGTTGCCAATGAAATCTTCAATAATCTCAAAAAATCTTAAATCAACGCCTAAGGCTATTCCGCCCGAATATCCCCTTGCCGCTTTGAATCTCCAGTCGAAATGTTCCGCCCACCTAAGAGTACTGAATTCCTCTAAGGAGTTGTTTTCGATTCTTGTTTCTTGGAAACCGCAGATCGAAGACCGGATTTTATTAATAGATAATGAAATCAATCTCTTTTTACTCTTCTACCTCATCCCTCTCACATTCCAAAATATGTACGTCATTAATGCAGCGATCTAGACCCCTATACTCTATCAACCCCGAATGCCCGACTGCCTTAAGCCAGCGTTCCCCTTGATTCTCCTCTAAAAAATGCTACATTATTAAATTGTTCTACCCTGGTGGAGCCCATGGCTATACCATAAAGGCTAGCAAAGTAAATAAGCGACTCGTCGTTTAAAGAATTGAGAATTGAAAAGTTGGGATTAGGAGTACCTCCTATGTCGCGCTCCATCACATTCAGTTTGTTCACTTCCTTGGCTACAGCCTCTTGATTGATAATTTGCTCTTCCCCCATGCTAATCTGCCGCTTTCCCCTCCTCTGATATTCCGTGATTTTTTTACTGCTGTTACTGCCGACGCTACCCCTCAACTCCTTGTCTCCTAGCTCCGTTTCAGCTTCTGAGATAATGTAGTCATCCCGAATGTCGTCCAGTGCCCCTATCATTGCGCCGCGATCGTCTTGTTCCCCGTCCAGTTGTTGTTCGCCCTGCATGGCTGGTATGTTCTCGCCCTGCACGTTCTTGGATATGCAATTAATGTGCTTTCCGTCACCTTTTTCATGTGACACCTTTTCCTCTTGAATTTGACAACCAATGGCTCTCTTTTTAATAATTGAGGACATAGCTAGCCTAATAGACTCATCTACTTCCTCTTTTGTGAAATGGTTTCAGTCCTCCAAGCCAATGCCCATTTCTCTACTAGCTTCGATGCCCACGTTAGTGTCCAAGCTCTTTTTCAAAATCCCCCAGTCTGAGCGCTTAACCTTAGATGAGGTGACATTTGCCAGAGTCCATATAGCTTCGTTTGAGGTAGCCAGTGAGTTGAAAACTGTGCCCCTACTTTTCTGCTGACAGCTATTATGCTTTTCGTCTAGAGCCCCGAGACCCATTTGATTTCCCCTTTCCTCCATCTCTTCTGTCACCTGACTTTGTCTTCGGTGCCACTCCATCCTATTTTGAAACCTTGTCACATCCGCAGCTAACTCCGTACCATCGATCCCATCCAATGCTACTAATCGGCTCAGCTTCTCCGTACACTCGATCCCCTCTGTTGCTACTGATCGACGCTGTTTCTCCATCGCAATTTGGCTGTTGCCTGTTTGGAATTTGGATGAGCGGTCAAGATCTGCCTCGATTAGATCCAATGGACGTCGCGTGTCTTCTACCTCTTGCTCAGAATCCCTACCGTCGAAGTCCCGGTCTGGTTCCAACACCGCTACAGCACCGAAGGTTACGCTCTTCTTCGTCTCAGCAGTGATCCACACTTCATACACCTCCTCTTCGAAGTCCACCATGATCTTTGATGGAATATCCGATTTATTCGCCACCGCGATTTGCAGCCTTGTGAATTTTCGACAGTCGTGCATCAACGTGCCTTTATCGACTTCGACGATCGATCCGAAGCTACGAACCAAATCCGTGAACCCTGATTTCACCCATAGATGTAGGGGGATGTTGTATAGTCGAATCCACACAGTAGGAAGGCTGCTCGAGTCGAAAGATCCGAACTTCCGTGTCCATGGCGATAGCGTGATGTAAAATTCCATCCCTTTTACATCCCTGCCCTCTATCCCCTTCATCTGAAGAGCGTCAGCCATCGCTCTACCATCGTTGCAGTGTACGAAGTAGTTGCCCCCGGTTGATTCTTGGACTGTCCAATTCGCCAACGAAGAGACCACAGCTTGGAGTAGATCTATGACGTCTTTAGTCTGCGGATTCCCCGTTCGTGCTCTAACTATCATGCATCTCTGATATCGGACTTCCATCTCAGCAATCAAAGGAGTGGGAGTGACCGTCGCTCTGATGATGCATCTCTCACCTGCTACGCTCTCTTGAGTGTGACTGTCGGCGGATTTGGAAGGAGGGAGCGGACTGGGAGGTTATGGCTTTATATTTCGCGATTGGAGGGAACGTGCACTCTTAGAAGGAGGACATGTTAGTACTAATTCAATTAATGTGGCAAAGTGCCACAAACTGTCGACCGCCCTCAAGTCTAATCATATCTTTGCTCATACTGGTCCTTTAATCATTGAAGGAGATTCGTAGTTGGTTATTGATCAGGTTCAAAAACGTTGCACTACAAAATGCAACGGATATGCCAGTGTTTATTTTGATCTAACCGGGCATTTATAAACACCGGGATAGATTGTAACGGTGTTGAAATTGCGAAACGTCGTTATAGCGAGCGTCGGGACATATTGGGGGTCTATCTCGATATTTTATAGAAACACGCTATAGCCATATCTATCCCGGCGTTTTTCATAAGAAACGCATGGATAGAGTGTTTATTTAACAAAAGGGGAAAATAACTTATCCCCAGAATAGGTTATTTTTTTAATTTAAAATACCCTATCCTGGCGTGTTTGGCCAAAAACGCTCGGAAAAGTTATTTAATTTTTTTTATAAAAATACCCTTTCTGGGATAGATATTTTTTTTATAAATTTTATTTTTATATTTATTTATTTTTTTAAAAATAAAAATATACTCTACATGCTCAAATGTTATAAAACAACATAGAACTTCTCAATTTCATTCAATACAACCAACTGAAATCAACAAAAATATAAAAATCTTTTTACCTAATGAATTCATATAAAGCAGTCCTGGAAACAGATTAAGATAATATCATCGCGATAGCTCAATTATATCCCAACATTTTATATAAACGCCTGGTATAGATGGATATATATATTTTTTGTTTTTTCAAAATGTTTATCTCGGCACTTCTACCAAATGCCGGGATAGAATTGCCGGGATAAACGTTTTATTTTGTAGCGTTGAGGACATGACACCATTTCTCAAGATATCCGATATAGTGTGTTACGTCTTTCTATTGCTTCAATGCGTCATGTAGAGGCTAATATGTGTGCGGATGTAGCAGCTAACAGAGGTAGGAATTTTTCTATCGACTTTCTGTGGATTTCTCTAACTGATGTTAAGTTAAAGAATGTGATAGAGGACAATGTGAGGTGTTTGTAGAGTGCGTGAGTAATTGTTTATACGTTTTTTCTTTTGAATAGAGAAAAGAGAAAAAAATCTCTTTCAAGATTGGATTAAAGCTCGTCTTCATCTTCTAAAGAAAAAAAAATTGTCTTCCTGATTAAATTAAAAAAGAAAAAGAAAAATTCCTTCCCTGTCCAATTTCATTTGTTAAATGCTCAGAAGCTTGATTCTTCACTCTTGGAAGCACTTCCTCCCCACTCCCCCCCCCCCCCCCTCTCTCTCTCTCTCTCTCTTACCCTCTCTCTCTATCTCTCTAATTTCTTGTTCTTTTTTTAGAACAAGGCCGTAGTCATACACACACAGCGCAGACACTCACACCTATAATAAGAGATTGGTGGAAGAAGGACATAATTTTTCAATCTTTTGCTTACTAGCAAAGAGACTTACCACATAATTAGAGTAATACTCGTCTCACACATAATATGTGTTGAAAGTTATATAAACATCGATAATAAGAGCATAACAAATAGTAAAGTAACAAACATATTGCGAAGGTGGGAGAATCGTTTCACATCAACACTAGATGTGGGATTGGGAATGGGAGAGATACTAGGTTCTGGAAGGATAAGTGGTGTTAGAACAATTCACTACAATCACTCTTCCCACAACTAGCTAAGGAGACACTAAACGAGGACATTCTAGTGGCAGATGAATGGAGACAAGAACAATTGATATTAGAGTTTGGGAATCAACTATCTTAGGAGACCCAGGGGCAACTACATATGCTAAAGAGCATAGTATCAGAATCATACAATATATAAATGGAGAAGAAGATGACTTAATGTGGTGCTTGTTGGGATTGGGGCGTCAACCAATGCCCGTTGTTGTAGCGGAACTAAATAGAGCAATAAGGAAGTCGAAGTAGATGAGACGAATCAATTGAGCAAGCAAGTAGATCTACCAATCTAACACAAACACACCGATGGATGACTTATCCCGGTTAGCTTTTGCTTAATCCGGAGAAAAATATAGGGAGATCTGATATTCAACTAGAAGAGATTACAAGGAGTTACTGATTCACTCAATACAAGGAATTAAACTTACTCACCAAGAACTATCTCTCTCTCGAGCCTCTCTTTGCAATGGAGAAAAAATAATCTAGGAAGTACTCTACTCTCATAAAGAAGGAGTTTACAATATATATAGAAGAATAGAGAGAACCCTAGGTCTAATATTGATTCTCAGTCTTCCGATATAACCTGGAAAAAAAGTAACTGAATAGGAGCCGTACGATCTAACTTGGAGTTGAAGATTGGGCTGAAACGACCTAACAAATCGAGGCCCAAAACGAACACAGCACCACGGGCAGTCGACCGTGCAACAAGACCGGTCGACCGTCCACCTCTCAGCCAAACCCAGTGCAACTGCGGTCAGGGGGGTGCGGTTGACCGCAACTTGGGACAGTCGACCGCAACTATGCCTGCACCTTGCTACTGCTGTTTTCTTCTACTCTCTTCGACGCTTCGACCTCCGTACTTCATCTTACCTTCTTTTAATCTAAACCATGAGTATTCAAGACACATTCCTAACAAACTCCACCATGGATACAAGTGCTATCACATGATGTGTTATTCATCTCCAAACTCTAATGAATTCCACTTGCAAAGAAAACTTAGAACAATAGCTTCTTCTTCAAGTTGAACTGATCTTTACCCAATCTCACCAATTCCAGTATACCCCTTCAAGAGTACACCTCCGTAGACGTACTCACGAAGTTTCCAACATCCGCACGAACTACACCTACCCTTAGGTTTTTTCCACCTCTCGATGATATTCGAATATCGTTGTCTCGTCTCGATGAATCTAGTTGTGGAAAACTAGCTGAGCTTGCGGGAATAACAGGAAAAGAAGCAACACTTGTACAAGTATTTTGGATTCCCCAAAGCTTGTAGAGATTGTTTTGACTGTTGATTCTTGATTTTGATGATTACGACACAATGTAAAGTTGTTGTGCTACTTCTTAGATATTACAGAATATACACAAAGGCAAAATATTCTAACAAGGTTTACAAGGTTCTTAAAGCAAGTTGATCAAGCAAAAGCTACAAACAAAGCTCTTATAGCTAATTGCTCAAGAAAGCAACAAGGTTGCCAGCTTCAAAGAAAAAAACGAAGGCTAAAAGCTCCATCTCAAGACTCAAGACTCAAGACAAGACATATGCTTCAATTTGTTGTATTAAGTGTCTTGTAACAATTGTAACTTTTTTATTCCTTTGAGTCTTAGAAATTTTGTAATAGCCTTGTCACACACTCACGCATATCTTTAACATAATTGAGCGTTTTTCCAAACTTAAAAAGATCGAAACAAGATTGAAAAAGCTCATCTGTTAAGTACCAGTCGACCGTCATTAGGCACCAGTCGACTGTCCTAGTACGAAACTATCTGAACTTATTTAAACTCTGACCAGTCGACTCATAACGGCAATCCAGTCGACTGTTCAAGTCGTTTCGATAGTTTACTAATTTCAAAACTTAATTTTTCGAATTCAAAAGTTTTATTTCCGTTGGTTGACAATTGGTACAACTGCTTCTCAATGTCCAGTGATTCTGGTGTGAATATTTGCAAGTGTACAAAATCGCAACAAGTAATATAGTAAGTGAATAGAGTGTCGAACCCACATAGACTAGATATTTTACTGAGTACCGATATCACTAGATTAACTACTATTTGGAAGATCGAAATTTGATAAATAAAGAAAATAATTTAAAAAAAAATTAACTAAATTAATGGAGAGGGAGCGGAGTCTGAAAATTGTAATTTTTTAATGGCAGAATTAATTCTAGGGCTTTTGACTTCACCTAGTTCGTCCTACACAATTTATAATTCCATAAGAATATTATTTTTCCAAGTTGTAGACAAAAATCCTCAAATTATTTAATGCTTTCTCTCGAATAACACCAAAAATATCTCCAACAAACAGTTTGTCACATCTCTATGCAAATTTAATTAATCGAAGACTCATTAAGTTCTTTGGATTTCTTAACGGTCACATTAATCGCGGTAAATCATCTCTAATTTCGCTCAATCAATGGTGTTCAATTTTTATTATTCTAAATAAAAAATTACCTCTCGGTCTCTCCAGGATCCAATAATCATACAAAAATTGGCTAAATAATTGTAAGCGTTAAGCACAAAAATCAAACACACAACCATGAAAAAAATAGAAAAATAATACGGAATTAAAAATTGTGTTCTCAAAACTAGACTACATCGAAACCCTAGAAAAATAAATTTAGTTCATAATAAAATTGTAATTAACAAATTTGTTCATGGATTGCATATCTAAATTTTAGAAGAGAAAAGAAAATACAAAGGGACTGTTTTGTAAATAAATAATTTGCAAACCGAATCCAGTAAAACAGTTGTTCTCTGTCTCTCTCTTCTCTATCTCGAACTCAGCGCCACAGAACGAAGCCAGCCACGCCAGATTGAACCGGAAGCCGAAACAAGTGTTGTCGCGTCGTCTCGATCGCTGTGACGTACAGTGCAGCCGTCACGTCACTGAGTCAGCACCAACAGAACATGCCAGCCAACGCGATGCTGTTTCCCTTCTGTTTCGATCCGCTGTTTTGTTTCCGCTGTTCGCTGTTATGTTGTTTTGTCTTTTCTGCCTTGAGTTCAGCGCCCAACACAGAACTTCGTTTTGATATTGCTGTTCCCTGTTCTAAGCTGCACGCCCAAGTCAGCTCTCTCTTTTTTTCTCTTGGTTTTATTTTTTTGCTTTTCCGCTCTGTGTGTGTTCTTCCGCTCCCCCTCTTTGGCCTCCGGGGTTGGGTAGTATTTATAGGAGTAGAGTTACGTTGTAGAATAGGATTAGGATATATCTACAAAATACAAATCAGAATTTAATATTTAAATTTAAATTTAATTAGATGAACTTAAAATAACAGATTTTTATCTTTTTGCCTTATCAAAAGTTGTTTATTCTTTTTACACCCTCATAACAATTAAAAATATATTTTGCTCCTGTATTGTCAATTTGTAACATATAAAATTCAACAAATCATAAAAAAAATAATAAAACAATAGTTTTTCTTTGTTTTGTTGATTCTTATCACAAATAATTACTTTTTGCATCAAAAATCTTATTTCTTTATAAATAAATAATTAATTGAAATCTTATAGAAATAAAATGAATTATCAATAGTATAAACGAAAACAAGCAATTTTAATGGGTAATTGAATACAAATATTTGTATAAAAATTAGACACATCAAATACCTCCAAACTTAAGATTTTGCTTGTCCTCGAGCAAAAAGTAAAATCAATAATAGGGGAATAATAATCAATAATAACTCAACTCATCACACTAAGAGTTCTTATCATGCAAGCATCAAAATTTCAACTAAAAATATAAACAATAGCAAATAAAGTAAAAACAAGCATACCCACTTTCTCCAGTGCAATTATCTATTCATAACTCCAAACCCAATCATATTTGTCATGCAGTTAATATAATTTTAGTATGTAACTACCCAATCTGTGATTATCCCTTCTCACTACTGCAAACCGAGTAGCAAATTAGAGTTTTTTTTCCGACGAATTAGTCTCTTCTCTAAGTTGTTACTTGCCTTTTTACGGGAATGCAAGACATTTGTGCTGACTATACCCGGTTACTCAACAAGTCACAAACTTAAAGTGCTTTGCATACTCATATTTCAAGTTGCCGTTTGACGTAAAAGTAAACATTGGTAATGAATACCCCTAGTTACTAAGCAACTCAAAATATTGGAGTAGATTGACTTTATTAATAAATTTTATTTTTTTTTGTTATTACTCTATTTACTTAAACTCTGTTTAGGACTAGATCAAAGGAGATAATCACAAGAAAAAGTATCACATTTGTCTTTTATGTATAATAGCCTGACTCACACAATTTTGTAAGGAATTGTGAAATTCAATAATCCTAAAGTAAATAAGTATGCTTACTCTTGCTTTATAAGCAATTGTTTATCCCAAAAAAATTATTTCAACGCTTATCACAATAAAGAACTCAAAAGTGTAATGGTGAGCCTAATTGAAATCCTTTTAAATTATGTTTTTCTTTTCTAAAAAAAATAATTAATAATAAATTTGTAAACCTCCCCCCAAACTTGAATATCACATTGTCCTCAATGGGAGAAGAAAAAGAAAAACAAAAAGAATGCACAAAGTTCAGAATTTCTCCCCTGATTCATCTTGAAAATTCTGCACGCGCGGCGTTCACTATTTTTGCGATATCTGGAGCTGTAGATGTCCAAATGGGCTGAATTTTTTTTTTAGCTGGAAAGCTAAGAAGATAGGCTACAATCGCTATTTGAATCAGTTTTCCAGATTCTGACTCCATAATGCTCAAAAACAGCCATCAATGAAGGTGTACAAAACAGCTCCGCCCGTTGACTTCAGCATTTATGCAATCCTACAAAAATAAAATAAAAAATTTTAATTTAAATAAACTAAAAGAAAAATCTAACCTAAATGCAGTAAAAGAAAACATGGGTTGCCTCCCAAGAAGCGCTAAGTTTTAAGTCTTCAGCCAGACATGGGGGGGAGATGGTTAAGTAACGCCAAGATCCAACAACATTAACACATCCTTTCTAATTCTTCTCTTCAGATGTGGATCAGGTTCAAGCTCTAGTTTGAGGCATTTCCTTCTTGATGATGTCTTTGATTCCCCCACCCCTTTGAAATTTTTCTGTAAAAATGAATAAATAGACGGTGCGGCATCCAAATACATAACATTTTCAAAAATATTTTCTTTTTCAGTTTCAAATGTTGCTGCATTTGTTGGACATACTTTGATTGGCAACTTTTCAATTTCGACACTATGTTTCTCACCAACAATTACATCAATTTTACTTACTTGAAAAGATGACTGTTCTTCAGGAGGAAACTTTATGGAATTAAAAACATCATACGTTACTTGTTCGTGCTGAATTTGTTCCTCCACAATTTGTTCGATCTCATCTTGCTTTTCAACCACATTTTGTTCGCCAATTTCTTCTTATGGTTGCTCAATTGTCCTCCCGCTGTTGTGTGTTATTGCTTTGACATGCTCCGTGGAGTTGACAACTGGGTTGCTTGATAATGTTCCTGCAGTTTTTTCGTTAATAGTATTTGAAATTTGAATAATTTGTACCTCATGATTTTGGATGGAAGCCGAAGTTGAATTTGCAACATTTTGAATTGTCGAATCTGTCTTTTGTATGTATTGTTCTGTCTTTTGCATGTGTTGCATGAACACCTCTTCTAATGTCGGCTTCTTTTCTTGCTGTGGAAAATTTTAAGGTGGTATAACTGCTCCTTGATTGTTGTTCCAAAAAAAATTGGGGGTGTTTCTCCTTTCTTGATTGTATGTGTTTGCATAATGGTTGTTTTGCATTTGAAAATTTGACACAAAATTTGCATATTCGGCATTTGATGGAGCAAAAGGGTTCCCCACTTGGCAATCTGCACTGGAATGATTTCCTGCACAAAGATTACAAATGATATTAGATTGAATAAAATTAACATTTAAATTACTTATCTGTTTAGATAAAGAAGCCATTTGTGCAGTTAAAGCAGAAATAGGGTCAACTCCAAAAACTCCAGCCACTTTTCTTGGCATTGTTCTCTCTACAGACCACTGATAATGATTAAATGTCATCTCCTCTAAAACCTCATATGTTGCTTCGTAAGTTTTGCTCATTATTGTACCACTAGCTGCTGCGTCAACCATAGATCGATGTGTAACTTCCAAACCATTATAGAATATTTGAATTTGCAGCCATTTCGGTAGTTCGTGATGAGGACACTTTCTTAATAACTCTTTGTATCTTTTCCATGCATCATACAAAGACTCGGTCTCAAATTGAGTAAATATGGTAATATCATTCCTTAGCTTTGCTGTCTTTGCTGGAGAAAAATACTTAGCCAAAATTTTTTGTGCAAGTCCCTCCCAAGTAGTAATACTACCGGGTGGTAGATAACGTAGCCAATCCTTCGCCTTATCTCGTAATGAAAAAGAAAAGAGTCTCAATCTGATTGCATCATCTAATACTCCGTTGTACTTGAAAGTGTCACAAATTTCTAGAAAATTTGCAATGTGAGCATAAGGATCCTCGTGCGGTAATCCCCAAAATTGAACAGTCAGTTGAATCAATAGAATCATCTCCGGTTCAATCTCAAAATCGTCAGCTTCAATAACCGGCTTCTTTATGCTTGATTCATAAATCGAGGGCATAGCATAGTCTCTCAAAGGCCTGTTTTCATCATTTGCCATGATAATGTGCTTGTATGTCCTGAAATGTGAGTATTAAAAAAAAATAGGAAAACTAAAAAAATAAAATAAGAAAAGTAAATGAAGGTAAAAATAAGTCAAAAAAATACAAAGATAAAATAAATACAAAAAAATTCCAAATTAGTAATAATCTAGCAATTTTCAATATCAATAACAGAATAACTAGTCCCCGGTAACGGCGCCAAAAACTTGGTGTGAATATTTGCAAGTGTACAAAATCGCAACAAGTAATATAGTAAGTGAATAGAGTGTCGAACCCACAGAGACTAGATATTTTACTGAGTACCGATATCACTAGATTAACTACTATTTGGAAGATCGAAATTTGATAAATAAAGAAAATAATTTAAAAAAAATCTAACTAAATTAATGGAGAGGGAGCAAAGTCTGAAAATTGTAATTTGTTAATGGCAAAATTAATTCTAGGGCTTTTGACTTCACCTAGTTCGTCCTACACAATTTATAATTCCATAAGAATATTATTTTTCCAAGTTGTAGACAAAAATCCTCAAATTATTTAATGCTTTCTCTCGAATAACACCAAAAATATCTCCAACTAACAGTTTGTCACATCTCTATGCAAATTTAATTAATCGAAGACTCATTAAGTTCTTTGGATTTCTTAACGGTCACATTAATCGCGGTAAATCATCTCTAATTTCGCTCAATCAATGGTGTTCAATTTTTATTATTCTAGATATTTGCAATTCGTATGGTGTCTTGCCAGTTTTCTTGTGAGGTATTTTATTGAGAATATAATTGGCAGTCAGCAACGCTTCGCCTCACATGTTTTAGGGTAACCTAGAATTCAACAACAATGCATTCATCATCTCCTTTAGAGTTCAGTTCTTGCGCTCGGCAGTACTGTTTGATTCGAGTGAGTAAGGAGCAGTTGTCTGATGAACTATTCCATGTTCATCGCAGAACATATTAAATGGTGCATCGTATCCCCCTTCTCTATTATTCCTAATGATTTTAATCGTTTTGCTAAGTTGATTCTCAACCTCAAGCTTATATTCCTTGAATTTATTCAAGGCCTCATTTTTGCTATGTAACAAGTATACATAATAGAATTTTGTGCAATCATCTATGAATGTCACACAATACTTTTTGCCGCCTCTGGTCTGCACGTATTTTAAATCACACAGATCCGTGTGAATTAGCCTAGAGTTTCAGTGTTTCTTTCTACAGAACGGGATAGAGTTTTAGTGATTTTGGCCTCTATGCAAACTTCACATTTTGCGCAGTTGTCTACCTTAAATTTTGGTAGTAAATTTATGTTGATTAATTTACACAGAGAATTGAAATTAACATGGCCTAATCTTTCATGCCAAACAGAAGAAGACTCAACAACATAAGCAACATGATTAATTTCATTAATTTTGGGAACAACAGGAACAACAGATTTTGGGATGACTTTCATTACATTGAATTTGAACAGTCCATCCTTCACATACCCTTTTCTCAAGTACACCCCGAAAGTACAAAATTTTCTGAAGCAAGAACAACTAAATCTGTTCTTGCTTAGCAAAGATTCCGAGACCAGGTTCTTTCTAATATCTGGAATGTGCAACACATTGGTTAGTGTTAGTTCCTTGCCTGAATTGATCTTCAGCACTATCTTCCCTGTTCCTTCAATCTTGGAGGTGGAAGAATTACCCATGAACAACTATTCATTCTTGTTGCATTTCTGGTATAAGGTGAACATCTCTTTGTCCTAGTAGATGTGCTTGGTGGCCCCAGTATCGTACCACCACTCACGATGATTGCTCCCCACCAGATTTATCTCCGATATAGTAGCACAGAGGTCCAAGTCAGAGAGACCAGTGGACAAGTTCTCAGCTATGTACGCATGAGATTTGTCATTCCCTTTAGCCTTTCCAATTCCAGCATGGATGTTATCCTTGCTGTGATATTCAGATATCTTGTGCCCCAGCTTACCATACTTGTGGTAATTTCCAGCAAACCTTTTTGCAGCAGGTTTCTTGTTCGAGCCCTGTGGCAAGAACTTTCTCTTTTTGCCCTTCTGTTCGTACTCCACCATGTTTGCATTTTCTATGGATTGATTTCCATAGGAATTGTCAGCCCTGCGATTGTCCTCTTCAATTCGCAACCTGACAATCAGTTCTTCAAGAGACATTTCCTTTCGCTTGTGCTTGAGGTAGTTCTTGAAGTCCTTCTATCCAGGTGGAAGCTTCTCATTGAACGCTGCAACCTGGAATGGTTCACACAGCGTCATATTCTCTGCAGCAATTTCGTGCATTATCACTTGCAGTTCCTGAATTTGACTCACAACAGTCTTAAAGTCAACCATCTTGTAGTCTAGAAACTTGCTGACTACAAACTTCTTGGAGCCAACATCTTCTGTTTTATACTTCTTCTCCAAAGACCCCCACAGAAGTTTGGATGTCTTGAAGACATTGTAGAGCGGGTATACCAAGCCGTTCAGGATGTATTTTCTGCAGAGATAATCACCCTCAGTCCATGCATCAACCACAGCAACGGAGTGTGCATCCGTAGGTGCCAGCATAGGGGCAGTTTCAGTGAGAAACCTTTCCATCTTCAAGGTGGTCAGGTAGAACTGCATCTTCCCTTGCCGCTTCTTGAATTTTCTTGAATTTAGTTCCATTGAACTTTTTTGGCTTTTCTCGCACAGTTATATGTGTGGGCAGAATAACCGTTTGTGCCGCAACCGATTGTGTCGTCACATTTTGGGCCACTGGTGTTTGTGCACTGAGAAGTCAACTGATATTTTCCTTTTGTGTGTTTTTCATTTTCTGAAACAGTTGAAATTGAACTGTTAGTTGTTTGTTTTTCTGAAATGATAACAGTACTTGTAAATGATCTTCACAAAAACTGTTAGAATAGAGGAAAAATTTTGCTTTAAGATTGTTAGAACTTGAATTTCATAAAATAGGAAACTGGTAACAATGTTTGTGAAGAAATACAATGACAGAAAATAAAAGAACAAATCAGACACTTCAATACAGAGTCGAAATTAAGATCTCTGTCCATAAAGCGAAATTCGCCCCGTAGTGTGACAGTGGTTGACGAATTGCCTTCCAGGATACAACTGTATTACCTTTTCTTGAAGAGCAGCACCCTATCAGTGAATCAGTAGCTGTGTTGCACTCTCAAACTCTGACTCAGAGGAAGAAGAAGAATGAGATTTTGAATTTTGGAAACCTATGTCTCTGGTAGACAAAATTGCAGGGTGTTATAGGTGATGAGGGCGTAACTGATGGATCATGGATCCATTACTCTGTAACAGCAGAATAATTATCCATTACTCCGTAATAGCAGAGTAATGGCTCAAAAAATTTAACTGATGGATCCATTATTCTACTGTTATAGAATAGTGGCACCTGTTACATAATTTCAAACGCCTCAAAAACTAGATCCAGCGAAAAAATTGGAGTGGGGCAAAAAATTAATGTAGGCTGTTAAGATAAATCAGAGAGATGAAAACAATACTGAATATTGAATTGATTTCAACCAAGTACAATACCACCTATATATAGGAGAAGAATAAATATCAAAACAACTCTACAACTAATATGGGATTATAATAATATCTAACACCCCCACTCAAACTCACGATGGGTCAAATAGTGTGAGTTTGCCTACTAAGTATCTAAATCTCTGAACAGTATGAGATTTGGTGAAGAAGTCTGTCGTATGCTGGGAAGACGTAATAGAATGGAGAGAAATGGTCCCTGCCTCAAAGGGCTCACGAACATAATGGCAATCAATCTCTATATGCTTCGTTCACTCATGAAAGACCGGGTTGCTTGCAATGTGCAATGTACTCCAATTATCATAATGAAGAGGAGTAGCTCCTGTAAGAGTAACACCCATATCTGATAACATCCAATGAACATGAACAATCTCTCTAGTAGTTGCAACCATTGCTCTGTACTCAGCTTCAGTCGAAGAACATGCAACAACTGTCTGTTTCTTACTTCGCCAAGAGATCTGCGAATCCCTAAGAAATAGACAGAAACCGTTGGTAAAATGTCTGGTGGTAGGATCACCTACCCAATCTGAATCAGAATATGCACTCAGCTCTAGTTTGAATATAGCAGGCATGAATAATAAGCGAGTAATAGTGCTCCGAAGATATCTGAGAATCCGAAGAAGAGTATTGTAGTGAACTGATGTAGGAGCAGAAACAAACAGACTGACAACACTGACTGCGTGAGCAATATCGGGTCTGGTCATGCATAAGTAGACAAGCTGTCCAACAATCTGTCTGTATCTAGTGGGATCAGGAAGGAGCTCACCATCAGTGGGACGAAGCTTCACATAAAGCTCTAAGGGTGTATCGGCTGATCTACTGTCAGAAAGGCATGCAGCGGAGATAATATCTGATGTGTATTTCTGTTGAGAAATGAGTATACCCCGAAATCCATAAGCAATCTCTAGGTCTAGAAAATAACGTAATCTGCCAAGGTCTTTCATATGGAACTACTGATGAAGGTATTTCTGGGTGGATGTAATGCCCACAGAGTCATCCCCAGTAATGATCATATCGTCAACATAAAGTAATAGAATTACCCTCCCCTGCTGTGATGACCGCATAAACATAGAATGGTCCTGAGAACTCTAACTAAAACCAGCCTTGGTGATGACAAGGCGAAAACACTAAAACCAGGCTCGAGGGACCTGCTTCAAACCATATATTGCCCGACGCAACTGGCAGACATGACGAGGAGGAGTAGGGAGGCCAGGAGGATAATCCATATAAACAACCTCAGATAAGGTACCATGAAGAAAAGCATTCTTCACGGTCATCAGGTATAACGGCCATTGGCAGATGGCTGCAACAGCAAGAAGAGTGCGAACAGTAGTCATCTATGCAACAGGAGCAAATGTCTTATCATAATCAATGCCATGCTTCTGAGTAAATCCTCGGGCTACTAGACGAGCCTTGTGCCGCTCAATAGATCCATCAGGTTGATATTTGACCTTGAAGATCCACTTGCAGCTAATAGGCTGAACGCCCTCTGGCAGAGGAACAACATCCAAAGTGCTAGTCTAATCAAATGCACTGAATTCCTCTACAATAGCTTTCCTCCATTCAGGATATTGAATTGCATCTTGATAGGTTCTGGGCTCACATGTAGAGTGTATAGCTGTGAGATATGCATGAAACTGTGTTGAGTAGGAAGCTAGGATGGCAAAACCAAACTGGTCAGAAGGACCAGTAGCATCAAGTGTATAACGTGTCGGAGGAATACCAGAAGTGGAACGGGTAGACTGACGAAGAGGTGGTGGACTGAAAGGGTGTGAGGGTGAAGACGGTGTAGTAGGTGCATGTGTCGGTGGGGAAGTAGGTGGGATGAGTGCTGGCTGGTGTGAGGATGCAAGTGGTGTTTCGGTAGGGGGAACAACAGGTGTAAGGACTGCAGGAGATGTGAATGGAGCTAGAGGAGTGGGATCAAAAGGAATGCAGTAAGATAAAGTCAGGGGGCTAGCAACAACTGGAGAATCGAGAAATCTAGTATCCTCGAGGGGAGTCAGGTAGTAAGGGGAGTCTTCCACAAAGGATACATGTCGAGAAATGCGAACACGACCGGCTGATGGATCAAAACAACGATAACCTTTGTGTTCAGGACTGAGACCTAAGTGAACGCACTTAGCAGCACGAGCGGAGAGCTTCGTGCGCTCAGTAGGAGAGAGAAGGACGTAACAGGTGCACCGAAAGGTACGGAGCATACTATAGTCAGGAGGTGAATGATAAAGAGCCTCATAAGGCGTCTTACCAGCTAAGGCAGATGAGAGAGTAATGTTGATGAGACTAACAGAGATCATGATAGCTTCAGCCCAGAAAGAACGAGAAGCGAAAGAGGAGAATAAAAGAGCGTGAGCCGTCTCAAGGATGTGACGATTCTTGCATTCAGCTACACCATTCTGCTCATGTGTGTGAGGGCATGATTGCTGAAAAAGGGTACCGTGAGACTGAAGGATCGATCTTATAGTGGTGGAAGTGTACTCACGTGCACCGTCCGATCGAAAAATTTTAATGCGCACACCGAACTGAGTGTGAATCATAGTTGTAAAGAACCGGTAAATATCAGGTATCTCAGATCTTTGATGCATAAGAAAAACTCATGTATGTCTAGTGAAGTCATCGATGAAGGCAACATAATAGAGATAGTCTTTCTATGAAGGTACGGGAGAGGGTCCCCATATGTCAGAATGAACAAGTTGAAAAGGGTGAGTGGTTTCAGAAGTTCTTTTGTGACTAAAGGGTAGGACAATGTGTTTGGCCAAGTGACAACCCTGACAATCAGATAAATGTTTAAAAGTGAGATAACCAAGAACACCACTGCGAGCTATAGTCTGGAGTCGTGATGCGCAAATAAGACCTAAACGTCTGTGCCACAGATCAGCATCAGAGAAAACAATACTGGCAAAACTAGAAGGAAAGTGATGTGCACGAAGAAAATATAGATATATAGACGACCCTGACGACTAGCACGCCCAAACTCCTCACCGGTGGAGGAATCAGTAATAGAATAACATAAAGAGTCAAAACTAACGACAAGACCACTATCGCACAACGCACTAATAGAAATAAGGTTTATTAATAAATGAGCAGCATAGAGAATATATGGTAATGTGAGAGTGGGAGAGTTAATTGTCCCTGAGTGTGTAATAAGAAGTGGTGAGCCATCAGCTGTGTATAGAGATGGAGAGTGAGAGGAAAATGCTGTGCAGGTGGTGAACAGTGTCTGATTACTAGTGAGATGATATGATGCACCAAAATTTAAAATCCAGAACGAATTCATACCGAGAGTAGCAGAAAGTGCAGGAGCAGAGGAGCCAGCATTGATAGACTGACCCATGAGCTGTAGTTCCAACTGAGTGAGGCATTGCTGAAGATTAGCCCAATCAGCAGGAGACGGCAAGGCCGGAGTGACGGGCATGGCCGAGGATGTGAGGGAAGAAGTGCTGCGAGGAGAAATAATACTAGCACTGCTGTGACTGAGAGCACAACGTGAAGGGAGATGCTGCTGGTGTCTGGATCGGAGTAGGGAGTAGGGCGGTGCTACCGGTGCCGGAAGTAGAGGTGGGGTAGGGTGATGAATGATGTAAGGAGAAGGTAGGAGGCCGGAGGCAAACTGAAAGTGGCACTGCTGCTTTTTGAATCTGGAGGAGGAACGCGAGGCGATTGCATCGGGAAAGTCAGTGGAGGCAGAAATATGTGGGAGAGAATGAGATGCCATCAAGTGATAGTACCTGTATCCGATATCCAAATGAATCCACTGCTTACATTCAGCACAGTGGCACGGATCCACTGCAATCGAATCCAATGAGATCCGAACCCGAATCCGGGATCCAAGGGAGATGGCAGTTCTGACAAAGGCCGACAGCGACAAACGGCAAAGAGCGGCAGCGCTCGGGAGAGACAGGGGATGCTGGGGTCGAGGGCCAAGGGTGGCGAAGGTCTGACGAGGATGAGGCGGCTCGTCGATCTGAACAGGGGACAGAGCATGAAAATGGGTTCGGGGGCATGGGCGGAGTGCTGGTGGAAGAGGAGGACAGAGGGTCGTGCCCTGGCTGTGTAGGGCATCAACGGGAGTAGGGTGGCGGCGGGGTATGGTCGCCGGAGTTGGGTATTCGCCGGAGAAGACGAACGGGGAAGGGGATGGGTGTTGAGGCAGATGGGTTTGAGCATTTTTTTTTGAATTTGAATTTGAATTTGAGAATTTTTTATGGGGAAATTTAAGAAGGGAAAATTTGGATAATTGGCTTTGATACCCTGTTAAGATAAATCAAAGAGATGAAAATAATACTGAATATTGCATTGAGTTCAACTAAGTATATATATAGGAGGAGAATAAATATCAAAACAACTCTACAACCAATATGAGACTATAATAATATCTAACACAAGCCAAGCCAGGTCGGGCGCGCGCGCATGTATGTGTTTGTAATTTTGGCTAGGTCATTTCTCCACTACACGTTAGTTGTAACCCTAGGGCTACGCCCTTCAGTCCATTTCTTTACCTTATATACTAGAGAAATCTTTCTCATCTTCCGATGTGAGAAAGGAAGCTAAAAGGGCATTGCTCTGAGACTTGTTTAACAAATCTACTAATATTTGCACGAGGCTTCCTCCAACAATAAAATATATTAGCATGAGGCTAAATTACAAAAAGCTACATATACTTTTGTCTTTCTCAAATAACTATCATAATTTTGCTTTAATATGTGTAACCTTTTGAAACTTTAATTTTTTTTTCATTTTTTTTTATGAAAAGGACCGAGTCAGACGACTCTAGTCCAAACAAATATATAAAAAACTTTAATTTATATTCGAAATTCTTAACTATAATCTACCACAAACTTCTATCTACTTTTAGTAAACTATCCAAAAATTGTAAATTACTTTTACAAAAAACTACTCTATATTGGAGTAGCATTTTATATGCTAAATTTAAAAAAACCTCACTGAACTTTGGGCCATTGTATAAAAAAACGTAGTAAGTTTTTTTTTATAACGGTACAAAACTATAGTTTAAAAAAACTCACTTTAACGGAGTTAGGTTTTTGTTACGCTAAATTTAAAAAAATCACTTAACTAATCATATGTTTAAATAACCCCCCCCCCCCCCCCCCCCCCCCCCCCCCGAACTTACCCTAATTCTAACTAACGCTAACCCTAACTCTGTTAATGTGTGTTTTTTTAAACTATAGTTTTGTGCGGGTTTTTTAATAAATAAAAAAATTTAGTGCGATTTTTTTTAAAATGGCACAAAGTTCAATGTTGTTTTTTTAAATTTACCCATTATCTATAGAATGAAAGTTTGAGGAAGTTACACATAAAGTTAAGTTTGGATATTAATTTGGAAAACACCCAAAGTAAAGGGGTAGTGTTTTGTTTTTTTTGTTTCATTATTATTATTATTATCCTTCAGCCGTAGAATGATTTCTAGTAAATAAGTGTCAACATTTGCCAAAATGAGTTTAGCTGTACAGTGTTATGTAAATTCAACTTAGCTTATGCTATATTAACTTTTGAATGAGACTTTCCATGGCAATATACAACAGAAATTTCTCAACAAAAAATATTTAAGCATAAATTACAATAGGCCTATTAAGCCATAGTACTAATTAGATTGTAGTGCACCAGAAATGCACATGTTTTTCCTCCCAGGCGTGAAAAATGTTCACCACATTGACAAGCTAGAGATGTTCCATAATGTCCTTCCTACTCCTTTGTTCATGACATCAATTATTATAAATATGTTCAGAATTGGCGAATGTATATGTAGACTATGCATAACATGCACACCCTTCTGTCCTTCTTAATTGTAAATTCCTTTTCCAAATTAATCATAAATTAAACTCTTAATTAATCAACTTTTGATTTTCTATTTATGGTAATTTCTTTAACATGTACAGCACTTGTATACAGGCCTAAGCCGCTGTTTACTATATTTCAATAATAGAGGAACTAATTAATTATCAAACAGTTGAGACAGTGAGAACCACAAGCCATGGCCCATGATGAGTTCATCAAGTTCAAATTAAATAAAGTGGTAGGTTATCAACTTTGATGAAGTGTATATAATTTAAAGGACAAGGGTAGAGAAATGAACTTCCATGATTATTAAATTAACATGTGCTCCATCACTCTTGTCGTTTATCCTTTTTATATCCTTCTTTTAATCATTCAACAACTATTTTATGATTATATATTTAAGAAGATATTACCAAAAAGTAAGATGCAGACATGAGGTTGTGTATCTGTTTGGCATCATCTATATTGATCTTTTAGCATTACTAACTCTGCATAGTATACCCAAAGACTCCAAAGACTAAGAAAGTTCAGATTTGAGAAGATCTGGTTGGAAATTCAAAGATTCCACCACATGGTAATGGAAAACTGGGCGCTCCCAACCACTGGTACGGATGCAGCATCCCGATGGTGTGAGAAAATCCGCAAATTGAGAAAGCGGCTGCGTAGATGGAACAGGTCTAGCTTTTCGACCATCTGGCGTGCAAAAGATTCCTTTTTGGAAGGAATTGATGAGCTGGAGAGGCTGGAAGAAACGAGAGTCCTGTCACAAGATGAAAGAAACAGGCTGCTAGAGCTCCGAAAAAATATTGCCAATCTTTATAAGCTGGAAGAGATCAAATGGCAACAAAGGTCGAGGATTTCGTGGCTCAAAGAGGGAAACGCGAATACGGCCTACTTCCACCGAGTGGCAAGCGTAAGAAGTAGGTCCAATCTAGTCTTGTCACTACAAACGGATTTGGGGACGTCGCAAGACGAAACTGTGATTTCCAAAACCTTTCAAGATTACGACAAGGGCCTATTTGGGGAAGAAGAATGACTTTAGGGTCCCGCTCAGGGAACACTTCTGGCAGGACTGTCAGAACGAGTCAGCGCAAACGCTATCTAACTTGGAAGCACCTTTCTCAGAAACAGAAGTGGAAAAGGCCATCAGTCAAATGGGAGCAGACAAGTCACCTGGGCCGGACGGATTCCCAATGTTGTTCTTCAAGGTGTTCTGGGAGGAAATAAAATGGAACATTATAGAGTTGATGGATGAATTCTTCCACAACAATCTCAGATTGGGCATGTTCAACTTTGCGGAAGTAGTTCTGATACCTAAGAAGGCGGAATCTTCGAGGGTGGGGGATTTTAGACCGATTAGCCTCATAAACTGCTCGACCAAGATCATCACAAAGGTTCTGGCCATCCGCCTGGAAAACATAATGGACAGGTTAATTAGCAAAGCACAGACTGGCTTCATCAAGGGCAGATGTATACTGGATAGTGTGGCTACCGCAGAACAAGTTATCCACCACTGCCATACGGGCCAGTCTAAGAATTTTCTCCTCAAACTGGACTTTGAGAAAGCATATGACTCCGTCGACTGGGAGTGTTTGCTGGAAGCTCGCAGAGGGAGAGGCTTCGGGGCTAAATGGATAAGGTGGATCAAACAATGTCTAAGCACTAGTAAAACGGCAATATCGGTTAATGGGTGGCTGGGTCTACCGTTTTCTTGCAAGAAGGGACTACGACAGGGGGATTCGCTGTCTCCTCTGCTATTCACTATCGTAGCAGATGTACTGAGGGGTATGCTAGACAACTGCCGGAGGAAAGGCTGGATAACGCATGTGGCTAGCAGTAACACTAATCAAGGGTGCACGATTCTTCAGTATGCTGATGACACCCTACTCTTTGGTAACGGAAATAGGTCAGAAACAGTCTGCTTTAAAGGGGCCTTCTACTATTTTGAAGTCTGGTCAGGTCTCAGAATTAATTTCCACAAAAGTGCTCTAATTCCAATTGCACTCTCCGATGTAGACCACTCGACCATTCTAAACTGTTTGACAGACGAGTTCCCAATCAAGTACTTAGGGCTACCACTCAGGCCAGAAAAGCTTACAAAGGCGGACTGGCTATCCATTATAGACAGGGTGGAGGACAGATTGTTAGGTTGGAAAGGAAAATCGCTTTCCCTAGGTGACAGAGTGGTACTCATCAACTCAGTGTTGTCTAATCTGCCATTTACTACATGTCGTATTTTGAGCTTCCCAAATGGGTAATCCAACGGATTGACCGAATCCAAAAACGTTTCCTTTGGAAAGGGGCGGACTCGAATAGGGGGGATACCACCTGATCAAATGGAGCACTGCATGCAAGAAGAAGAAACATGGAGGGCTAGGCATCATCGACCTAAGAGATATAAACCTTGCTCGTTTGGGGAAATGGTGGTGGAAGGTCTTTCACCACAGTGGGGAAGGATGGCAGGAATTCATTCAACCGTACCTTCAGAGAAAAGGCACGAGAAGTTTAGGATTCCTAGTAGGGTCTAGAGTTTCTCGATTCTGGAAAGGAATTACCAAAGTCAGCAGATCTTTCAACTCAGCAGTTACATCGACTATTGGTAATGGACGGACCACCAGATTCTGGTGGGACAAATGGTGTGGTGCCCATACCCTTAAGGAGAATTTCCCTGATCTATATGAGAGAACGACTCGCCCGAATATTTCTGTGGCCGAGACTTAGAAGAGGGGCAATTGGAAACCGTCTTTCCGAGGGACCCTTACCCCAGAGTTACATCAACAACTACTTGAATTGCAAGCACACATTACACGGACCGGTACGATGTGTGTTCACGGCCCAGATCAGATGCGCTGGGGACTCGAGACAAAGAGAGCTTTCACTGTTAGATCTCTGTATCATCAAATTCACTATAGAGGATGCAGACCCAGCTGGGCACAGGTATTATGGAATGCCAAACCCCCCCTTAAAGTCAGGGTCTTCCTCTGGCTAGTGCTCAATAATGCAATCCTCCCCAGAGAGAATCTTGCCAAAAGGCAACCCCAGATAGCGACCAACTGCGGATTCTGCAACATGCACACGGAGAATCTCAATCACCTTTTTATTCACTGCCAAATGAGTAAGGCAACTATGGTAGAGGTATTACGGGCCTTAGGAACAGATGACTACCCCAGCGAATACGAGGATTTGTGGATTGACCCCAAATTTGCCTCGGTATGCCACGAAATGAAGGATGCGTGGTACATAGCCATTGTGGCTACTACTTGGGTGTTATGGCTAGACAGAAATAATTTCTATTTTCGTGCTTTATGTAATAGTATTTCTGGTAATCTTACTCATATCATGCATCTTATTTCCTTTTGGGCCACAGCTGCTGCCACAGGAGTGAGAGGGAGGATTGTCAGAGTCTTCCAGGTGGAGGAATTTGATGATGAGGTAGAGTTTGGACCGACACTAGACTGAGGGTAGGCGTCCCCCAGACTCATATGGATTTTGCTACGTCGGATTTCCATTAGCCGCAATTCCCTCTACTGTGTATTTTGTTATAATCTACTGTACTTTAGGTTGTACTTGGTATGGATGATTAGACCCACCCCCCAGGGCTTTGTTGGGGGATTATGTTTTATTTCCTGCACTGTACTTTTGTTGTTTACCCGGTACGCCGGGATTGTTTTATTAATTTCTTATTAATGAAACAGGGTGACATTATTCCACCTTTAACGTCAAAAAATAACTCTGCATAGTATGCCTATGCCTGTGCACTTGCAGTTCATATGCTAAACAGTATCCATTATAATTTGGAAATCCCTCATTTCTAGAAATAAGAATCGGGGAAAATGAATATCTAAAACTATGAACATGCATCTGAGAGAATCCAAAAGATCCCATCAACGACACACAACAGAACCAGGGAATCAATCGACGATGGGTGGGTTAAAACATGGAATGGTTCTACTAAGCATAAAGAATAATAATATTTTTACGGGTAAAAATTAAGAAACTCCCTAATGTTTTTTATTTATATAAAAAAAATCCTAGTGTTTCTTTTTCGTTCATTAAACCCCATATTCCGTTAAGTTTTGAGTATTCCGTTAAAACTCAATTGTAAAATGTCAATTTTGCCGCTTTTTCTTTATAACCTTGGCTACTTTTTTCATGTTTCTCACTTTCTTTTGAAACTTTCAAACCCGTCATTCGCAAGTTAGAAACAAATTTGAAAGATTGAAAAGGGAGATTGTGAATTGTGGATAATAATGAGTTTGCAAGTTTGAAAAGGAAGTAAAAATGATGGAAAATCAACAGATATTTAAGGGATTAAAGAAATGGATAAAGTAGACATTTCACAATTGAGTTTTAAAGAAATATTCAAAACTTAATGGAATAGAGGGTTTAATGAGCAAAAAAGAACATTAGGAGACACTACAACACACGCTGGATTTACCGGCGTTTTTTCTAATTTACACCGGCGTTTAAAAACTCTGGTGAAACATTCACCGGCGTTTTTAAAACCGCCGGTCCAAATGCCGCCGAAGCGAGCGTCGCGGAATACTATGGGTCTACACCGGCATTTTTTCATGCCGCCGGTAAATCTTGTGTATACACCGGCGGCCGTAAAAACGCCAGTGTATGGGTATTTCTAAGTGCCATATTTTTCAGCTGATATACATTCATCGGCGTTATAAAAACGCCGCCATAGGAGTTGTAATTTTGTTTGGAAGCTATACCGGCGTTTGTAAAAACGCCGGTGTAGGTATATAATTTTTTTAAACAAAAATTTAAAAAAAAACATGCAGCACTCTTACAATCAAAACCAAAATATGGAGTTCAAATTATTGAACTACAAACAGTGAAAGAGAATACTTTCACTCTCATATTCAGGCAAAAATGCTACTAACTGAAATGAATCTTATACTTTTACAATACTCATGAGATATGATCCATCTCATCTCCAAATTCAGACAAAAAAGCATATCCAAATTAACTTAAAACCCAAGCATCAACAAGAACACTAGGTTCTTTCCCGTTCACCAAAAAAGAAACCTTAGATGACAGTCAACCCATTTTGGTAAAAAAATCATGCTAAGATGACAATCATATGCATGAATTCAGCTTCTTTAACAGTAAAAGAAAATGAAAATTTCCAGTATCTAAGCATATATGTTTGTCTATTAATTCTTCATCCCAACTAAATTATTGATGTTTGTGGCTCCAAAAGAAACCTGCACAAGGTTTGTTCAGCCCAATTCTTGCACTGATTTGGAGGATTTTGGTATACATACAGCATCCTTAGTTGACAGTTAACCCATTTTGGTAAAAAAATCATGCTAAGATGACAATCAGATGCATGAATTCAGCTTCTTTAACAGTAAAAGAAAATGAAAATTTCCAGTATCTAAGCATATATGTTTGTCTATTAATTCTTCATCCCAACTAAACCATTGATGTTTGTGGCTCCAAAAGAAACCTGCACAATGTTTGTTCAGCCCAATTCTTGTACAGATTTGGAGGATTTTGGTATACATACAGCATCCTTAGTTGACAATTAACCCATTTTGGTAAAAAAATCATGCTAAGATGACAATCAGATGCATGAATTCAGCTTCTTTAACAGTAAAAGAAAATGAAAATTTCCAGTATCTAAGCATATATGTTTGTCTATTAATTCTTCATCCCAACTAAACCATTGATGTTTGTGGCTCCAAAAGAAACCTGCACAATATTTGTTCAGCCCAATTCTTGTACAGATTTGGAGGATTTTGGTATACATACAGCATCCTTAGTTGACAATTAACCCATTTTGGTAAAAAAATCATGCTAAGATGACAATCAGATGCATGAATTCAGCTTCTTTAACAGTAAAAGAAAATGAAAATTTCCAGTATCTAAGCATATATGTTTCTCTATTAATTCTCCATCCCAACTAAACCATTGATGTTTGTGGCTCCAAAAGAAACCTGCACAAGGTTTGTTCAGCCCAATTCTTGTACAGAATTGGAGCATTTTGGTATATGATATGGCTAAAAATGGGGTTAAATCGGAACCGTCCAAATCTGGAAAGAATCTTAAAGCTTAGGGGTAAAATGGTAATTTCGCCTACTAATGGGTCTGAAACGGGTACTGGATCTTTTCCCCAAAGATCCAATAACCCACGAACGGATCCACCCCAACTGGGTGCGGGTTTCAAACAAACCCAACCCCGAAAAGATAGGATTAGGGTTTCTGATTCTATCCTAATCAACGGCCCTGATTCACATCTATCTTTTCACCGGGGTTTAGGGATTACATTCCTAATCTGTTTACAGGGATTATATTCCTTATCAGATCACGGGGATTACATTCCTAATCAGATCCCAGCGGCGCCTATAAATACCCCCCATTCATCTCCACTACGAGGTAATCAATCTTTCTCCAGTTTTTGTGCTCTTTCTTAATCATCCCTGATTACTGACTTGAGCGTCGGAGGGTGCGTTGCCGGGAACAACCCCGGTGTCTCGCACTTTTTGCAGGTATACGGCGGGAGTCAGCGTCAAACTCCGACAGAACAGGTATACAGGTTTGCTATTCAGTTTTCCCAAGAATCCACAAATACTATCTGTTTGCCCCCACACCAAATTTAGCGGCAATAGATTGGCGCCATCTGTGGGAAACTAACGAATAGAATCCTCCCCTCTTCCCATTGGTAACAGATATTCTCCAGCCATGCCTCCTAGGAAAGTCAGATCCAGAGGGTCCAACCGAGGACCCAACCCCGATCAGCAACAAGAAATTCCTGTCCAACCCGCTCCGCAGCAAGGGCAACTTCCTCCTCCAGCGGAAGACCCACTCCAACAGGACCTGCCTCCTCCTCAGAATCAACCACCTCCTAAGGGTCCCAACCCTCAAAAATAATCTCTCCACCAGGACCATGTCTCAATCCACAATGCCTCTACCGACTCTATGGCCTCCCACAATCCCCGAGCTTCCGACTCTCGCCAAAATGTCCCCAATCGGCAGAAGGAAGAGGATCTTCGCCACCGTCTGGATGAAAAGCGGGCCCGAGAGGTAGCCTCCCGCCAACAACGTCCAGATGAGCGGTTCCCTCACCGCCGAGACTACAGAAGGTCCCCTGTCTGAGGGGGGCAGAGAGAATCCCCCGAACATCACAGAAGAAGGCCACAATCCCCTGCCGGTCGACAACATCTTAGGAACGATGAGGCACCCATCACCCGTGCCGAGTTCCAGCAGTTCCAGGCAACCGTCCTACAAGCTCTGAACCTCCGTCCCAATAATACCAATGCTCCAAGGATTTCCACTCCCCCTCGGGTCCGTAGTCCTCGAGCTCGACTCGTTAAGGAAACGAGCTCAGTTTTGAGCTCGAACTCGGCTCGAGCTCGGTTCGAGCCAAGCTTTGACCGTATTTGAGCCGAATAGCTCCCGAGCTTAGCCTATAAAAAAAATCCAAGCTCGAGCTCGTCTCGTTAAGGAAACGAGCTCAGTTTTGAGCTCGTGCTCGGTTCGAGCCGAGCTTTGACCGAGCTCGAGCCGAATAGCTCGATTCGTTTGCAGCCCTACTTCTAACACAGTAATGCGAATCATCAATGTTTTTTTTTCTTTTTTTGTTTTTTTTTCTTTTTTTTGTTTTTTTGGTTTTTTTGTTGCTAGGATCACTATTCACGAGCTGCTATCTTGCAAACATGTAGTGATTTTTGTACTAAAAAGAAAGAAAACGAAAAGCAGTGACCGGTTATTTCCTGGACAAAACAGGCATGCGTGTACGCTCCAATATGAACTCACTTGTCAATCCAAAGAGAAATGCTAGACTTACATGAGATTCTACCCCAAACATACATGAGCTTGTCTTTTAGTGGTTAGTGTGTTCATTAATCACTAAAAGACAAATGGATAAGACCCAACAATCACTAAAAGACAAGCCCCATGTATGTTTGGGGTAGAATCTCATGTAAGTCTAGCATTTCTCCAATCCAAATCAATCATAGACTTATCTGGAAAAGAAACTTTGTTTATGAGCCCATCATAGACCATCTGAGAAAGAAAATTATGAGCCTCACAATTTTTTTAAAAAAGTTTCTATGGCTTGTTTTCATCCTTGTCAATAATATCTCCTGAAATAAGCAAAATAGAAATGAATTTCCGGGCATTCCAATAGTTAATCAAAGGAAAACAGAAATTAGAAAATGAAAAGCACACTTCAATACATTAAAAGCGTAACTGATTGCTAGTCTGCAAACTCTTCTTACAACTGATATCATAAGCTGAGATTGATTCTATAATGGCCACATTAATGTAGCAACATTTTTTCTTTTATCCATCAACTCTTGAATCAAACCCTCTGTATCAACATAAGAAGATCCCCCTATCTCTACAGCCTTTCTCGCCGATTCTCCGAGCTCCTTTGCCCTCCTCCTCCTTTCTGCCGCATCCTCTCCTTCCCCCATTAGCTCGTCGATTACCTCCCCTATCCTTGCGGCTTTTATTAACGATCTCTCTTCCGGGTTCCACGTGTATTCCTTTACCCCGACGGCAACCCCAATCTTGAGCACATCAACAATGAGCCTCTCGTTTAAAGTTTGCTCTGCGAACAGAGGCCATGTGATCAATGGCAATCCTGCAGTCACTCCTTCTAGCGTCGAATTCCACCCACAGTGTGTCAGAAATCCTCCAACTGCCACATGGTTCAGTATCAGCAACTGTGGGGCCCATCCTCGAACAATCAACCCTCTTCCTTCAACTCTCTCTTCGAACCCTTCGGGAATAGCCGCCCTAACTGGCCAAACGAAAGGATGGTTTGATGCCTCAAGGCCTAGCGCGATCTCTCGTAGCTGGTCTGCTGTGAACTCGCTGGCACTCCCGAAACATACGTAAATGACAGAGCTTGGGCTCTTGCTATCGAGCCACTTTAAACACGTGTTGTGATCAGATCCTTCTGCACCTTGTCCCCTTTGTGACATATCGGTAGAGTCTTCGTTGCATAGACACAAAGGCCCAACATGCCAGGACTTTGTTCCGAGAATGTTCCTGCTGTAGTCGACAAACTCCGGCTCTAGCTCGTAGAAGCTATTGACTATATCGCCATAGCTCTTTGCATTGGACTCTCTAATCTTAACAAATAGGTCCTCAAGAAAAGGCGCACCCACTTTGGTAGTCGGGACTAGAGACCTGAGCATCTCAATCCTATGCGGGAGGCTAGGTAAGACAAGCGTGTCGACATCCTCTGGTAGACTCTCAAGGACCTTGTAACGTTCTACACTGTAGAACGCGCATTGGGAGAAGAAGTTGGTCCCATGGAAAGTGAGCCTCAGTATTCCAAGCTCTGCAGCGACATCGTAGGTCCACGGGTAGAACGTACTTGTTACAACGTAGTCCGGGAGGAGATCTTTGAGAACTTGCGCGAAAGGTTGTTGCAACCTAGACAATGCACCGAAGAAATTTGGTTTTAGGTGCAAAGGGACAGAGTGTAAGTTTTCGCACCCTTCTGGCAGTCCAGTGCCAGAAGGGAATGGAACCACACTAAGCTGGATAGAATTCTGGTATCCGGAATTGTTAGCCCGGTCAATACAAGATTGGATTTGGGGAGCATTGCCGGGGGTGGTGAGTACAGTGATTTGGACCCCACGAGCAGCAAAGAGCTTGGCCATGTCGAGTGAGGGGAGGATGTGGCCTTGGGCCAACATGGGGAAGATGAGGAGGTGGAGAGGGTTAGAAGCCATGGTTGAAAAATGTGTTTTTTTCTGAGAATTTGGAGAGCTCCCAGGTTTGTGTTTGGACTAGTAGTGTGGCTATACTAGCTCTTATAGCCAATCAATCATCACTCAGTTTTTGTTCTCAATAAAATAGAAATGAAATCGTTAGTCCATGTTCCATGTGATATCATATAGAAGGAGAAGATGGACCATTGCATGTTCCATGTTTTCTTTTCTTTTCTTTTCTTTTCTTTCGTTTTGATGCTTTGTTGTGAGGTATGTAATGACATCACATGTCCAAATCTTGTCTATAATTTTGCTATTATTGACACAAATTATTGGGCACACGTACTGCTGAAGCACATGCAGACGAAAACAAGGAGACACCATACTCCCGTAGGAAAAGGCTATTAAATTTTTTTTCAACAAAAGTGGTGTTGTCGGTGATGAGATTGGGATGTCAACCTATCCGTTGTCGCTGCAGAACTAAATAGAACAATAAAGAAGTCAAAGTAGATGAGACGAATTAATTGAGCAACCAAGTAGATCTACCAATCTAACACAAATACACGGATGACTTATCCTATTTAGCTTTTGCTTAATCCGGAGGGAAATATAGGGAGATCTGATATTCAACTAGAAGAGATTACAAAGAGTTGTTGATTCACTCAATATAAGAAATTAAACTCACTCACAAAGAACTATCTCTCTTTCGAGCCTCTCTTTGCAATTGAGAAAATAATCTATGAACTATTCTCTCTCATATTGGAGGAGTTTACAATATATATAGAAGAATAGAGAGAACTCTTGGTCTAATCCTGATTCCCATTTGTCCGATATTACCTGAAAAAGAAATAACTAAATAGGAACCGTACGATCTAACTTGGAGTTGAAGATTGGGCTGAAACGACCTAACAAATCGATGCCCAAAACGAACACAGCACCACGGTCGATTGACCGTCCAACAAGACCGACCGACCTTCCACCTCTCGGCCAAACCCAGTATAACTGCGGTCGGGTGTGCGGTCGGAGGGTGCGGTCGACCGCAACTTGGGACAGTCGACCGCAACTATACTTACACCTTGCTGCTGCTGTTTTCTGTTAGAACTTGAATTTCATAAAATATGAAACTGCTAACTATGTTTGTGAAGAAATACAATTACAGGAAATAAAAGAACAAACCAGACACTTCAATACAGAGTCAAGATTAAGATCTCTGTCCTTAAAGCAAAATTCACCCCGTAGTGTGACGGTGGTTGACGAATTGCTTACCTTTCCCTGAAGAGCAGCACCCTAGATTCAGAGATATCAGCGAACCAGTAGCTGTGTTGTACTCTCAGACTCTGACTCTGAGGAAGAAGAAGGAGGAGATTTTGAATTTCGAAAACCTATGTCTCTAGCAGACAAAATTGCAGGGTGTTATAGGTGATGAGGGCGTAACTGTTGGATCATGGATCCATTACTCTGTAACAGCAGAGTAATGGTCCATTACTCTGCAACATTAGAGTAATGGTTCAAAAAATATAACTGATGGATCCATTATTCTGTTACAGAATAATGGCACCCGTTACATAATTTCAAATGCCACAAAAACTAGATCCAGCGAAAAAATTGGAGCGGGGCAAAACATTAATGAAGGCCAAGCTAAGCCAAGCCGAGCTGGGCCGGGCGCGCGTGCGTGTGTGTTTGTAATTTTGGCTAGGTCCTCTCTCTACTACACATTAGTGGTAACCCTATGGCTATGTCCTTTAGTCCATTTCTTTAGCTTATATACTAGAGAAATCTTTCCCATCTTCCGATGTGGGACTATCCATTCCAAATTCCCAAGTTAGTACATTTCAAGTACCCAACTTTGGACCTATATTTCTCATTCATACGGAAACCGTTTTTGGCAAATGAGTACATTACGGAATAGTACTCGATGAGAGGAACGTAATCCAATTACTTTCCGACACCGCTGGTGGCCGGAGCCCACCGAAATCTGGCCAAGAAAATATCTCAAAAATATTTCCAATAATCCCCCACATGAATGGAAATTACCAGACTATGCAATCCAGACACGACAGAAAAAGACATGGCAAAAAAATTCTGAGAGTACAATCGGAAAATCACTGCATCAAGAATAGTAGTAATTTTTCAACTTTGAACCACCCTTAGTGAGTATCCATCAGATTCACTTGACCAGGTAGTGAACATGATGTCCTGAACTACCCAGACTTTGATGTGAACCTAGACAATAACTATCATACAGTTTCATCTCCTCACAGAACTAGGTTCTCTTATTGTGTTTATTTTGGCCTTGAACAATCCTTGTTAATCGTGAGTGAACTTAGAGAATGTAGCCTCTCTTTATTCTCCTAGAAACGACCCCATTTCACACTCTCAAGGTGATTGTCTATAAAGAGTATCATGTCATACCTCTACTTTTATTTCAAACCTATGGAAATCATTAAAAGCCAAGCTTATCCTAAGCCTTTGCATGCAGCACTGTTTTATCGTCCTAAGAGTGGGTACGAGATTTTAATCTCTCAATGCTCACGTCGATTCAACAAGATTTAGTTGTCTATTTGAACCTAGATCTTGGGATCTCCAATTCCTAGGTAGGATTTCCATCAATTATCCTCTTTCGTCATTTCTACTACTATAATGAAAGAAGGCCTTAGTGTAATTTGTCCATCTACCAACCCGTGCAACGCACGTGCATAACTATTGTAAATGAGGTTTTGGATCAAATCCAGACTACATCTGAATTTTTACTTTTAAAAAAACTATATTTATTAAGACGTGCATTGCACGTGAAATCTAGACTACGTCTGAATTTTTACTTTTAAAAAACTATATTTATTAAGACGTGTATCGCAGATGTAAACTACTAGTAGGCTTTAAACCCATTCCTCTTGATGATTTCACAACTTGCTCTCGTGACAAACCTTTAGTAAATGGATCCGCTAGGTTGTGGCCGATTTTATATACTTTATAAAGATTATTCTATTTGGGAGCAGTTGTCTAATGGTCTTGTGTCGCCTTCTGATATGACGAGACTTACCATTATAAATATAACTCAGTACCCTTGCTACACCCGATTGACTGTCACAGTGTACACTTATAACAGGCACTGGTTTTTTCCACATAGGAATATCCTCTAAAAGGTTTTGAAGCTACCCTGCTTCCTCTGCTGCTTTGTCTAAAGCAATAAACTCAGATTCCCTGGTAGACCTGGTCAGTAACGTTTGTTTAGAGGATTTTTATGACACAGCTGGACCACCAAGAGTGAAGACATACCTACTTGTGAATTTTGAGTTCTTGGAGTCTGATATCCAGTTGTCATCACTGTAGCCTTCTAGTACTACTAGATATCTGGTGTAATGTAGCCTATAACTCTAAGTATGTCTCAAGTAGTTCAATACTCTAGTTATTCCTTTCTAGTGACTTCGTCCTGGATTACATGTATAGCGGCTCAGTACATTTACTGAATGTGCCAAGTCCGGTATTGTACAATTTGTTAAGTACACCAAACTACCGATTACATGTGTATATTCCAATTGTGATATGCTGTTGCTCGTATTTTTGAACAAGTGAAGACTAGAATCCATAGGACTTTTGGCAGTCCCATTGAAGTAATTCTTGAATCTTTCAAGTACTTTCTCAGCGTAATGAGTTTGAGACAAAGTAATTTCCTCAGACGTCCTGAAAACTTTGATTTCTAGTATGACATCTGCAACTTTCAATTTTTTCATATCAAACTTACCACTAAGCATGTTCTTAGTTTGTTTGATAATGTCATTATTACTACCAATAATGAGCATGTCATCTATATACAGACACACTAGAATGTATCCATTTGGAGTATCTTTGATGTAGATATACTTATCAAATTCATTTATTTTGAAACCATTTGACATCATAATATTGTCAAATTTTGCATGCCACTGCTTTAGAACTTTTTTCAGTCCGTACATGGATTTTACAAGCCTGCATACCTTGTTTTCCTGTCCAGGAACTACGTAACCCTCAAGTTGTTTCATGTATATTTCTTCTTCTAAATCCCCATTTAGAAAGGCAGTTTAGACATTCATTTGATGTATTTCGAGGTTACGTAGAGCTGCAATAGCTATCAGCATTCTTATGGAAGTTATTCTCATGATCGGAGAATAAGTATCAAAGAAGTCTAGACCTTCCTTTTGCTTAAATCCTTGTACCACAAGTCTCGTCTTATGTTTCTCTATTGAACCATCTGGTTTCAATTTCTGCTTGAAAATCCATTTGCTTCCTAGAGCTTTACACCCAGAAGGCAAATCGACCAACTCCCATGTATGATTTTGCATGATCGAGTGTATTTCACTTTTGATTACTTCCTTCCATATAGGAGCATCAGGTGTAGACATGACTTTCTTGAATGCTCTGGGCTCATTCTCTCACAGAAAGGCCGTTACAAAGTCAGGACCAAATGACTTTGATGTTTTACCCCGTTTGCTTCGTCTAGGTTCATCATGTCCTGGTTCATCAATCAAAGTGCTTGCATTCCCTTGCTCACGTGTACGTTTCGAATACGTAGCATCCTTGCACGGAAACATGTGTTCAAAGAAGGAAGCATTCCTTGATTCCATTATTGTATTTATATGGACGTCAGGTATATCCGATTTATATACCAAGAACCGATATGCACTACTGTTATGTGCATAGCCTATGAATATACAATCAATGGTCTTAATTCCTATTGTGACCTGTTTTGGATTAGGTACTGCCACTTTTGCTAGACACCCCCACACTTTGAAGTATTTATACGATTGTACATTACCTTTCCACAGTTCGTATGGTGTCTTGCTAGTTTTCTTGTGAGGTATTTTATTGAGAATATAGTTGGTAGTCAGCAACGCTTCGCCCCACACGTTTTAGGGTAACCCAGAATTCAACAATAAGGTATTCATCATCTCCTTTAGAGTTTGGTTCTTGCGCTCGGCAGTGCTATTTGATTCGGGTGAGTAAGGAGCAGTTGTCTGATAAACTATTCCATGTTCAGCAAAACATATTAAATGGTGCATCATATCCCCCTCCTCTATTATTCCCAACGATTTTAATCGTTTTGCCAAGTTGATTCTCAATCTCAAGCTTATATTCCTTGAATTTATCCAATGCCTTATTTTTGCTATGTAACAAGTATACATAACAGAATTTTGTGCAATCGTCTATATGTAATACCCCGTATTTCTGAAATATATATATGGTTTGAAATATATAATAATAAATGAATTTGAGCTTGGTCCTATAGAAGTTCCTATAGGAGGGATTTATAAAATAAATGATTTGAAAATGGGATGGTATTGATCCGGATTGTATGTGAATACATGGTGGGGGGACCCACCCGGATGGAATGGAAAGCACAGCACAAAGTGTGCTGTGTGCTTCTTTGTGATGGCGTGGCAAACTAGGAATAATTCCCTAGTGTGTGCTACGGGTATGGAAGAAGGGATTTGTCCCATACCGAAGGTTTCAAGAGATAAAATATTAAATAAATAATAATTGCCAATGATCATTAGTCACCAATTCGGTTAACCACCTTTTGAGAGGCAGCCTGTGGTGGGCAGTTGTACTACATAGTATCTAATTTGTCTTATAAAATTGTATAAATTGTCCGGGCTCGGGGCAGGGGCGTTACAAATGGTATCAGAGCCGACTTTCGACATCGAGTGTAGGAGCAGTGAGTTATGGACTCCAGGATGATCGGCGGAGTGAGACAGATGGACAGAGATCCACAGAATGATCCCGGCGGAGTGAGACAGATGGACAGAGATCCACAGAATGATCCCAGAGTGGGGTCGGTCTCCAGAATTCCAATGGGATCGGTCTCCAGAATTCCAAAGACGAGAGTGACGCTCACAGAAATGCTCTACATCGGCTAGAAAGTAGATCCTGCACTAGATTGTGCATGCCCCGTGCTCATCAGCGAGGACGCTGATTTCTGAAGGGGGGGTGTATGTAATACCCCGTATTTCTGAAATATATATATGGTTTGAAATATATAATAATAAATGAATTTGAGCTTGGTCCTATAGAAGTTCCTATAGGAGGGATTTATAAAATAAATGATTTGAAAATGGGATGGTATTGATCCGGATTGTATGTGAATACATGGTGGGGGGACCCACCCGGATGGAATGGAAAGCACAGCACAAAGTGTGCTGTGTGCTTCTTTGTGATGGCGTGGCAAACTAGGAATAATTCCCTAGTGTGTGCTACGGGTATGGAAGAAGGGATTTGTCCCATACCGAAGGTTTCAAGAGATAAAATATTAAATAAATAATAATTGCCAATGATCATTAGTCACCAATTCGGTTAACCACCTTTTGAGAGGCAGCCTGTGGTGGGCAGTTGTACTACATAGTATCTAATTTGTCTTATAAAATTGTATAAATTGTCCGGGCTCGGGGCAGGGGCGTTACACTATAAATGTCACACAATACTTTTTGCTGCCTCTGGTCTACACGTATTTTAAATCACACAGATCTGTGTGAATTAGACCTAGAGTTTCAGTGTTTCTTTCTACAGAACGGGATGGAGTTTTAGTGAGTTTGACCTCTGTGCAAACTTCACATTTTGTGCAATTGTCTACCTTAAATTTTGGTAGTAAATTCATGTTAATTAATTTACACAGAGAATTGAAATTAACATGGCCTAGTCTTTCATGCCAAACAGAAGAAAACTCAACAACATAAGCAACAGGATTAATTTCATTAATTTTGGGAACAATAGGAACAACAGATTTTGGGATGACTTTCATTACATTGAATTTGAATAGTCCATCCTTCACATACCCTTTTCCCAAGTACACCCCGAAAGTACAAAATTATCTGAAGCAAGAACGACCCTAAATCTGTTCTTGCTTAGCAAAGATTCTAAGACCAGGTTCTTTCTAATATCTGGAATGTACAACACATTGGTTAATGTTAGTTCCTTGCCTGAAGTCATCTTCAGCACTATCTTCCTTGTTCCTTCAATCTTGGAGGTGGAAGAATTACCCATGAACTACTGTTCATTCTTGTTGCATTTCTGGTATGAGGTGAACATCTCTTTGTCCGAGCAGATGTGCTTGGTGGCCCCAGTATCGTACCACCACTCACGATGATTGCTCATCACCAGATTTACCTCCGATACAACAGCACAGAGGTCCAAGTCAAAGAGACCAGTGGACAAGTTCTCAGCTATGTGCGCATGAGATTTCTCATTCCCTTTAGCCTTTCCAGTTCCAGCACGGATGCTATCCTTACTGCGGTATTCAGATATCTTGTGCCCCAGCTTACCACACTTGTGGTAATTTCCAGCAAACCTTTCTGCAGCAGGTTTCTTGTTCGAGCCATGTGGCAAGAACTTTCTCTTTTTGCCCTTCTGTTCGTGCTCCACCATGTTTGCTTTTTCTATGGATTGATTTCCATTGGAATTTTCAGCCCTGCGATTGTCCTATTCAATCCACAACCTGACAATCAGGTCCTCAAGAACATTTACTTTCGCTTGTGCTTGAGGTAGTTCTCGAAGTCCTTCCATCCAGGTGGAAGCATCTCAATGAACGCTGCAACCTGGAATGGTTCACATAGCTTCATATTCTCTGTAGCGATTTCGTGCATTATCACTTGCAGTTCCTGAATTTGACTCACAACAGTCTTGGAGTCAACCATCTTAGAGTCCAGAAACTTACCGACTACAAACTTCTTGGATCCATCATCTTCTGTTTTGTACTTCTTCTTTACAGACCCCCACAGAAGTTTGGATGTCTTGAAGACAGTAGATATTGTAGAGCCGGTCTACCAAGCCGTTCAGGATGTAGTTTCTGCAAAGCTAATCACCCTGAGTCCATGCATCAACCGCAGCAACGGAGTGTGCATCCGTAGGTGCCAGCATATGGGTAGTTTCGGTGAGAAACCTTTCCAGCTTCAAGGTGGTCAGGTAGAACTGCATCTTCCCTTGACGCTTCTTGAATTTAGTTCCACTGAACTTTTTTGGCTTTTCTCCCACAGTTATATGTGTGGGCAGAACGATCGTTTGTGCCGCAACCGATTGTGTAGTCACATTTTGGGTCACTAGTGTTTGTGCACTGAGAAGTCCACTGATATTTTTGTTTTGTGTATTTTTCATTTTCTAAAACAGTTGAAATTAAACTGTTAGTTGTTTGTTTTTCAGAAATGATAACAGTACTTGTAAATGATCTTCACAAAAACTGTTAGAATAGAGGAAAAATTTTGCTTTAAGATTGTTAGAACTTGAATTTCATAAAATAGGAAACTGCTAACAAAGTTTGTGAAGAAATACAATTACAGAAAATAAAAGAACAAACCAGACACTTCAATATAGAGTCGAGATTAAGATCTCTGTCCTTAAAGCGAAATTCGCCCCGTAGTGTGATGGTGGTTGACGAATTGCCTTCCAGGATACAACTGTATTACCTTTCCCTGAAGAGCAGCACCCTATCAGTGAACCAGTAGCTGTGTTGCACTCTCAGACTCAGACTCAGAGGAAGAAGAAGGAGATTTTGAATTTTGGAAACCTATGTCTCTGGCAGACAAAATTGCAGGGTGTTATTGGTGATGAGGGCGTAACTGATGGATCATGGATCCATTACTCTGTAACAGCAGAGTAATGGCTCAAAAAATTTAACTGATGGATCCATTATTCTGCTGTTACAGAATAATAGCACCTGTTACATAATTTCAAACGCCTAAAAAACTAGATCCAGCGAAAAAATTGGAGCGGGGCAAAAAAATAATGTAGATTGTTAAGATAAATCAGATAGATGAAAACAATACTGAATATTGAATTGAGTTTAACCATGTACAATACCACCTATATATAGGACGAGAATAAATATCAAAATAATTCTACAACCAATATGGGACTATAATAATATCTAACACCCCCACTCAAACTCACGATGGGTCAAACAGTGTGAGTTTGCCTACTAAGTATCTGAATCTCTGAACAGTATGGGATTTGGTAAAGAAATCTGTCGTCTGCTGGAAAGATGTAACAGATGGAGAGAAATGGTCCATGCCTCAAAGCACTTACGAACATAATGGCAATCAGTCTCTATATGTTTCGTTCACTCATGAAAGACCGGGTTGCTTGCAATGTGTAATGCAATCCGATTATAACAATGAAGAGGAGTAGCTCCTGTAAGAGTGACACTCATATCTCATTACAGCCAATGAACATGAACAATCTCTTTAGTAGTAGCTGTCATTGCTCTGTACTCTGCTTCAGTCGAAGAACATGCAACAACTGCTTGTTTCTTACTTCGCCATGAGATCAATGAATCACCAGAAAATAGACAGAAACCGGTGGTAGACCGTCTAGTAGTAGGATCACCTGTCCAATCTGAATCAGAATATGCACTTAGCTCTAGTTTGAATGTAGCAGGCATGAATAATGAGCGAGTAATAGTGCTCAGAAGATATCTGAGAATCCGAAGAAGAGCACTGTAGTGAACTGATGTAGGAGTAGAAACAAACTGAATGACAACACTAACTGCGTGAGCAATATCGGGTCTGGTCATGCATAAGTCGACAAGCTGTCCAACAATCTGTCTGTATCTAGTGGGATCAGGAAGGAGCTCACCATCAGTGGGACGAAGCTTTACATGAAGCTCTAAGGGTGTATCGGCTGATCTACTGTCAGAAAGGCATGCATCGGAGATAATATCTGATGTGTATTTCTGTTGAGAAATGAGTATCCCCCAAAATCCATGAGCAATCTCTAAACCCTAAAAATAACATAACCTGCTAAGGTCTTTCATATGGAACTGCTGATGAAGGTATTTCTTGGTGGATGTAATGCCCGCAGAGTCATTCCCAGTAATGATCATATCGTCAACATAGAGTAGTAGAATTACCCTCCCCTGCGGTGATGACCGCATAAACATAGAATGGTCCTGAGAACTCTGACTAAAACTAGCCTTGGTGATGACAAGGCGAAAACACTCAAACCAGGCTTGAGGGGCCTGCTTCAAACCATATATAGCCTAACGCAACCGGCAAACATGATGAGGAGGAGTAGGGAGACCAGGAGGATGATCCATATAAACAATCTCAGATAAGGTACCATGAAGAAAAGCATTCTTCACGTCCATCTGGTATAACGGCCATTGGCGGATGGCTGCAACAGCAAGAAGAGCGCGAACAGTAGTCATCTATGCAATGGGAGCAAAGGTCTCATCATAATCAATGCCATGCTCCTAAGTAAATCCTCGGGCAACTAGACGAGCCTTGTGCCGCTCAATAGATCCATCAGGTTGATATTTGACCTTGAAGATCCACTTGCAGCTAATAGGCTGAATGCCCTCTGGCAGAGGAACAACATTCCAAGTGCCAGTCTGATCAAATGCACCGAATTCCTCTGCAATAGCTTTCCTCTATCCAGGATATTGAATTGCGTCTTGATAGGTTCTGGGCTCATGTGTAGAGTGTATAGCAGTGAGATATGCATGAAACTGTGTTGGGTAGGAGGCTAGGGTGGTAAAACCAAACTGGTCAGAAGGACCAGTGGCATCAGGTGTATAACGTGTTAGAGGAATACCAGATGTGGAATGGGTAGACTAACGAAGAGGTGGTGGACTGACAGGGTGTGAGGGTAAGGACGGTGGAGTAGGTGCATGTGTCAGTGGGAAAGTAGGTGGGATGAGTGCTGGCTGCTGTGGGGATGCAGGTGGTGTTTCGGTAGGGGGAACAACAGGTGTAAGGACTGCAGGAGATGTGAATGGAGCCAGAGGAGTGGGATCAAAAGGAATGCGGTAAGATAAAGTCGGGAGGCTAGCAACAACTGGAGAATCGAGAAATCTAGTATCCTTGGGGGGAGTCAGGTAGTAAGGGAAGTCTTCCACAAAGGATACATGTCGAGAAATGCAGACACGACCCGCTGATGGATCAAAACAACGATAACCATTGTGTTCAGGACTGAGACTTAGGTGAACGCACTTCGCCGCACGAGCGGGGAGCTTCGTGCACTCAGTAGGAGGGAGAAGGACGTAACAAGTGTACCCAAAGGTATGGAGCATACTGTAGTTGGGAGTTGAATGATAAAGAGCCTCATAAGGCATCGTACCAGCTAGGGCAGACGAGAGAGTAATGTTGATGAGACTAACAGAGGTCATAATAGCTTCAGCCCAGAAAGAACGAGGAGCGGAAGAGGAGAGTAAAAGAGCGCGAGCCGTCTCAAGGATGTGACGATGCTTGCGTTCAGCTACACCATTCTGCTCATGTGTGTGAAGGCATGATTGCTAAAAAAGGGTGCCGTGAGACTGAAGGATCGATCTCATAGTGGTGGAAGTGTACTCACGTGCACCGTCCGATCGAAAATTCTTAATGCGCACCGAACTGAATGTGAATCATAGTTGTAAAGAACCGGTAAATATCAGGTATCTCAGATCGGTGACGCATAAAAAAAACCCATGTATATCTAGTGAAGTCATCGATGAAGGCAACATAATACAGATAGTCTTTCCACGGAGGTACGGGAGAGGTCCCCATATGTCAGAATGAACAAGTTAAAAAGGGTGAGTGGTTTCAGAAGTTCTTTTGTGACTAAAGGGTAGGGCAATGTATTTGGCCCAAGTGACAACCCTGACAATCAGATAAATATTTAAAAGTGAGAGAACCAAGGGCACCACTGCAAGCTATAGTCTGGAGTCGTGATGCGCTATTATGACCTAAACGTTTATGCTACTGATCAACATCAGAGGAAACAATACCGGCAAAACTAGAAGGAGAGTGATGTGCACGAAGAAAATCTAGATAATATAGACGACTCTGACGACTAGCACGTCCAAACTCCTCACCAATGGAGGAATCAGTAATAGAACAACCTAAAGAGTCAAAAGTAACGACAACACCACTATCGCACAACGCACTAATAGAAATAAGGTTTATTGATAAATGAGGAGCATAGAGAACATATGGTAATGTGAAAGTGGGAGAGTTAATTGTCCCTGAGTGTGTAATAAGAAGTGGTGAGCTATCAGCTGTGTGTAGAGATGGAGAGTGAGAGGTAAGTGTTGTGCAGGTGGTGAACAGTGTCTGGTTACTAGTGAGATGATGTGATGCACTAGAATCTAAAATTCAGAACGAATTCATACCGGGAGAGGCAGAAAGTGCAGGAGCAGAGGAGCCAGCATTGATAGACTGACCCATGAGCTGCAGTTCCAGCTGAGTGAGGCGTTGCTGAAGATTAGCCCAATCAGCAGGAGATGGCAAGGTCGGAGTGACGGGCATGGCCGAGGATGTGAGGGAAGAAGCACTGCGAGGAGAAATAAGACTAGTGCTGCTGTGACTGAGAGCACAATGTGGAGGGAGATGCTGTTGGTGTCTGGATCGGAGTAGGGAGTAGGGCAGTGCTACTGGTGATGGAAGTAGAGGTGGGGTAAGGTGATGAATGACATAAGGAGAAGGTAGGACGTCGGAGGCAGACTGAAAGTGGCGCTGCTGCTTTTTGAATCTGGAGGAGGAACGAGAGGCGGTTGCATCGGGGAAGTCAGTGGAGGCAGAAATATGTGGGAGAGACTGAGATGCCATCAAGTGGTAGTACCTATATCCGATATCCAAATGAATCCACTGCTCACATTCAGCACAGTGGCGCGGATCCACTGCAATCGAATCCAACGAGATCCGAACCTGAATCCGGGATCCAAGGGAGATGGCAGTTCTGACGAAGGCCGACGGCGACAAACGGCGGAGAGCGGCAGCGCTCGGGAGAGACAGGGGATGCTGGGGTCGAGGGCCGAAGGTGGCAGAGGTCTGACGAGAATGAGGCGGCTCGTCGATCTGAACAGGAGACAGAGTAGGAGAATGGGTTCGGGGGTCAGGGCGGAGTGCTGGCGGAAGAGTTGGACAGAGGGTCACGGCCTGGCTGTGTAGGGCGTCGACGGGAGTAGGGTAGCGACGGGGTATGGTTGTCGCCTTGCCAGAGTTGGGGATTCGCCGAAGAAGACGAACGAAGAAGGGGATGGGTGTTGGGGCAGATGGGTTTGAGCTTTTTTTTTTTCTTTTTTTTTAATTTGAGAATTTTTGATGGGGAAATTTAAGAAGGAAAAATTTGGATAATTGGCTTTGATACCATGTTAAGTTAAATCAGAGAGATGAAAACAATACTGAATATTGAATTGAGTTCAACCAAGTACAATACCACCTATATATAGGAGGAGAATAAATATCAAAACAACTCTACAACCAATAAGGGGCTATAATAATATCTAACACGAGCCAAGCGAGGTCGGGCGCGCGCGCGTATGTGTTTGTAATTTTGGCTAGGTGCTCTCTCCACTACACGTTAGTTGTAACTCCAGGGCTACGCCCTTTAGTCCATTTCTTTAGCTTATATACTAGAGAAATCTTTCTCATCTTCCGATGTGGGACTATATATTCCAAATTCCCAAGTAAGTACATTTCGAGTACCCAACTTTGGACCTATATTTCTCATTCATACGGAAACCGTTTTTCTCAAATGAGTACATTACGGAATAGTACTCGACGAGAGGAACGTAATCCAATCACTTTCCGGCGCGCCGGTGGCCAGAGCCCACCGGAATCTGGCCCGAAAAATATCCCAAAAATATTTCCAACATTTTCTTCTACTATCTTCGATGCTTCGACCTCCGCGCTTCATCTTATCTTCTTCAAATCTGAACCACGAGTATTCAAGACACATTCCTAACAGCCACAAACTTCTGATCTGTCCTCTTTTACTCGTGCATCTTCACAACCCGTGATAACTTGCTCATCAACCACTTAACTTATGGCTAGCAACGATATACCCTAAAATGACAAAAACTAGCACATCTTCTACATGGTTCACGACTTGCACATTCACGACTATTGAGCAACCAAACCAGTGTAGATAATTGAATTTAACATTAAGGAGATTAAGAAAATGGATATAGTGTTTAGTACTAAAGACGTACCCCCCTAACAAGTCAATATGTTCACCTTTTCAAAAAAAAGGGGGGGAAAGTCAGGATGATCACTGATATATTAGTCGTGCATAAGGAAAGAAGGAAAACTCCACCTTCGGAGGAAATATTGTGTTACCTGCATAGTGTATCAAATAGGGATGGCAAACAGGTCGGGTCGACCCGCGACCCGCCCGCGACACACCCGTTTAACCCGGCCCTCGAAACGACGGTTCGGGTTCGGGTCGAACCCGTTAATGTTAATGGGTCGACCCGGGTCGCGAATTAAGCGAATTCAACCTGGTTAACCCGGCCCGTTAACCCGCAAAAAAGAATCCGACCCGCCCGCCAACCCGCGTGTCGACCCGCGATTTGCAAACCGTTTGACCCGTTCTGGTCAAACGTTCGACCTGCCCTGGGTCGACCGTTGACCCACGGGTCCTGAGCGCTACAGTAGTGCCGCTAGTGTACAACCGAGAGCACAACGGCTATTCTAGCCCTTTTTTGAGTTTTTTTTGTTTTTTTTATTGGTTTTTTTTCCTATAAATACCCCCAAAACCCAAACAAAAAATTCATACCTTACTCTCTTACTCTCTCTACTATTATTACTCAATTCATTTCAATTTGTGAACAATTGAACAAACAAAGTAGCAAGACATATACACGATCAAATTCCGATCGTATCGAAGTCAAAATTCAACAACGACTTCAAGTTTTTAACTCTCCTCCAAGTGATCAAGTCTTCAACTCTTCTCCAAGCTCTCTTCAAGTCTTCAATTCCGGATTTCTACTTCTACTTCTATTCTTATTTTCACCGGTTTTTTTATATACGAGTATCCACGGTGAACGGTATCAAAATTTCATATCCTTCTTCTGCTATTTTTATTTTTTTGTAGTTATAATTTTTTGTATCTTATTTGTTTGTTGGTTTTTTGATCTTCTCTCTCACAACCCTCTTGTTTTCTAGATTTTTTTTGTAACTTATCGCACCTACGTTGTGTAGTTTTTTTTTTACATACACCACTACATATCAACATGTCTAGATCACGCGGTAGCGGTCGTAGCCAAAGTGGACAAGATTCCACTGGCACTTTCCATAGGCCACCAATTGTCCCACATAATGAGCCCGCCGAAGAGTAACATGATTCTCCTACCCAACAATGGGGTACACACGATGAGTTTGTAGGGGACATACAATTAGAAGAAGAACCACAACAACAAGCAACCGAAACAACACAACCCCCTAGTTGTAGGAAAACTAGAAGGAAAAGTAGTGATTGACATAAATTTTACGATTATATTCCGGACGAAAATATACCGGGTGTAGGTTTGAAAGTTTGTAAAACATGTTCTAAGCAATACAAATGGAAGAGGGATGAGGGCACGGGTAAAATTAAGCGACACATCCTAAATGTTCATAAAGAACTTTTTGTTGACCTACCTGGCCAACAAAAAATCCACCCTAGGACCGGTCTAGTTGATAGCCACCCTTATGATCTCGATCTTGTTCGTCGGAAAATGATCCGATTAGTAATAAATGAAGAGTTACCATTTTCCTATCCCGAGAGTAGGAACTTGGAAAATTTTAATCAAACCGCCTTAAACCCTCATTTTAGAAGAATCCCTAGAAATACTTGCAAATTGGATTGTTTTAAAATGTACAATGAAATGAATGATGCTTTGATTGCAATTTTATAGAGTTTAACTTGTAGAGTTAGTTTAACTTCAGATTGTTGGACGGGTTGCAACAATATTCCAATGATGGGAATAACCTGTCATTGGATCGACAGTGATTGGATTCTTCAAAAAAGAATCATATCACTTGCCACGTTGCCCTATCCCCATAGTGACATTGAAATACCAAACCGTATTTTAAAAATTTGTGATGTTTTTTATATTCACGATAAAATTATGTGTATAAGTTTTGATAATGCATCTAACAACAATGCATCAATTAGTATTTTAAAAACCGCATTAAACCCTCCATTTGACAATATTTTTTATGTTATATGTGTATGTCATATTTTAAATTTATGTGTTCAAGATGCATTAAAAATAGCGGAACCATATATAGTTAAAATTAGAAATTGTGTACATTTTATTGCATTAAGTGGCACCACATTTCAAGAATGGAAAAATTGGTGTAGGATTTCAAATGTATCTTTTAGAAAATTTCCAAAAAATGTTAAACACCGCTGAAATTCTACTTTTGATTTACTACATATTGTTACCGAATATAAAGCATGTATAAATAATTTTTGTATCGCAAAAAATATGCCAAATTTTGAAATGATTTCCCCCGATTGGTATTTTGCCGAATCTTTGTTGAAAATTTTAAAACCTTTTAAAACTGCAACTTTCAAATTTTCAAAATCATATGAATCTACTTCTAGTAGCATTTTTATTTCAATAGTTACTATGATGCAAACTTTCAAAGAAATGTTAGATGATGCTTTTGTTGGTGATATTGTCAAACCTGCATACACAAAAATTTTGAAGTATTTTAATCCTCCTCCGATGTTGTATTGTGTTGCTACCGTTATGAATCCTCGTATCAAATTAGATGGTACGAAGAGTTTGATTAAAATATTTTTTAATTTACTTGGGGATGATGATTCTAAAATTGATTGCACTTCTTTTTTAGTTAAATTTGAATCTACATTAAATAACTTGTATGATTATTATGATAAATCTTTTGCTTCTAGTAGTACAACTTCTGTAATTAGTTCTTTTTCTGCTACTTCTAAAGGTAAGGGTAAGAGTAAATTTGATGATAAAATATTTAATTTACTCGCATAAATTCAATCAAAAAAACCTAGGATTAATCAACCAAATGAATTAAATTGGTATAACCAATAAGATTCTGAGCCTTTTAGTTCTTCACTAGATATTTTACAATGGTGGAAAGACCATGAACACACTTATAGTATTCTTAAATATATAGCTAAAGATCTACTAACTTCTCCTGTCTCGACAGTTGCTTCTGAAAGTGCATTTTCTACAAGTGGCCGGGTTCTAACTGATTACAGGAATCCCTTGAAGCCCCAATCATTAGAGATGCTCGTTTGTACAGAAGATTGGCTGAAGGCTGAAGATAGGACACAAGAAAAAGCATTATCTACGTCCACAAGTGGGAGCAACTCGCCGGAAGAACAACAATAACAACAACAATAGCAACCAAAATGAAGAATTCAAGACCAACAATAACAAGTCAACAATAACAAATTGAAGGTCATCAAATTAAAGACAGTTGTAAATAGATTAAAAAAATTATATTAAATCTTTGTTTGTTATTTTAAATTCAGAAAATTGAAGTAAATTGAAATTGTATAAAACAAATTTGTAGAAAATCTCTATTTCTTATTACAAATTTTGAAACTTGTATAAGTTGAAATCAAATTAATAATATATAATTTTTATACCAATTTCACCCTTTCAATATTATTATTATTATTACATTTTGTTGTTTATTATTAAAATGATATTTTTTTTTAAGTAAAAAAAAAAAGTTCACTCTAACCCGGGCCAACCCGCGACCCAACCCGGGTTGGACCCTAAAGGGTTCACGGGTTGGGCAGGTCGCGAATTAGCGCCATCGACCCGGCCCGGCCCAGCCCGGTTAGCCCAACGACCTGACCCGAACCCACCATTGTTGGGTGCGAACCCGGGTGGGTCCGACCCGACCCAGCCCGCATGACCTGTTTGCCAACCCTATATCAACATGCAACTTTGGGCATATCTCAAACACGCCCACCAAAGCAAAACTTGCTATTCTCAAAAAAGAAAGAAAGAAAGAAAAAAAAAAGCTAAACTTAATAGTAGAGCGAGTATCTGTCCTATCGATTCGGGTCCTACACTATCCGGACCCGACCCAATAACCCACGGGTCCCAAAATTGGACCCGAAACCAACCCCTCAGAATTGGGTCCAGGTCCGGATTCGGGTCCAGATCCAACTTAAAACAACCTTACTCGTCGAGTTCGGTAGTACGACAATTTTGCACCCAAGTACATAAATAAATATTATTTTTACACATCTATCTTTAACAATCACCATTTACATGTATATTCCTATAATCCTATTATTCAAATTCCATATTTTAAAGGTATTTTTTAACGGGTCCGGATCCGGGTCGGGTCTATTTTAAGTGGACCCGGATCCGGACCCGAATTTGGACCCAAAACTGCAACGGATCTTATTTTAGGATCCGGATCCTTATCCGTATAGATCGGATCTAATGTCGGGTCATTATAAGATCTGGATCAGGTCCGGGTAATTGGCAATTATGACAATGCTACTTAATAGCAGTAGAGATTCTTTCATATCACGAATTTCATCTATGGTGATAGTGATAGAGAATTCCTATGTGTTGGAAATTAGTATACATTTTAAAGATATATTTTATTACTTACTATCAACATTGCCTTGTGGCCTAATAGTTAAATTTTTTAGCTCACATGAGGTTGGAGGATGAATTCCCATCTTCCACATATTATTATATATAGATATTTATATATCTTTGACAGGATCGGGCCTTAAGGGTCTGGGGTCTCTTGAAAATAAATCTCGTTATTATGACAAGAAATTAGTAAAACATTTTTTTTGTTATAAATACATGATTTTTGTGAGATATAAGAAGGCAGAGAAAAATATAATCTTCCTCTCTACTCAAATATTTTTCCAATTAATTGAGCAATTTTTACATTGTGTGGTGCAAGCTTGGTACGTGTTGCCACTAGAGTATCAGATAACACTGTAGAACAGAAGCTCGTTGTATCATGGGGGGGGGGAGTATTTGGTGATCAACGGTTCATCTCCAGAATCGGCCAAATAGCTTCTTAAATAAAGTGCAACCCATACCTCGAGCCGTCTTAACAATTTCTTACTGTTGCAGTTAAATGCCGCTCGCTTCAATTCATTTCAGAAAGTTGATTTGGACATTCAGGTCTACCAGTTATTTTTATTATTTCGACACTGTGTCTTTGAGAAAATCATCCTGCATTGAGACAAAGTCAACAAAGTAGATGTAGTTGGTAGAATAGACAATTTTCCTATATGATCATATGACATGCAAAATGAATAAAAGATCGATGCACTTGTCAATTGCATTTCATGTCGTGTTAACAGGGCAAAAATGATGTATAAATCATAAATTATTCTGACTTGAGCCATACTTCAAATTACCTATTCTGCTACTAAAGAAACAAGACGAGGAATTAGATCCTTTTCTATGATCATCTTAGCATTCTTGGAGCAAACAACCATGAACCTCAATGCAATGTTAGAAGAATTTTTTTTTTTTTTATTAAACTGGTTTGAAATATAAAAAGCATTTTTTCTCTTATAAGCCATTTTTTATCAGTAAAGAAAAATTATTGAACCATTTTTATAGCAGTAAAGGACCCATTATGGTGAAAATAAATCTCGTTTTTAAGACAAGAAATCAGTAAAATGTTTTTTTTCTTATAAATACATGATTTCTGTCAGATAGAAGAAGGCAAAAAAATATAATCTTCCTCTCTCTTCTCAAATATTTTTTCAATTAATTGAGCAATTTTTACATTGAGGGGTGCAAGCTTGGTACGTGTTGCTACTGAAGTATCAGACAACACTGTAGAACAGAAGCTCGTTGTACCTGTGGAAAGTATTTGATGATCAACGGTTCAACTTTAGAATCGGCCAAATAACTTCTTAAAAAAGTACAACCCATGCCTCAAGCCGTCTTAACAATTTCTTACTGTTGCAGTTAAAGATCGTTTGCTTCAATCCATTTCAAAAAGTTGATTTGGACATTAGGTCTACTGGTTATTTGTATTATTTATGTTTTTGAGAAAATCATCCTGCCTTGAGACAAAGTCAACAAATTAGATGTAGTTGGTAGAATAGACAATTTTCCGATATGAACATACGACAAGCAAAATGAATAAAAGATCGATGCACTTGTCAATTGCATTTCATGTCGTGTTAACAGGGCAAAATGATGTATAAATCATAAATTATGCCGACTTGAGCCATACTTCAAATTACCTATTCTTCTACTAATGAAACAAGATGAGGAATTTGATCCTTTTCTATGATCATCTTAGCATTCTTGGAGCAAACAACCATGCACCTCAATGCAATGTTAGAAAAGTCCATCTGCTTCCAACATAAAAAAGAAAGGGTTTTTAACATAAATGCCTCCAACGAATATTTGAATCTCATATTTGTTCCCACAGATTATGTATTTTTATATTTGCCACCAAAAAGTGTTCTAACCACATTTTAGTTGCTCGTATTTCTCTGGTTGATGCTCAGTATCGCCATCATTACTAGAGAGAATATAGCTAAAAGACAGCCGAACATTGCGACCAATTGTGCATTCTGCAACTATCATACGGAATCGTTGAACCACCTGTTCATTGATTGCCAGCGGAGTAAGACAACACGGGTTGAGGTTCTGTGGGCCTTAGGTACGAGTGAATATCCCAATACATATGAGAATTTATGGATTGATCCCAAATTTGCCTCTATGCGACACAAGATGAAAGAGACGTGGTACATCACCATCGCTGCTACAACCTGAGTTTTATGGTTTAACAGAAAAAGGACTTTAACTTTCTTGGGAACTGTAATAGTACTTCTGGTTTTAACTCATATCATACATCTTATTTTCTTTAGGGTTATAACAGCTACCACAGGGACGAGATGGAGGATCGCCAAAACCTTCTAGGTAGACAAGTACAATGAAGAGGAGATAGAGCTTGGACCTATCCTAGAATGAGCTGAGCGATGACATCTAGACTCTCACCTTGCAGAGATTTGTTGGAAGGACCGCTATGTTTGTACGTATTTTTCTTTGTACTTGTATTTTGTATGTTGGTATCACTTTTGGACATGTCCCACCCTCCAGGGCGATGTTGGAGGTTTATGCTTTATTTCCTGCTTTATAGTTCATTGTACAATTTCTCAGTACCCTGTGGATATTTTTATTAAACTCTTATTAATAAAACATTGTGATGATATTCCACATTTTTCATACAAAAAAAGTTAACAGGTAATCAAAATTGGATCCTATTATGTTAAACAGAAGGGGAAAAGGGATATGAGCAACTTGCTCATTTAGTAAATAAGTAATTGATTATGTGGCATGCATGTGATACATTGTACAACTAGCCATTTTAATGATTTTCCAATCACATGTATGCCACATCATCAATTGCTTATTTACTAAATGAGCAAGTTGCTCATACCCCTTTTTCCCTAAACAGAAAAGAATCTACTCAACTTAAACATTGTATTTTTTATTTAGGGGAAGGACCTATTGGTACCTAAAGTTTATAGAAATTACCTACACACACCTAAAGTTTCTATAATGCCCTCATAGCACCCCAAACTTTTATAAATTGGACCTACAGGCCCTTGCCGTTTAATTCTCAGTTAAGCTAGTGGAATATTCTGGGAATATACTTCTTAACGGGTTTAGACCCATTAAGGTGCATATGAAATTATGAAAATACCCCCCCTCCTTCTTCATCAGTTCTGTCGCTATTTGTTCTTTCCCTTTTAAACTCTAACCCATTTTTCTCAATCTCATTCTCATATCAATTTCCAAAATCACTGCTTCTCACAAATTTATCGACCACATCTGAGCTCTCTTCTCCGCCCACCATGTCAGCCACCAGTTCTTTTTGTGAATCACGGACGCAGAATGGATTGATGTGCCACTGTGAACTGCCTGGGAGAGCCCAGATTGTCGAGTGTGTGAGAGGTAAGAATAAAGGTAGGTTATTCTACTCTTGTCCGAATTACAATGGCAAAGATGGGCGTGGGTGCAATTTTTTAGGTGGGTATCAGTTGACAATGACAGAGATCAGAAAGAGATGGGGTTGGTGGAGTTGAAGGCAATTTTGTGTGAGCAAAAGGAGATTTTGAAATCAATGAAACAACATATGGATGTTAATTTCACTGCGAAGCTTCTTCAGTTGGAGACTAGTATCAGTGGCTTGACATCGTTGCTTTGCAGTTGTTTTGTTCTGTTTGTTGTATATATTGTTGTTCTTAATGTGATGCATATCATGTATGACAGATGTTGAATATGCGTAGTGTAAGAATATCATTTGTTGATGAAATATGATGTAACGAATGAATGTATCTTTATGAAAGGCGAATTATCATGACTGAATGTATCTTTTTGAATGACTGAATGAATGTATGATTAATTGAACATAGTTTTAATGAATGAATGGATGTATCTTTCTTGCAATGAGAAGCAATAGTTTTGTGTTGTGCAATATTTGATACTGGGTTTGTGATTTTGTTGTGTACCTTCATGTCATTTAGAATGCTTTCAGATGTGAATAGTGAGAGAATGTTTTGAAAATGCATTCATTCAAATTTGTTTGAGAATGTATTCAAATACTGAGAATACACTCAGAATGCATTCAGATATGTTTGTGTATATACAGTAACGAGTATGTAGTGAGAATACATTTACCCATTGTTATGAATGTGCATCAGTTGTAGAGGAGGGTGCTGAGCAAGCAATTAGGCATCATACATGATGAACAAAATAATCAATACATCCTGGAAATAGAGAGACAGTTTGAATTATCATGAATGAATGTATCGCATATGGAACACAGTTTGAATGAATGAATGTATCTTTTTTTGGCAATGAGAAGTAGCAGTTGAAAATATGCAGCACTTGAAAATGCATTCAGTTTTTTTGAACATATTGAAAGTAGTGTTGAATTCTAACTACGGAATAAACTCAACAACGACGAAGAGATGCAAGAACTATAGAATCAAAAACAAGAGAACAAAGAACAACCAAAAGTAACATACAAGATTTTTATCGAGGTTCACCCAAACAATGGCTACTTCTCCGCGCAAAGGCACTCCTGCGATTTCTACTAGAAATATGAAGATTAGGTTTACAAATCTCTCAAGGACTCACCACCAAGGTGTAGGGTTTCTCTCTATCTCCCTCTCTCTTAATGACGGCTGGTAGATCTCTATTTTCTTTTCAGTTAACCCTAAAATCATACACAATACAATATAAATAGGATTCCACAACTCTAATATCAGCCGTTCATCTATTCAGCGTCAGGACGGTCGACCGCAACTATAGGATAGTCGATTGGTCCTTTCCTCGACTGCACGAAATCTAATAGAGAGCGCGGTCGACCGGTCACTTCTTCAAGACTGCAGGTTGAACCAGATAGCGGGACGGCCGACTGCGCGGTCGTCGTCGGTCGGGGGGTGCGGTAGACCGCAACTCTGCTGTAGCCACTTGCTCCCACTTCGACTCTCCTTCTCGCCTATCTTTGCAAACCTCATTATTGTGTATTGGATCCACAAACCCCAACAATCTCCCACTTGGAGACATATACACGAAGTCTCTAACCTGTTATTCATTCTTCCATTGGCCTAGTCTAGGCATGTGCCTCTGCGAGTCTCCTCAAAAATTAACCTGGAGACAATCCGATAGCGGTATAGCAAAACTGATGTTTCTCGCAATCCACCACCTTAGTGAGCATGTCCGCCATATTCTTAGTGTCAAGAATCTTAGTTATCTTCAACCATTTCTTCTCAACTGCCATTCTGATAAAATGATACCTCAGTTGAATGTGCCGAGTCTTAGAGTGATATACCGAGTTTTTCGCCAAGAAAACTGCACTTTGACTGTCACACCATAGTTCACCTATGGATTGCTTCATGCCTAACTGTTTCATAAGCTTCGAAATCCACAACATGTCTTTCGTTGCTTTCGTAAGTGCAATATACTCTGACTCCGTGGTTGACTGCGCTACAACCTTTTGTAACTGCGAATCCCAACTAACAGCTGTTCCAACAACTGTAAATACATACCCTGTACTACTTCTACAACCATCACGATCGTCGAAAAAATCCGCATCTATATAACCATGTATATGCAAAGAATCTCCCCCAAAACAAAGAGAGTGATCTGAATTACCTGCTAGATATCTAAGAATCCACCTTACTGCATCCCAATGTTGTTTACCTGGATTCTTCATGTAACGGCTGACAACTCCCACTACTTGTGCGATGTCTGGTCTTGTAGACACCATCGCATATATCAAACTCCCAATGGCTGAGGCATAAGGAATAGCAGCCATTTCCTCTATCTCCGCCTCTATATTAGAACACAAGTCCATTGATAACTTGAAGTGAGAAGCCAAGAGACAAGTGACTGGCCTCGCGCCATCCATATTGAATCTCTTCAACACCTTCTTCACATAGTCTGCTTGTGATAACCAAAGCTTCTTACTACTTCTATCTCTACTGATCTTCATGCCGAGGATTTGCTTTGCTTCACCCAAGTCCTTCATTGAAAACCCCGAAGCTAGCGCCTTTTTTACTTCCTTGATCTTTTCCATACATGAACCTGCCAACAACATGTCATCAACGTACAATGCCAAGGTAACTATATCATTGTCCTCATATCTACGAACATACACACAATGATCCATTTCGCATCTATTGAAACCTTTTCCTCTCATGAAGCAATCAAACTTCAAATACCATTGCCGCGGTGCTTGTTTGAGCCCATAAAGGTGTTGGATCCTGTAGGCGAGACAACAAACACTAGAGGGGGGGTGAATAGTGTTAATAAAAAAAAACTGCGGAAATTTCTCGGTGCAGTCGACTTGGTTATGAACCAGTCGACTGATATAACCAAAATAAAACAAAAACAATAACTCTGTGCAGTCGACTGATGTATAAGATAAGCGACTGAAGACACAGTGAAATTACAACTACAAACGGCACTGACCAGTCGACTGATAGTGCAAGGAGTCGACTGTCCAGAAACTTTTTGCAGAACTTAAATAAACAAGAGTAAATGCAAACACAAGACAATCAATCACAGAGTACACAAGATATATCCTGGTTCGGTCCTCCTGACCTACATCCAGTCCCCAAGCAACCCACTTGAGATTTCCACTATTCTTGAAAAAGATTACAAGAATACCCTACGGCGTTACGACAACAACCTTGTCTAACCCGTAGTCCTTTCTCTCAACCAGAGAAAGCCGACCCACTCTACTACCAATAGTGAAACAAAACCGACTCTACAACCTAGAGTCAAAAACACTCTTCAACCGAGAGCAAGAGAACAAGAAATACTTTACAGTCAACCTATAGCCTTGTTGGTGTATGTGTTGATGCACGTGGCTAATAAACAAGGTCGACTTCTATACTCAGTCCAGAGCGAATTCGTTGCTATACTGGACTGAGTGTAGGGAACCAGAGAGTATGATCTTGAAAGCTTTATTTCTCAAAGATATCACTTAGAGTTTTTCTCACAAAGAATGCTCGGATTTTCAAAGAGAAATTCTGTAGATCTTTTCAGTGGGATCTGAACTCTATTTAAAGAGTTTGATCTCCTGAACGTTGGGAGACAGTTACTCCAACTGTCAACCAACGGATCTAAGCTTTTGAGTTTGAAAAATTCGATTTTGAAAAACAGAAAACGGTCAAAAGCTCTCGAACAGTCGACTGGGTTGCCATATGAGTCGACTGATCAGAGTTTGAATAAATTTAAACAGTTTTGTACTATCAGTCGACTGGCAGAAGCTTAAGTCGACTGGTACTCAAAATTTAAATTTCTTCAAACTGTTTTGACTCTTTTTGGGGGTTTTTAAGAGACACACATTATGAAATTTTGAGTGTGTGTGTGTGTGACAAGGCTTTACATCAGACTAAGACTCAACAAAAAAGTAAGATACAATGTTTTTACAAGACACTACAATTTTGACATAATTGAGCTAAGGTCTTGAGTCTTGAGTCTTGTCTTGAGTGAAGTCTTGGATCTTGTATGAGTGAAGTCTTTATCTGTATCCTTTTGAGCTTGTCCATTTGTTCAGCTAGAATAGTCTTTTGTATGTACAATCTGCAATGTTAGTTGTATAACATAGACACATGTTGCACTGTGTTGTGATCATCAAAATCAAGAATCAACATTCTTCCCCTTTTTGATGATGACAACACAATAGCTGATAATAAAAGATAATATACAAGCATAGTAAAGACATGCTCCCCCTTTTAAAAACACAAAATGCATTGTCTTAAAAAATGTAACATGTATCAGTCGACTTATTAAAAATGGCAGGCGACTGATCAGGAAACCATACTTAGAAAAGTCATAAGCAGAAAAAAATATAGATGCAGTAGCAGCAGTCGACTGATATGCCTTTGGGCAGTCGACTGACCAGAGAGTTTTCCAATACTCAGAAATAGAACAAAATGAGAGGAAATCAAAACATAAATAACACTGATATAACACAAATAAAACACAGATATTTCTCCCCCTTTGTTATCATCAAAAAGCACAAAATAACAATCTTTTGCATTAAAAGGAAACTAAGATAAAGTCTTATACAGAAAGAAGTGCATTAAGAGTGAGAAAACGGCTGGTAAAGGGGTTTTAACTGCGAATAAACGGCTGAGATCAAAGAGAGAAGAGATCGACGGTAGAGATTAGAGATCACGGGTGAAAAGAGAGGTGAATTCCATCTCAAAAGACGCGATGAATAGTCACTGAAGACGATTGAGCTCGCGACAGTCAACTGGTAGGGTATATCAGTCGACTGAGTCGAGAAGAAAATAATAAATTTATGTCTACTAATCAGTCGACTGGTATAGGAACCAGGCGACTGGTTAGAAAAAAAATTGATATGTTTAAAGGACCAGTACAGTCGACTTACTCAAGAAGAAAGTCGACTTAACAGAAACAATTGTCAGCAAATATCAATAAAATCACAAATTCCAAGTTCTCTCCTTAATTTAATGAAAGTATCTTCTTTAAGGGGCTTGGTAAATATATCTGCTACTTGTTTATCAGTAGAGATAAAGTCTAAAGATATATCTCCTTTTAAAACATGATCACGTAGAAAATGATGTCGAATATCAATATGTTTTGTACGTGAATGTTGAATCGGATTTTTAGATAAATTAATTGCATTGGTATTATCACACATAATTGAGGGTTTCTCAAATGAAATACCATAATCTAATAAGGTTTGTTTCATCCATAAAATTTGTGCACATGCCAAACTTGCAGCGATATACTCAGCTTCTGTAGTTGATAGGGATACGGAGTTTTGCTTTTTACTGCACCAAGATACTAGGAAATGTCCCAAAAAGTGACATGTACCACTAGTTCTCTTGCGATCAGTTTTACTTCCAGCAAAATCGGCATCGCTATATGACAAAAGTTGAAAATTATCGGTGCGTGGATAAAATAAACCATATTCAGATGTGCCTTTAATATATCTTGAAATTCGTTTCACTGCTTTTAAATGAGACTCTTTAGGACTAGATTGATATCTAGCACATAAACATACGCTGAACATAATATCTGGTCTACTTGCAGTAATATATAAGAGTGAACCAATCATACCTCGATAGAGTTTTTGATCAACACTCTTACCTAATAAATCTTTGTCAAGAGTAGTAGTAGTAGCCATAGGTGTGGATTTACTACTAGTACTATCCATGTTAAAACGTTTGAGTAGTTCATTTGCATATTTGCCTTGATTGATAAATATGCCATTTGAGGACTGTTTAATTTGAAGTCCAAGGAAATAATTGAGTTCACCCATGTGACTCATCTCAAATTCATTTTTCATGGTATTAGCAAATTCTTGACATAGATTATCATTAGTAGAACCAAAAATTATATCATCAACATATATTTGTATGATTAAAATATTATTCTTAACTCTTTTGATAAACAAAGTAGTGTCTACTTTACCTATTTCAAATCCTGTTTCTAAAAGAAAAGTTTTCAGACGATCATACCAAGCACGAGGTGCTTGTTTAAGACCGTATAAAGTCTTTTTCAATTTATAAACATGATCTGGAAATTGTTCATATTCAAAACCTGGTGGTTGTTTAACAAAAATATTTTCCTTGATAAACCCATTAAGAAAGGCACTTTTAACATCCATTTGATAAAGTATAAAATTCATGAAACAAGCAAAAGATAATAAAATACGAATAGATTCTAGTCTAGCAACAGGAGCATATGTTTCATCAAAATCTATACCTTCTTCTTGATTATATCCTTGAGCAACTAATCTAGCCTTGTTCCTTACAACTTGTCCTGATTCATCTAACTTATTTTTGAATACCCATTTGGTACCAATAATAGTCTGATCAGGAGGTCTAGGAACTAAATCCCATACATCATTCCTTATAAATTGGTTTAGTTCATCTTGCATGACATTCATCCAATATTCATTCTCACAAGCTTCTTGTATATTTTTCGGTTCAAAATCCGACAAGAATGCTGTATGAGAGATCATATTAACATGTGAACGTGTCTGAATACCATGGGAAATGTCACCAATTATTAAGTCATGAGGATGATCTTTAACTTCAACAAATGACTTTGGTAAAGTTGAAGATATCACAATCGGATCAGTCGACTTGACTTGTTCTTCAGTCGACTGGTTTAATTCAGTCGACTGGTAGACCTTATCAGTCGACTTATCAGTCAGATTAGTTTGTTCTAAGGATTTTATCACATTATCTAAAGGTGATAAATCAGTTTCATCATCTTTATTTAAGGTTGATGAAGGTAAAGATTCATCGAATGTAACATGCATTGATTCTTCAATAGTCATTGTAGACTTATTAAAAATTCTATATGCTTTACTCCTATTTGAGTATCCTAAAAAGATACCCTCATTAGATCTAGGATCAAATTTGTCTAAATTATCTTTTGTGTTTAGAATAAAACACTTACAACCAAATGTCTTAAAGTAAGAGACTTTAGAAATTTTATTAAAAAATAACTCATAACAAGTCTTCTTTAGTTTAGGTCTTAGAAGAATTCTATTTAAAACATAACAAGCTGTAGCAACAGCTTCAGCCCAAAAATGCTTTGGTAAATTACTTTCAACAAGCATAGTACGTGCGCATTCTTGCAAAGTCCTATTTTTCCTTTCAACCACTCCATTTTGTGGTGAAGCTCTAGGAAATGCAAATGAATGTGTTATACCATTCTTGTTGCAATATTCTGTAAATGTTTCATTTTCAAATTCTCCACCATGATCACTTCTAATAGTGACTATGGTTAAAGATCTTTGATTTTGAACACGTTTACAAAAATGTGCAAATTCATCAAAAGCATCATTTTTATGTTTTAAAAAGAATGTCCAAGTGAATCTTGAAAAATCATCTACTAAAACAAACACATATCTACTTTTATTTAAAGAAGCAACTCTAGTAGGGCCAAATAAATCCATATGAATTAATTCGAGCGGCCTACTAATAGAAATTACTTCTTTTGTTTTAAAAGTGGATTTGATTTGTTTTCCTAGTTGACATGCATCACATAACTTATCCTTTTTAAAGGATAGTTTTGGCAGTCCTTTAACTAGGTTATATTTAGATAATTTTGAGAGATTTTTCATGTTCACATGTCCAAATCTTCTATGCCATAGCCAAGATTCATTGTTAGAAGCTATTAAACAAAAGTCATTTGAAAAATCAATTGCATTCAAACACAATTCATAAATATTATTTTTACGAAAACCTTGAAAAATAATATTTTGCATAGTAGAATCATAAATCAAGCATGCATCTTTTTCAAAAACTATTTTATATCCTTTATTACACAATTGACTAATGCTTAACAGATTATGCTTTAAACCATTTACTAAAAGCACATTTTCTATGGTTGGGTTAGAAGTTTTACCGACCATGCCAATACCTATGACTTTGCCTTTGTTGTTATCTCCAAAGGTGACGGTTCCTCCATCTATGCTTTGAATGGTGGATAATAGGTTGGCATGTCCTGTCATGTGTTTTGAACATCCGCTGTCTAATATCCAGCGTTCTTTCTTGGGTACCTATAAAAGGTTTAAGGTAAATATGGTACCCTTTTTATTGGGTCCAAAACACATTAGTTTGGGGGAAACCAAACCCATGAAGAGTTTGATCTTCCTCCATAAGCAGGAATATAATAAGTAGAATTACACACATTTAACATATATGAGTTAATATAAGCAATTCTATCATTCTGATTTAGACTGACTGGAACCCATACTAACTTGTTCTGTCCAGTCGACTTAACAGTGTCTTTCAGTCGACTGTTGGTGTACATCAGTCGACTGGTCGATACACTAGGTCGACTTACAAGAGGTTTTGATCTCGTTGAATAAGATCCACTTTCTCTGAACAGAAGACTGGTTGTATTGTTCAGTCGACTTAACCGAACTGTAGTCTTGCTTTTATCATTAAAATTAACAACCTTAGGCTTTTCAAAGAAATCATACAACTTGTGTGTAACACTAGAAATAGATGCTGATTTATTTTTACCAGTCTTTACAACAGGAGATTCTTTTACAGAAGATTTTTTAAAACCAAGTCCATATTTTTGACTAGATGTAACTTGATGATGAAGCATATCATTTAAGTTCTCTTTGCCTTTGTTAAACTTAGATACGTTCTTTGAAATCTCTTCATAATTCTTTTTGAGAGTTTCAAGATCAGTATCTAAACTTGAAATGCGAGAATTTAAGGATTTTACTTCCTTATCAAGGTTAAGATTTTCTTGATTAAGTGTTTGATTCACTTTCTCAAGATTCTTAACTCTAATATTTTCTTTCTTTAACTCTTGGAATATTTCATTAAAAGCATCAAGAAGATCTTCGGAATCATAATCATTACTTACATGTTCTTGTGCAGCCATGAAACACACATTTGCCACTTCGTTATTTTCATCCGTTTCTTCTTCGGAAGATGAATCACTATCATCCCATGTAGCTTGATAAGCTGTTCTTGGCAAATTTGTTCTTTGAATATTTGTCCTTTTTGAAGTTGGATGATTTTCCCTTGTTCTTTGCATTTTCTAAGGGACAATCCTTCTTCATGTGACCTATTTTATTGCACCTGAAACATGTAGGAGGGTCATTAGAATCTCTAACTTTAGAATGAAACTTACCCTTCTTTAAGAACTTCTTGAATCGCCGAGTGAACATTGCTATCTCTTCTTCATCTTCTTCCTCATCTTCTGAGTCTGTCATGGCTTTAAAAGCCAATGATTTCTTCTTTGCTTGGTGTGATTCTGTATCTTTCTTTCGATCTTCAAGTTGGACCTCATATGCCATGAGATTGCCAACAAGATTCTCGAGAGAAAGTTGTGACAAGTCATTCGCTTCCTCTATTGCTGTGGTCTTCTTCTCCCATTCTGGAGTGAGTGCACGTAAGACTTTTCTAACCAATTCTGCTTGAGTATAAATCTTTCCAAGAGCCACAAGAGAGTTTGTGATGTCTGTGAATCTGGTGATCATCTCGGACACAGTCTCATTGTCCTTCATTCTGAACATCTCAAACCTGTGGACAAGAACAAAAATTTTAGACTCTTTTACTTTATTCGTTCCTTCATGTGTTACCTCGAGTGTATGCCAAATTTGATGTGCGGTTGTAGCATTGGATACACGGTTGAATTCTTCCTTTGTGAGTGCACAAAATAAGGCATTCATTGCTTTGGCATTGTTCAGTCTGATTCTTTTGATCATCATTCCATTGTGCATATGGAATGGTAGGAGCAGTGTATTCCGTCTCTGTCATTTGCCATATCTCATAGTTGATTGATTGGAGGTAGATTCTCATTCGGCACTTCCAATAGTTGTAGTTTGTTCCATTAAATAGCGGTGGCCGTTGTGTAGATTGGCCTTCATGGTACTGATTTGTATTTGAAGTAGTGGCCATAGCCTATAACCTTGCTCTGATACCAAGTGTTGGATCCTGTAGGCGAGACAACAAACACTAGAGGGGGGGTGAATAGTGTTAATAAAAAAAAACTGCGGAAATTTCTCGGTGCAGTCGACTTGGTTATGAACCAGTCGACTGATATAACCAAAATAAAACAAAAACAATAACTCTGTGCAGTCGACTGATGTATAAGATAGGCGACTGAAGACACAGTGAAATTACAACTACAAACGGCACTGACCAGTCGACTGATAGTGCAAGGAGTCGACTGTCCAGAAACTTTTTGCAGAACTTAAATAAACAAGAGTAAATGCAAACACAAGACAATCAATCACAGAGTACACAAGATATATCCTGGTTCGGTCCTCCCGACCTTACATCCAGTCCCCAAGCAACCCACTTGAGATTTCCACTATTCTTGAAAAAGATTACAAGAATACCCTACGGCGTTACGACAACAACCTTGTCTAACCCGTAGTCCTTTCTCTCAACCAGAGAAAGCCGACCCACTCTACTACCAATAGTGAAACAAAACCGACTCTACAACCTAGAGTCAAAAACACTCTCCAACCGAGAGCAAGAGAACAAGAAATACTTTACAGTCAACCTATAGCCTTGTTGGTGTATGTGTTGATGCACGTGGCTAATAAACAAGGTCGACTTCTATACTCAGTCCAGAGCGAATTCGTTGCTATACTGGACTGAGTGTAGAGAACCAGAGAGTATGATCTTGAAAGCTTTATTTCTCAAAGATATCACTTAGAGTTTTTCTCACAAAGAATGCTCGGATTTTCAAAGAGAAATTCTGTAGATCTTTTCAGTGGGATCTGAACTCTATTTAAAGAGTTTGATCTCCTGAACGTTGGGAGACAGTTACTCCAACTGTCAACCAACGGATCTAAGCTTTTGAGTTTGAAAAATTCGATTTTGAAAAACAGAAAACGGTCAAAAGCTCTCGAACAGTCGACTGGGTTGCCATATGAGTCGACTGATCAGAGTTTGAATAAATTTAAACAGTTTTGTACTATCAGTCGACTGGCAGAAGCTTAAGTCGACTGGTACTCAAAAGTTAAATTTCTTCAAACTGTTTTGACTCTTTTTGGGGGTTTTTAAGAGACACACATTATGAAATTTTGAGTGTGTGTGTGTGTGACAAGGCTTTACATCAGACTAAGACTCAACAAAAAAGTAAGATACAATGTTTTTACAAGACACTACAATTTTGACATAATTGAGCTAAGGTCTTGAGTCTTGAGTCTTGTCTTGAGTGAAGTCTTGGATCTTGTATGAGTGAAGTCTTTATCTGTATCCTTTTGAGCTTGTCCATTTGTTCAGCTAGAATAGTCTTTTGTATGTACAATCTGCAATGTTAGTTGTATAATATAGACACATGTTGCACTGTGTTGTGATCATCAAAATCAAGAATCAACAAAAGGCTCTTCTTCAATCGATACACCATGTCTTCCTTTCCTTTAGCTTCAAAACCTGCGAGTTATTTTATGTACAGCTCTTCTTCAACATCATCATGGAGAAATGCTGTCTTCACATCCAACTGCTCTAAGTGCAAGTCATCAACTGCCACAATACTTAGCAAAACCCTAATAGAAGCCATCTTCACAACCGGTGCAAAGATCTCACTATAATCGACACCTTCTCTTTGAGAGAATCCTTTCACCACAAGCCTTGCCTTGTACCTCTTACTGCCATCTGCCTCATCTTTGACTCTGAAAACCCATCTGTTCATAAGAGCGCACTTTCCTGCAGGTAACTTGGTCAACTCCCAAGTTCGGTTATGTTCCAAGGAGCTCATCTCGTCTTTCATGGCTAACTCCCACTGAATTCGAGCCTCATCCCTCAAAGCCTCCTTATGAGTCTCTGGCTCTCCCGAATCCATGTACAGAACATGCTCGTGAACAACACTAGCTGATGGATCAAATATCCTAGTTGGCCTACTCTCTCGTGTCGATCTCCTCAATGTGGGTACCGGTTCACCGACCGGTACAGGTTCCCCGAACTGTTCTGGCTGTACCTGTTCATCTTGAATAACCTGCTCATTCCTAATAGGCTCACCATGAGCCTTCTGTGCTGCCTGTGGTACCTATACCTGCTGCAGCACTGTAGGACCTCCACCACTAGGACCGGCTTCAGAATCTGAATCTGAGTCTGAGTCTGAACCCCAATCTAATTCTGAACTGGTTGTACTATCTTGACCTGTGTGCCTGTCCTTGTATAGGACTTCTTCATTGTACACTACATTCCTGTTGCGAATGACTTTGTTATCCACAAAATCCCAAAGCCTGTGACCATACTCATCGCCACCGTAGCCAATGAACACACACCTCCTGGACTTAGAGTCCAACTTCTTTCTTTCTTCTTTTTCAATTAGTGCATATGCCATACAACCATAAACTTTCAAATGCGAATAATTAATAGTTTTACCTGACCATAGTTCTTCTGGAATGACCCCATCAAGGACACTAGATGGGCAACGGTTAATCAAGTACACCGCCGTATCAACTGTAGTGGTCCAAAGATGGACTGGAAGACCCGTATGAAGTCTCATGCATCTTGCCCTTTTGAGTATCGTTAGGTTCATTCTTTCTACTACACCATTCTCCTGTGGAGTCTTAGGAACTATCTTGATTCCTCTGATACCTTCCCTTGCCAGATAGTTAACAAATTCTTTGCTTGTGTACTCACCGCCGTTGTCTAACTTTATTACTTTCACTTTGCAACCCGTCTTATTCCCAACACTGGCCTTCCAAGCTCTTAATGTCTTAAATACTTCTGATTTCTCGCGAATTGCATAAACCCAAACCTTTCTTATAGCATCATCAGTGAATGTGACGAAGTATCTCTTACCACCATAAGAGAATTTCTGAGCTGGACCCCACACATCTGTATGTACCAACCCTAGCTTCCCAAGCTTCTTCTCATGTCCACCCAACTGAAAGCTAACTGTCTTCTGTTTTTCCATCACACAATTCTCACAAAAATCCATCTCAACCTTCTTCAGCCCCGGCAAAAGATCCCTAGAACAAAGCTGCTTGACACCCTTTTCACCAAGGTACCTCAATCTGACTTACCATAGAATTGAAGAGGAACTATCTACTGATGCTGTAGCAATAATATCACCTGAATCACCTCCCCTGAGTAAGTACAACGTGTCACCATGCTTTTCTTTTGCCACCAACCTGGCACTTGTAGTCACCTTCCATTATCCATGCCCAAAAGTTGTTGTAAACCCTTCTTTATCTAGTTTGCCAGTTGAGATCAAGTTTTTCTTCAAGCTCGGAATATGTCTTGTATCATACAAGACCAATTGCCCACCATTGCGAGCCTTCACTTACACAATGCCTCTACTCACAATTGGACATATCTATCTATTACCAACTGAAACTGCACCAAAATCACATGTCCTGTAATCCTAAAAAAACATCCCTCATGGGGGTACAATAATAAGAAGCACCTGAGTCTACACACCAATCATCTTGCAAAATATTAATTCCAGCAGATAAACACAATTTATCTAGACGAGATTTAATAATTACCACATTAGCTACCTGTGACCTTTTTTGTGCCTTCTTATACTCCTCGCATTGGTCTCTCCTATGTCCTGGCTTCTTGCAGTACCAACACTCACCTTTGCGATGTCCTGTTCTTGACTTGGACCTGTGATTCCTGCTCTGTGACATCCCTCTGTTGTTAGTTCTACCACGGTTATCAACTAACAGCGCGGTATTGCTAGGATATGACACTGAAGTCTCTCCATATCTTTTCCTCCTTGCATCCTCATTCATAATGCTTCTTATAACATCCTTTAGGGTTGTCGTATCCGCCATGCTGTTAGTAATAGTCTACTCTATTGTGCCGTAACTATCGGAAAGACTGGATAGCAACAAAAACAATTATGTCCTCACCTCAAACATTAAACTCAATGATTCCATCTGATTGTAAACCATACAAAAATTGTTAATGTGCTCAGCAACCGAACCCCTTTCCGACAGCTTCAAGTTAACCAACTTTTTTAGGTGTAGGATCTGGTTTGCTGCATTCGGCTTCTCAAACATGTCTATCAATATCTCCATTGCCTCCTTTGCAGTTCTTGCCTTCTTAATGTGAAATAGCGCCTTTCTCGTCAGCGACAACTGAATCTGTCCAAGTGCTTTATGATCCAATCTATTCCAGGCCGCCAAAGCAACTGGATGGACCTTCGCCCACTCTGGCTTCACACCAAACAACGGATCATCAAGATCATTCTGTCGGAGATATGCATTCATCTGGATCTTCCACAATGTGAAATCTGTTCCATCGAACTCCTTGACTCTACTCTTATCCCCCATCTCAATTAATACTATCAACCTGTAGCTCTGATACCACATTGTTGAATTCTAACTGCGGAATAAACTCAACAACGACGACGAGATGCAAGAACCATAGAATCAAAAACAAGAGAATAAAGAACAACCAAAAGCAACACACAAGAACACAAAAGATTTTTATCGAGGTTCATCCAAATAATGGCTACTTTCCCGCGCAGAGGCACTCCTGCGATTTCCACTAGAAATATGAAGATTAGGTTTACAAATCTTTCAAGAACTCACCACCAAGGTGTAGGGTTTTTCTCTATCTCCATCTCTCTTAATGACGGCTGGTAGATCTCTATTTTCTTTTCAGTTAACCCTAAAATCGTACACAATACAATATATATCGGATTCCACAACTCTAATCTCAGCCGTTCATCTATTCAGCGTTGGGACGGTCAACTGCAACTCTAGGACGGTCGATTGGTCCTTTCCTCGACTGCACGAAATCCAACAGAGAGTGGATCGATCGACTGCGCGGTCGACCGGTCACTTCTTCAAGACTGCAGGTTGAACCAGAGAGCGGAACGGTCGACTGCGCTGTTGACCGATCGTCGGTCGAGGGGTGCGGTCGACCGCAACTCTGCTTTAGCCACTTGCTCCTACTTCGACTCTCCTTCTCGCCTATCTTCTCCAACCTCATTATCGTGTATTGGACCCACAAACCCCAACAAGTAGCAGTCGAATGTGCATTGAAATTAATAGTTGATAATGCATTGCATTGACAGTAGCAGTTGAAGTAGCAGATTTGAACATATTGATAATGCATTGAAAATTCATTCAAATTTTGTTGCAGCAAAGCATTGAGAAGGCATTCACAAAGCAATGAGTAGTCATTGAATAACAATAAATATGCAGCAGTATTATAGGATGGTGCAGCACAACAATCAGAATACCTGCAAATAGAGAATGAGAAAACAATTTGAATTGGCTTATAACTGTAAACTGAGAACACACAAAACTGAGAGATAACCTTGCATTTATTGTGAAAGCATAAAGCATGATACAAACAAACATCATACATAAGCCTGATAATAGTTTAGCCAAAGCCTCATCATAATTTAACCCTGATGAACAAAATAGTCCTAACCCCAAACATGAAGCTGATAAGCATTCATATGGTTTACATTTAATGTTTCAGCTTCATTACGATACATAAATTGATAGAGTACCAAGTCTGAAAGTGTACTGCAGCCTAAACTGTTGGTGATACAAGCAAATATTACAAGACTAATTTTCTCTATTACATCCCAACACTGCCTCCCCCCCCCCTCCCCCGACTTTCCCACCACTGCCTCTGAGAGGTATAGTCCTCCCCCTCCCTCTCCTTGAAATTGTTGGTTGTCGTGGTTGTGAAGGTGGTGATATTTGAATTGGTGGCCAGTGACTCATTTCCTTCTAATTGTAATTCTGCAACACTTCCTTGAGATTGTACATTATCCTCATCTGCAACTATGAAAAGTATCAGTAGTTAGCAGTACATAAATATATGAGGCTACCGTATAGTTTGAAGATAGTAGTAAATACCTCCTACACCTTGTCTGCCTGTCCCTCTCCCTACGGCAGCCCCTCTTCTGCTTCGCAAGCCTTGCTTGGAACCTCTCCTAACAACATAAATATAGAATAAGACTAAGTATAAGTAAGGACAATTTATATTGTGTCATAACTGTTTAATTTACCTATGCAATGTATCTGCGGATGATTGACTAGGCAAGACAACATTAGATGAAGTGCCATCCACTCCTCCAACAACTTGGTTAATTGGTGCCTTACAAGTGAATTTGTAATGATTGCTTCCGAGACATCTACTACATGTCATTTTCCCAAAATTTGTGGGCTCCAACATCATCTTCATCTCTTGGATTAATTCTCTTTGTTTTTGGTCTTCCTCTTGATCTCCTAGTATGTGGTAGGCCAACAGTATACCCAATCTCTTGATGCTACCATTGAGCCTTACACGGAAGAGGTGCTATTGAGTACTGATATGCTAGTTTGTACCTGACATTGGTATACAAAATAGTCAAAAAAGAGAACCAAGGATGTGGTTCTATAATTTGGCTTCAATTGGTACAAGTGTTGCTAACAAAAAAAAGTGATACAAGCAAAGTATATGCCTATCAATATGGAAATATGAATCCACATATGCAGTCCAATCTACTCTAACCTTTGTGCATATGACCTCAGCTGCGTGTATGCAAGGCATACCAGTTAGCTGCCATTGTCTGCATGTGCAGATTCTGTCTACCATGTCAAGCACCTCTCTTCTGTCTACACTCTCAACCTCTGCATGCCTTTCATCTGATTTTCTAACGATCCACCCACCAACCTTCTTACTTATATCCCTGATGTATCTGTCTGCCATTGGTACGAGCACCCCCTTCCATCTTCTAGCAATCTACCGTGTCAATGTCATCTTCTCCATTATTTTGATCCACACACTGTTTATAAGATCAACAACCGGATGATATCTTGCGTCCAATATCCATGCATTGCAACTCTCTGCCAGGTTGTTTGTAATATAGTGTTGTCTTGCTCTGGGAGTGAATTGGCTTCTACTCCAAAGGTGCGTCTGTCTCTCTAATGTAGCTGCAGCTTCAACTGAAATTCCCCTCAGTTCTCTCATATCCTCATCATATTGCATCACTCTGTACGCTTTAGCAGCTCTGCAAACCAACATTTCAAATATTTCACCTGAGAAATTCTTTTTAAAAATTTTCCATAGATGTCAAACACAACATCTATGTTCTGCATCAGGCAACAACAATGACACAGCTTCTTGTAACCCCTTCTCCTGATCACTCATTATGGAAATATGTCTCATATCATTTCCAAGATCTTCTTTCAAATTTTGAAGAAACCAATGCCAAGAATGTAGATTCTCTGATTCTACTACTGCAAAAATTACTGGATACAACTCATTATTACCATCAAGTGCATTAGCAGCAAGCAAAGTCCCCATATACTTACCTCTCATATGACAGCCATCGAGGGCAATGTACGGTCTACATCCTAACTTAAACCCATCTGCATATTGTTTGAAAGACACAAACATTCTATGAAAAGATTTATCATTCTCTAATTCAATTTCAATGTGACTACCTGGGTTTCTTGCCTTCAGTTCAGCTCTCAAAGAGTACACAAGGTTGTAGCTCTTCTCAATGTTCCCAAAAAGTTGTTGTCTTGCTTCTTCCCTTCCCCTCCAAGCTTGTTTGTATCCAACCATCAATCCGTATTTGTTGTCAATAAATTTAGCAATGTCTGCAGGCCTCATATTAGGATTTGCTTTCACATCACCCTTAATTATCTCTGCAATCCAGAATTTTGTTGCAGCTCTATTCCCACACTTATTTATTTTCGTGCAAGTATGGGCATCATTGTACTTCCTCACTTCAAATGTCTTCTTGTCTTGCATCCTAGCAGCTCTAATTCTCCATGGGCATTCCTGCATTCTACATATTGCAACAATTGCAGTGTTGTCATTCTTCTTCAACCAATATGCAAAATTATTTTGTATATTGTATTGTTTCAATGTCATTCTAAATGTGTAGCTGTTTGGAAATTTGCTGCCAATTTCAAAATGAGGGCATTGGATATCTACTTGTTCACCCCACACTGGACCTAAGCTTTCTTGCACAGATCTTGAACTCATCTCTGCCTCTGCTTCTCTGCTTACATGCTCCTCACCTTCACTGTCTTCTTCTTCAGTTGCTTCTTCTTCTTCAGACTCACTGTCAAAAGAATGGTATAAATTTTCAGAATAGCAATCTTCTGCTTCATCATTTGCAACTTCCAAATTTTCTATATGTATTTCTTCTTTCTCATCATCTGCATCACCATCAGTGCCTTCATTTCAACATAATCTGGGTCTTCACTATCATTATCCTCATAATCAGCCTCATAAAACTGTTTTAGTGCTGTATTTTGCCCTTGAATCTGTACATGTTCAACATCTTGATCTGCATTGCCTTATGCTTGTTCATCAGCTTGATCTGGATTGCTTTCGGCTTGTTCATTAAGTTGATCTGCACTGCCTTCTGCTTCATCATTTCCCTCTTCTGCATTGCCTTCTGCTTGTTCATCTGTTGCTTTAGATTTTGTCACTGAACCAGATATGTCATTGGGAATCCAATCTGCCTCACATAAGAATCTTCATCATCACTCGATACAACCAACTGCTCAGAGGGAATGGGTCTACAGCCTAGATGATATCTAGCCCTCCTTCCACCAATAATTTCACCTGCATGAACATCAAACCTGTTGCAATTCTTCGGTGGTCTAAATGAAAAATATAGCTCTAGTGTTTTCTTCTTTTCTAAATGCAATTTCCATATATCTGCAAATTCTACATTATGTCTAATAACTCCATATTCTTTAGGTGATGCCCCAAGCTTTGCATATACTACTTTCATCATATACCCCTCATTATATGGTAGTAAAGCATGGAGTCTCTCACTCAAGTTGTCTAGGTTACACTCCCCTGAGTCAATCAAAATACTTTTCGTACGATACCGTTCATATTTCTTTCTATTTGTCTTGGGTATTACTCTCCAATGCCCGTGGTAGAACACCAACACCGTCACTCTATCTATCACCCTGTCACACAATAATAACCACGACAATTACATTAGTGCTTCTCTATAACTCTAATAATTACAAGCACAACATAACACAACACAACAAACAACACAATACAACACCAAAGTGAGCCCTATATTGATGACAACACAATACAACACCAAAGTCAACCCTAACTTAGATCAAATCCCAAATCTGCAACCCTCACTAACCTCAACTCAGAATTAAACCCTACATTGTTGACCAAATACTCAACAAACAAAAATCAACATTCCATAAAATTAAAATTAACTCTAATAATCAACAATCAACACTTCACATTAATGCAACCCTCACTCAAATACTCAACCCATCTAGAATCAAGAGTCAATAATAGCTAAATAAGCCGAATTCAGATTACTGCATTCTTATAATGGGGGAATCTCATACCGTTCACTGTTGCGATTCACCCCTGACGCTCCGTTGCCTGCCATCTTCTTCCTCACTTTCCTCTAACACTCCACGTGCTCTGGATTTCACATTCAAGAGGAACTCAAAAACATGTGGTCGGAAGAGGGGGATTTAACGAAGTGAGAAAGGGGGTTTTAATACAGAAGAAAAGAAGAAGGTGGAGGGTAAAAAGGTAATGTCATCAGCTATCTGTTACAAAATTAACAGAAATAGATGGGAGGTGCCTATAGGTCAAATTATAACAAGTTTAGGTGCTATTGGGGTATTATGATAACTACATGTGTGATTAGGGTATTAATAGTAACTTTAGGTGCCAGTAGGTCAAAAACCCTTTTCATTTTCTAGTTCTCCATTTGAACAGACAAAATGACAATACGAAATATGATTTGAATTACTGGGGTAACTATGAAAGTTCACATTTATGGGGGGAAATATGCGATTCAGACGTTTGTTAGGGGTATATATGTTAAAAATCCAAAAAGAAAACAGAACCAAACATTTGTGTTACCATCTCGAAGCTCATCCAACTCCGAATCATACAATGAACCCCATTGTTTTTCTGCATTCTACGCAAACTCTCTGAACTCTTTGTTTTTTACTCGTGTAGATTATAATTTTTTCTAGATTATAATCAATGTACTGCATGATAATATAACCCTATATTTATAAATATATCGACAAAAATAGATATGCTAAGCTGAAATTGCCAATTGTAAAAGCTAGTTTATCCGATCATCCAACTCTGCAACTGACAGTAGCTACCCATGCACACAAACATAGAGGTAAACATTCTTCACACATGCAATACACATCAGAGAAGTTCTAATTTAACTCGAGGATGGAAAAACAACAGAAATTGTGTTATAAGGGCATACCTGGAATAATCTAGACCTGGTTCCCTAGGAGAATGGGAAGGATGCTAGCGTTTCTCAACTGGATAATACGTTAATTAGGAGAAAATAAACCGAGATTATATGAAGAGTATTCAAAGGACGATTACAGTACATGTAATTTCAGAGTTAATATGCAGCAGCAACAAAGACCTCATATCATATTCAAATAAAAAACCAACAAACTTCAAATATGCAACCATGGGTTACAGATTATTCAGAGAGAAATGGAAATAAACTTCAGCTGCTAAAATACAGAACTTTCCTATATGACAAGCAAACATGAAGAAAACAAGCACTTGGCAATTGCATTTCATATTGTACCCGAATGATGCAAAACAATGCATAAATTATACATTATTATGACTCCAAACACACCTTGAAAATTACCTTTTTCGAAGAATTGGCAAGAGGAAGATAAAAATCCTTTCCATGAATACAGCAGTTTAAACCTTATTAAAGCAAGAGAACACCTCCTTACAACAATTGAAAGTTTATGCGAATCCAACATCAAAATGCTGCTGTAAAAGCACTCAAAGGATTTGCCTTAGGAAACTGAAAATGTAGTACTTGATACACCACCATTCCGGATCTCCTCCAGCTCCTGAATCAATTTCCCAGTATCGACGTAAGACGAACCCCCTTCCATCACTGCAATTTTCGCCAATTCTCCAAACTCTTTAGCCCTCCTCTTCATCTCCTCTGCTGCCTCTCCCTCCTCCATCAGCCTCTTCACCGCTGCTCCTATCGCCTCTGATTCAATCAATGGCCTCTTATCTGCCCTTATTGAGTTCGTTGTCGACCCTACTGCGACTCCAATCTTCAAGACATCGACAAGCAGCCTCTCATTATAAAACTGGTCTGCAAATAGTGGCCATGTGACAAAAGGCAAGCCTGCACACATCCCTTCCAATATTGAATTCCACCCGCAGTGTGTCAGAAACGCTCCAACTGCTACATGATCCAGAATCATCACTTGCGGAGCCCAACCACGAATCACGAACCCCCTCTCACCAACTCTTTCTTCGAACCCTTCTGGAATGGCCTCGTTGCTCACCTTCCTCGCTCCCCAGATGAAGCAATGGTTCGAGGCCTCGAGGCCTAACGCTATCTGTCGGAGCTGGTCGGTGGTGACATCGCTGGCACTTCCGAAACATACATATATAACAGATCCAAGTTTCTTCGAATCAAGCCATCTCAAAATTGGACCACTGTCTTCTTTGCTTGTATTTCCTCTGCTAGAGTTATCTCTTGGGTCAGCTGGGTTGCAGAGTAACATTGGGCCCACATGCCACACCTTTCGGCCCACCACGGTCCTGAAGTGGTTCGCGTAGTCCGACTCCAGCTCGTAGAAGCTGTTCACGACCACACCGTAGCTCTTCTCTTCTGACTCCTCCATTTGCTCCAAAAGATCAACCATGTGTGGTATGCCAGGTATGGCAACTCGCTGGTCCACGACTTGAGAAACAAGCATTTCAATTTTGTGGGGGAGGCCTGGGAGGACCATGGTGCGGGCTCCACTAGTGAGATTGTCAAAGACATTGTGACGCATGATGCTGTCTTTTGCACAACGGGAGAAGAAGTTGGAGCCATGGAAAACGACACGTGGGATGCCGAGCTCGGCAGCCACACTGTAGGTCCAAGGGAAGAACATACCTGTCAAGTTACATACAAAAGAGTTTCATCAAAAAAAGTTACATACAAAAGTGAGTAGTAATGTCATACCACTATACTAGTATACTATCAAGAAAGCAACTCCAATGGTCGACTAGGGCCGGCCCCACCCTTGAGGCGGGCGAGGCGGTCGCCTCAGGCCCCGGCATTTTTGCGATTTTAGGGACCTCAAATTTGTAATTCCGTTGTAAATATAGCCACGTATTTTGTGCGTAAAACAAAAATACTGTTATTAGAAGCCCAAAAAATAATTATTTGAGCTTTTAAATTTTATTTGAGCGTTTAAATTATTTGGGTTTAGGCTTGAAGACTTGAATTGAATTTGAGACTTTTAAATTTGGGTGATTTAAAATAAATTTAAATATTTTGCATGTTTTGCTTTCAACAATGTGCAAATTTTTTGTATATATGTTTTTTTTTGTAGGGGGGGGGCATTTCGGGAGTTCGTCTCGGGACCCCGAGAACTCAGGGCCGGCCCTGACTAGGGTCCTCAAAAACATGAATGAGAGTAGGCTTATTATATCAATTCTCATCGCATAAAAAGAGAATGGTCCAAGCGAAACTTGAACACCAGACCTCTTGATTACAAGCAAAGAAGGTTTACCACTAGTCCTTACAGGCACTCCTTGATGTTTATTATACACTAGTGTTACCCTGTGCAAATTGCATAGCCTAAAATAGTTTTGAGGGACTCGTAAAATTATATAGAACTCCCAAAAAATGTGAAAGAATTAAGATAAACTTATGATTCATACAGTAATTACGAAAATCTTCATTATCATCCTCACATAAGCAGATGATTTAGAGAATCACTATCAAGCCATAATGATATACAATTAAATATTACTAAAGCTGCTGGGGTAAGGGGGGTTGCAGAAGTAGGGATGGGGTGAGTTTGGGAAGAGTCGTGAGATTTTTTTAGGTTAGGAAAGTGAGAAAGGAAGAGACTATGTTTGAGGGATTAGGATTCTTATTTTGTTTTTATTATTTTAATAAAAATCATGCATATTGCACGTATTAGTTTAATAGAAATCTCTATTTTTACTCTCAATTCTCTATTTTAAAATAGAAAAAGGAGAGGGGAGAGGGGATCTAGATTCTCATTAGTATAAGATATAGATATAATTTCCCAACCACCTACTTTTCTATTAAAACCCTTTAAAAGCCAATAAAAGGAAACAATTTCTCTTTTGCAAAAAAAATCATTATTAAAATTCCTTTTTTTCCCTAAGATGTCAAAATTTTCTTCTTAAATGTATTTTTTTAAATTTAAAATGTGTACGTGCAAAAGAGAAATGTTTGTTTCTTAAGCTCAAAAGTTGGCCTATAGCAAAAGATGATTCTCCTCTTTTCATGGATTTGGCTCTTTTCAACACAAATTTTAAGATGATACTTTTTTAACACAATTTATTTTAAAAAAACCTCACTTACCCTTCAAACTCAAAAGTTGGCCTCTTTTCAGTGAGTTTTACCAATTTGCATGTGCCAAGTACATGTTTGTTTCTAAGCAATATTGAGAATTGATAAAGATCATAAACGTGATATATGTTCTAATAAAAAAAAATTATATACAGTAAATAATAAGATGTGACATCGAATCTAAAACCTCCCTTTACTTATTACATACTCTTTACAAATTACCAATACTCTTAGTGACACAAACTTTTATTTTATTATGAGCGACACTTTTGTAAATAATTATGTCGTAAATAAATTTGAACTTTAAGAGTATTATGGTAACTAACAACAATTGAGCAAATGAATGGTAATATAACTCTCACTTAAAAATAAATGGTCAAAATTAGATAATTGAATGTCTACATATACAGGTTGTCTACAAATGACAATCCCAACTTTTTCCATTATAATATTAGAGATTAGAGATTATTAAATGTTTGACAACTTAAAATAATTATGAACATGTCCTAAGAGCATCAAGAGCATCCAAATTCGTTTGCTTGTTTGCCAATTTTTGCATTGTAGGGGTACTGTAGCCGACACAGTCGTTGGGTATTTTGTCATTTTTTAGTCATTTGGCTACAGTAGAAAGGTAAAAATAACATTCGAAATAGCAAAATGCATATTTTGCCAAACGAAACATCAAGTGTCATCTCGATTATTTAAATATATTTTTAAATAATCGGACGAAACATGGTTGGACGCCATTGGGTCCATTTCCTTTAAAAAAAATTTGCAAATTACCATTTTTGGTTACTGAGTGCAATTATTTAATTTGGTTTGCAAATTTATAAATTGTTTTTGCAATTTTATAAATGTTTTTGTAAATTTGTAAATGTTTTTGCAATTTTTATTTTGCAAAAAATCTCCTTAAAACCTGGACGAAACATCGTCCAGTTATTTTGCAATTTTTTTTTTTCCGCTTTGGACGAAATGTTTCGTCCCGTATATTTAATTAATATTTTCTCAGTTTCTGTCTATACAAATTATTTTTTATTCACAGTTTCGTCTGTTTCTTTTTAATGGATTTACTCATTTTTTGTCTTTTTCACGACTGCAGCGTTTCGTCAAAATGGATTGATAAAAATATGCATTTCGCCATTTTTTTACCTCAAACGACTGTGGATGCTCTAATAATAACTGAAATTGGTCTAAAATTTTGTAAATAATCTAAGTAGAAATATTACCTGTTTTTTTTATGAAAAGAAATATTACCTGTTAAAAATTTGTAAATAATCTAAGTAGAAATATTACCTGTTACAACACAGTCTGGGCGTAGTTCTCTAAGAGTCTCAGCAAATGGCTCCTTGAGCATCCCCAAAGCACCGAAGAAGTTGGGCATTAAAAAATTTAAGGGGTTTTTCAAAATTTTGGGGGGGCCCGGGCCCCCACTTAGCTCCGCCCCTGAATTTCGGACACGTCAACAAAAACAGTTATTGGGAAAACGGCATAGGTTATTTACATGCTGTTTTCCCCAATAACGACATCTATATTTAAAAAAAGTGACATGCTGTTATTTGGAGTAACGGCATAGGTTATTTTATTTTTCGACAGCTTGTAGTCTCCATTTAGAGAAAAAAATGCAAGTGTGAAAATTTTATAACCGATATCGTTATTTCAAATAACGGCATTCTCAATACTGATGCTGTTATTTGGAATAACGACATCAGTTATAAATTTTTTTTATAAAAATTTAACTTATTATTCATCATCTCTAATGAATGTTAATTTTTTATTAAAAAAATTTATAATTGATCCCGTTATTCCAAATAACGACATCAGTATTGAGAATGCCGTTATTTGAAATAACGGTATCTGTTATAATGTTTTCACACTTACAATTTTTTCTTAAATGGAGACTACAAGTTGTCGAAAAACAAAATAACCTATGCCATTACTTCAAATAACGGTATGACACTTTTTTTAAATATAGATGCAGATATTGGGAAAAACGGCATATAAATAACCTATGCCGTTTGTCCCAATAACGGTTTTTGCTGACGTGTCCAAAACTAAATCAGTTCGCTAGCTAATTGTTTTTGAAAGTGGGTCAGAGCTCGCTAATTATTTTCTAAAGTGGGTTCGGAGCACCAAATATTTTCGAGAAGTGGGTTAGTACGGCAAAAAATTCAACTAAAAGGGCATTGCTCTGAGACCTATTTAACAAATCTAATATTGGCACGAGGCTTCCTCCAACAATAAAATATATTTGCATGAGGCTAAATTACAAAAAGCTGCATATACTTTTGTCTTTCTCAAATAACTATCATAATTTTGCTTTAATATGTGTAACCTTTTAAAACTTTAATTTATATTCGAAATTCTTAACTATAATCTACCACAAACTTCTATCTACTTTTAGTTAACTATCCAAAAATTGTATATTACTTTTACAAAAAACTATTCTATATTGGAGTAGTTATTTATAGGCTAAATTTTAAAAACCCTACTGAACTTTGGGCAATTTTAAAAAAATCGTACTAAGTTGTTTTTTTTTAACCGTACAAAACTATAGTTTAAAAAAACTCACTTTAACGGAGTTATATTTTTGTTACACTAAATTTAAAAAAATCACTTTCATCTTTTATTTGTGTTTAAAAAAATATTACTTAACTATCTAATCATATGTTCAAATAAACCTTTCTGAACTAACCCTAACTCTAACCCTAACTAACGCAAACCCTAACTCTGTCAGTGTGTGTTTTTATAAACTATAGTTTTATACGGTTTTTTTAATAAATAAAAAAAATTTAGTACGATTTTTTTAAAATGGCACAAAGTTCAATGTGATTTTTTTGAATTTATCCGTTATCTATAGAATGAAAGTTTGAGGAAGTTACACATAAAGTTTAAGTTCGGATATTAATTTGGAAAACACCCAAAGTAAAGCGTTAGTTTTTTTTTCTTTCTTTCAATTTAGCCCTAGAATGATTTCTAGTAAATAAGTGTTTTCCATAGGTGTTTTGTTATCAAAAAAAAGTGTTTTCCATAGGTAACAACATTTGCCAAAATGAGTTTAGCTGTACAGTGTTATGTAAATTCAACTTAGCTTATGCGATATTAACTTTTGAATGAGACTTTCCATAGCAATATATAACAGAAATTTCTCAACAAAAAATATTTAAGCATAAATTACAATAGGCCTATTAAGCCATAGTACTAATTAGAGTGTAGTGCACCAGAAATGCACATGTTTTTCCTCCCAGGCGTGAAAAATGTTCACCACATTGACAAGCTAGAGATGTTGCATAATGTCCTTCCTACTACTTTGTTCATGACATCAGTTATTATAAATATGTTCAGAATTGGTGAATGTATATGTAGACAATGCATAACATGCACACCCTTTGCAGGGTCAGGAGCTCTTCTCACACAGGATTGGAGAGCTCGGGCTAGTTCAATCTTGTAGCTCCGGACTTATTGTATCGTTATTGTTCTTCTTGGCATCGTTGATGCTATCTTTTGGATTTTGGGTTTTTGCGATCGTGTCTCTCAGGAGCACGTATATCTGTAACTTTATTATGTTGTATTTTGTACTACTTTGTTTTCTTAATGATCATTAATGAGACGATGACTGCGGTCATCTTTTATCAACAACAACAACAAAAATAAAAAAATAAAATAAAAAAATAAAAAATAAAAAAAAATGCACACCCTTCTGTCCTTCTTAATTGTAAATTCCTTTTCCAAATCATAAATTAAACTCTTAATTAATCAACTTGTGATTTTCTATTTATGGTAATTTCTTTAACACAGCACTTGTATACAGGCCTAAGCCGCTGTTTACTATATTTCAATAATAGAGGAACTAATTAATTATCAAACAGTTGAGACAGTGAGAACCACAAGCCATGGCCCATGATGAGTTCATCGAGTTAAAATTAAATAAACTGGTTGCGGTAGGTCATCAACTTTGATGAAGTGTATATAATTTAAAGGACATGCAAGGGTATAGAAATGAACTTCCATGATTATTAAATTAACATGTGCTTCATCACTCTTGTCCTTTATCCTTTTTATATCCCTTTTTTTTTAATTATTCAACAACTATTTTATGATTATATATTTAAGATGATATTACCAAAAAGTAAGATGCAGACATGAGGTTGTGTATCTGTTTGGCATCATCTATATTGATCGCATTACTAACTCTGCATACTATGCCTATGCCTGCGCACTTGCAGTTCATATGCTAAACGGTATCCACTATAATTTGGAAATCCCTCATTTCTAGAAATAAGAATCGGGGAAAATGAATATCTAAAACTATGAACACGCATCTGAGAGAATCCACAAGATCCCATCAACGACACACAACAGAACCGGGAATCAATCGACGATGGGTGGGTTAAAACATGGAATGGTTCCACTAAGCATAAAGAATAATAATATTTTTACGGGTAAAAATTAAGAAACTCTCTAACATTTTTACAGGTGATGTAGTCCACCTCATGTATCTTCCATTGATAGCTGACCTACAGACAGCCGGCAGGTATAGTTGGGGAAGTGCAGCTCTAGCCTCCCTTTATCGTGCACTCTGCAACTGTTCGATGGGTTCGATTCAGATGACCGGGCCGATGTCCATCCTACAAATTTGGTGTTGGGAAAGAATACATCTCGGCCGACCCCGTGTGACGGTACTATCAGAGAGTTGGAGGGTAGTCCAGGATAATCCCGTGATGAGAGCTCCTCTCGGTGCATACTGGGCGGGGAAGCGTACGTGGAGGGATAACCCACGTGGTGTCCTAACTTATTATAGGGACGAGCTAGATCAATTGAGGGAAGAGCTCGTCAATTGGACCCCGTACACGGATGAGAGACTGGCTCGTCTACCACCTATTTGCACTGCTCATGCGCAGTTGTGGTTGACCTTAGCTCCACTAGTGAATTTCTCAGTTGTGGAGTTTTATTATCCCGGCCGCGTTCTTCGGCAATTCAATGCACAACAACCTGTCCCCGTGAACACATTATACGATCGTAGACTACACAACATCACGGGCCAAGGTCGTTTACCGAACATGGATTGGGCCGATCACCACCGCGCGTATGTAGGAGCATGGAATGAGCGGAGGTATGAGTTGGTAGTCGAGGGTGTTGAGTATCCGTATGATGGATCAATGCAAACAACTTATATGGCCTGGTACCGTCGCATAACGCGACTTTATATCCAACCCAAAACGGATTTTCCAGCGGGCATCCAAGAACCTATACCCGCGATTCATGTTGAACCACCACCGGCATTTTCATCATCACAGCCGATGTACCAACCGAAGGCCTCATCATACCGTATAATGGTAAGTTAGATTGTTTGTTGAATTTCAATTATTTCGTTCCGTTCTACTTATGCATCTTCACTTACAATATATATGGTTTACTATTATAGATAGAAAGCACATGGGACATGGCTAGAAAATGTGCGAATGTGTTGAAGAGCAATGCCAATAAGGCATGCAAAGAATTGGCACGAGACCTCCTGTGCAATTGTCGTACCTCTCTTGAAGAGATTGGAGATGGTCCTCGTTTCAATGAACTTGTGCGTTCAACCGAAGCTCCACGCCAACAAGAACGGCCTACCGCTAGCCAAGCTTCACCTCCACCACAACCAGCTTTGCAATTGGGACCCCCATCAGAGCGTCGAAGACACAAGACCCTTCGTGATCCTCCACCGCAAAGCCAATTGGCAAATCCGGAGATTGAAGAAGGAGGAGGTGGCGAAGAAGAAGGAGCTGGTCCAAGTGGACCCCCAACGCAAGAACAACGGGAACGTAGGCGGAAAGTCCCGGCTCGGATGAGAAAAACACCCAAACATTACACTCCAGGATAATTGGTAGAAACAAACTAATTGTCGTTTTGTAACACATCATTTTATGCATTTATTAATTGTATATGTTTGTATGCAGGTTGTTATGTGTGGGTGTGCAAATTGGAAGGAGTATTTGATTTTGATGAAGATTAACACAGGAAATATTTGAATTTTGTAATGTCTGTGAAGTTGGTATGTGGGAGTGGCAAAGTGAACTTAATCAATTCTGATTTGTAGTATGTGAACTTAATCAATTCTGTATAGTATATGATCTGAAGTATTCTGTGAAGTATTTAGTTGTATCTGTGTAAGTCTGACTTTGAATGTGTATCTGATTTTCTGATAAATGTGTATCTGATTTTGAATGTATCTGACTTTGAAGTATTTGACTTTGAAGTATTTCTGTGAGTCTGCCTTTGAAGTATAAAATGTGTATCTGTGAAGTATTCTCAGTCTGACTTTGAAGTATAAAATGTGTATCTGTGAAGTATTTCTGTATACACATTCTCAGTCTGACTTTGAAGTATAAAATGTGTATCTGTGAAGTATTTCTGATAAATGTGTATCTGATTTTGAATGTATCTGACTTTGAAGTCTGAGTAAGTCTGACTTGTTATTTATTACTTTGAAGTTGGAGTAGTAAGTCTGCCGTGCTTCAGAATTTGTGTATTACTTTGAAGTTGTTATTTACATATTTTGAAGTCTGAGTTGAGTAATAGAAGTCTGACTTTGAATTCTGAGTTGAGTAATAGAAGTCTGATTTTGAAGTTGGAGTAGTAAGTTGAGTGAGATGTGAGTAAAGTTGATTTTGAAGTCTTACTTGAGATGTGAGTAATTTTGAAGTCTGAGTAAGTAAAGTTAATCTGATTATAAACTAAAGTTAATCTGATTTTGAATGTATATGTGAATTTGAAGTTGATTTGAGTAAAGTTGAGATGTGAGTAAACTTTATTTATAATTTTGAAGTCTAAGAATTGTAAAGATTGCATCTGTGAAGTTGAATCTAAAGTTATCTGAATTGATCTGTGAAGTTAAATGTATCTTCATAAAGTTATCTGAATTGATCTGTGAAGTTAAAAAAAGAGAATAAACGATGTCGTTATTCGCAATAACGGCATATTAATCCTGTAACGTTATTGCGAAAAACGGCATCTTCATATAGGGAAAATTAGAAAATTTGTAGTTGCTGCCAAATGTTCCTGTCTCCACAGACGTCGTTCAGAATAACGGCATCTGTAAACGATGCCGTTATTCTGAAGCACGGCATTAGTTATGTATGCCGTTATTCAGAATAACGGCATTAGTTAAAGAACAAAATTCCAAATTTTGAGCATTCTGCCAAACATACTGTCTCCACAGACGTTCTTCAGAATAACGGCATGTAAATAAGATGCCGTTATTCAGGAGCACGGCATCAGTTAAAACATCAGTGCATGTTTTCTGTGCATGTTTATTTTACGAATGATAGTTTGGAACAAATCTAACCATACCCACCACTCATTAACACTTTCATACCAATTTAAAAATACAAATCACACAAAACTTATCATTCCAAACAATAAAAATTAAAGAGAGGTACGACACAAATAAACATCTAGATTAGCTCATACAAACAATTATAAATATCTCCACCATGAAAATAATTCAAATAATTCAAACATGAAAATAATTACTCAACATTAACAAACAACATGAAAATAATTCAAATAATCCAAACGTAAATTACTCAACATTAACAGACAACATGAAAATAATTCAATTAATTCAAACGTAAATTACTCAACAAGCAACAGACAACATGAAGACATTCAACTAACATATAATAACTAAGAAAAATATTCAAGTGCGGGTAGATTGTGAAGTCCCCACACTTTGTACATTCTTACAACTGCGTCTATTGTGTCCGCTCACACCACATTTTGAACATACTTTTCCACTACTCCCTCCTTCTCGAGCGTCCATGTCATTGCGGATACGAGTACTCTTAGGCCTCCCCTTGACCCGACGAAGACTAGGATCAACAATTAGTACCGGTGCGCTTTGGGTAGGCCAATAAGATTCGTCTGGGAAAGGATTGAAAGATGGTGCCCATGTTTTTGCTAACGCGTCTGTAGAGTAGAAAGGATCTATGTACGGTTGATAATCAAGCGCCCGGGAAGCACATGCCGCTAACACATGAAAGCATGGAACGTGGAACAATTGAAATTTTCCACACGTACAAGTTCGGCCTTCTAGGTCCACCGTATGCCAATGCCCACCCTTTTGATATCCACCGTCCATTCTAATGCCCGTTTTCACCCCAAAGACACCATCGCGATTATTGAACATTATGGCCTCATGTAAATTTGATTTTTCACGCCGGGCATCAATAAGATCCTGGATTCATGGTGCCCATAGTTTACCTTCAGCGATAAGTGTCTGCGCGGCTTCACGGCGGTCGGTGAAATACATGTTCAGACGGAAAAATATCTATTCCACAATTGCGGTGACAGGTAAGCTACGAACACCTTTTAGAACCGAGTTGAACACTTCGGACAGATTTGTTGTCATAATACCATATCTACGCCCACCATCAGCAGTAAGTGCCCACTTCTCAATTGCTTTCTCCTTAACCCAATTAGCCGCATCAGCATTGCTAGCTTCAAGTTGTGCCATCTTTTCCTCATACTTTCTCCACTGATTTTCACTAGCAATTACCTTTAATTTATTCATCAAAAATTTCGAACCAAATTTTTTATGAAAATTGCTAGCAAAGTGCCGCATACAATACCGATGATATGCAAAAGGTTCCCTCCACGTGGCAAACTCATTTCCCATTGCTGATAAAATACCGGCATGTCGATCCGAGATGACGCAAAGACCTTCACGTTCTGTCACATAGCACCGAATACAGTTCATGAACCATGTCCATGTTTCTATACTTTCACCGTCAACAAGTGCAAATGCAAACGGAAACAACCTACCATTTGCGTCTGGTGAAACCGCAATCAATAAACAGCCTTTGTATTTTCCGTACAAATGAGTACCGTCAACACTTATAACTGGTCTACATGATTTGAATCCTTCGATCGAAGGACCGAATGACCAAAAAACACTCTTGAATGTTTTTATACCCGGCCCAGTCGTAGTCTTCGCCCACTGTACAGCCGTACCCGGATTCGAAGCTTGAATTGCATTGAATAGGTATGGTAATTTAGTGTACGCTGTTTCAAAAGAACCATATAGTTTCTCAATTGCTTTATGTTTTGCCTTCCAAGCTTTCCAATATGATATTGTGTATTGGAGCCTACCCTTCACCTGCCCAATTATGGCTCTTGGTGTTACTGTGAGTTGTTCCCTCAGAGTATCTATTATCAGCATCGATACAACCGTCGAGTCAATTTTGCTGTGATCCTGAGTCAATGTAGGATTCACACATGTGTGTACACCTTCAAGTTGTTTCACCACAAAATAATCACGACCTTTGGGAATAATTGCACGCAAGCGCCATGGACAACCGACGACATTTTGAAGTGATGGATTTTCTGCAATCTGCTCGGCTGAATGGTTGATGGGAGCGTATTTACATTTCACATGGTACAGACAACGATCTGATTTTACCGTCACGAATTCCCTGTGGTTCTTCACGGCATACATCTTGACTTGATGTTGTAGAGCATCTTTGGATGGAAATCTTTGACCTATGAAGAGTTCATTCAAGTTGGAAGACCCAATGGAAGACTGGCCATATTCATGTACGGTGGCACGGGACATCCATTCGCTTGATTGCGATCCACGCATAGCTGGACCTGTGTCCTGACTTGGCAACACGCGGGCATTGTTAACCGGCACATGAACATTGGCATCAACAACCGGCACTTGAACATTGGCATCAACAACTGGAGCTTCAAGGGCGATCTCCTCATCATCATCCTCGAGACCGCGTACCTCATCTTCTTCCTCTTCTACCAAGTCGTTATTTACAACGGCGTTATCAAAGTCTGTCAAAGCAATGCCAGCTACCAAAAAATTTTGTGGCAATGGGGTCGGATGGAGCGGCTCGTATTCGGAGGAAACAGGTTCCGTTGGAGTTGTGCTAGTATCTCCAACAGTATTAGAAATCCTTGCGTGTGACTCTTCAGATGGTCTCAGAAACCTAGTTGGCCTTGGACCGTCGATAACAACTCTTGTAGTATTTGGAAGCCTCGTTTGATCAATATATAACTCAACTATATTCCAACTACAACTTGGATGAAGTGTCCTAAGCAGGACAGACCTCAGAGAACTGTCACTGTCTATGGGTACCAACATGAAGTACTGCCCATCCCCTTTACCAGCAGAATAACGGGCTCTCAATCTCAGAGTCATTTCACTTCTGTCCCAATTGGTTACTTCATATATCTTATCTGTTAATTCTGAGTAACCAAAATTGGGGGTAGCCCAAATAATTACCGGTTCAACATCACTATAAGAATATCCAATTTTTGGATCCTTAATTACTTCACCCCCAAAATATAACCATATAGGGATATCAAATTCCATACCTATGCATAAAATTTAAAACATATTCAAATCATTCACTACTCAAAATGTGATGAATCTTTGATATAAAAATCAAACATAAGGTTAGTATGATAATACCTTTCAAATGATACCAAAAAAACCACCGGCAAAATTTTCGTTGATGCGGAAGACTGAAAATGAGAGTGGGAGTGAGGAGTTAGGATGTATGGAATTTTATAGAACTCAAATGGTTGAAAATTTTTGATTATGAGATGTAGGGTTTGTGGGTAAAAGGGGTGATGTGAGAGAGATGCGTTTTACAAATCAGAAGGGGAAGAAAAGGGGAGAAGAAAGGGGGTTACGCTTATAGGGATTTGTGCAAAAAGTAAATAACTGATGCCGTTATTCTGAAGAACGGCATCAGTACAAACGATGCCGTTCTCCGGAATAACGGCATCAGTTCATTTATTTTTTGAATTCCAATCTCGAGCCAATGTTGATACAATATAGATCTAGACTCAAATTAACCAATGCCGTTATTGGGAATAACGGCACGAAATATTTTTCATATACAGATGCCGTTATTGGGAATCACGGAATGCAATTAGCTGATGCCGTGATTCCCAATAACGTTTGTTGCTGACGTGTCACAGACTAGGGCAAATGGCTAAATGTTTTCGAAATAAGGACAGTTCGCTAATTATTTTCAAAAACAGGGGCATTTCGGCAAAATTTTCTATAGAGGCCTAAGCCGCTGTTTACTATATTTCAATAATAGAGGAACTAATTAATTATCAAACAGTTGAGACAGTGAGAACCACAAGCCATGGCCCATGATGAGTTCATCGAGTTAAAATTAAATAAACTGATAGCGGTAGGTCATCAACTTTGATGAAGTGTATATAATTTAAAGGACGAGAGTATAGAAATGAACTTCCATGATTATTAAATTAACATGTGCTCCATCACTCTTGTCCTTTATCCTTTTTATATCCCTTTTTTTTTAATTATTCAACAACTATTTTATGATTATATATCTTTAAGAAGATATTACCAAAAAGTAAGATGCAGACATGAGGTTGTGTATCTGTTTGGCATCATCTATATTGATCTTTTAGCATTACTAACTCTGCATACTATGCCTATGCCTGGGCACTTGCAGTTCATATGCTAAACAGTATCCACTATAATTTGGAAATCCCTCATTTCTAGAAATAAGAATTGGGGAAAATGAATATCTAAAACTATGAACACGCATCTGAGAGAATCCACAAGATCCCATCAACGACACACAACAGAACCAGGGAATCAATCGACGATGGGTGGGTTAAAACATGGAATGGTTCTACTAAGCATAAAGAATAATAATATTTTTACGGGTAAAAATTTTTTTTTTTTTGAGAAAAAGGTGGGATTTTTACGGGTAAAAATTAAGAAACTCTCTAACGTTTTTTATTTATATAAAAAAAAAACCCTAGTGTTTCTTTTTCGTTCATTAAACCTCATATTCCGTTAAGTTTTGAGTATTCCGTTAAAACTCAATTGTAAAATGTCAATTTTGCCTCTTTTTCTTTATAACCTCGGCTACTTTTCCCATGTTTCTCACTTTCTTTTTAAACTTTCAAATCCATCATTCGCAAGTTAGAAACAAATTTGACAGATTGAAAAGGGAGATTGTGAATTGTGGATAATGATGGGTTTGCAAATTTGAAAAGCAAGTAAGAATGATGGAAAATCAACAGATATTTTAAAGATTAAAGAAATGGATAAAGTAGACATTTCACAATTGAGTTTTAGAAAAATTAAAAACTTAACGGAATAGAGGGTTTAATGAGCAAAAAAGAACATTAAGAAATATTTTCATTTAAATGAAAAACTTTAGAGGGTTTCTTGATTTTTTCCCCTATGTTGATATCTGGATTCGGCAACCTAATATAAGGGAGTGAATGTACAGTATCGTGCCCGCACAATGTACAGGTTTAACATTGTTCATATGTGCAAAATACCTGCCAAAAGATTTAGTTTAACTTTGACGATTAAATTTAAATGAAACTGTGAAAAGTTGTAACGCTTTGGCATACTTGGAATCATATAGTGGTCATCTAGGAAGTACGGATACGGGTATGCGTATCCGATACGGTAGTGGTCGGGCATTAGCAGGAACGACAGTACGCGTCAATTGAGGACAATACAGCAATGAGCAAGGCTACGAAAAAGAGAGTGAGAGTGGTAGATCGTAACTGCATAATAAATGATAAAAAGAATTTAAAATAATCAAAGATTAGAGAAGGATTAAAAAATTAAACTGCAATGTTGGACTAATGAAATATTCAAAGGACAATTGCAGGACAAGGCAACTTCACAGTCAATAAGAGAAATATGCAGCAAAAACAGACCTTTCCATCCTATTCAAAGAACATGAAACAACATTGCAACCATATACAACATTGCAACGATTACAGTACGTGTAATTTCAGAGTTAATATGCAGCAGCAACAAAGACCTTATATCATATTCAAATAAAAAACCAACAAACTTCAAATATGCAACCATGGGTTACAGATTATTCAGAGAGAGATGGAAATAAACTTCAGCTGCTAAAATACAGAACTTTCCTATATGACAAGCAAACATGAAGAAAACAAGTACTTGGCAATTGCATTTCATATTGTACCCGAATGATGCAAAACAATGCATAAATTATACATTATTATGACTCCAAACACACCTTGAAAATTACCTTTTTCGAAGAATTGGCAAGAGGAAGATAAAAATCCTTTCCATGAATACAGCAGTTTAAACCTTATTAAAGCAAGAGAACACCTCCTTACAACAATTGAAAGTTTATGCGAATCCAACATCAAAATGCTGCTGTAAAAGCACTCAAAGGATTTGCCTTAGGAAACTGAAAATGTAGTACTTGATACACCACCATTCCGGATCTCCTCCAGCTCCTGAATCAATTTCCCAGTATCGACGTAAGACGAACCCCCTTCCATCACTGCAATTTTCGCCAATTCTCCAAACTCTTTAGCCCTCCTCTTCATCTCCTCTGCTGCCTCTCCCTCCTCCATGAGCCTCTTCACCGCTGCTCCTATCGCCTCTGATTCAATCAATGGCCTCTTATCTGCCCTTATTGAGTTCGTTGTCGACCCTACTGCGACTCCAATCTTCAAGACATCGACAAGCAGCCTCTCATTATAAAACTGGTCTGCAAATAGTGGCCATGTGACAAAAGGCAAGCCTGCACACACCCCTTCCAAAATTGAATTCCACCCGCAGTGTGTCAGAAACGCTCCAACTGCTACATGATCCAGAATCATCACTTGCGGAGCCCAACCACGAATAACGAACCCCCTCTCACCTACTCTTTCTTCGAACCCTTCTGGAATGGCCTCGTTGCTCACCTTCCTCGCTCCCCAGATGAAGCAATGGTTCGAGGCCTCGAGGCCTAACGCTATCTGGCGGAGCTGGTCGGTGGTGACATCGCCGGCACTTCCGAAACATACATATATAACAGATCCAGGTTTCTTCGAATCAAGCCATCTCAAAATTGGACCACAGTCTTCTTTGCTTGTACTTCCTCTGCTAGAGTTATCTCTTGGGTCAGTTGGGTTGCAGAGTAACATTGGGCCCACATGCCACACCTTTCGGCCCACCACAGTCCTGAAGTGGTCCGCGTAGTCCGACTCCAGCTCGTAGAAGCTGTTGACGATCACACCGTAGCTCTTCTCTTCTGACTCCTCCATTTGCTCGTAAAGATCAACCATGTGTGGTATGGCAACTCGCTGGTCCACGACTTGAGAAACAAGCATTTCAATTTTGTGGGGGAGGCCCGGGAGGACCATGGTGCGGGCTCCACTAGTGAGATTGTCAAAGACATCGTGACGCATGACGCTGTCCTTTGTACAACGGGAGAAGAAGTTGGAGCCATGGAAAACGAGACGTGGGATGCCGAGCTCGGCAGCCACACTGTAGGTCCAAGGGAAGAACATACCTGTCAAGTTACATACAAAAGTGAGTAGTAATGTCATACCACTTTTATACCATCCAGAAAGCAACTCCAGTGGTCCATTAGAGTCCTAAAAACATGAATGAGAGTAGGCTTATTATATCAATTCTCATCGCATAAAAAGAGAATGGTCCAAGCGAAACTTGAACACCAAACCTGTTTATTACAAGCAAAGAAGGTTTACCACTAGTCCTTACAGGCACTCCTTGATGTTTATTATACACTAGTGTTACTCTGTGCAAATTGCACAGCCTAAAATAGTTTTGAAGGAATCGTAAAATTATATACAAAAAATGTGAAAGAACTGAGATATACTTATGATTCATACGGTAATTACGAAAATCTTCATTATCATCCTCACATGAGCAGATGATTTAGAGAATCACTATCAAGCTATAATGATATACAATTGAATATTACTAAAGCAACAAATATGGGGTGAATTTGGGAAAAGTCTTGAGATTTTTTTAGGTTAGGAAAGTGAGAGAGGAAGAAACTATGTTTGAGGAATTACGATTTTTATTTTATTTTTGTTATTTTAATATAAATCATGCATAGTGCACCGTATTAAAACCCAATAAAAGGAAATTTTAATAAATCATGCATCATGCAGAGTGTTTTTGTTTTTGTTTTTGTTTTTTTTTTTTTTTTTTATATTTCCCAACCACCTACTTTTCTATTAAAACCCTTTAAAAGCCAATAAAAGGAAACAATTTCTCTTTTGCACAGAAATTCTTTATTGAAATTCCTTTTTTCCCCTATGATGTCAAAATTTTCTTCTTAAATGTATTATTTTTTATTTAAAATGTGTACGTGCAAAAGAGAAAATGTTTGTTTCTTAAGCTCAAAAGTTGGTCTATAGCAAAAGATGATTCTACTCTTTTCATTGATTTGGCTCTTTTCAACACAAATTTTAAGATGATACTTTTTAACACAATTTTTTAATAAAAAAACCTCACTAACCCTTCAAACTCAAAAGTTGGCCTCTTTTCACTGGGTGAAACCAATTTGCACGTGTCAAGTACATGTTTGTTTCTTAAGCAATATTGAGAATTGATAAAGATCATTAAATGTCTTCAATTCCCACAATCTGCACGTGCGATATATGTTCTAATAAAAAAATTATATATAGTAAATAATAAGACGTAATCTGACATCGAATCTGAAACCTCCCTTTACTTATTACATACTCTTTACAAATTACCATTACCCTTAGTGACACAAACTTTTATTTTACTATGAGTGACACTTTCGTAAATAATTATGTCGTAAATAAATTTGAACTTTAAGGGTATTAGGGTAACTAACAACGGTTGAGTAAATGAATGGTTAATATAACTCTCACTTAAAAATGAATGGTCAAAATTAGATAGTTGAATGCTACATATACATGTTGTCTACAAATGACAACCCCAACTTTTCCATTATAATATTACTAGAGATTACAGATCAGAGATTATTGAATGCTTGACAACTTAAAATAATTATGAACATGTCCTAAGAGCATCCACAGTCGTTTGCTTGTTTGCCATTTTTTTCATTGTTGGGGTGCTGTAGCCGACACAGTCGTTGGGTATTTTGCCATTTTTTAGCCATTTGGCTACAGTCAATGTTCTAAAAGTCGCTAGGTAGTAGTCGGGCGGCTGATAGGTGCCTAGCGCCTAGGCCTTGTAAGCGGAGCTTAAACGACTAGGCTCTAGGCGGTTTTATTTATATATTATATATTTATTTATTTATGTATGTATGTATATATTTTATTTATATATTTTATCAATTTGTTTTGTTTTGTTGTTTCCAATTCATACTCTTGATATTTCTTCTTGCAATTGCAGGATGAGCTTTACAAAATCAAATCGGTGTATTATTGTATCGGTGAACATAAAGAGAACAAAATATTTAACTCTCTTCTCCATATCCATCCAAGAACTACTAATGGATGTGACCAACATATATATTGCCCAAATTTCATTTCTATGTCACTCTTTGCCCATTTAATGCATTACTGGAAGTTGGTATATGTTATGATGCATTGAGAGAATACTTGAGAACATTGTAAAATATGAATAAATGAGGCTCTTTATAACTAAAATTAGGTAGGAGAACACATGCATTGTAAGTTTAGATAATTTCAGTGGTCATATCATGAATGTTGTCGGTTAGATTGGAACTAACTCAACACGACCCAAGTTGCACCAACGCATCTTGTCTCAAACTTCAAATGATGTCTCGACAAGATGGAAACTAAGTCCAAGCTTACTTTATCAGTTAATCTATTATCTTTATGTTGATCAAATCATCAAAGACATTCTCAGATTCTAACATGTAAAAGATCAAATACTAGGTTAATTCTAATCATAGACTGTCTTAGATTACTTAAATGCTCAAACCACCCATCTTCACTAATTTCATATTTGCACCAACTAAATATTCCTCAGTCGGCAGATTGCAAATTGTGGTGAGAAAACTACTTAGCTATCAGTATTCCTTAATATTTCACCAAGGCTGCAAAAGCAATCAAAATATAAACAAATAAAAACCACCATCGATTAAAATGTAAAAGTATTTGTTATGTTATAGAAAACATAAAGTAAATAGAATTCATGGCATGGGGCCTATTATGTGGTTTAAATTTTTTAGCTCTGTTCGACAAGAACATTTTGAGTACATACCTGATGTCGCATCAGGAGAAGTTTAAGAGAGAAGAGGAGGACGTAGTGTTGACGACAGAGGTGAAGCAAGGCGGAAGGCATTGTGTGGTTGTGTTGCCGTCGGAGGTGAAGCAAGGCAGGAGGTGAAGCAAGGCGAGAAGCTGAAGAGAGGAGAGAAAGGTTGTGTTGACGTCGATTGAAGTTGAAGGAGGAGGGAGGCAGAGGAGGGAGGCGAAGGAGGAGGGAGGCGGAGGAGGAGAGCTGCGAGCCTCCGACTGTGAGGAGGAAGGCGGAGGAGGTGATTTGGGGGTTTTAGAGAAGAGGAATTAGGAATTTAGAGAAGAGAATTGATTTGGGGTTTTTTTAATGGGGAATTTAGAGGAGAAAGAGAAATTTAAGGGGTTTGAGTGAACGAGTCAGGTTGGAATAAGTCGGGTTCTTTTTTTTAATAATTAAGTCCTAAGCGGGTCTAATCCGCCTAGACCCGCTTAGACCGATTACGCGCTGCCTAGAACCATTAACCGATTTTCTTAAACGCCTAGCCCCTAGGCGAGGCGTTGGAGGGCCGCCTAGCGCCTAGGCGCCGCCTATGCCGCTTTGTAGAACATTGGCTACAGTAGAAAGGTAAAAATAGCATTCGAAATAGCAAAATACATATTTTGCCAAACGAAACATCTGATGTCGTCTTGATTATTTAATTATATTTTAAAATAATCGGACGAAACATGATGTTTCGTCCGAAGTAAAAAATAAAAATAAAAAAACAAAGAAAAATAACCCAGAAAATGCCTAGATGTTTCGTCCAGGCCATTGGATCCATTTCTTTTATAAAAAAATTGTGCAAATTATCATCATTGGTTACTGAGTGCAATTATTTAATTTTTTTTGCAATTTTATAAATGTTTTTGCAATTTTTTTTGCAAAAAAAATCTCCTTAAAACCTGGACGCTTATTTTGCATTTTTTTTCCACTTTGGACGAAACATCATGTTTCGTCCCGTATATTTAATTAATATTTTCTAAATTTTTGTCTATATAAATTATTTTCTATGTTTAATTAACATGTTTCGTCTGTTTCTTTTTAACGGATTTACTCATTTTTTGTCTTTTTCACAACTCCAGCATTTCGTCAAAATGAATTGATAAAAATATGCATTTTGTCATTTTTTTACCTCAAACAACTGTGGATGCTCTAATAATAACTGAAATTGATCTAAAAATTTGTAAATCTAAGTAGAAATATTACCTGTTACAACACAGTCTGGGCGTAGTTCTCTAAGAGTCTCAGCAAATGGCTCCTTGAGCATCCCCAAAGCACCGAAGAAGTTGGGAATTAAATCAGGAGGCACAGATGATAAGTTCTCGCATCCTTCTGGAAGTCCAGTGCCAGTAGGGAAAGGGATGAAGCTGAGCTGGATAGGATATCGGAAATTCGACCTACCAGTAGTATTATTGGCACGTTCGATGGGAGGTTGAACGAGAGGGGCATTAGCAGGAGTTGTCAGGACAGTGGCTTTGACGCCACGTGAAGCGAAGAGCTTCGCCATGTCGATCATAGGGAGGAGGTGGCCTTGCCCCATGACTGGGAAGCATAGTATATGAAGAGGACTTTGAATTTCTGAAGTCATGGCTGAATTGAAGATTGAATCTTGGAGATGCTAAATAGAGAGCTAGATTCTAAAGGAGAAGGTGTTTGTAGGAAGGACTGCTGCAGTGAGAAAGGAAACCAAAAGGAAAATTTTGCCGAACTGACCCACTTTTTGAAAATATTTGGCGCTCTAACCCACTTTCGAAATAATTAGCGAGCTGATTCAATTTTGGACACGTCAGCAAAAACAGTTATTGGGAAAACGGCATAGGTTATTTACATGCTGTTTTTCTCAATAACGGCATCTATATTTAAAAAAAGTATCATGCTGTTACTTGGAGTAACGGCATAGGTTATTTTATTTTTCGACAGCTTATAGTCTCCATTTGGAGAAAAAATTACAAGTGTGAAAATCTTATAACAGATGTCGTTATTTCAAATAACGGCATTCTCAATACTGATGCCGTTATTTGAAATAACGACATCAGTTATAAATTTTTTTTATAAAAAAATAACTTATTATTCATCCTCTCTGATGAATAAGTTAATTTTTTTAATAAAAAATCAACTTATTATTCATCCTCTTTGATGAATAAGTTAATTTTTTATTAAAAAAATTTATAACTGATCCCGTTATTCCAAATAACGGCATCGGTATTGAGAATGCCGTTATTTGAAATAACGGTATCTATTATAAGGTTTTCACACTTACAATTTTTTCTTAAATGAAGACTACAAGTAGTCGAAAAACAAAATAACCTATGCCGTTACTTCAAATAACGGTATGACACTTTTTTTAAATATAGATGCAGATATTGGAAAAAAACGACATATAAATAACCTATGTCGTTTTTCTCAATAATGGTTTTTGCTGACGTGTCCAAAACTAAATCAGTTTGCTAATTGTTTTCAAAAGTGGGTCAGCGCTCGCTAATTATTTTCTAAAGTGGGTTCAGAGCATCAAATATTTTCGAAAAGTGGGTTGGTACGGCAAAAAACTCAAATAAAAGGGCATTGCTCTGAGACCTATTTAACAAATCTAATATTGGCATGAGGCTTCCTCCAATAATAAAATATGGGTAATGCTACACCTACAACCTTTACAACCTTACAACCTTAGGTGGCTCAATCTCATTGGAGATGTGTACAACCCACTTCCACCTACTCTACAATACATTCCAATAAAATTGTGCCACCTAAGGTTGTAAAAGAAAGGTTGTAAGAATAGGTTGTAGGTGTAGCATTACCCATAAAATATATTAGCATGAGGCTAAATTACAAAAAGCTACATATACTTTTGTCTTTCTCAAATAACAATCATAATTTTGCTTTAATATGTGTAACCATTTAAAACTTTAATTTATATTCGAAATTCTTAACTATAATCTACCACAAACTTCTATCTACTTTTAGTTAACTATCCAAAAATTGTAAATTACTTTTACAAAAAACTATTCTATATTGGAGTAGTTATTTATAGGCTAAATTTTAAAAAATCCCACTGAACTTTGAGCCATTTTAAAAAAATCGTACTAAGTTGTTTTTTTTTAACCGTACAAAACTATAGTTTAAAAAAACTCACTTTATCGGAGTTATGTTTTTGTTACACTAAATTTAAAAAAACCACTTTCATCTTTCATTTGTGTTTTAAAAAATATCACTAAACTAACTAATCATATGTTTAAATAAACCTTCATGAACTAACCCTAATCCTAACCCTAACTAACGCAAACTCTAACTCTGTCAGTGTGTGTTTTTATAAACTATAGTTTTATACGGTTTTTTTAATAAATAAAAAAACTTAGTACAATTTTTTTTTTAAATGGCACGAAGTTCAATGTGATTTTTTTTAAATTTATCCGTTATCTATAGAATGAAAGTTTGAGGAAGTTACACATAAAGTTAAGTTCGGATATTAATTTGGAAAACACCCAAAGTAAAGGGGTAGTTTTTTTTTTCCTTTCAATTTAGCCCTAGAATGATTTCTAATAAATAAGTGTTTTCCATAGGTGTTTTGTTATAAAAAAAAAGTGTTTTCCATAGGTAACAACATTTGCCAAAATGAGTTTAGCTGTACAGTGTTATGTAAATTCAACTTAGCTTATGCGATATTAACTTTTGAATGAGACTTTCCATGGCAATATATAACAGAAATTTCTCAACCAAAAATATTGAAGCATAAATTACAATAGGCCTATTAAGCGATAGTACTAATTAGATTGTAGTGCACCAGAAATGCACATGTTTTTCCTCCCAGGCGTGAAAAATGTTCACTACATTGACAAGCTAGCTAGAGATGTTCCATAATGTCCTTCCTACTCCTTTGTTCATTTTTTTATTTTTTTTATTTTTTTTTTTTTTGACGACATGGGTATCCATCCGCCTCTAGTGGCTCAGACTAATCCCAGGACCCGTGACGGGGTTGTTGCGCAGGCACATTGTCCTACGGCCACTGGCCACACTCCAGAGGTGTTTAAGGCTCTTTGCCAACCATAGGGCTCGAACCCGGGATCTGTGGGGGAGCACACCCCAAGTCCCGCTTCTAACCACTAGGCCACTTGTGGTGGTTATCATTTTTTTGATAAAAGGGATGAAGTCTGAAGACTTCAGCCAAGATAAAATCCTACTCCTTTGTTCGTGACATCAGTTATTATAAATATGTTCAGAATTGGTGAATGTATATGTAGACTATGCATACCATGCACACCCTTCTGTCCTTCTTAATTGTAAATTCATTTTCCAAATCATAAATTAAACTCTTAATTAATCAACTTGTGATTTTCTATTTATGGTAATTTCTTTAACACAGCACTTGTATACAGGCCTAAGCCGCTGTTTACTATATTTCAATAATAGAGGAACTAATTAACTATCAAACAGTTGAGACAGTGAGAACCACACAAGCCATGGCCCATGATGAGTTCATCAAGTTAAAATTAAATAAAGTTGTAGGTTATCAACTTTGATGAAGTGTATATAATTTAAAGGACAAGGGTAGAGAAATGAACTTCCATGATTATTAAATTAACATGTGCTCCATCACTCTTGTCCTTTATCCTTTTTATATCCCTTTTTTTAATTATTCAACAACTATTTTATGATTATATATTTAAGAAGATATTACCAAAAGTAAGATGCAGACATGAGGTTGTGTATCTGTTTGGCATCATCTATATTGATCTTTTAGCATTACTAACTCTGCATACTATGCCTATGCCTGGGCACTTGCAGTTCATATGCTAAACAGTATCCACTATAATTTGGAAACCCCTCATTTCTAGAAATAAGAATCGGGGAAAATGAATATCTAAAACTATGAACACGCATCTGAGAGAATCCACAAGATCCCATCAACGACACACAACAGAACCAGGGAATCAATCGACGATGGGTGGGTTAAAACATGGAATGGTTCTACTAAGCATAAAGAATAATAATATTTTTACGGGTAAAAATTAAGAAACTCTCTAACGTTTTTTATTTATATAAAAAAAAACCCTAGTGTTTCTTTTCGTTCATTAAACCTCATATTCCGTTAAGTTTTGAGTATTCCGTTAAAACTCAATTGTAAAATGTCAATTTTGCCTCTTTTTCTTTATAACCTTGGCTACTTTTCCCATGTTTCTCACTTTCTTTTTAAACTTTCAAACCCGTCATTCGCAAGTTAGAAACAAATTTGAAAGTTTGAAAAGGGAGATTGTGAATTGTGGATAATGATGGGTTTGCAAATTTGAAAAGGAAGTAAGAATAATGGAAAAACAACAGATATTTTAAAGATTAAAGAAATGGATAAAGTAGACATTTCACAATTGAGTTTTAGAAAAATTAAAAACTTAACGGAATAGAGGGTTTAATGAGCAAAAAAGAACATTAAGAGATATTTTCATTTAAATGAAAAACTTTAGAGGGTTTCTTGATTTTTTCCCCTATGTTGATATCTGGATTCGGCAACCTAATATAAGGGAGTGAATGTACAGTATCGTGCCCGCACAATGTACAGGTTTAACATTGTTCATATGTGCAAAATACCTGCCAAAAGATTTAGTTTAACTTTGACGATTAAATTTAAATGAAACTGTGAAAAGTTGTAACCCTTTGGCATACTTGGAATCATATAATGGTCATCTAGGAAGTACGGATACGGGTACGCGTATCCGATACGGTAGTGGTCGGGCATTAGCAGGAACGACAGTACGCGTCAATTGAGGACAATACAGCAATGAGCAAGGCTACGAAAAAGAGAGTGAGAGTGGTAGATCGTAACTGCATAATAAATGATAAAAAGAATTTAAAATAATCAAAGATTAGAGAAGGATTAAAAAATTAAACTGCAATGTTGGACTAATGAAATATTCAAAGGACAATTGCAGGACAAGGCAACTTCACAGTCAATAAGAGAAATATGCAGCAAAAACAGACCTTTCCATCCTATTCAAAGAACATGAAACAACATTGCAACCATATACAAATTACATTCTTTATTTGATTTCCACTCTGCCTTCCTTACTTATTACAAGAATCTCATGGGCACCTCCTCTTCTCGTAATATCCATCTCAATTGGAATTCTCTCTATGGATATATAACACATGACTTATCTACTCTGGTTTCTCCCTTCACTTTAGATGAAATCAAATTGGATGTGTTCTCTATGCGTAGTGATTCATCTCCTGGGTCGGATGGTTTCCCCAATTTTTTCTTCCAAAACTTTTTGTCCTTCAATTTTTTCTTCCAAATTTTTTTGTCCTTGCTGAAAGATGTCCTCTTGGATATGTTTTGTAACCTTATTCAGGGACATTTCTCTTTTGATATGATCAACTATGACACATTGTGCTCATTCGTGCTAATCGGGTCAATGCCTTTAGACCTATAAGCCTCCTTAATTCATGTTTCAAGATTACTACGAAAGTTTTTGCCAACAGATTGAACTCAGTCAACTCCCATATGATTGACTAAGCTTAATCAGGTTTTGTGTATAACCGTTACACTTTAGATAGCGTTGCTTGTGCCCAAGAGATCTTCTCTGGTTGCCACAAGATTAAATCGGAAGGTATCTTGTTAAAATTGGACTTTGAAAATGCTTATGACAAAGTGAAGTGGGACTTCCTCTTTGACATTCTTATAAATCGAGGTTTTGGCATTTGATTTATTTCTTGGATTAAATCCAGCCTTTTTGCTAACACTTCATCTGTTATTATAAACAGAGTTGAGGGCAGAAAATTTAAGTGTAAGCAGGGTTTTAGACAAGGTGACCCAATTTCCTACCTCTTATTTTCTCTTTTGGCTCATGTCTTCAGCAAAATGCTTTTGAAAGCTTGGGTTGCAGGTATTATTGCGGGTTTAGGCGACATTACCAAGTACCTGTCTTGTATTTGTTTATTTGATTTGGACAATATGATATTTCCTGCCTTTTAGGGTCGTACTTGTATCCTTCTTTTATTTAACTTTTTTACCAAACTATCCCACTTTTTGTAAGTATGTACGAAACTGTCCCTGTTTGAAAATTTAATACCAAAAAATCCCTGTCGCTAACTGAGTTAGCGCCCCTAGTAATTTTCTTTGCGCTTTCTCAGTTAGCGTGTGTAAGGGGATAACACTTTTTCCCTCAGCTAGGGGTTTGCGAAAAAACCAACCAATTATAGACACACTAACTCTGTTAGCGTTCCTGTTTAAACCACTCGCGCTAACGAGGTTAGCGTAATAGGTGGATAGTATGGCAGACTACTCTTCAAGTAGGGATGTAAGCAAAAAACTTCAAGTATAGACACGTTAACCCCGTTAGCGCGCCTCTTTATACCAGACACGCTAACCGGGTTATCGTGTGTTGTTTGGGATCATATTAATTAAAGCTCGCTATCTCACTCTCATCTCACTTCTCCTCTTTCCGAAACCCAAATCAGGCGATTTTAAACCCAACCGCCAAAACCCTAGTCTCCGATTTCGCCCTCTACCCATCTCAATCTCTTAAAATTTTCGGTGGAATCTCTTCATCACTCCCAATACACTCTTCTGATTCAACAAATTCCCTAAAATATGCCTATTTAACCCATAAACCCACTTCCCCAAATTTTCGAAACGATAGGCTCGTGGTGCTTGTCGTCGATTTCTTACTTCCACCCTACAATCGTTTGTAAGTGTTCGTTATTTATGCTATATAATTTTTGTGATTTTGGGGCTAGGGTTTGATTTGCAATGTTGGTTCATTTTTGCCAAATTTAAGGGAACATCATATTTTCTGCTTACCCATCTTCAAGGCCTTTGATAATAAAGAAGCATAACAAAAAACTGTAAATTGGAAGTTGATAGAAAATTTGTTAATTTCTTCAATTGTACCAGCCCAGAAATATTTTTAAAAAATTGTTCGAAAGTTGTAGATCAGCTGATAGATATTATGGGAAGCACTATGTTTCTAATCTGGTTCATGATGAAATAGGAGTGTAGAAGGAGGGGACTTTTGTTCAATATATCTGTTTACCATCATGTTGAATACGCTATTTACATAAACACTTTTGTAAGTCGTTTCAGGTCATATATCTGTTTACCATCAATGGATCACACTTTGCACAATTTTTTATCCTTGGGTTAAGGACCTAAAGGCCAATGTGACCTTTTGAGTAATAATGTTTGATATTTAAATTTTGGAAATTAGACATTGTTAATTGTATAAATAATTTATAGCGATTTTAAGTTAAATTTGTTAACATATATTATCTAACATGCAGGATTCAATTTGATATAGGATATGGCATGAACAATGGGTAATCCCGAAGAAGGGAGTAGTAGTAGACCTCCAACTACCCGGGAAGGTCCATGAACATGTCACAGACAACCTCCCAAAAAAACGCACTGTGGTGGATAGAGATGTACCAATGTAAGATGATTTGACATTAATTTCATACGTTTAATTTTAACATCAAGAAAATTATAAATATATATATTTGAATTTCAACTTTTTTTGGTATAGGTTGAGGCCGGTATTTCTTCTTCTCCGGCAACTCAAATGGCCACGTCTCCTCCTCCTCTAAATCAACCTGGCCCTTTTCTCTCATCTAGTCAGCCAGGACCATCTTCTTCCTCATATGTTCCTCCGGTGGTTCCCGGTCCGATCGACCCAAAGCTTTTGACTTTACAAAGTCAGCATTGATCTAATGTGTGTGTGTATCTCAAATTTCCAGAAAGTTTCAACTTTCTGGAAATTTGAAATCACAACAGTCGTTAACTCAGTTAACGGCCTTGGTAAAAAGAGGCACGTTAACTAAGTTAACGTGTCTGAGTATCTCAAATTTCCAGAAAGTTTCAACTTTTTGGAAATTTGAAATCTCAACAGTCGTTAACTCAGTTAATGGCCTTGGTAAAAATAGGAACGTTAACTGAGTTAACGTGTGTGAGTATCTCAAATTTCCAGAAAGTTTCAACTTTCTAAAAATTTGAAATCTCAACAGTCATTAACTCAGTTAACGGCCTTGGTAAAAAGAGGCACGTTAACTAGGTTAACGTGTCTGAGTATCTCAAATTTTCCAAAAGTTTCAACTTTCTAGAAATTTGAAATCTCAACAGTCGTTAACTCAGTTAACGGCTATGGTAAAAATAGACACGTTAACTGAGTTAACATGTGTGAGTATGTCAAATTTCCAGAAAGTTGAAACTTTCTGGAAATTTGAAATCTAAACAGTCGTTAACTCGGTTAACGACCTTGGTAAAAAGAGGCACGTTAACTGAGTTAACGTGTCTGAGTATCTCAAATTTCTAGAAAGTTTCAACTTTCTGAAAATTTGAAATCCCAATAGTCATTAATTCAATTGACGGCCTTGGTAAAAATAACCACATTAACTGAGTTAACGTATCTGAGTATCTCAAATTTCCAGAAATCTGGAAATTTGAAATCTCAACAGTCGTTAACTCAGTTAACGGCCTTGGTAAAAATAGGCACGTTAACTGAGTTAACGTGTCTGAGTATCTCAAATTTTCTGAAAGTTTCAACTTTCTGAAAATTTGATATATCATACATTCATTCAAAATATCAAATACCATGCATTCATTCAGTAACTTCAAAATATTGAACAATACATACCAATCTACCAAAATATTAAACAAAATACAATATTTCAATCTTCCAATGACGGCTTTGAGTAGATTGACTTGAGTCTTTCCGACATCTGCGTCTATTGTGACCCCTCAAACCACATTTTGAACACGTCATTCTGGAAGCCCTAATAGACTCATCTCTTACATTCATATCATTACGAACTCTCGTACTCTTCGGACGACCGTTCCGAGAACGCCAAAGGCTCGGATCAGCTACAAGTCTGTTTCCAGTATTAACAGGCCAATATGCAGGATCTAGTATAGAATGAAAATTGGGAGCCCATGTTTGTGCTAACGAAATAATTGAATAGAATGTATCAACATACGGCTTGTAATCAATAGCGCGATATGCGCATGCAGCTAGAACATGAGAACATGGTATATGATATAGCTGAAACTTTTGGCAAGTACATGTTTAGTGCCCAAGTTAACGGTGTGCAAGTTACCACCCTTTTGATTCCCGCCTACTCTTCGTATACCTGTTTTGACTACAAAAACTCCAGGTTGATAGCTGAACAATGTCACTTCATGCATGTTGGCTCTTTCACGCCGGATATCTATCAAATCATGTACTCTTTGTGCAAAAGTTTTACCTTCACTAATGAGCTTGTTGGCTACCTGATGCCGTGTAGCAAAATACGAATTAAGACGGTAAAAGATCATGTCCACAATATGCAGTTACTGGTAAACTACACACACCTTTCAATACAGAGTTGAAAACTTCTGATAGGTTGGTAGTCATTATGCCATGTCGTCGTCCTCCATCTTCATAAAGTACCCATTTGTCAACTAATTTCTCTTTCACCAATTGCCGCTTCCACATTAACTGATTCCAGTTCCGCGAGTTTGCTTTAAAAATTTTTGGGTTGGTTTTGACATGCTATAATTTTAACTTTCGTCTGCATTGCTTTGCTACCGAATTTGGAAAAGAAATTTGTAGTGAAATGTCGCATACAATAGCGATGATATGCATTTGGTTCGTTCCACGCTCCGTTCTGCGAGTCCACGATGGCCAAAATACCGGCATGGCGATCAGAGATAACACATAAACCAAACCGATCAGTGACATATATAAACATGAATGCAGCTCATAAACCATGTCCATGTATAAACACTCTCTCCGTAAACTATTGCGAAGGCAAATAAAAATAGAAAATCATTCGCATCCGGTGCTACGGCTTTTAACAAACAACCTTTATATTTTCCATACAAGTGTGTCCCATCAACACTTATAACAGGTCTGCATGACTTGAACCCTTCAATTGAAGCACCAAATGCCCAAAACACTCCCCTGAATGTTTCTTCGCCAAGACCAAAATCATACTTATCCCAATGGACAACAGTTTCTGGATTTGCTGCTTGTATTGCTGATAGAAGTAAAGGCAATTTAGTATACGCATCTTCAAATGATCCGTACAACTTCTCAATAGATTTTTATTTTGCAATCCAAGCCTTCCTATAAGATATCTGATAATTCAATTGAACTTTGGCTATCTCAATAATGGTCCCCGGTGTAATTCCTATCTGAGCCTTCACAACATTCATAATCAAATTGCATATAAGTTTAGCGTCAACTTTGGAGTGGTCTTGATTCAATACGGGATTTACACATGTATGTGGCCCTACTAGTTTTTTAACCACAAAATTGGTCCGGCCCTTCAGAATAATTGCACGTAGTCTCAACGGACAACCACGCTCACTTGCAACCGGTGGGATTTGCACCATCTCCTCAAGTGAACGTTTCCTCTCTAATAAATAAGTTAATTTTTGATTAAAAAAATTTATAACTGATCCCATTATTCCAAATAACGGCATCAGTATTGAGAATGCCGTTATTAGAAATAACGGTATCTGTTATAAGGTTTTCACACTTACAATTTTTTCTTAAATGGAGACTACAAGTTGTCGAAAAACAAAATAGCCTATGCCGTTACTGTTGGAAAATAATCTATGTGGGCTCACATATGTGACTGAATGTATGATTGCTATCTTAAAGTCTAACCCAAATTAAAGTGATCTAATCAAGATTAAGTAATGGGTTAAAAGCATATAATGTTAAGTGTGATATAACACGTGTAGAGACCGTAAAGTAGATTTCTTATTTTGTGATGGGCAAAATTGGAAATCAATAATTATCAATTAGGGTTATGGTCCCCTATATATACGCATCTTCTTATTTCATCTGCCATCCATCAACAGAAGAATAGAGAGACGGCCTCTCATAGAAGTGCGTATTATATAGGAAGATCCAAACCCTCCGTGCAATCTCCATCAATGGTTTCAGGTTAGTGCTTCCGCTTTTAATGTTCTTCTTCTTTTAATTTAGCAAAGATCTATAGTTTCATGATTTAGGATTTTATATTAAAGCACTTTTGTAACATGATTAAGATCTAGATTCATGGAAACATGTTTTCGATTGTTATTAATATTTTATGCATGTTCTTAAGTATATATAAAATTCCAACAATTGGTATCAGAGCCATCTTTGCTGGATTAATTGAAGAAATTTAGGGTTTTCTTTTGATCTTCCTTTTATGGTATTTGTCTTCTAAGATTCAGATTCAATAATTAAATTAATTGAATTTAGATTTGTAAAGGCTAATGAATTTGTTAATCTTTTGGAGCCATTAAATTTCCATCGTTCTGTTGCATTTGTTATGTTTCATTTTCTGTATTGAATAGTGTATTAATCTATATGATGTACTTTGGTTGATAATATATTAAGATCCATGTTAAGATCATATTCAGATTCAAAAAAAAAAAAAAATCAAAACCGTCAGTGCTCTTTTGTAATGGTTTAGATTTTGATAAAGTTTCCTTTTTTTGTTTTGTTTAAAGATATGGTTTTGATATATTCGGTTTTGGAGTCTTTCTCGGCCTTTTGGCTAAGATCAAGTGAAGATTCGGTTTTGGATTTGATATTATGGTTTAATCAAGTACAGATTTAATTATGGTTTTAAAAAAAAAAGTACAGAACTAATGATATCAAGTACAGATTTAATTATGGTTTAATCAAGTACAGAACTAATGATATGCTTAATTCAAGATGACATATCTAATAAAAAAAAAAAAAAAACCAAGAAGAAACTATGTGACATAAATAAATACTCACATGTGTTTATGAAATCAAATAAGGCTTTGGTTTATGTATATATATCGAAATTTATTTGGATATATGATCAATTTTGTGTACATATTTTGGTTACTATATATAGCTCCAAAGGTAGATAAATAGCCTGAGATAAGATTTACCTTTTTTTTTAATTCACTAAACATCTTTCATTATATATAAGTCATTTCAATCAATATTCATGTTTTGTTTACAAATTGTACATGTTTAATATTTTAAGTGAATTAATTGAAGCATGATGACACCAAAGTGTCCTCTCTTGTGAAGATTATTCATAAAAAATATTAAATGTTGTGCAAGTATATGTCCATGCGAGTATTGATCGACCCAAAGGCAGGTCTATACTTGGCCGGATTACATCTGCACTTGTGATGGTAAACATGTGATAATTATAAGGTTGTACTTGTGAATAATAAATCGATCCAAAGAGAGTTTTGTTATTGCACATGCATTACTATCAATGTTTGATCATTACATCAAGAGTATCACTAGCAGTTAATATTACTGTCCAAAGACTTGATATTAATGTTGCACTTGATATCTTGAGATGTGATGTACAATTATTTGGTTTTGAATATTGATTGATTTTTGTGAATTATATGGTCATTTGTTCTCATTAAGTTAATATTGCTGCGGTGTCTGCCGACATTTTCTAGGTGCATAGATCTAGACCTTGCATGGATTAAAACACTCATTTCTGTTACAGATTCAAGTTCTCTTTATGAGAAAATAACTTTTGAGAAATGAGAGTGTTCTAATCGTATTGGTCTTCTGGTCATAATGAACACCATTTCAGAAACCTTTAGATGTGTTAAAGAGACCAATCTTAAAGATTAAAAGTACTCATTTGGCTAACACATTTAAGGTAAAGGGCAAAAGAAAGAAATTTGAGTTCACCAAGAATAATGCTGCTAAAGGTCCAGAACAAAAAAAAAAAAATCCATATATGGTTATGAATTGATAGACTTTGCCCATAGAAATTTGTGTGGGATAGTTGTGCTTGAATTTTTTGGTTAGGATTATGATGTTCAATAATCTGTTATGGTTTTAATTATCAAATCAGTAGATAGATATGGTTCAATTATGGTTTTGTTATCATAGATATTATCTTGAAATTATCCATCTACAAATAAAGTAAAATTATGATATTAAGGAAAAGATAAAAATTTTGGGAAACAATTAAATTCAAATTTTGGTTTTGGTTTTTCTTATGAATGTCTAATATTTTGAATAGTTTAATTGAAACAAAATGTCGCCAAAGTGACCTCTTTTATGTAGATTAATTTATTTAAAATATCAAGATGATTGTGTGTTTGTAATTCATGCATTTATTAACTGACCCAAAGGTAAGTTGATATTTGGCCGAATTTCATACACATCTGTGGTAATAAATATGTGACAATTATAAGGTATTCCATGTGAACAATAAGTCAGTCCAAAGAATGACTTGTTGTTTGACAGAATTTATTGTCAATATTTGATTACTACAACAAGAGTACCGCTTACAGTTAATGTTACTGTCCAAAGACTTGATATTAACGTTGTGCTTGGTATCTTGAGATGGGATTAACCATTATTTGAATTTATTGTTTTATATGGATTTTCATGTGAGCTTATTTTGTTTGTTTAGTTTTTTGTTCTATATTCAGCTAGTTTATCATCTACTACCTCAATAACTGCTGACATCAATTTTGTTCCCATGATTAATGGGAGAAATTTCAAGGATTAGAAAAGGAATCTTAAGGATATGGTCAGGAGCCTGAGTCCCTCTGGGGAGAAGCATTAAAGACAACAGCTTACATTCTCAATAAAGTACCACCTAAAGCAGCTGCAAAAACACTTTATGAGCTTTGGACAGGTCGAAAGCCTAGTCTAAAGCACTTTCATATTTGGGGATGTCCAGCTAAGGCAAGGCCTTACAGGGCACCTGAAAGGAAATTGGACTCCAAAACAGTGAGCACCTACTTTATTGGTTATTCTGAACGATCTAGGGGCTATAAGTTTTATGATCCCACGCTTAGGAATATTTTTGAGATGGGAACTGCAATATTTTTTTGAGGAAGTTGAGTTTGGGGGAGAAATAAAGTCAGGAACATTGCTTTTGAGGAGGAATTGGATTCAATTACAAACCCAATTCCTACTATCATTTTTGACAATATTC